>OZ036008.1:9805191-9905191 GCA_964035015.1 Corallium rubrum
ATAGTTACCAAGTAGCAATAAATAGTTTGGATCACTGAGCCTTGGATAATTTATATCTGTCTAAAAAATAGTGGTTCAAAAAAACAATTCTTAGGCTACGTTTACATGGTACTGTACTAATTGGAGACTGGTTCTGAATTCCTCCGGTACCATGTAAACAAAGGTCTCAGAGCAATCTTCAATGATACCTATACACAGGGACGTAGTGAGGAGGGGGCGGGGAGCTGGGGGAGCCTCTTTTGATATAAAACAACAGACATGTAACTACAAAACTGATGCAATATGCATTGTGTCAGGAAATAAATTGTAAACAGTGTATTGAATCTACTGAGTGTATGCATTTTGAGTATCTATGTGACGTTTGTGTGTTTTGAGTATTTTATAGGACGTTTTTTAACCTTTAGAGCCGGCTGTAAAATCTTCCTCAAAAAGTCAGGAAATGGCATTTCAGCGACTCTCGACTTCAAAATTTCCCGGGGGACCATGCCCCCGGACCCCCCTAAAAATATATTTTGATGTCGGCTCCCCACCATTTCAATTATCCTGGCTACATCCCTGCCTATACATATTCAACTCAATGCATTATAAAGCCTCTCTTCTGTAGAAACTGGGTCACAGCTTTCTGCGTTTTATTTTATCCGAGTTCTTTTTACCTAGATGTAAAATAAACTGTACTTAAGTCCGTTTCTGCCATGACTGAGGTTTTATTCCTCAGAAGAGGTTTTATTCCATTTCCTTCCTTCAAGTTCACTTTGATAAGAATACAAGATGTTCAGAAAGAAATATTTTTATAGTGTAAAAAAGTAGTGTGAACCAAAGTGAAAAGTAAATTGCTGAGAATAGTTTTGAGTTTTGATAACGAAATAATGACGTTACGAGCACAGCCCTTCATCATTTCACTCTGATGAAGAACTGCGCTATTAGTTATAGAGCAGTTACAACAATTTAACTAACATATTTTGATACAAGTATAGTCTTCCAATACTATGTCATTTTAGATTACTAAAAAAAGCTTGTAACGTTGCAGTCTGAAACATGAAGATTTTCTTAGCTTTCTTACGAGAGATAACATATATAAAGTATACAAGCCTGGTTTAAGATGTTGAAAATATCCGTTGAATTCCATAAGCAAAACCCAACGCTTACTTCGTCGGCCATATTGGTTTACCTCCGTAGTTGCCATGGTTTCACTCAAACCATTTGGGAAAAACCTGGGTACGATTGTTGTTTTTACACTGACGCTGCACGCTACTTTTATTACACTATTTGTCTGTCTCTGTCTCTGTCCGTCTGTCCGTCCGTCCGTCCGTCGGTCTGTCCGTCCGTCCGTCCGTCCGTCCGTCCGTCGGTCCGTCGGTCTGTCCGTCCGTCCGTCCGTCCGTCCGTCCGTCTGACTGACTGACTGACTGACTGTCTGTCTGTCTGTCTGTCCGTCCGTCCGTCCGTCCGTCCGTCCGTCCGTCCGTCCGTCCGTCCGTCCGTCCGTCCGTCCGTCCGTCCGTCCGTCCGTCCGTCCGTCCGTCCGTCCGTCCGTCCGTCCGTCCGTCCGTCCGTCCGTCCGTCCGTCCGTCCGTCCGTCCGTCCGTCCGTCCGTCCGTCTGTCTGTCTGTCTGTCTGTCTGTCTGTCTGTCTGTCTGTCTGTCTGTCTGTGTGTGTGTGTAGAAGAAATGAATGCCTGATTGGGATCATGGCAGATCCAGAGTAAAATAGTCCGGTGTTAGGCAGAGTAAAATAGTCTGGTGTTAGACACAGTAAAATAGATTGGTGTTAGACACAGTAAAATAGACTGGTGTTAGACACAGTAAAATAGACTGATGTTAGACACAGTAAAATAGTCTGGTGTTAGACACAGTAAAATACTCTGGTGTTAGACAGAAATAACAATCGAAATATAGTAAGGTTAGATATACTGCCGAAACAGAGAACGTAGGACTCTAACGTTTCGAGCGAAGGCCCTTCGTCAGAAATAGCCTGGTGTTAGACAGAGTAAAATAGTCTGGTGTTAGACACAGTAAAATAGTCTGGTGTTAGACAGAGTAAAATAGTCTGGTGTTAGACAGAGTAAAATAGTCTGGTGTTAGACAGAGTAAAATAGTCTGGTGTTAGACACAGTAAAATAGCCTGGGACACAGAATACGTCACAGCTACATTTTGCTCCGTTCTTTTAAAAACCTCGCTAAATTTTGCACTAAACGTGAATTGAATTATTCCTTGAAAAATTAAGCGAAGATTTTTTTAAAAACGAAGCAATGTAACTGATTCCAAAATTCTATGTTCGGTACACGAAGTAGAAGCCACTATTTCTGTCTAACACCAGACTATTTTACTCTGTCTAACACCAGACTATTTTACTTTGTCTAACACCAGACTATTTTACTCTGTCTAACACCAGACTATTTTACTCTGTCTAACACCAGACTATTTTACTCTGTCTAACACCAGACTATTTTACTCTGTCTAACACCAGACTATTTTACTCTGTCTAACACCAGACTATTTTACTCTGTCTAACACCAGACTATTTTACTCTAACACTAGACTATAAGTATTTTACTTTGTCTAACGCCAGACTATTTTACTCTGTTTAACACCAGACTATATTTTACTTTGTCTAACACCAGACTATTTTCCTCTGGCTAACACCAGAATATTTTACTCTAACACCAGACTATTTTACTCTGTTTAACACCAGACTATTTTACTTTGTCTAACACCAGACTATTTTACTCTGTCTAACACCAGACTATTTTACTCTAACACCAGACTATTTTACTCTGTCTAACACCAGACTATTTTACTCTGTCTAACACCAGACTATTTTACTCTGTCTAACACCAGACTATTTTACTCTAACACCAGACTATTTTACTCTGTCTAACACCATATATCATTCAATTTCTAGACAATTATCCTTGGGAAAATTGTGGGATGCGCAGTGGAGTTCAATGCGTCTCTTGGCCCAGTCTTCAGAGAAAAAAGGGGGGTCACTCTGTTTAGTGCTTTTAGTGCACTAAGAATAATTTACTCTCAAGTCACCTACGCTGATGCCCTAGCAATAAGCAACCTAACTACACTCTATGACCGCAGAAAAACCTTAACAGTTAACCTTTTGAATGAAATAACTAGTAATGAGAACCATAAGCTACATAGCCTTCTACCTGAGCCTAACACTTGTGATGTGAACTTACGGCGAAAGCGAAGCTTCAATGTGCCAATATGCAAAACTAATAGACTCAAAACAGTTTTATTTATAGTAATAGTCTATAGACTAATTCACTGAATAATTTTATATATAGATAGTGATATTAATCTTAATTTATTCTAATTGATTTATTATAAAATTTTTATCCCGTAAAGTATTACGAAATTCAGTTTTTAGCTGCAAAGGTATTACTAATACAATACAATAAAGCCATCTATCTATCCATCTATCTATCCACAATATTTGTAAATTAAAAATATATTCAAGCATACGTTGCAAACGTATGCTGGTTACTTATTTTCACGACATTCCGTGTGATAATAGGCACGGATATTGACAGTAGCTTTTTGAACGTGTAAGGCACGCTGAAAAAAGCGTCGGGTTTGAGTAGCTACACATCCAGGCTCATCAATACACCTCATGACCTGTGCCCAAGGAGAGACAACCGGAGTTTTATTCCCTAGCCAATGTTGGAACGCTTGAGGTCCATCATGGCAATAAATACCTAAGTAAACAAGAAAAGAACCAATGAGATGTTGTATTTATACTGGTTAGCTTTATGGTTGAAACAACTCTCACTTCGAGAGCTTGTATATATAGACCACTTTCATAAAGGCCTTCACTTTAAATATTCTTTTATGTAATAGATAAATCCCGAGAACGGGGGATTTTGCTATATAAAGACCCGAGGACGCGCAGCGTCTGAGGGCTTTATATCGCATAAATCCCGACGTTCGAGGGATTTATCTGAATTAATTATTTATTATTGAGGAGGTTTTCCAACAAAGTTTTGTCTTTTTTTCTGCCTTGGACAAAGATTTTCTTAGTTTTTTTCTTCATTTATTTTCTAATTACTATTCAAGGGCTTTATGCGATATAAAACCCTCGCAAGAACAAAGAAAATCGACTCAATAATAAATTAAGTGCGTCTAAAATGAGCCTTTCCGACTTCGTTATGAAGCAAAGATTATTTTGAATTACAGACACACAAACGAGGCTATAGATGCACATCACCAGTAAAAGAATATTCAAATTAATCACCATTATGAAAGTGGTGTATGGACTGCCTACATACGCTTGTTCACTTCCTGTTCTTAGGGATTATAAGCACTTGGAATAAATAAGAGCCTGTGCATGCGTACTGTGGCCATCCACGGACACGTTTTACGTGATTGGTCAACGACCTTTGTGGCTTAGACAATCAATATAATTTGATGCGGTCTTCCCTATGGCATATAACTAGAATGTGATTGATCGACAACGCAACTTGGAATTCATTTCTGCGTCTTTGGCAATAGATCATTTGCACGATGACGTAGTATGGCGCTACCAGAATGCTTTGCCAGTATCTGGTGTCACCCAACGCCATCAAACGTCCACATGCGATTGGCCAATTCAGCCACGACTGGCTGCAAGTAAGTATGTATCGAGTAGAGTTTTGTTATTGTCGATTTCAGCTCACTTTTCAACGCGTGGTTCGAAACTTCGTTGCCAAGTATCAAATTACGTTTCTAAATTCAGAAGTTCATTACGAAGTTTTGAAGTTCGAATGTTCCTTATGTTCGATTTGAAGTTCAGCTTTGCGCCATTCTTTGGCTACGCAGTTGGTAATTTGAAATTGCAGAATGATTAACAACATATTTTCCGAAAGAAATCATATCGAAAGAAAGTCTGGTCAACTGAAGGTTTTCTGTAAATGTGAACTTCAAATCGAACTTCGTATGAACTTCTGAATTTAGAAATGTAATTTGAAACTTGGCAACGAACTTCCAAACCGCGCGTTGAAAAGTGAACTGAAATCGACAATAATGTCAATTTTTCTCCAGTTATTTTACTCTCGGAATTATAATTTTATTCGGCGGCGATCTGTTATATGCAATGTCACGCGGGAAAGAACATCCGGTTTGCACAGTTTATTATATGCATGGCAAAATTACTACATTCTGATTGGTTGAGAGGAGTACAATTATTTTATTAATTGTACTCACTAGCATATGATTACCTGATTAGCTATAGTAATTAACTAAGCGGAAATTGCGACCTGATCAGTAAAGCAAACAATCGTACAATCTTTCCTAAGTACCATATTTCCTAAGTACCATATTTCCTAAGTTTTGACACTTCAACAATAGCCTAATCAATTACCTGTCAAAAATGGGATCGTGATTAATCATGAGTGTAGACCCCGTTTACACGATGCCGGTGCAAATGGTAGTATCGTTAGGAAAGATTGTATGATTGCTTGCTTTAGATCAGGTCGCAATTTGTGCTACAGCTGAATAAAATGAATAAAAATTCTGACTTTCAATAGAACTTCATATTATGTGAAGTTCGATATTTAAAATGCCAAGGAGTCGCCGTGTAATATTGCAAGGTCGCGCGGGAAAGAAAATCCCGATTACGCGTCAAAATGACGTACAGACCTACGTTAGTTTGAAGAAATCAAGAAATTCTTTTTGGCAATTATGTTTCTTATTGTTTTCATCAGTTTCATCAAAATGAGCAACTGCAGACACAAATTAAGGTTTATTCCGGCTAACGTCAGACGATTTTATTCAGCATGGGGAGAGGTCCAGGCCTCAATGCAAAGTGTTAACAGCCATAAAATTGGTTTAATGTAACATGCGGACGTTCGATGACGTCCGACAAGCTTACGCCGGATATCTAAGTTCACACTGGATATAGGCCTTCTGTGCACACACAAAACGCCTGTTCCGGCACAATTTCTGTGTCGGAGCGCCGCTACGATCTCGAAAGAGGTACATCTTTTATCGGATAGGTTTTTGTGCCGTTTCAGCTCCAGTGCATGTGAACGGAGATCGATATCGTTTTGGACGTAAATTAATAGAATAGAGCGTGGTGATTGGTTGTATCACAAGTTGTATCCTACGGCATAATTATTTGCCGTTTCGTGCCGAGTTTGTTCATGCCGTTTCGTGCCGACACGAAAACCTACCAGTATAGTGTGAACGGGGACTATATCTCGGATGGAGAGAGAATTAAACTCGCAAAAACACAGTCATATGTGCTTCCCAAGGGGTAGCGTTTACATACGAGACGTGGTTAAAGTTTATCCTAACGAGGTTTGGAGAAAGATTTTCTGGGTTTACCAAACGTCTTCTAAAGTAAACGTCTGTTGCTTTTCAGGTTAAATTATCATATTACTAAGCTTATCTATCTCGAAATAGTAAGCGTACAATATGTTCGCTAAATTTATATTTTTCGGAATATTCAGACTAGGTAGCGATTACATATGGGATGTATTAAGTAGTATACATGTACGTGTGCATGTGGTATACGTTAGCGGGTTTGATCAGTAATAATGTAATCATATAACAGAGACTCGCAAGTCGCAAACGCATATACCATTAACAGTAGCGTGCTGCGTAGGCAGTGTAGAAACAACAATCCAAATATAGTAAGGTTAGATATACTGCCAAAACAGCGAACGTAGGAGTCTAACGTTTCGAGCGAAGGCCCTTCGTAGAGAGAGAGGGCCTTCGCTCGAAACGTTAGACTCGTACATTCTCTGTTTCGGAAGTATATCTAACCTTACTATATTTCGATTGTTATACCATTAGCAGTTTGAGACCTGGACCTAGCTCCCTGTGTAGACTTGGATCAAGTCTCCTACATTAAAGAAATAGCAATAGCTTTATCCTTGTAACATAGCAAGTTTAACGTACCTCCAACTGCTAGAATACCAGACGGGATATTTTTTTTACGAATATATTTCTCTCGCATGTCGTCTTGGACTTCGGCTTCGTTCAAGTTGCTGTGGAAATTTCGAATTTTTTTGTCATCGTTGGTCTCGCTGGAGGAAGTTCGACATGTTTTGTGCTCGTCAATTTCAAAAGATTTTGTCGCGGTACTGCTTACGTGATGTCTAACGTGTGCGTACAAGTGTTCTGTCCTGTCCGGCTCACAAGGATATACAGACACCAATATATCTTTATGTAGTTTTGCATGTAATTTTTGTTCACCAAGTTAGTTGGAACGACTTTCGTAAAAGTTTTCTTCGGCTTACAATCTCCTCCTAGACAATGCAAACACCAATATTTATAATTTGTTCCCTTATACCATACCATTTAAACTGCGTGTATTTTTATAGTAATGTATACCGTGTATATAAATTGTATTTTAATACAATACCTGAAGAATTAGACAGACATCCAAGCACCATTAACATCATGATCAAGTTTCTCATCTTGTTACCGAGTTCAACAGTGTAAAAGTATAGAATTTTCGTTTTGGGAAACACTCAGCTGGTTAACGTACCAAATGTAAAATGTACAGCTCTGGATATTTTACACTGATTTTATAGTGAATTATAGTCTTTCACGTGGGAGGAAAAAATTATAAACGTATCTCTGACCGAATTGGGTTCGAAACTACCATGTCAACTATTAAGTGTATTTCGCACCGTGCAACTATATGCATGGTGGGCGTAGAAATTATACCACCGACAAATTGCTCATTTTATTATAACTGCATGGGGTTTTCCCAATTATACTCCCTCCCATGAAGTTTGGATGATGGTGATGACGATATGATGTATATGTTGATGACACAATTATCTATTTTTCTTCTTCACGTAGACATCAGAAATTGAACTAAAGTTACATCTGGATTCACTGCAACATTACCGCATTCATTGTCAATAATCTTATATTCTACTTTTCAGCTTGAAATCAGTGGTAACGTTTCAGACGTTTTTGCTCTACCAGCTGTTCAATAAATTGTTAAACTCAGGACGCTTTAACCATTGATTCACTAGAATTCAAATACTGCAGCCAGAGGTTGAAACTTATGACAACGTCAAGCTAAATAAACTATATAGTGATTGCTGACGTTAAGAAAATGACAGTTCTTTCACATGGCCGTAGGATTTTAATATAGCTAATGTTCTGCTTCTTCCCTTTGTACAACATTCTTCATTTTAATTCTCCCATTCAGCCCTTTTAAGCTCCCAATGTTCTAGGTGTTAGACAGAGTAAAATAGTCTGGTGTTAGACAGACTAAAATAGTCTGGTGTTAGAGTAAAATAGTCAGGTGTTAGACAGAGTAAAATAGTTTGGTGTTAGACAGAGTAAAATAGTCTGTTGTTAGACAGAGTAAAATAGTCTGGTGTTAGCCAGAGTAAAATAGTCTGGTGTTAGACAGAGTAAAATCGTCAGGTGTTATATAGACAGAGTAAAATAGTCTGGTGTTAGACAAAGTAAAATAGTCTGGTGTTAGACAGAGTAAAATAGTCTGGTGTTAGAGTAAAATAGTCTGTTGTTAGACAGAGTAAAATAGTCTGGTGTTAGACAAAGTAAAATAGTCTGGTGTTAGACAGAGTAAAATAGTCTGTTGTTAGACAGAGTAAAATAGTCTGGTGTTAGACAAAGTAAAATAGTCTGGTGTTAGACAGAGTAAAATAGTCTGGTGTTAGACAGAGTAAAATAGTCAGGTGTTAGACAGAGTAAAATAGTCTGGTGTTAGACAAAGTAAAATAGTCTGGTGTTAGTAAAATTGTCTGGTGTTAGACAAAGTAAAATAGTCTGGTGTTAGACAGAGTAAAATAGTCTGTTGTTAGACAGAGTAAAATAGTCTGGTGTTAGAGTAAAATAGTCAGGTGTTAGACAGAGTAAAATAGTCTGGTGTTAGAGTAAAATGGTCTGGTGTTAGAGTAAAATAGTCTGGTGTTAGAGTAAAATAGTCTGGTGTTAGAGTAAAATAGTCTGTTGATAGACAAAGTAAAATAGTCTGGTGTTAGCCAGAGTAAAATAGTCTGGTGTTAGCCAGAGTAAAATAGTCTGGTGTTAGACAGAGTAAAATAGTCTGGTGTTAGAGTAAAATAGTCTGGTGTTAGAGTAAAATAGTCTGTTGATAGACAAAGTAAAATAGTCTGTTGTTAGCCAGAGTAAAATAGTCTGGTGTTAGCCAGAGTAAAATAGTCTGGTGTTAGACAAAGTAAAATAGTCTGTTGTTAGCCAGAGTAAAATAGTCTGGTGTTAGCCAGAGTAAAATAGTCTGGTGTTATATAGACAGAGTAAAATCGTCAGGTGTTAGATAGAGTAAAATAGTCTGGCGTTAGACAGAATAAAATATTAAAGGGACCGTTTTTGGCAGATTAAAATTTCACCTTGGTCGCCCGTGGCCCCGTGAGAAAAGTACTTCTTGTTTGACCCTATATGGCAAATACTACATGTCGTTTCTTCCGGGTACTGCGGTTTCCTTCTGTATTAACTCTGGACTAACGAGGCATGGCCTTACTAGTGAACCTCTAGGCAGAACAGTTTAGATAGAATTAGTGATAGGGTTATCCAATATAAATAAAGTTAGTTTAGTTTAGTTTAGTTTAGTTTAGTTTAGTTTAGTTTAGTTTAGTTTAGTTTAGTTTAGTTTAGTTTAGTTTAGTTTAGTTTAGTTTAGTTTAGTTTAGTATAAAGTTAAATATTACAAAAAAGTACAAATGTTACAAAAAGTGCAAAGCTCTTCAAACAGCTCTGATATCCGCCTTACAAAATTTATGGTGACGTCATATATGGTCCTTGATACGTTCCTATGCGTCTAGAAGCTACTAGATTAGGTGTTGTCGATCCTATTGGGCCTATGGGGGTTTTACGAATCCAAATACCGTTAAACAATAAACTAAGGTTGAAAAGTGTCGAGTCACTATCGAAACACCGGAACATTTCTCAGTGAACCACAATTAATTTTGATTGTGAGCACAATGAGAATCTTATGTCAATAAAGGCGATAGAATAATTGATGCGTGTTAAAAGGTTTTAAGTTTTATATTAATTCGATTTGTATTTCAACACTGCATGTCTACGCAGCACACTACGTTTACTTCATCGTCATATCTAGGCAAGTTTTACGTTCAGTTGAAATCCCGTAAATTGGACTAAAAGTACGCAATTTGCATTTCAACAGTTCAACACTGCCTAAGCAGCACACTACTTCCATGTACAAACGTCTAGGAAGGTGACGTTCAGTCGAAACTCCGTAAAACTGCATGCTGCATGTATATGGCAAAATGACGCCATTTTTATAAAATAAGGTTTCGTTTTAACAATCGAAATAAAGTAAGGTTAGATATACTGCCGAAACAGAGAACGTAGGAGTCTAACGTTTCGAGCGAAGGCCCTTCCTCACGTTTCTCTCTGACTAAAGGGCCTTCGCTCGAAACGTTAGACTCCTACGTTCTCTGTTTCGGCAGTATATCTAACCTTACTATATTTCGATTTCGATTGTTGTTTCTACACTGCCTACGCAGCACCCTACTTTTATTTCGTTTTAACAGTCTGACTTTGACAGGTCAAATCGTCTGGCGTTAGATAGGGTAAAATGACAAATGGACCGGTTTTGGCCAGTCAAAGGGTTAAGGAAGAGATACCGTAGAATTCCGAAAGTGATTTAGCAGCCCTTGGGGCCCGCTATTTTCGGGGGCCGCTACTTTCGGGGGGGGGGGGGGGCTACTTTCGGATGGTGGAAATACGTTAGGAGAATCTCGTCGAGTAAAAGATACAAAACTAACATATTTTAATACAACAAGTATAGTCTTCCAATACTATGTCATTTTAGATTACTAAAAAAGAAAAAGCTTGTAATGTTGCATTCAGAAACATAAAGATTTTCTAAGCTGTCTTACGAGAGATAACATATAAATTATACAAGCCTGGTTCAAGATATTGAAAATATTTGTTGAATCGCATCAGCAAAACCCAACCCTTACTTCGTCGGTCCTATTGGTTTACATCCGCAGTTGCCATGGTTTCACTCACCATTTGGAAAAAAACCTGGGTACGAGAGTCCGTCCGTCCGTCTGTCTGTCTGTCTGTCTGTCTGTTTGTTCGTCTGTCTGTTTGTTCGTCTGTCTGTTTGTTTGTTTGTTTGTTTGTTTGTTTGTTTGTTTGTTTGTTTGTTTGTTTGTTTGTTTGTTTGTTTGTTTGTTTGTTTGTTTGTTTGTTTGTTTGTTTGTTTGTTTGTTTGTTTGTTTGTTTGTTTGTTTGTTTGTTTGTTTGTTTGTTTGTTTGTTTGTTTGTTTGTTTGTTTGTTTGTTTGTTTGTTTGTTTGTTTGTTTGTTTGTTTGTTTGTTTGTTTGTTTGTTTGTTTGTTTGTTTGTTTGTTTGTTTGTTTGTTTGTTTGTTTGTTTGTTTGTTTGTTTGTTTGTTTGTTTGTTTGTTTGTTTGTTTGTTTGTTTGTTTGTTTGTTTGTTTGTTTGTTTGTTTGTTTGTTTGTTTGTTTGTTTGTTTGTTTGTTTGTTTGTTTGTTTGTTTGTTTGTTTGTTTGTTTGTTTGTTTGTTTGTTTGTTTGTTTGTTTGTTTGTTTGTTTGTTTGTTTGTTTGTTTGTTTGTTTGTTTGTTTGTTTGTTTGTTTGTTTGTTTGTTTGTTTGTTTGTTTGTTTGTTTGTTTGTTTGTTTGTTTGTTTGTTTGTTTGTTTGTTTGTTTGTTTGTTTGTTTGTTTGTTCCGTCCGTCCGTCCGTCCGTCCGTCCGTCCGTCCGTCCGTCCGTCCGTCCGTCCGTCCGTCCGTCCGTCCGTCCGTCCGTCCGTCCGTCCGTCCGTCCGTCCGTCCGTCCGTCCGTCCGTCCGTCCGTCCGTCCGTCCGTCCGTCCGTCCGTCCGTCCGTCCGTCCGTCCGTCCGTCCGTCCGTCCGTCCGTCCGTCCGTCCGTCCGTCCGTCCGTCCGTCCGTCCGTCCGTCCGTCCGTCCGTCTGTCTGTCTGTCTGTCTGTCTGTCTGTCTGTCTGTCTGTCTGTCTGTAGAATATCTCACAAAGTACTGCACAGGTTTTCATGAAAGTTTGTGGAAAGATTGCTCATAAACTAAGGACCAAGCCATTGAATTTTGGTTTAATTTGGCTGAAAATTGGATGAAAACGTAATGAAAATCTGACCAAACGATTTCCTGTGCAGAAGAAATAAATGAAGACAGTTGCCTGATTGCGATCATTATATTCTTTTATACAGACATTTTTACGAAGATAGAGTAAAATAGTTTGGTGTTAGGCAGAGTAAAATAGTCTGGTGTTAGGCAGAGTAAAATAGTCTGGTGTTAGACAGAGTAAAATAGTCTGGAGTTAGACACAGTAAAATAGTCTGGTGTTAGACACAGTAAAATAGTCTGGTGTTAGACAAAGTAAAATAGTCTGGTGTTAAATAAAGTAAAATAGTCTGGGGTTAGACACAGTAAAATAGTCTGGGGTTAGACACAGCAAAATAGTCTGGTGTTAGACAGAGTAAAATAGTCTGGTGTTAGACAGTGTAAAATAGTCCGGTGTTAGACAGAGTAAAATAGTCTGGTGATAGCCAGAGTAAAATAGTCTGGTGTTAGACACAGTGAAATAGTCTGGTGTTAGACAAAGTAAAATAGTCTGGTGTTAGACAGAGTAAAATAGTCTGGAGTTAGACACAGTAAAATAGTCTGGTGTTAGACACAGTAAAATAGTCTGGTGTTAGACAAAGTAAAATAGTCTGGTGTTAAATAAAGTAAAATAGTCTGGGGTTAGACACAGTAAAATAGTCTGGGGTTAGACACAGTAAAATAGTCTGGTGTTAGACAGAGTAAAATAGTCTGGTGTTAGACAGTGTAAAATAGTCCGGTGTTAGACAGAGTAAAATAGTCTGGTGTTAGCCAGAGTAAAATAGTCTGGTGTTAGACACAGTAAAATAGTCTGGTGTTAGACAAAGTAAAATAGTCTGGTGTTAAATAAAGTAAAATAGTCTGGGGTTAGACACAGTAAAATAGTCTGGGGTTAGACACAGCAAAATAGTCTGGTGTTAGACAGAGTAAAATAGTCTGGTGTTAGACAGTGTAAAATAGTCCGGTGTTAGACAGAGTAAAATAGTCTGGTGATAGCCAGAGTAAAATAGTCTGGTGTTAGACACAGTGAAATAGTCTGGTGTTAGACAAAGTAAAATAGTCTGGTGTTAGACAGAGTAAAATAGTCTGGAGTTAGACACAGTAAAATAGTCTGGTGTTAGACACAGTAAAATAGTCTGGTGTTAGACAAAGTAAAATAGTCTGGTGTTAAATAAAGTAAAATAGTCTGGGGTTAGACACAGTAAAATAGTCTGGGGTTAGACACAGTAAAATAGTCTGGTGTTAGACAGAGTAAAATAGTCTGGTGTTAGACAGTGTAAAATAGTCCGGTGTTAGACAGAGTAAAATAGTCTGGTGTTAGCCAGAGTAAAATAGTCTGGTGTTAGACACAGTGAAATAGTCTGGTGTTAGACAGAGTAAAATAGTCTGGTGTTAGACAGAGTAAAATAGTCTGGTGTTAGAAACAGTAAAATAGCCTGGTGTTAGATAGTGAAATAGTCTGGTGTTAGACAGTGTAAATTAGTCCGGTGTTAGACAGAGTAAAATAGTCTGGTGTTAGCCAGAGTAAAATAGTCTGGTGTTAGACACAGTGAAATAGTCTGGTGTTAGACAAAGTAAAATAGTCTGGTGTTAGACAGACTAAAATAGTCTGGTGTTACAAACAGTAAAATAGTCTGGTGTTAGACAAAGTAAAATAGTCTGGTGTTAGACAGAGTAAAATAGTCTGGTGTTACAAACAGTAAAATAGTCTGGTGTTAGACAAAGTAAAATAGTCTGGTGTTAGACAGAGTAAAATAGTCTGGTGTTAGAAACAGTAAAATAGTCTGGTGTTAGACAAAGTAAAATAGTCTGGTGTTAGACACAGTAAAATAGTCTGGTGTTAGACAGAGTAAAATAGTCTGGTGTTAGACACAGTAAAATAGTCTGGTGTTAGACTAGAGTAAAATAGTCTGGTGTTAGACAGAGTAAAATAGTCTGGTGTTAGACACAGTAAAATAGTCTGGTGTTAGACAGAAATAGTGGCTTCTACTTCGTGTACCGAACACAGAATTTTGGAATCAGTTGAATTGCTTCGTTTTTAAAAAAATCTTCGCTTAATTTTTCAAGGAATAATTCAATTCACGTTCAATGCAAAATTTAGCAAGGTTTTAAAAAAACCGGAGCAATTGAAGTGATTTCAAAACTGTGTCTGGTACAAAATGTAGCTGTGACGTATTCTGTGTCCGGTACACGAAGGAGCCAAAATAGTTTAGCGAGAGACAGAAAAATACTGTAACACCAGACCGTTTTACTCTGTCTAAGACCAGACTATTTTACCCTGCCTAAGACCAGACGATTTTACTTTGTATAACACCTGACTATTTTACTCTGTCTAACACCAGACTATTTTACTTTGTCTAACACCAGACTATTTTACTGTGTCTAACACCAGACTATTTTACTCTGTCTAACACCAGACTATTTTACTCTGTCTAACACCAGACTATTTTACTTTGTCTAACACCAGACTATTTTACTCTGTCTAACACCAGACTATTTTACTCTGTCTAACACCAGACTATTTTACTTTGTCTAACGCCAGACTATTTTACTCTGTCTAACACCAGACTATTTTACTCTGTCTAACACCAGACTATTTTACTTTGTCTAACACCAGACTATTTTACTCTGTCTAACACCAGATTATTTTACTCTGTCTAACACCAGACTACTTTACTCTGTCTAACACCAGACTATTTTACTCTGTCTAACACCAGACTATTTTACTCTGTCTAACACCAGACTATTTTACTCTGTCTAACACCAGACTATTTTACTTTGTCAAACGCCAGACTATTTTACTCTGTCTAACACCAGACTATTTTACTCTGTCTAACACCAGACTATTTTACTTTGTCTAACACCAGACTATTTTACTCTGTCTAACACCAGACTATTTTACTCTGTCTAACACCACTGTTAGACAAAGTAAAATAGTCTGGACCAGACTATTTTACTTTGTCTAACGCCAGACTATTTTACACTGTCTAACACCAGACTATTTTACTCTGTCTAACACCAGACTATTTTACTATGTCTAACACCAGACTATTTCACTCTGTCTAACACCAGACTATTTTACTCTGTCTAACACCAGACTATTTTACTTTGTCTAACGCCAGACTATTTTACTCTGTCTAACACCAGACTATTTTACTCTGTCTAACACCAGACTATTTTACTTTGTCTAACACCAGACTATTTTACTCTGTCTAACACCAGACTATTTAACTCTGTCTAACACCAGACTATTTTACTTTGTCTAACGCCAGACTATTTTACTCTGTCTAACACCAGACTATTTTATTCTATCTAACACCAGACTATTTTACTTTGTCTAACACCAGACTATTTTCCTCTGTCTAACACCAGACTATTTTACTCTAACACCAGACTATTTTACTCTGTCTAACACCAGACTATTTTACACTGTCTAACTCCAGACTATTTGACTCTGTCTAACACCAGACTATTTTACTCTGTCTAACACCAGGCTATTTTACTCCGTTTAACACCAGACTATTTTACTCTGTCTAACACCAGACTATTTTACTCTGTCTAACACCAGATTATTTTACTCTGTCTAACACGAGACTATTTTACTCTGTCTAACACCAGACTATTTTACTCTGTCTAACACCAGACTAGTTTACTCTGTCTAACACCAGACTATTTCACTCAGTCGAACAGCAGACTATTTTACTTTGTCTAACACCAGACTATTTTACTCTGTCTAACACCAGACTATTTTACTCTGTCTGACACCAGACCATTTTACTCTGTCTAACTCCAGACTATTTTACTCTGTCTAACACCGGACTATTTTACTCTGTCTAACACCAGACTATTTTACTTTGTCTAACACCAGACTATTTTACTCTGTCTAACACCAAACTATTTTACACTGTCTAACTCCAGACTATTTTACTCTGTCTAACACCAGACTATTTTACTCTGTCTAACACCAGGCTATTTTACTCCGTTTAACACCAGACTATTTTACTCTGTCTAACACCAGTGAGACTATTTTACTCTCTCTAACACCAGATTATTTTACTCTGTCTAACACGAGACTATTTTACTCTGTCTAACACCAGACTATTTTACTCTGTCTAACACCAGACTATTTCACTCAGTCTAATACCAGACTATTTCACTCAGTCTAACACCAGACTATTTTACTCTGTCTAACACCGGACTGTTTTACTCTGTCTAACTCCAGACTATTTTACTTTGTCTAACACCAGACTATTTTACTCTGTCTAACACCAGACTATTTTACTATGTCTAACACCAGACTATTTTACTCTGTCTAACACCGGACTATTTTACTCTGTCTAACACCGGACTATTTTACTCTGTCTAACTCCAGACTATTTTACTCTGTCTAACACCGGACTATTTTACTCTGTCTAACACCAGACTATTTTACTTTGTCTAACACCAGACTATTTTACTCTGTCTAACAGAAGACTATTTTACTTTGTCTAACTCCAGACAATTTTACTCTGTCTAACTCCAGACTATTTTCCTCTGTCTAACACCGGACTATTTTACTCTGTCTAACACCAGACTATTTTACTCTGTCTAACACCAGACTATTTTACTCTGTCTAACACCAGACTATTTTACTCTGTCTAACACCAGACTATTTTACACTGTCTAACTCCAGACTATTTGACTCTGTCTAACACCAGACTATTTTACTCTGTCTAACACCAGGCTATTTTACTCCGTTTAACACCAGACTATTTTACTCTGTCTAACACCAGACTATTTTACTCTGTCTAACACCAGATTATTTTACTCTGTCTAACACGAGACTATTTTACTCTGTCTAACACCAGACTATTTTACTCTGTCTAACACCAGACTAGTTTACTCTGTCTAACACCAGACTATTTCACTCAGTCGAACAGCAGACTATTTTACTTTGTCTAACACCAGACTATTTTACTCTGTCTAACACCAGACTATTTTACTCTGTCTGACACCAGACCATTTTACTCTGTCTAACTCCAGACTATTTTACTCTGTCTAACACCGGACTATTTTACTCTGTCTAACACCAGACTATTTTACTTTGTCTAACACCAGACTATTTTACTCTGTCTAACACCAAACTATTTTACACTGTCTAACTCCAGACTATTTTACTCTGTCTAACACCAGACTATTTTACTCTGTCTAACACCAGGCTATTTTACTCCGTTTAACACCAGACTATTTTACTCTGTCTAACACCAGTGAGACTATTTTACTCTCTCTAACACCAGATTATTTTACTCTGTCTAACACGAGACTATTTTACTCTGTCTAACACCAGACTATTTTACTCTGTCTAACACCAGACTATTTCACTCAGTCTAATACCAGACTATTTCACTCAGTCTAACACCAGACTATTTTACTCTGTCTAACACCGGACTGTTTTACTCTGTCTAACTCCAGACTATTTTACTTTGTCTAACACCAGACTATTTTACTCTGTCTAACACCAGACTATTTTACTTTGTCTAACACCAGACTATTTTACTCTGTCTAACACCGGACTATTTTACTCTGTCTAACACCGGACTATTTTACTCTGTCTAACTCCAGACTATTTTACTCTGTCTAACACCGGACTATTTTACTCTGTCTAACACCAGACTATTTTACTTTGTCTAACACCAGACTATTTTACTCTGTCTAACAGAAGACTATTTTACTTTGTCTAACTCCAGACAATTTTACTCTGTCTAACTCCAGACTATTTTCCTCTGTCTAACACCGGACTATTTTACTCTGTCTAACACCAGACTATTTTACTCTGTCTAACACCAGACTATTTTACTCTGTCTAACACCAGACTATTTTACTCTGTCTAACACCAGACTATTTCACTCAGTCTAACACCAGACTATTTTACTCTGTCTAACACCAGACTATTTTACTCTGTCTAACACCAGACTATTTTACTTTGTCTAACGCCAGACTATTTTACTCTGTCTAACACCAGACTATTTTACTCTGTCTAACACCAGACTATTTTACTTTGTTTAACACCAGACTATTTTCCTCTGTCTAACACAAGACTATTTTACTTTGTCTAAATCCAGACTATTTTACTTTGTCTAACACCAGACTATTTTACTCTGTCTAACACCAGACTATTTTACTTTGTCTAACGCCAGACTATTTTACACTGTCTAACACCAGACTATTTTACTCTGTCTAACACCAGACTATTTTACTCTGTCTAACACCAGACTACTTTACTCTGTCTAACACCAGACTATTTTACTCTGTCTAACACCAGACTATTTTACTCTGTCTAACACCAGACTATTTTACTCTGTCTAACACCAGACTATTTTACTTTCTCAAACGCCAGACTATTTTACTCTGTCTAACACCAGACTATTTTACTCTGTCTAACACCAGACTATTTTACTTTGTCTAACACCAGACTATTTTACTCTGTCTAACACCAGACTATTTTACTCTGTCTAACACCACTGTTAGACAAAGTAAAATAGTCTGGACCAGACTATTTTACTTTGTCTAACGCCAGACTATTTTACACTGTCTAACACCAGACTATTTTACTCTGTCTAACACCAGACTATTTTACTATGTCTAACACCAGACTATTTCACTCTGTCTAACACCAGACTATTTTACTCTGTCTAACACCAGACTATTTTACTTTGTCTAACGCCAGACTATTTTACTCTGTCTAACACCAGACTATTTTACTCTGTCTAACACCAGACTATTTTACTTTGTCTAACACCAGACTATTTTACTCTGTCTAACACCAGACTATTTCACTCTGTCTAACACCAGACTATTTTACTTTGTCTAACGCCAGACTATTTTACTCTGTCTAACACCAGACTATTTTATTCTATCTAACACCAGACTATTTTACTTTGTCTAACACCAGACTATTTTCCTCTGTCTAACACCAGACTATTTTACTCTAACACCAGACTATTTTACTCTGTCTAACACCAGACTATTTTACACTGTCTAACTCCAGACTATTTGACTCTGTCTAACACCAGACTATTTTACTCTGTCTAACACCAGGCTATTTTACTCCGTTTAACACCAGACTATTTTACTCTGTCTAACACCAGACTATTTTACTCTGTCTAACACCAGATTATTTTACTCTGTCTAACACGAGACTATTTTACTCTGACTAACACCAGACTATTTTACTCTGTCTAACACCAGACTAGTTTACTCTGTCTAACACCAGACTATTTCACTCAGTCGAACAGCAGACTATTTTACTTTGTCTAACACCAGACTATTTTACTCTGTCTAACACCAGACTATTTTACTCTGTCTGACACCAGACCATTTTACTCTGTCTAACTCCAGACTATTTTACTCTGTCTAACACCGGACTATTTTACTCTGTCTAACACCAGACTATTTTACTTTGTCTAACACCAGACTATTTTACTCTGTCTAACACCAAACTATTTTACACTGTCTAACTCCAGACTATTTTACTCTGTCTAACACCAGACTATTTTACTCTGTCTAACACCAGGCTATTTTACTCCGTTTAACACCAGACTATTTTACTCTGTCTAACACCAGTGAGACTATTTTACTCTGTCTAACACCAGATTATTTTACTCTGTCTAACACGAGACTATTTTACTCTGTCTAACACCAGACTATTTTACTCTGTCTAACACCAGACTATTTCACTCAGTCTAATACCAGACTATTTCACTCAGTCTAACACCAGACTATTTTACTCTGTCTAACACCGGACTGTTTTACTCTGTCTAACTCCAGACTATTTTACTTTGTCTAACACCAGACTATTTTACTCTGTCTAACACCAGACTATTTTACTTTGTCTAACACCAGACTATTTTACTCTGTCTAACACCGGACTATTTTACTCTGTCTAACACCGGACTATTTTACTCTGTCTAACTCCAGACTATTTTACTCTGTCTAACACCGGACTATTTTACTCTGTCTAACACCAGACTATTTTACTTTGTCTAACACCAGACTATTTTACTCTGTCTAACAGAAGACTATTTTACTTTGTCTAACTCCAGACAATTTTACTCTGTCTAACTCCAGACTATTTTCCTCTGTCTAACACCGGACTATTTTACTCTGTCTAACACCAGACTATTTTACTCTGTCTAACACCAGACTATTTTACTCTGTCTAACACCAGACTATTTCACTCTGTCTAACACCAGACTATTTCACTCAGTCTAACACCAGACTATTTTACTCTGTCTAACACCAGACTATTTTACTCTGTCTAACACCAGACTATTTTACTTTGTCTAACGCCAGACTATTTTACTCTGTCTAACACCAGACTATTTTACTCTGTCTAACACCAGACTATTTTACTTTGTTTAACACCAGACTATTTTCCTCTGTCTAACACAAGACTATTTTACTTTGTCTAACTCCAGACTATTTTACTTTGTCTAACACCAGACTATTTTACTCTGTCTAACACCAGACTATTTTACTTTGTCTAACGCCAGACTATTTTACACTGTCTAACACCAGACTATTTTACTCTGTCTAACACCAGACTATTTTACTATGTCTAACACCAGACTATTTCACTCTGTCTAACACCAGACTATTTTACTCTGTCTAACACCAGACTATTTTACTTTGTCTAACGCCAGACTATTTTACTCTGTCTAACACCAGACTATTTTACTCTGTCTAACACCAGACTATTTTACTTTGTCTAACACCAGACTATTTTACTCTGTCTAACACCAGACTATTTCACTCTGTCTAACACCAGACTATTTTACTTTGTCTAACGCCAGACTATTTTACTCTGTTTAACACCAGACTATTTTATTCTATCTAACACCAGACTATTTTACTTTGTCTAACACCAGACTATTTTCCTCTGTCTAACACCAGACTATTTTACTCTAACACCAGACTATTTTACTCTGTCTAACACCAGACTATTTTACACTGTCTAACTCCAGACTATTTGACTCTGTCTAACACCAGACTATTTTACTCTGTCTAACACCAGGCTATTTTACTCCGTTTAACACCAGAGTATTTTACTCTGTATAACACCAGACTATTTTACTCTGTCTAACACCAGATTATTTTACTCTGTCTAACACGAGACTATTTTACTCTGTCTAACACCAGACTATTTTACTCTGTCTAACACCAGACTAGTTTACTCTGTCTAACACCAGACTATTTCACTCAGTCGAACAGCAGACTATTTTACTTTGTCTAACACCAGACTATTTTACTCTGTCTAACACCAGACTATTTTACTCTGTCTGACACCAGACCATTTTACTCTGTCTAACTCCAGACTATTTTACTCTGTCTAACACCGGACTATTTTACTCTGTCTAACACCAGACTATTTTACTTTGTCTAACACCAGACTATTTTACTCTGTCTAACACCAGACTATTTTACACTGTCTAACTCCAGACTATTTTACTCTGTCTAACACCAGACTATTTTACTCTGTCTAACACCAGGCTATTTTACTCCGTTTAACACCAGACTATTTTACTCTGTCTAACACCAGTGAGACTATTTTACTCTGTCTAACACCAGATTATTTTACTGTGTCTAACACGAGACTATTTTACTCTGTCTAACACCAGACTATTTTACTCTGTCTAACACCAGACTATTTCACTCAGTCTAATACCAGACTATTTCACTCAGTCTAACACCAGACTATTTTACTCTGTCTAACACCGGACTGTTTTACTCTGTCTAACTCCAGACTATTTTACTTTGTCTAACACCAGACTATTTTACTCTGTCTAACACCAGAATATTTTACTTTGTCTAACACCAGACTATTTTACTCTGTCTAACACCGGACTATTTTACTCTGTCTAACACCGGACTATTTTACTCTGTCTAACTCCAGACAATTTTACTCTATCTAACACCGGACTATTTTACTCTGTCTAACACCAGACTATTTTACTTTGTCTAACACCAGACTATTTTACTCTGTCTAACAGAAGACTATTTTACTTTGTCTAACTCCAGACTATTTTACTCTGTCTAACTCCAGACTATTTTACTCTGTCTAACACCGGACTATTTTACTCTGTCTAACACCAGACTATTTTACTCTGTCTAACACCAGACTATTTTACTCTGTCTAACACCAGACTATTTTACTCTGTCTAACACCAGACTATTTCACTCAGTCTAACACCAGACTATTTTACTCTGTCTAACACCAGACTATTTTACTCTGTCTAACACCAGACTATTTTACTTTGTCTAACGCCAGACTATTTTACTCTGTCTAACACCAGACTATTTTACTCTGTCTAACACCAGACTATTTTACTTTGTTTAACACCAGACTATTTTACTCTGTCTAACACAAGACTATTTTACTTTGTCTAACTCCAGACTATTTTACTTTGTCTAACACCAGACTATTTTACTCTGTCTAACACCAGACTATTTTACTTTGTCTAACGCCAGACTATTTTACTCTGTCTAACGCCAGACTATTTTACTCTGTCTAACACCAGACTATTTTACTTTGTCTAACACCAGACTATTTTACTCTGTCTAACTCCAGACTATTTTACTCTGTCTAACACCGGACTATTTTACTCTGTCTAACACCAGACTATTTTACTTTGTCTAACACCAGACTATTTTACTCTGTCTAACACCAGACTATTTTACTTTGTCTAACACCAGACTATTTTACTCTGTCTAACACCAGACTATTTTACTTTGTCTAACACCAGACTATTTTACTCTGTCTAACACCGGACTATTTTACTCTGTCTAACACCGGACTATTTTACTCTGTCTAACTCCAGACTATTTTACTCTGTCTAACACCGGACTATTTTACTCTGTCTAACACCAGACTATTTTACTTTGTCTAACACCAGACTATTTTACTCTGTCTAACAGAAGACTATTTTACTTTGTCTAACTCCAGACAATTTTACTCTGTCTAACTCCAGACTATTTTCCTCTGTCTAACACCGGACTATTTTACTCTGTCTAACACCAGACTATTTTACTCTGTCTAACACCAGACTATTTTACTCTGTCTAACACCAGACTATTTTACTCTGTCTAACACCAGACTATTTCACTCAGTCTAACACCAGACTATTTTACTCTGTCTAACACCAGACTATTTTACTCTGTCTAACACCAGACTATTTTACTTTGTCTAACACCAGACTATTTTACTCTGTCTAACACCAGACTATTTTACTCTGTCTAACACCAGACTATTTTACTTTGTTTAACACCAGACTATTTTCCTCTGTCTAACACAAGACTATTTTAATTTGTCTAACTCCAGACTATTTTACTTTGTCTAACACCAGACTATTTTACTCTGTCTAACACCAGACTATTTTACTTTGTCTAACGCCAGACTATTTTACACTGTCTAACACCAGACTATTTTACTCTGTCTAACACCAGACTATTTTACTATGTCTAACACCAGACTATTTCACTCTGTCTAACACCAGACTATTTTACTCTGTCTAACACCAGACTATTTTACTTTGTCTAACGCCAGACTATTTTACTCTGTCTAACACCAGACTATTTTACTCTGTCTAACACCAGACTATTTTACTTTGTCTAACACCAGACTATTTTACTCTGTCTAACACCAGACTATTTCACTCTGTCTAACACCAGACTATTTTACTTTGTCTAACGCCAGACTATTTTACTCTGTTTAACACCAGACTATTTTATTCTATCTAACACCAGACTATTTTACTTTGTCTAACACCAGACTATTTTCCTCTGTCTAACACCAGACTATTTTACTCTAACACCAGACTATTTTACTCTGTCTAACACCAGACTATTTTACACTGTCTAACTCCAGACTATTTGACTCTGTCTAACACCAGACTATTTTACTCTGTCTAACACCAGGCTATTTTACTCCGTTTAACACCAGAGTATTTTACTCTGTCTAACACCAGACTATTTTACTCTGTCTAACACCAGATTATTTTACTCTGTCTAACACGAGACTATTTTACTCTGTCTAACACCAGACTATTTTACTCTGTCTAACACCAGACTAGTTTACTCTGTCTAACACCAGACTATTTCACTCAGTCGAACAGCAGACTATTTTACTTTGTCTAACACCAGACTATTTTACTCTGTCTAACACCAGACTATTTTACTCTGTCTGACACCAGACCATTTTACTCTGTCTAACTCCAGACTATTTTACTCTGTCTAACACCGGACTATTTTACTCTGTCTAACACCAGACTATTTTACTTTGTCTAACACCAGACTATTTTACTCTGTCTAACACCAGACTATTTTACACTGTCTAACTCCAGACTATTTTACTCTGTCTAACACCAGACTATTTTACTCTGTCTAACACCAGGCTATTTTACTCCGTTTAACACCAGACTATTTTACTCTGTCTAACACCAGTGAGACTATTTTACTCTGTCTAACACCAGATTATTTTACTCTGTCTAACACGAGACTATTTTACTCTATCTAACACCAGACTATTTTACTCTGTCTAACACCAGACTATTTCACTCAGTCTAATACCAGACTATTTCACTCAGTCTAACACCAGACTATTTTACTCTGTCTAACACCGGACTGTTTTACTCTGTCTAACTCCAGACTATTTTACTTTGTCTAACACCAGACTATTTTACTCTGTCTAACACCAGACTATTTTACTTTGTCTAACACCAGACTATTTTACTCTGTCTAACACCGGACTATTTTACTCTGTCTAACACCGGACTATTTTACTCTGTCTAACTCCAGACAATTTTACTCTGTCTAACACCGGACTATTTTACTCTGTCTAACACCAGACTATTTTACTTTGTCTAACACCAGACTATTTTACTCTGTCTAACAGAAGACTATTTTACTTTGTCTAACTCCAGACTATTTTACTCTGTCTAACTCCAGACTATTTTACTCTGTCTAACACCGGACTATTTTACTCTGTCTAACACCAGACTATTTTACTCTGTCTAACACCAGACTATTTTACTCTGTCTAACACCAGACTATTTTACTCTGTCTAACACCAGACTATTTCACTCAGTCTAACACCAGACTATTTTACTCTGTCTAACACCAGACTATTTTACTCTGTCTAACACCAGACTATTTTACTTTGTCTAACGCCAGACTATTTTACTCTGTCTAACACCAGACTATTTTACTCTGTCTAACAGCAGACTATTTTACTTTGTTTAACACCAGACTATTTTCCTCTGTCTAACACAAGACTATTTTACTTTGTCTAACTCCAGACTATTTTACTTTGTCTAACACCAGACTATTTTACTCTGTCTAACACCAGACTATTTTACTTTGTCTAACGCCAGACTATTTTACTCTGTCTAACGCCAGACTATTTTACTCTGTCTAACACCAGACTATTTTACTTTGTCTAACACCAGACTATTTTACTCTGTCTAACTCCAGACTATTTTACTCTGTCTAACACCGGACTATTTTACTCTGTCTAACACCAGACTATTTTACTTTGTCTAACACCAGACTATTTTACTCTGTCTAACACCAGACTATTTTACTTTGTCTAACACCAGACTATTTTACTCTGTCTAACACCGGACTATTTTACTCTGTCTAACACCGGACTATTTTACTCTGTCTAACTCCAGACTATTTTACTCTGTCTAACACCGGACTATTTTACTCTGTCTAACACCAGACTATTTTACTTTGTCTATAACACCGGACTATTTTACTCTGTCTAACACCAGACTATTTTACTTTGCCTAACTCCAGACTATTTTACTTTGTCTAACACCAGACTATTTTACTCTGTCTAACACCGGACTATTTTACTTTGTCTAACACCAGACTATTTTACTTTGTCAAACACCGGACTATTTTACTCTGTCTAACACCAGACTATTTTACTTTGCCTAACTCCAGACTATTTTACTTTGTCTAACACCAGACTATTTTACTCTGTCTAACACCAGACTATTTTACTCTGTCTAACACCAGACTATTTTACTCTGTCTAACACCAGACTATTTTACTCTGTCTAACACCAGACTATTTTACACTGTCTAACTCCAGACTATTTTACTCTGTCTAACACCAGACTATTTTACTCTGTCTAACACCAGGCTATTTTACTCCGTTTAACACCAGACTATTTTACTCTGTCTAACACCAGACTATTTTACTCTGTCTAACACCAGACTATTTTACTCTGTCTAACACCAGACTATTTTACTCTGTCTAACACCAGACTATTTTACTCTGTCTAACACCAGACTATTTCACTCAGTCTAACACGAGACTATTTTACTCTGTCTAACACCAGACTATTTTACTCTGTCTAACACCAGACTATTTTACTTTGTCTAACGCCAGACTATTTTACTCTGTCTAACACCAGACTATTTTACTCTGTCTAACACCAGACTATTTTACTTTGTCTAACACCAGACTATTTTACTCTGTCTAACTCCAGACTATTTTACTCTGTCTAACACCGGACTGTTTTACTCTGTCTAACACCAGACTATTTTACTTTGTCTAACACCAGACTATTTTACTCTGTCTAACTCCAGACTATTTTAATTACTCTGTCTAACAGAAGACTATTTTACCCTGTCTAACACCAGACTATTTTACTTTGTCTAACACCAGACTATTTTACTCTGTCTAACACAAGACTATTTTACTTTGTCTAACACCAGACTATTTTACTTTGTCTAACACCAGACTATTTTACTCTGTCTAACACCAGACTATTTTACTCTGTCTAACACAAGACTATTTTACTTTGTCTAACACCAGACTATTTTACTTTGTCTAACACCAGACTATTTTACTTTGTCTAACTCCAGACTATTTTACTTTGTGTAACACCAGACTATTTTACTTTGTCTAACTCCAGACTATTTTACTTTGTCTAACACCAGACTATTTTACTTTGTCTAACACCAGACTATTTTACTTTGTCTAACTCCAGACTATTTTACTTTGTCTAACACCAGACTATTTTACTCTTGTCAAGTGGAGAGCGCTCGGTGATAAAGCCGAATAATAACTCGCTGGATGCCATCTTGTTTCATAATTTTATGAACACACTTCAAAACAAAACTTTTATTTCACGTCAAAATTCTTACAATAAGTGTTATCAAGTCAAGATATGTACAAATGTGGAATAGAATATATAAGAAAAATATATAATATATAAACTAAAGTACTAAAAATTAAGTACGTTATTTCGCCCTCGGTGAATAAATCACATATCCTCTCGTGGCCTCAAAATAACCATAGTCAGTCGAGATATATGGTGTGGAAACTCGGCAAACTTCAAAGCGCCTATAATGAGCTGTGATTTTATGTTGAACCGTACCTTACACCGTGCACATCCTTTGTTTTAAGTTTATTAATATTTAAATAGCACGGTTGAGTGATTGAACTGAAACGTCGCTATTGGACAATTCGTTCATTATACTAAAATACAATGTGTTCAGTGACCGTACACCGTGCACAAAAATGCATAAAGGCGAACAAAAAGATAGACCAAAGACTTTAGCTGAGTTTCCAGACCATATCTCGATTGACTATGAAATAACCTATACATATTAAATATGTATAGGTTATTTCATAGTCAATCGTAATTTAGATATTGAGAGTATACTCATGCAGAATGTATTACTTTGTAGATTTACTCATGCAAAATTTTCAAACAATGATGGGCAACTAGGGCTAAACAACAGAGTGCTCTCTTCTTAATATGTGTCCATTTGACGAATGGAAATTAATGAAACCTGACTCACATCGGAGAGGAGTGGTTATTTATACTAATAAATAGATAGATATATCATTCAATTTCTAGACAATTATCCATGCAGAAAATTGTGGGATGCGCAGTAGAGTTCAATGCGTCTCTTGGTCTTCAGGAAAAAAAAAGGGGGGGTGGGTCACTCTGTTGTTTAGTGCTTTCCACAATATTTATAAATTATACTTATTTATATTATGTTACATTATATTTATTTAATAATATTTATAAAATATATTCAAGCAAACGCTTCAAACGTATGCTGGTTACTTTTCATTGACATTTGGTGTGATTATACGCTGGGATACTAACAGTAGCTTTTTGAACGTGTAAGGCACGCTGAAAAAAGCGTAGGGTTTGAGTAGCTACACATTTAGGATCATCAATACACCTCATGACCTGTGCCCAAGGAGAGACAACATCTCGAGTTTTATTGCCTAGCCAATGTTGGAACACTTGAGGTCCATTATGGCAACGAATACCTAAGTAAACAAGAAAAGAAGTAATGAGATATTGTATTTATACTGGTTAGCTTTATGGTTGAAACAACTCTCACTTCGAGAGCTTGTATATATAGACCACTTTCATAAAGGCCTTCACTTTAAATATTCTTTTATGTGCATCTAAATGAGCCTTTCTGAGCTCGTCATGAAGCAAAGATTATTTTGAATTACAGACACACAAACGAGGCTATAGATACACATCACCAGTAAAAGAATATTCAAATGAAGCACCATTATGAAAGTGGTGTATTGGACTGCCTACATACGCTTGTTCACTTCTTGTTCTTAGGGATTATACTTGGCAACGAACTTCCAAACCGCGCGTTGAAAAGTGAACTGAAATAGACAATAATGTCAATTTTTGTCCAGTTATTTAAGTCTCGGAATTATAATTTTATTCGGCTGCGATCAGTTATGTGCACACTTAATTATATGCATGGCAAAATTACTACATTCTGATTGGTTGAGAAGAGTACAATTATTTTATTAATTGTACTCGCTATCATATGATTACCTATACTAATTAACTAAGCGGAAATTGCGACCTGATCTAAAGCAAACAATCATACAATCTTTCCTAAGTACCATATTTCCTAAGTACTACACACGTACTTTACGTTTTTGAAATGCATTTTTTAGAGGAAAGTTTTGACACTTCAACAATAGCCTAATCAATTACCTGTCAAAAATGGGATCGTGATTAATCATGAGTGTAGATCCCGTTTACACGATGCCGGTGCAAATGGTACTATCGTTAGGAAAGATTGTATGATTGCTTGCTTTAGATCAGGTCGCAATTCCCGCTTAGTTAATTAAATGTGTTACAGCTGACATTGCAATATTGACAGCAATGTTGACCTGAATAAAATGAATAAAAATTCGCATTTTAAATATCGAACTTCACATAACATGAAGTTTACTTAGAGTTAGTTGTTCTGACTTTCAATAGAACTTCATATTATGTGAAGTTCGATATTTAAAATGCCAAGGAGTCGCCGTGTAATATTGCAAGGTCGCGCGGGAAAGAAAATCCCGATTACGCGTCAAAATGACGTACAGACCTACGTTAGTTTGAAGAAATTCTTTTTGGCAAATATTTTCGTGGGCAGCTCTGATTACGATATAGGTCAAACCATAGTCAGTCGAGATATATGGTCTGGAAACTCGGCAAACTTCAAAGCGCCTATAATGAGCTGTGATTTTATGTTGAACCGTACCTTACACCGTGCACATCCTTTGTTTTAAGTTTATTAATATTTAAATAGCACGGTTGAGTGATTGAACTGAAACGTCGCTATTGGACAATTCGTTCATTATACTAAAATACAATGTGTTCAGTGACCGTACACCGTGCACAAAAATGCATAAAGGCGAACAAAAAGATAGACCAAAGACTTTAGCTGAGTTTCCAGACCATATCTCGATTGACTATGGTCAAACACAACGTTTTAGCTACTTATGTTTCTTGTTTTCATCAGTTTCATCAAAATGAGCAACTGCAGACACAAATTAAGGTTTATCCCGGCTAACGTCAGGCGATTTTATTCAGCACGGGGTAACAGCCATAAAATTAGTTTCCGTTCGATGACGTCCGACACGTTTACTGGATATAGGCCTTCTGTGCGCACATAAAACGCCTGTTCCGGCACAATTTCTGTGTCGGAACGCCGCTACGATCTCGAAAGAGGTACATATTTTATCGGATAGGTTTTTGTGCCGTTTCAGATCCAGTGTATGTGAACGGAGATCGATATCGTTTTGGACGTAAATTAATAGGATAGAGCGTGGTGATTGGTTGTATCACAAGTTGTATCCTACGGCATAATTATTTGCCGTTTCGTGCCGAGTTTGTTCATGCCGTTTCGTGCCGACACGAAAACCTACCGGTATAGTGTGAATGGGGCCTAAACCTCGGATGGAGAGATAATTAAACTCGCAAATGCACAGTCATATGTGCTTCCCAAGGGGTAGCGTTTACATACGAGACGTGGTTAAAGTTTATCCTAACGAGGTTTGGAGAAAGATTTTCTGGGTTTACCAAACGTCTTCTAAAGTAAACGTCTGTTGCTTTTCAGGTTAAATTATCATATTACTAAGCTTATCTATCTCGAAATAGTAAGCGTACAATATGTTCGCTAAGTTTATATTTTTCGGAATATTCAGACTAGGTAGCGATTACATATGGGATGTATTAAGTAGTATACATGTACGTGTGCATGTGGTATACGTTAGCGGGTTTGATCAGTAATAATGTAATCATATAACAGAGACCCGCAAGTCGCAAACGTATATACCATTAACAGTAGCGTGCTGCATAGGCAGTGTAGAAACAACAATCGAAATATAGTAAGGTTAGATATACTGCCGAAACAGAGAACGTAGGAGTCTAACGTTTCGAGCGAAGGCCCTTCGTAGAGAGAGAGGGCCTTCGCTCGAAACGTTAGACTCGTACATTCTCTGTGTCGGCAGTATATCTAACCTTACTATATTTCGATTGTTATACCATTAACAGTTTGAGGCCTGGACCTAGCTCCCTGTGTAGACTTGGATCAAGTCTCCAAGTCTACTCCCTGTGCTGAATAAAATCGTTTGGCGTTAGCCAGAATAAACCTTAAAGACTCGTCCGTCGTCAGGCTTCAAAGTGTTCGTCAGGCTTCAAAGCGTTTGGCAAGTATGAAAGTGCAAACATTTACATACATATAGTGGGAACAAAAACACTGATAAATTAGAGACTATATATTCAGATTGCTTGCACATTCCAGACAAAAAGTACATTAAAGAAATAGCAATAGCTTTATCCTTGTAACATAGCAAGTTTAACGTACCTCCAACTGGTAGAATACCAGACGGGATATTTTTTTCACGAATATATTTCTGTCGCATGTAGTCTTGGACTTCGGTTTCGTTCATGTTGGTCTCGCTGGAGGAACTTCGACATTTTTTGTGCTGGTCAATTTCAAAAGATTTTGTCGGGGTTCTGTATACGCTATTTCTAACGTGTGCGTACAAGTGTTCTGTCGAATCTTTCCTGTCCGGCTCACAAGGATACAGACACCAATGTATCTCTATGTATTTTTGCATGTAATTTTCGTTCACCAAGTTAGTTGGAACGACTTTCGTAAAAGTTTTCTTCGGCTTACAATCTCCTCCTAGACAATGAACACCAACATTTATAATTTGTTCCATTACAATACCATACCCGATTTAAACTGCGTGTGTTTTTACAGTAATGTATACCGTGTATATAAATTGTATTTTAATACAATACCTGAAGAATTAGACAGACATCCAAGCACCATTAACATCATGATCAAGTTTCTCATCTTGTTACCGAGTTCAACAGAGTAAAAGTATAGAATTTTCGTTTTGGGAAACACTCAGCTGGTTAACGTACCAAATGTAAAATATACAGCTCTGGATATTTTACACTGATTTTATAGTGAATTATAGTCTTTCACGTGGGAGGAGAAAATTATAAACGTATCTCCGACCGAATTGGGTTCGAAACTACCATGTCAACTATTAAGTGTATTTCGCACCGTGCAACTATATGCGTGGTGGGCGTAGAAATTACCACCGACAAATTGCTCATTTTATTATAACTGCATGGGGTTTTCCCAATTATACTCCCTCCCATGAAGTTTGGATGATGGTGATGACGATATGAATATGATGTATATGTTGATGACACAATTATCTATTTTTCTTCTTCACGTAGACATCAGAAATTGAACTAAAGTTACATCTGGATTCACTGCAACATTACCGCATTCATTGTCAATAAGCTTATATTCTACTTTTCAGCTTGAAATCAGTGGTAACGTTTCAGACGTTTTTGCTCTACCAGCTGTTCAATAAATTGTTAAACTCAGGACGCTTTAACCATTGATTCACTAGAATTCAAATACTGAAGCCAGAGGTTGAAACTTATGACAACGTCAAGCTAAATAAACTATATAGTGATTGCTGACGTTAAAAAAATGACAGTTCTTTCACACGGCCGTAGGATTTTAATATAGCTAATGTTCTGCTTCTTCCCTTTGTACAACATTCTTCATTTTAATTCTCCCATTCAGCCCTTTTAAGCTCCCAATGTTCTAGGTGTTAGACAGAGTAAAATAGTCTGGTGTTAGACAGACTAAAATAGTCTGGTGTTAGAGTAAAATAGTCAGGTGTTAGACAGAGTAAAATAGTTTGGTGTTAGACAGAGTAAAATAGTCTGTTGTTAGACAGAGTAAAATAGTCTGGTGTTAGACAGAGTAAAATAGTCTGGTGTTAGACAGAATAAAATATTAAAGGGACCGTTTTTGGCAGATTAAAATTTCACCTTGGTCGCCCGTGTCAACCAGTCTGCATTCCATGTACTCCACGCCGGAGATCTCCGGCGTGAACTCGAAAAAATCTGAGCATGTCGGCGGAGATCTCCGGCGTGGTCTCGTCGAGTATAAGTGCTTGGCTTAACGGCGCTTTATGTTTTTTCGCATAAGAAATATTAATAATGCTTTAAACTTCTTCCTGATTGATTCAAAACCGAAAGAGACGACTGAAGATAAGAAGTTGTGCAATCTCGGCGGCGTCGGCGCGTGTCTGACGTAATCCTTGGCGTAGCGGTCGGAAGTATTCGGCGCATCTGGGCCCGTGAGAAAAGTACTTCTTGTTTGACCCTATATGGCAAATACTACATGTCGTTTCTTCCGGGTACTCCGGTTTCCTTCTGTATTAACTCTGGACTAACGAGGCATGGCCTTACCAGTGAACCTCTAGGCAGAACAGTTTAGATAGAATTAGTGATAGGGTTATCCAATATAAATAAAGTTAGTTTAGTTTAGTTTAGTTTAGTTTAGTTTAGTTTAGTTTAGTTTAGTTTAGTTTAGTTTAGTTTAGTTTAGTTTAGTTTAGTTTAGTTTAGTTTAGTATAAAGTTAAATATTACAAAAAATTACAAAAGTTACAAAAAAGTGCAAAGCTCTTCAAACAGCTCTGATATCCGCCTGACAAAATTTATGGTGACGTCATATATGGTCCTTGATACGTTCCTATGCGTCTAGAAGCTACTAGATTAGGTGTTGTCGATCCTATTGGGCCTATGGGGGTTTTACGAATCCAAATACCGTTACACAATAAACTAAGGTTGAAAAGTGGCGAGTCACTATCGAAACACCGGAACATTTCTCAGTGAACCACAATTATTTTTGATTGTGAGCACAGTGAGAATCTTATGTCAATAAAGGCGATAGAATAATTGATGCGTGTTAAAAGCTTTTAAGTTTTATATTAATTCGATTTGTATTTCAACACTGCATGTCTAAGCAACACACTGTGTCACTATAACCTATACTTCATGGTCATATCTAGGCAAGTTTTACTGACGTTCAGTCGAAATTCCGTACATTGGACTAAAAGTACGCAATTTGGATTTCAACAGTTCAACACTGCCTACGCAGCACACTACTTTCATGTATAAACGTCTAGGAAGGTGACGTTCAGTCGAAACCCCGTAAAACCGCATGCCGGCATAGTAGAAGTTAAATATTGTCCATATGCATATATGGCAAAATGACGCCATTTTTATAAAATAAGGTTTCGTTTTAACAATCGAAATATGGTAAGGTTAGATATACTGCCGAAACAGAGAACGTAGGAGTCTAACGTTTCGAGCAAAGGCGCTTTCTCTCTGACGAAGGGCCTTCGCTCGAAACGTTAGACTCCTACGTTCTCTGTTTCGGCAGTATATCTAACCTTACTATATTTCGATTGTTGTTTCTACACTGCCTACGCAGCACGCTACTCTTATTTCGTTTTAACAGTCTGACTTTAACAGGTCAAATCGTCTGGCGTTAGATAGAGTAAAATGACAAATGGACCGGTTTTGGCCAGTCAAAGGGTTAAGGAAGAGATACCGAAGAATTCCGAAAGGAGTGGTCCCAGTGATTTAGCAGCCCTTTTGGGGGCCGCTATTTTTGGGCGCCGCTACTTTCGGATGGTTGAAATACGTTAGGAGAATCTCGTCGAATAAAAGATACGGTAATTCGCTCCTTTGTAAAGTGTGGCATTGCACTTCCGACGTCAGGAGAAAGGGATAACGAAATAAATATCGAGGGCATTCTTAACTCAGTACACCATCGGGGAATCTTATGATGTAGAGGACGTAATGTTTTACGACAGCAGCGATGATGACCTTGACATGATAAAAAAGAGAGAACATGTTGTAAATATGAACTCGAAAAAACATATATTACTAGCTTTAAGTTGGTTGTTAAGTTTTGACACGAACATTACTTTTTTGTTGGATATAAACATGTATTTGAAACATTAATTCTCGTGTAATGAGTAAAATCATCTGGTGGTTGCGCAGAGTAAAATGACAATCACAAAAGGGCCGGATATGGCGAGTCTAGGAGTGACGAGTCAGAAGAGGGATGGGAAGAGGGATGGGCAATCAGGGGGGGAGCCCCTTCCAAATAATTTTTCTAAGTAAATTAATATTGTGCATCCAAAAAGTATTTTATTGTAATTGACAGAAAAATTGTTGAAGACGTAAAAATGCTCTAAGTGGCGTTGTAGAAAGAACTAGGACGGTGTTGAGATTACTCTGGGGACTAAAAATTATTCGTTCTCTTTGTTTTGCGAAAATAATTGTTTTGTTCAAAGGACGTCGTCGTTGACGTAGATCTTAAAGTTCCTAATATTTATTCACACTGAGCTTTTGACCTCGGACTCAGGTCCTCATCAGAGCAAAAACTCTTACTAATTCTTTGTAATTCAAAATTTTAGACTCCGCTAAATCTGTGTTTTATTTATTAATGTGTAAGGCTTCTTTATGTTTAAGCTATGAAAAGCCTGGTCTTAATTTCCAAGTTCATCATGTTAACACAAGTCACACTCCTAATACTTCCTTTCTCTAATCCTATTTTCTGTCAGTAATATAATTAATCCCATTGGATGCGCCATTCCTTGTTATTTTAATTAGCATATCGTATGTATATACGTATATCCTGTAAAAATAATTATTCTTTCAGATGACATAAGTTTGCCCATAGTTAATAGAAACTAAACATGGTTTGGAAACTCGACAAAAGTCATTGTTTTATGTTTTTGTTCAGGTTTATGGAAATTTGTGCACCTTCACGCGGTTATTGAACATCTTGTGTTTCTGTATAACGAAGCAATCACCCAATAGCAACGTTAAGGTTCAATCACTCAACCGTACTGTTTAAATATTGATAAAGGTAAAACAAAGATACGTCATATCATAGTCAATCGAGATATATGGTTTGGAAACTCGGCAAACTTCAAAGCGCCTATAATGAGCTGTGATTTTATGTTGAACCGTACCTTACACCGTGCACATCCTTTGTTTTAGGTTTATTAATATTTAAATAGCACGGTTGAGTGATTGAACTGAAACGTTGCTATTGGACAATCCATTCATTATACTAAAATACAATGTGTTCAGTGACCGTGCACCGTGCACAAAAATGCATAAAGGCGAACAAAAAGATAGACCAAAGACTTTAGCTGAGTTTCCAGACCATATCTCGATTGACTATGGTCATATCCTTGTTATCTTATTGAACTGAATTTGTTTTTTTTTAAACATATACCGGCTGTAACAATAATTATTCTTTCGTACCTTGTACTGAAGATGGCATAAGTTTGCCGAAATATGTTTACATTACAAAAATTTGTCGCGTTACTTGAAGTTTTAGTAACTTTAGTGCTTTACGAACATATGGAAATTCTTTGAAGAATTTGTGGTAACACCCTTGAGACTGTTGACTCAGACCTTCATCAGAGCAAAAACTCTTATACTAATTCTTTGAATGTTTGTATGGTGACAAATTGTAATACAAGCGGGAATTTGTGGTAACACCATGCTATATTACTTATTGCTGATACGGCAAAAAAGGCGAGTTTTCCCGAGTGGAAAACTAGATTAAAACTCATAATCCACGCGTATTCCTATGGTTTCCAAGCTGATTACTCGGAATAATACGCTACGTTTTCCACCCATTTGCCCGAAGGATTATTGCAATTATCCAGAATTTTTCGTATGGGGATGATTAGTGTACAAGGTACACAAAAGCCCAGAACAAATAAGACTAATCACACCACTGTAATATAATCCCATTAGATGCGTCAATATCCTTGTTATATTTTAATTAGCATACGTATGTATACGTATATACATCCTGTAAAAATAATTATTCTTTCATATCTTGTACTGAAGATGACATAAGTATCTCAAACTCATTAATAATTCATGAGATAATCAGCCAATTACAATAGTCCATTCAATCACCTGACTGACGTTGGATGCGCCAGGAAATCCCAAGATATTAGATGAAAACCGGTGTTCATCTAATTCTTAAGATCTTAATTATCTAGGCAAAATAAACAAGTTGCTGTATGAATAAATTTTACACACACTCAAGAATAAAATCTCTTGAGGGTTTATTTTAATTGTATTTTGTAATTGAAATCGCTCGATTGAGATGCCATATCAACAACTCGTTTATCGTGTTTCATCAGGGGAATCCAAACACTCGAAAACAATAAAACCACTCGGCCTTCAGCCTCGTGCTTTCATCATGTTTTCTCGTGTTTGGATCCCCTGATGAAACACTCAAACTCGTTGTTGATATATTACTTGCCCATTTGGAAGCTCAACAAGTCATTGTTTTATGTTTTTGTTCAGGTTTATGGAAATTTGTGCACTCTTTCACGGTTACTGAACATATTGTGTTTTCTGCATAATGAAGCAATCATCCAAATATACTGCCTGTAACAATAATTATTCTTTCATATCTTGTGCTGATATGAATTAATATTATGTAATATTAATATTAATATTATTAATATTATGTGTTACAGAAACATCCTTAGGGGAACATCAGAACATTTTTCATGATTTCTTACACTGCTTTTAGTCAACTGAAAAATTTTGGCTGACTCAAGTGGGATTTGAACTCGCATTCGGGATTCCGGTCCGCCATTCTACCTGTTGAGATATCGAGCTGAACAGGGATTGGGGGCGAGTGCATGAGATATTCAGCTTGCAACAATTTAAAGTGCCTATCTCACGTTTGGGGATTTTACATATTTGTAATATTTGGGTCTTCCTGAGCAAAATCATAATATATCTTGTCAGCTGAAAATTTCATCTTCATGGAATTTTTTGCTGTCAAAGTTACCGGATGTGATGTCACAGGAGGCATTTCAAACCAGTTTTCTTTTAATTTGTTACTTGTCACAAAAATGCCTCCTGTGACATCTCATCCAGTAACTTTGACAGCAAAAAAGATGAAATTTTTGCCTGACAAGTGTTTCAGAGACCCTAGAAATCCAAAATTTCCAGGGAGGCATGCCCCTGGACCCCCAGACTGAGGTACTTGCCCCCCTCCCCCCCCCCCCCCCATCCCCCCCAAAAAAATAATAAAAATAAAAAAATAAATATCTAGTTGTTAAATCTAGTCTAAGACTAGTTGTTTACCTGTCTGAGGGTTCTCTCTTTGACAAATATAATTGTCTAAAAATGTGAAGGGACCATTTTTGGCAAGCTCAGGCAAAGAATGGGTTTTTAAAAGTTTTTTTAGCATGCTGAATTCAAATTGTTAATATGTTAAAAACAGCTTGTTAATATTTACTATTATAATTAAAATATAAATTATTATATTTAAAATAAATATATTATACTTTATTAACTTCGCCACAACAAAAAGTTACAAAATATAAAGAGAAAATCATGGCAGAGTATCCACAACAGCAAAACGCCAATTACTGTGGACCCGAGTAATCAAAGAATAATTAAAAACAACAAATAATAGGAGCATGCAGACTACGAGCTATGTTACAGTGTAAACACACCGTTTTCCATGTCCGAGAGTTTTCAGGATTGTGACAATTAGATAAAGCAGTAGCATAATATTTCCATAAATTAGCTTTAAAGGAAGGTAAGGAAAGTGATTTTTTGCGAAAGTTACTGGGTAAGATGTTCCAAATTCTGGTAACTCTAGGTCTTGTTTCCTTACAGCAATTGTTTCCACTGCTTAACTGAGTTTTACTGCAAACACGCAGATGTATAGTATTTAAGAAAAATACCACAATGTGGTGTCATATTATCTAACAATTCAGTGTCAGTGAATACTGTAGTGCTGGATATTCACCGAGCCGTGAAGGGGCAAGGTGAATATCCACACTATCCACTGACACTGAAGTGAATAAGTGTTTTAATATATACCTCATAAGTGAAATAACAAGTTTAACATTCTTATATTTTTTTGTATTTTCATGAATACAAAACACAGCCACTAGCAACTTGATAATGCACTCAATATTTGTTGACAAAACAGTTTTTACAACTTTTGAATATTAATGGCTATTGCAAAGAAACATACCTGTGGACACTCTTCTACTTAATTTTGTTGATTTTTCATGTTATTCTATTGGTTGTCAGCAAAATCTCCTGTTTCAGTAAACAAAGCAAAACTGGCCACCATTTTGTTTTGCCCGCAGGTGAATAGTGCAGGATATCCCGAGCTAGAGGAACCAATCAGATTGTGTGAAAAGCACTATTCACCTCAGTGTAAGGTGTACACTAAATACTGATGTCATTACCCAATCAGTTTTATATTTAAAATAAGTATATTAATAATTTATTTCAACTATTTGTGCTGACACAGCACATGACCAGGTGCTGGGAAGAGGGGCTGTTGTCACAGAATAAAGAGCATAAAACAATTAAATAATAGATCTATAATTTTCTTGATGATCAAACCATAAAGTAACCTTTACTTAGCTTATAAAATAGATATTAAGTTATATATTTGTACTTTAGTATTACCCATTTTCTGACGATATTTTCAACAATAACTTAACAAGCAAATAAATATATTGTTTTAATATTTATGCAAATCTTTTAAAGCTAGTAAATAGACCCGTAAAATAGAGTTGTAGTTCAAGTAGTTTGAAATACCTGTTTAACACTAGATCGGCAAAGTCTTGCTATAAGTTTCCAAAATAAGCTTTAATATTTCAACAAGCGAGACTAATTCAAACCATAGAACTTCGCCTTTTAAGGGCGCCATCTTTGAAATGGCGTTTAGCACACAGGGTAACCCAAGAGGCTTGCGCATTGCGGGGCATCAAACAGACAGAGACACTGAGACAGACAAACAGACACACACAAACAAACAAACAAACAAACAAACAAACAAACAAACAAACAAACAAACAAACAAACAAACAAACAAACAAACAAACAAACAAACAAACAAACAAACAAACAAACAAACAAACAAACAAACAAACAAACAAACAAACAAACAAACAAACAAACAAACAAACAAACAAACAAACAAACAAACAAACAAACAAACAAACAAACAAACAAACAAACAAACAAACAAACAAACAAACAAACAAACAAACAAACAAACAAACAAACAAACAAACAAACAAACAAACAAACAAACAAACAAACAAACAAACAAACAAACAAACAAACAAACAAACAAACAAACAAACAAACAAACAAACAAACAAACAAACAAACAAACAAACAAACAAACAAACAAACAAACAAACAAACAAACAAACAAACAAACAAACAAACAAACAAACAAACAAACAAACAAACAAACAAACAAACAAACAAACAAACAAACAAACAAACAAACAGACAAACAGACAAACAAACAAACAAACAAACAAACAAACAAACAAACAAACAAACAAACAAACAAACAAACAAACAAACAAACAAACAAACAAACAAACAAACAAACAGGCAGGCAGGCAGGCAGGCAGGCAGGCAGGCAGACAGACAGGCAGACAGACAGACAGACAGACAGACAGACAGACAGACAGACAGACAGACAGACAGACAGACAGACAGACAGACAGACAGACAGACAGACAGACAGACAGACAGACAGACAGACAGACAGACAGACAGACAGAGACAGACAGAGACAGACAGACAGAGACAGACAGACAGACAGACAGACAGACAGACAGACAGACAGACAGACAGACAGACAGACAGACAGACAGACAGACAGACAGACAGACAGACAGACAGACAGACAGACAGACAGACAGACAGACAGACAGACAGACAGACAGACAGACAGACAGACAGACAGATGGAGAAACGCAGGTTCAATTCTATTCGAAAGCCCTAATTTTGAATATTTTGCAACTGGTCTCGGTTTGGTCTCAAAATCTAACGTTCTTACACTAAGAATATTCCTTGACGTATGCTTACAAAAAGGCACGCAGGCAAATTATTCTGTTGAGAAAGTCGGTGCTTCATAACATCAGTTTAACGCTGATAACACTTAACAATTTATTACTTTTTTTACAGAAATTGTTTATTACCAAATATGGATAACAACAGCAACTACTACAACCAACATCCATTACAAAAATATTTACAGTACCGGTTTGAGAAGTTTTCACATGTGGAAATTATTAAATAATCCTAGCGAACAATAAATATTTTATATGTATTAATATATGTCTATCTACTATACTCTAACTACATACTTTGAAAATGTATTGACCATCGTCATCAAGAATTCTGTAGTCTCGAAAATATCGTTGGAAATTAGCAAAGTCAGGACAGCTGTATCTGCTATTAATTTATTATTGAGTCGGTTTTCTTTGTTCTTTTGAGGGCTTTATATCGCATAAAGCCCTCGAATACTAATTAGATAAGAAATGAAGAAAAAAACTAGGAAAATCTTTGTCCAAGGTAGAAAAAAAAGACAAAACTTTGTAGGAAAACCTCCTCAATAATAAATTAAGTCAGATAAATCCCTCCAACGTCGGGATGTATGCGATATAAAGCCTTCGGACGTTGCGCGTCCTCGGGATTTATCTATTACTTAGTTCAAATTTCACGCGGTTTTCTGTTATTCATAAGTCTTTATCTCCCATACTAACTGAATTCAATTGAATTGAATTGTCATTATAAATGCACGGTCTTTATCTGCATAGAGCCCAGAAAGTATACAGATAAAGGCCATGTCCACACGTATGCGTTTTCATAGCGTTTTTATATTGTTCTCGGTCCTCAGGGGAGCAGAAAACAATGGTCTCATTACCTGAAACAATATGAAAACGCCAGGAAAACGAATACGTATGGGTGGAGTCAAAGACAAGCTCTTGTGAAATTTGAACTAGATTAGTCAATTACCTCGAACCTCACGAGAAGACTGATTCAACTCTGCTTAGTTTCTCACTTTTCATTTCAAAATTCTTGAGTACAACTGACTGATGTGGTAAATCCAATTTTCAAAGCTGTCATTTGTATTATTTACTTCTTCTGTTTTTGATAAAGTCAAAGAAATACACGCCTCTACTGGCATCTGCATATATTAATGATCCGTCATTAGTTAAGTCTATCCTTGTTGAAAATGTTATGTGATTGTTCTAGCTCTACATCTGAGAATTTTTTTCAGAAAAGAGAATCATTGTGGAAGACATATCAGCCCTGACTTAATAAAAGTATACGCTCTTAGAGAGCAATGCTGCTTCGCGTTTTCAACCAAAAGCTGTGTACTACAATATGAACAATTTACATGTATATAGATCACACTGACTCAAGCAGAGCCCTTCTCTTGTATTGCGCGTACTTTCAAGCCTAATGCTGTTTTGATCGCATTGCTTATATATTTGCGTTTTCTTTAAGAGAATGTGTATATAAAATAGTTATTTTTACAGAGATGACATATGTAACGCATGAGATGTTGGTTTTGCATTGCCATTGCTGTGAACACACACCGTGACCTGCTCGCCATTGGACTCATCGTGAGGCGCTAGACATCTTCTCTCATTCTCGACATGAGGACCTTGAGGGGGTTGTTCTGCAAACAAAATATTCAATAAAAATGTTAATAGCATGAAAAAGAAAATGTGAAATGCAGACATCAATCCTTCTGTAACTTTGATTCAACGAACAATGAAAAACGTTGGTCTAACATACATGCATGTCTTTAACCAAATAACCAATAATATATAATGGACCTTTTCAAATAGCGGCGCCATCTTGAATTCGTAATGCACTGTGGTCTGTCCAAGGTGGATGGATAGATAGATAGATAGAAAACTTTATTTAAACACGCTAACCATGTCAACCTAGGCTGATTTCCACAAGGGGCGTGTACAACAACAAAAGATACAGTACAGTAGAGTAAAAGATACAGTAAGGTATAGTATGAAAGTTAGAGGTCTAATTTTGTAATTAGACCTCTAACTTTCATAGTATACTAGAAATACATGAATGCAACAACCCCTCGCCCACTTTTATTAAATGATTTTTTGAAACACCCCCCACCCTGATTTAAAATAAGCACTCCTGATATACAACCAATATAAAAACAAACAGATTTTAAAGCAAATGATAATCCTCGAGATAATTATAGAATTTATGGATAGGATGACTAACTGATTTATTGAAAGTTGAACATATCAAAGCAAAATTTAGATCTGGTTGTAAAAAATATATTGTTTTTATAGGATTCAAAAGGGATTATTTTTAGCAAGCACTTAAATGGCTTATGGCTTCCCTTATGTGGCTATGTATACATGTTTTGTAAAGGCAGAATTAAAAGTTAACAGCTCAAAATTACATTTATAATAGAGTCGGAGATAAAAACAATTCAGTAGGATCGGATCCCAGAAAGAAGTATTAAACAGACCACGTTTCAGTCGAAAATTTGGAAATACAGCAAAAAAAATCGCCAAAGCCCATGCAAAGTCAATGAATAACATAAACATAAGCTTATAAAGGAAGTGTTTTATGTTAGCTTTAGTTAAGCTGACTTATGGTTTGGACGAGCAAAGAGAAAGCACGAAAACGTGAAGCTGTATATTGTTTAGGTTATTAAGACAATAAGAATCCTACCGTTTATAACTGTAAAATGATTTGACCACTGAGTGACCACAACCAATGCAATTCAGATCGAGTTTTGTTTACCATATATACGGCGTCTGGTTTCTTCAGATTCTCTGGTTTCGCTTCAAGATATATTAAACCGGCTGTTTGTATCCTTTTCTTCGTTGTTCTCTTTTATTATTTAAGTAGAACAGGCTCTATTTCGTTGAACGAAAGCCGAAATACTGACAGATTTATTAGTTTTCTTCGTCGCTAGTCACCAGTGCCCAACTATTCTTACCGCGTGACACCGTACCAAACATATATATATACAAACAAACAAACAAACAAACAAACAAACAAACAAACAAACAAACAAATAAATAAACTATTTCACAGATTTCGTCTCCCTTCGCTTTTTCTACACGCGTGTAAAATGGACTCCACGCGTGTCGAGATTAGCACCCTCACCGGGCTCCGGGCCTTCGGCCCGTCGCCCGGCTCGGGGATAATAATATAGTAAATATAAAGTATAGTAAAACACATCTATTTGACTATTTACAAATTGTTTTCATATGCTATTATCATCTAAAAATGTGAGTAGCGATTTTACTTTCAAAGGACATGAGGGAGTTGCTCTCCCTAACTTCTTTTGGTAAAGAATTCCAAGTGTATGCCCCGTCAAACATGAAGCTTTTTTTCATGCTATTAGTACGCGGCTGTGGTAAGCAAAGAGTACTTGAAATGTCTCGAAGTTCATAATTTGACATTTCGCTTTTGAAGGTAAATAATTCAGTAAGTGATTTAGGACCCATTTTGTTAAACAATTTAAACATCAGTTTTGCCTTTGCCTTAATTAAAATAGGTGATGTGTAGTGTTGAGACACAATGAGGTAATCTCTTCTGTATAAACACTTAATTCGGTGGCAACAAAGTCTAAATATAAATTTATATAATCGTTGTGATATTGGTAAAAGCAACAATTTTCAATGTTATTTAAACATTGTTACCACGAAAGTAATTATAAAGATAAATTTACCTCATTGTGTCTGCACACTAAGCGATCACCTTTTTAATTAAGCTTGTTAACCTGGATAGACCACAATGCATTGCGAATTCAAGATGGCACCGCTATTGGTGAAAAGGTCTATAGGCGAGTTTCAGGGTGTTGCGCGCGCATCGTTTTGGAAAGGAATTGGCGGGCTCTTGGCGGGCTCTCTACAAACTAAGTAACGGCAAACAGACTTGCTAGCGAGCCAACAACAGCAGAAAACAGTGTTAAATATCCAGAAACTGTATCTATACTTTGTTTATTTTAAATAGTACGTTTACTTTGAGGAGAGCTTGCCAGTTTTTTTGAAAAATGATGCGCGCGCAACACCCTGAAACTCGCCTATTGCCACATTGTTACAGTATTGTCAAGCCATATTACATGTTAGTCTTTGAATGGTTGTACACTTGTATTCAGGGACGTAGCCAGGGGGGGAGCTGGGGGAGCCGCGGGTCCCCCCTTTTGATATAAAACAACAGACTGATGTAACTACAAAACTGATCCAATGTGAATTGTGTCAAGAAATAAATTGTAAACAGTGTATTCACTCTACTGAGTGTATGCATTTTGAGTATCTATGTGACGTTTGCGTGTTTTGAGTATTTCATATGACGTTTTTTAACCTTTAGGCTCTGTAAAATCTTCCTCCAAAAGCCAGGAAATGGCATTTCAGCGACTCTCGATTTCAAAATTTCCCGGGGGCATGCCCTCGGACCCCCTAAAAATTTATTTTGATTTCGGCTCCCCCCTTTCAAAATCCTGGCTACGTCCCAGATTGTATTGCAAGGAAAATCTTCCAGTTTAATCAAATACTTACGCTGTGATTTCGACGAACACTTGCCCTTGATAAAATACATCAGGCCAGTTTCCTTTGAATAGAGCAAGAAGTCAAAAATAAGATAAAGAAAGAGAAATTCTCCAATCACCACAGCTGCAAGCATCTTTCCTTGATTGCTGTTATCAGACCCTTAAAAATAGAAAAAATATCACTAATAAATACACTGAATTTTATAGCCGTTATAGGTTTATGTAAAAGTTTATGTAAATCAGGAGAAATCTTTATCACACATAAAGATACGATACGGTCATGATTTTCTTTTGTGTTTTCCTCATGAATTATTAATGAGTTTTTGAATATATATATATATATATATATAATTATAATATTAAAGTGCTTATATCATGATTGTGGATTTTATATATTTAGGATATTTGAGAAGATTTGTAATATATCTTCCTTTTCTAAAATTTCATCTTCATGGACTTTTTCGCTGTTAAATTTGCCGAAAGTGACGTCTAAGCAAGAATTTGTAAAATTAAAGTTTTAGAAAAGGAAGATATATTACAAATCTTCTCAGAAGGTTTTAAATATCCTAAATACGTAAATTTGTTCAGGTTTTAATATCAACAATCTTTGAGATATAAGCAGTTTAAATTGAGAAATCGATCTGAAAGTTTATATAAGCTCAGGACGAATTTGTATTCGATCGACAACACCTAATTAAACATTAATTTCTTTTGAATGTCATGAATTATTTATGAATTTGATAATAAACTTTAGTAGGACAACACAAGAATTTCTTTACCTTCTCTTCCTCCTACAGTTTGTTGATTTGGTTTACATCTACATGAGGGTTCGACTGGGTGATATCCCACTTGCGAACAAACAGGGCAGGCAAATACACATTTTTCTTTATCTAAAACCTTAAAAGAAATGTGAAGATCGTAAGTATGTAAGGATTTTTAGTGAAAATGGACAGACAGACAGACAGACAGACAGACAGACAGACAGACAGACAGACAGACAGACAGACAGACAGACAGACAGACAGACAGACAGACAGACAGACAGACAGACAGACAGACAGACAGACAGACAGACAGACAGACAGACAGACAGACAGACAGACAGACAGACAGACAGACAGACAGACAGACAGACAGACAGACAGACAGACAGCATACTTTTCTCCTAGGTGCATCTTCCTGTTTCAGATTACATTCACACTTGCAGCCCTGTTTACTCCACCTACAACATATACAACAAGAAGACAAAATCAATAACAATAAACTGTACTTCAAATAAGTAAATAAATAAATGGTTTTACTAATATTTTATTAAATTCATTTTACCTCACTTCCGATTGAGCGTTTTGCGAAACATTGCGCGGCACTCGCGTGGAATTGCGCGGGAAGTCTTACACCAACCAAAAATCACGCGCAAACCCACTATCCTCAAAACGTTCAACCGGAAGTGCGCTAAAATGCGTGAAATCGCGCGCAGGATTCGCGATAAGTGATGCGTAACACGTGTATTAACATGCTATTTAATGAAATTAATGCTGATTAAAAAAAGGTTCGTCGGTTTAGTGTGTTGTTGTTATGTTCAAATGACCCTCAATTAAGGTATTAATAATACAAGAGCGCGTTTAACGAGATGAGATCGGCGGCTGGCTTTCAGTCTAGACCCCGTTTACACTAGAGCAAAAGTTTCCGGATTCGTAAATGTTTCCGGATTCACTTCGTACCGAGTATTCGGATTCGTTAGGCGTTTACACTACAACAGTATTCGCAGATTCGGCCCTTTGCACTAAACTCGGAATTCCTTTAATTTAGTCAATATGTTGACCATGTTGGTTCCAATAACCACTTCGTTTATTCATTCATAACGTGTACTTCTCGTGAGCTAGCCTGGTCAGCGGGATGTCCCGTTTTCTTTTTAAACATCTCTTGAGACCCCGTTTACACTAGAGCAAAAGTTTTCGGATTCGTGACGAATCTGGAACGTTTTAGTACCGGATTCATTTTGCCGTTTACACACAAAAGAATGAATCCGGAATAAAAACGTTCCGGTTTGATCACGTATCCGGAGATTTCGAATCCGGAAAAAATGTAGAAACTTCGTATTCGAATACTTTTGAATCCGAGACAATACGTAGTGTGAACGGTTATTCCGATGAATTCGGATGCTCTTCCGCTCGTAGTCGTGTGAGGTTGCGGAGGTCGATCTTGATCCGGTTCCGGCAATCGCTTCCAGTACCAGCGCGGCCAATCTCGTTCCCAGAGCCCACGTTCCCCACCCGGGAAACGAACTGGGATAATCCGTTTCACATTGACATTTCATTGGCTGATGAACAGGATTATCCCAGAGCCTCTCGTTTCCCGCCCGCTGGGTAAGGGGAACGTGGTCTCTGGGAACGAGATTGCAGCGCGGCCTGATGACTATGATTACAGGTGTTTGTCTGTTGTCTTTTACACCATAATGCTTGATTGCACTCGTACTAAAATTATACAAAAATGTTGATAATGAGCGAAACCAAGCATTCTTTCTACGCGGAGAATCTTGTGGTCAGATTTTTATTAAGTTCTCATCCAAATCCAACCAAAATTGAAAGGTTTGATCCTTAATCTATGATCAATATTTCTATAAACTTTCACCAAAATCTGTAGGCTATTTTGTGAGATATCCTGGTGACAGACAGACTCATAGACTCACAGACAAACACACAGACAAACAAACAAACAAACAAACAAACAGACAAACGGGTTCTTACGTCATATCAGGACCACATTCTTTGCCTTTGGGAGCGGTGCTATGTTTACACTTGCAACTACAGTATTTCTCGTCACGATCAAAGAGATCCTTCTGACATATTTGTTCAGAATAAATACACTCTTCTTCACAGCTCGTATGGTTTTCCATTTGGATATCTATATTTCCTGAAGGTGACAAGACTGTCACTTTAACTGGAGTCATCGTTCTGTTTACACATCTTCTCTCCAGAGGAGAGGAATCTCCGCCTTGGCAACGATACAATGTGACGAAGTGCGGGACGCCATGCTGGTTGACAGGAACAACACTGGGTAAAGCCTGGCACTTGACATTATCATTCTTATCCAGATGACCTACAAACAATATACAATATTTGATTCTCACTCCATTAACTTATTCCTGCCTAAACCGGCTAAAAACGATCCTTTTATTTTACTTAATCCTTTGACTACTTGACTACCAGGGTTACCCTAGCACCCATGTTACCCTAGCACCTGAGTCAAAGGTTAGCCCAGGTTTACAAGCAAAATTTCACAGGTAGGGTCCTGCTGCCCGGTGTGAGATTGTCATCGTGCTGAGAGTGTATATCAATATCTGTAATCGGCTTTATGAGCAGAATAATCAAACTTTTTGCCAATAAATGACTGATTTATGAACACTGCCTGAATAAAATCGAATACTTGAGATGAATAACCATAGTTTTAATGAAAAAATCAGTATTATATCCGCTAGTTAACTAGAATGCATGACGAAAGTTTCGGACGTTAACTATAACTGATTACGACGTCTTATATCGATCATTCCATTGAATTATTAAATATATCCAGAGTTTAGAAGATTAACAAACCAGCCACAACCCACAAACCATAACAAACCATTTGAAGGCAAAAAGTTTGAATGTTTTGAACGTCAAACATTTGATAACACAAATTGATATACAATCTTAACCGGTGACAATCTCACACCTGGGCAATTTTAATTAGACCTGGTTACCAAGCACTAATAACAAGAAGTCAAGAAGCCTGGATGGAACCAGTAAAAAGCTGTCCCGGGTAAGCGAGTTATCCCTACCAAATGCGTTTACAAGGACAAAACATAACCCAGCTACTAGGGTAACTAGTGGTGTGATAGGTTTATACTGACTTTATAGTTTACTGTTGTGGCAATAGAAGCATTCCTAAAATATCCTTGCAATATATTCCTCAGGTTGACCAATTCATTTGATGAAAGTTATTGCTAACTTCTTGTTTTGAATTTGATTGGTTTCTGGTTTTTAAACAACCAATAAGAAACAGGATTATTGGCCAAACACCAATCAAATTCAACGGAACACTTCTAGTGCCACGTAACAGTGATGTGGCTGACAACTCTCTTGATCAGTGTGAAGTATACACCAAATTCACCCTTTCATTCAGGCTCGGCGAACTTGCAAGGTGTCTTGTTACTCGGGCTACCTATGGTAGGCCGAGTCTAGGTTTCGGTAGCCTGCGTAGCGGCGCTTGGGGTTGAGGGGAGGGGGATACAGCTGTGTGGAAATACAGTAAACACAGGCAATCGTGTTTTGTGTATTGCAAGTTGTGTTTTCTATCGGAGAATTAGATTGTGTTTCAACTATTTTCTGTGACCAATGATGTTTTGACTTTTATAGATTTTATCAGTGCATGCCATGTGATTGCTGCTGTGAGTTTGCAGTAGCCCGAGTGAACGCCTGACCAGGCGTCTTGTTCTAAATTAACTGAGACTCCCACAAAAGAATGCTTGGAATGTAGTCGATATATTTCAGTCATTCTGGTGTATATTGCTGCTTTGAAAAAGACGACAATATTTTGAGTTGCATTCTAGATTTAAGCCTTTCAACCTTAATTCAATAATTCTCTTTTAGTATTTTAGGTCCTGTTTACAGGAAGCGGATTGAGTGTTCAAGTCAAATCTCGCATGTTGTTTCCCCTTGTTGTATTTACATGAAGAAGATTGAAAAGTCAATTCATGCAGTGGAGTGAATTGACTTGATATTCAAGCAAGGATCGACTTGAATGTCTCCAATCTGATTCATGTAAACACGGTTTGACTTGGAAATGACTTGATCACTGATCTCAAATTAAGTTAGTGCGTGTTGTAAACATGGCGGACATCGAGGAAAGATGAGTCGATAAATACAGACTTGCTCCGGGCTCTGATTGGTTGCTCCGAAACAATGAAATCTTTGCATGGCCACGATATGATGGGTCTGGCCGTGGTCTCACTGACTCACTGATGTCTTCGTGCAATGTCTTCAGATCGATAGTTACAAAACCTTTCTGAGGATATTAAAATGTTCCTTCCATAGTTGTGGTTAAAAGCAAATGGTGAGGGTTTAGCTAGTATTCGAAAATATATAATATATAGATGTACATATTCTACAACTAAGTAGTCGAATAATACTGGCGAATGTTCTGTTAAATACAGACTTATGGTAAGTTTACCATAATATGAATAAGAATCTCACCGTTTTGCTGTTGTCCATTCTAAAAACAATCAAAATAATCCCCAAAATAGTATACCATATGTATACTTACTAACTTATTAATAAGGTCATAAGGTCCAAGCTTCCAGCGTTGAGCGAGATCGTTTGTTTACAAGTGCGGATCCATCATACTGTGGCCGTGGAAAGATTTCATTGTTTCGGAGCAACCACTCAGAGCCCGGAGCAAGTTTGTATTTATCGTCTCGTGAGGAGAGGAAAGCCCAGAAAATGGTGTTGAAAAACCGCTTACAAAAAGCAAAAAACAGATTGGATTCTCCATATGTCAACATGTGCCCGGATTGGCTTCACTCGCGTTTTTCGATTCGCTTCATCATGTAAACAGGACCTTATTCTCGCTATAAACGCCAGGGTTGAAAGGGTTGAAAGGCTTGAAATGACATGCATAACTACAAAACATTATCCTCTTGGCTAAAAACGAACAATTTTGCTGGTTAAATATAGCGTAGCCGGGTTTCAAGTTTCATGCACTCGTCAGTAAAAACAACGAAAATCAACAAAAAAAATATAAACCAACTGCAATGTATTCTAATTGGCATAAAATATGCAGCTTATCACAACAACCATTTCGTTAATACAAATATTAACGAGTGGTTGGCTTCTGAGAAAATTAAAGATCGCTGGTGCTCTTGGAATCTTTCTCAAACGATCCCAAGCATCATAGCGCTGCCATCTCGTCCCAGTCTAGGTCGTTTCATTATATGTCTCATCATTTCGAGTTTCAAACCATCTTTAGTTAGCTCGTACGCGTTTGCAATTATGATAAAGCGTTTTGTTTACTTCGATTAAAAACGCAGTGGTACGCCTACGCTTACGAATTGCCAGGTAGCCATAGCCTGCGGTATAACTCAACCTCTCGCATGGCCAAAATGAACCGAAAGTTGAAGTGACACAGCAGTAAATGCAAGGTGAAGCTTCTAGCTCTTCTGACGTTCTACATACATATAGTTTCGCCTCTTCCGAAGCTAAGCAACGTGTTTACGTACGGGATATACCCACTAGAATTTATAATTCATTAAGTGCCATTTCGGATAGGTCCTATATCTCTGTCATTTCCGTTTTGCATATTATTAGTCTTATTAATTCGCTAGGCTTCCACACGAATTTGGAAGAGCAAATGCTTTTAATAGTCTCTAGTAATATTTTCAATCTAAGACGTTGACCACCATATAGTGTGCAGACTACCAGAGAATGGTTAAAAATATCCTAATCTTTCAACTAAGCCGAAACGATTATTGTAATTGAATTTTTGGTATCGCATTTAAGATAACAGCTGTGATTATTACAATTATTACAATAACACATCATTCCGACAGTACATGTTCCAACAGAATCCAACTATGATAAATTATTTAGGTTTTGAAGTCATTGAATACATGGTTTCGCAATAAGTATTATAAAATATGCAAATTAAAAGCGAAGGCGGGTCGGAAAAACATTCCATCGTACGTCACGCATCCAACGTTTTTTGGATCACTATCGTGGTCTTTCTAACCGTTGGACTTCCTACATTTTAGATTTGAATGCAAGGACACATGGAAATGCAAAGGCTTCGCAATACTGAGGGAATCGTACAACAAAATACTAAAATACTAGGTATAAAAGGTTGTACTCTTTGTACACAAACGTTTGAACATATGATAAACACGACTGCATGACGCCTGCTGGGGAAAACGGACACAACAATTCGGGTTTTAAAGTTTAACACGAATCACGGTTGTGAAGGATTCTTGTCATTGTTAATAACAATTGATCATTATCTATACTGACAGTTCCTGGATAAATCCATCGAGAATAATCAATAATTAAATGTAGTCCGGACAATTTGAAGTTAAATTGCTTGTTATATTAGGCTTTTGTAAACTAACACATTTCCGTGTAGCCAGAAACGTTTACTATGAAACAGTTGTTTGGAACTAATAGGACTATAATTAATAGTAGAAATGCTAAGGTCTTTACGCTGTGTACTAGTGGTGAATTATATAGAACATAGCGATAATCATTTGACTCGTTTACATTCTAAAGCGTTTGTGTAATCCCGATTGAATATACGCTGTACTTCAGTCATGTGGCGAGTGAGATACATTCTAAAGCGTTTGTGTAATCCCGATTGAATACACGCTGTACTTCAGTCATGTGGCGAGTGTGATCCATGCTTTCAGACATCTGGGTCTCAGAATGACAGAGCACGAACACAGCGGAATAATTCACATTGTGTTAAGAAAATGTTTAAACGATTTAGCAGTTAAGATAATGAACAAAACGCACAATCAAAAGAAGAAAGAGTGACTCACTTACCTAAGACAGATTTCCCATTCGTAAATATACAAGTGATGAATACCAAACATAGAGCAACGTGTAACATCTTTGGCTCCGAGAATAAGAAATAGGTATATATATGGTAACTTGATAGTCGTTGTCTTTTGGTTATTAAATATAGACCTTCGTGAGGACGATGTTTGTTTGTTGTATTGACGGACGAAGCTTCTCTTTTTATCTCGACGACGTTGTTCCGCCCGTGATTTTTTAACGTCCCCCCGCCAGGAAATTCTTAATGAGTTCCACCCAGATCAGATATCTTAGTTATCTCCAATTTTGACGCCCTTGAGACATGCGTTTTGTTTCCGGAAGCTTCGTCAACAAAGGCAAGCGTACTAACAACCAAGCAAGACTGTGGCAAGACTCACCCATGACGGGGGCGTTTCGTTCATGTAGAGAACAATTAGTATACCTGCAGAAATTCCAATATATTTACCAAAGATTTTTATAAAGTAAACAAACATTTACTATAGAAGTTTCTCGTTAAAATTTATGCCAAATTTAAATTCCTTTACTCAAAGAAACTTTGGCTAAAACACTACTGAATTAAAACGAAGGCTGCTATTTCCTTTCCAACATAACTTTGCTTCTGCAGTCGTAGTCATGTATGCATATAGAAGGGATATATTTTTTTAGCACAGAGAACATAAAAGCTTTTTGACTGGTCATGGTTGAATACGTGAAGGTTTAGTACCCAATCCGGTATCACTGAAAATAGATATAAGTAATGAAGATTCTGCGTATGTGGGCAAATAATTACTGTAGTATATCTAACATTGCATCTTAATATGGCCTAAATATATAATTATATCTAAGATATACAATTCATAGAACACTAAATTCCTGTATGCATACTAAAATTTCAAAGAAAAAACATTCAATAATTAGATTATTCGGTACATTCTAAGCATACCCACAATAAATGTTTAAACAGGACTCAGGATTTGATGTTAAAATATACTAAAACTTTATAATGTTTTGGACTAAAATTATGTGAGTTTGTCGACAAGGGCCAAGACAAAATGTTCCTTAAGATCAACAAGAAACAACTAGCACAAAAACAGAGTCTGTGGAGAGAACGACCCTAATTCAAAAACTGCTCAACAAGCAAATTTTTGAAATGCATTTTTTTCGATTTTCAAAAAAAATGTTCATGTAGACAAAGAGAAAAGATGGAGTCTTCCTTTAAAGCGTGGTGGTAACGAAGAGCGGAAGCGAAAGGAACATACGGACAGACAAGTTAGGGAGTCGTGTGCATATAAGGATAGTTGACCGAACCATCCAAATATACACATGCGGCTCTCTTATGACTCATTCTTATTGATATAAAATGCTAATATTTAATAAACTCTTCAAACTATTCATTTTTATAAGTATATATTAAAAATGTAACTGAGGAACGGGACTGGAGTATTCCGGTCTGAATGTCGTTTTAGTAAGAATAATTTTAGTCGCACTGAATGTAAGAAAGTTTTAGTATATTTATTTTATTATTTATTTATTTACTTGGTCATTTAATTATTTATTTATTTATCTATCTATTTATTTATTTTATCTATTTATTTATTTATTTATTTTAGCTATTTTATTTATTTATTTATTTATTTATTTATTTATTTATTTATTTATTTATTTATTTATCTATTTATTTTATGAAAATATTAAGTAACCATTATCATCCAACGTCAAAAAAGACCAATTAAGACCACGTCCACACGTATGCGTTTTTGTAGCGTTTTTATATTGTTCTCGGTCCTCGGGGGAGCAGAAAACAATGGTTTCATTTCCTGAAACAATATGAAAACGCTAGGAAAACGTATACGTGTGGATGTAGCCTAACAAAAATTAAGTAGGAGTTATCTTATCATGAAATCACTTTCACAACTCCCACGATTTCTTCGTGGTTTGGAGAACAAAGAAAAGCTGCGCCCGCTTAACTTCTATAGGAATATTTTGAAAAACAAAGAAACAGCTCTTTTAGTGTTTATAAAGACAACTCTTGGAGAAAAAAGAAGAAAGAACGAACCGATCTTACGATCTATAGTAAGTCTTTAAAAGCATTTTGAGGGCCAAAAGACAGCTCATTTAGCGTCTTTAAGAACAACGATTTTAAGGAACAGAGAGGACAGCCATTTATGTATTTATTTATTTATTTATTTTATTTATTTATTTATTTTTATTTTTATTTTATTTTACAACTTTATTGGGTATTAGCAAAAATAAATATTACTATAAGATCAAAAAAAAACAAAAAAAAAACCTGTTGAAAGAAAACGAACTGAAGAACTAATAATGTACCCAATAGGGACAAGGCGCAAACGGGACACGCACACCCATGCAAGGCGCCCCTCTAAAAAACAATAATCAACAAAAACGGCAAACTACAAAGAAAGAAAACAAAAACAAAAACAAAAACAAAAACAAAAACAAAAACAAAAACAAAAACAAAAACAAAAACAAAAACAAAAACAAAAACAAAAACAAAAACAAAAACAAAAACAAAAACAAAAACAAAAACAAAAACAAAACAAAACAAACGCTGCGACGTGTCGGACCAACCCATGCAGTTTGACCCAGATGTACATCAATAAAGAGAGGGATCACCAAATTTAGTAGTCTGTCAAGAGCATTTTGAAGTGGAAAGACAAGAGCCTAGTAATTAGCATTTATATGGAACATCAATTAAAGCTCCGTTTTTGGTCATAGTTCTATTCCATGTACAATATCGAGATAAGAATGAGGAAGACTCGCATGCAGACAGAATTTGTAAATTTTACGTGCGAGGAAGCAGGAACTGCACAGAATGCAACATTTATCAATGATCTGTCAATATTCATCGTGGGAAAATGACGATATATTAGGTAGCTTTTGGTTCTTTGACGATCACAGTTTTATGTTATAAAGGTTCTTTGTCAGGTGTTCACTAATGCAGGAATGCAGTTTAAATATTCACTAATCGTTATATACATGTTCACTTAGCAATATAATTATGCGGGATTATATTGTATACAAAGTATATCCAGTCACGATATACTTTGGCAAAATTGACGACGGTATTAAATCCTACAAATGGTGTCCAACCAATTATCCCCCGAGATTTGAAAGAAAAAGATATTTTTATCATGTTAAACCAGCGCCAAGTGCAGATCGTACAAAGCGTGTTAGGCCTTGTTCACATGCACGCGTATCCGCTTTCGTTTCAAAACACGCCTTTTTTCTGATCCGTTTAATAAAAAAAAATCCGCGTCCACACGAGAACAGGAAAACGGCATTTTCAAAACTTCCACTTTGGAGACAGTCTTCGAAAAGTTCCGGTTTTGATAACCGCTTCATCGTTTACATGAGGACGGAAGACCCAAAAAACGTCGCGTTTTCGAAAAAATATGGATACGTGTGGACGGTAGCCTTAGATTCATAGCGGCAATGACGTCAGACACACACGACCTGTGTATAGTGAAAACGTATATATTTACGTAGGGAAAGAAACAAAGAACAGTCATGAACAGATATTGATAGGTTCCTAAACATGTCCTATTAATAGTTGGATTACAACACTATCAATATATAGCTCAATGCACTTAGTAATATAAAAGAGTGCTGCGTAGGCAGTGTTCTAAGAAGCGGCGCCCTTCATCAGAGTAACATGTGATGAACCTGTTTTATTTCATTTCATCACATTTACAATGAAGGGCTCCGTTCGAAAATTCAGTATTTCGTTATCAGAACTAAACAGATCTACAGGCCCACACACAAAGCCGGTAAATTATACACTATAAATAGTTTATCTATATCGGACTATGTATTTTTACAATAATAATAGCCAATCTTTTCGACGTGCAGTCACGCTTTCTTCGTGGCAAACATTTTATGAGAAAAAATGTTGACAAGTATTTGATAACCAACCTTGAAATAACCTTGAATGTTCCGATCGAAGGCAAGGTTATTCCAGGTGACCTGACTTCCACACACGTGTCAGCGTAGCACTTATAATCACTGTTCCAACACTCGAGGAGGGGCCGTGCGGGAGGTAATTAATATTTCCCGCCACGCTCCCATAATTACAAGATCCGTATAGTTTCAACATCAATTCTTAATCTCAGATACTATTTGTGTTTAGGGAAAATTCCTAATTGCTTTCAGATGCCTTTAATTCATGAGCAGTTGTGATCAGAAGCACGGCACAGCCTACCGCAAATTAAGAACTGTTTCCTCTTTACCAAAGAAGTTATAAATGATTTATAATTATTTATTATACCCCTCTGTGTGTAAATAAAAATAAAATAGTTTTTATAAATATTACCATTTCATGTTTACATGTGCTTTGTTTTGTATATATTGGTTTGAAAACGGCCACCCTCTGTTTCTGTTTCATTTTGCAGGTTTTCCCGGAATGGTGGGTTCTTGTTGTGTTTAGTTCGTAAACAAGCTTTCCAAAACCATTTTTCATGTGTTGTTTTTCTATGATACCACTTTCATAATGGCGATTAATTTGATATTATTTTATGTGCGTCATAAAAAGCCTTTCTGGCCTCGTTTGTGTGCTTTCAATTCAAAAGAATCTTTGCTTCATAACGTAGCCTGCGTAGCAGGCGTTACATGTGGCCATCAGGGAACTGGGGAGAAGGCTCATTTAGATGGTCTTTATGAAAGGCGAGTTACTCGGCACCTGGCGAGTTCCCGTAGAACAAGCACAGTTTTTCCCCACCGCAATGTAAAGTTTATCCAGGTAAACCGGGTAACTCGCCTGACCGAGTAACTCGCCCCCATATAAACAGGCCGTAATTTGATAACATATAGTCATTGGAATTCTTCATCTCAATTCCAAAAAGGCTAATTGCTACTCTATATCGGAAAAACCTAATTAACCAGCCTGGGTTTCCGAAAGACGTGTAGCTGGTGAGGAAGCAATGTTGCTAATAAAAGCTTGTCATAGTTCGAGATCGTGGGTGGTTCGAAACCGAAAGAACTAACAGAAAAAAACATATATATACACGATATATATAAATACCGGAAAAAACAAGTTTAATGGTATAGTACCGCATGCAGACGAAAATTCTGAGCATGTTGTTTGTGTAGTCATAACAGAAAAAACAAAGCTATGAATAGAGTTACTGGGAACTGGGTGAGGCAAATGTTTGACTGACTATATGCATATAATGCAGTAAACAGCCGCTTTTTAGAACATTCTACAGCAGCACTCTACGCAGTTCATGCCGGCTACATGCAACTTCAGAATGAAATTGGAAAGTGTCTTTCTAAATATTAAGAACCTTAACTCATTCCTGTCCGGGGGGCTTCCCCAGAGGTGAATAAAATCGTCTGGCGTTAGCCAGAATAAAATACTAAAGACCAATTCGGACAAGAAAGAGTTAACGAGTCTGATTTTTAAAATCTATAATTTACAAAAACTGAGCTTAGCAAGACCCAACAAAGAAAATAGGAAAGTATAAATTGCAATATACATTACATTACACACAGTAAAATAGGTGTTAGACAGAGTAAAATAGTCTGGTGTTAGACACAGTAAAATAGTCTGGTGTTATAGACAAAGTAAAATAGTCTGGCGTTAGACACAGTAAAATAGTCTGGTGTTAGAGACAGTAAAATAGTCTGGTGTTATAGACAGAGTAAAATAGTCTGGTGTTGGACAGAGTAAAAAGGTAGAGTTGCCCATGACAACAATGCCAGTAAGAAGGTTAGCCTGTAATTGTCCAATTCTGACAACAGACATGCATACATCAACTTCATGATACATTTGAGCACTAATTGACAGATTTTAAAAAAGTGTTGATATTTGGGTGGGACGAGAAAAAATCCCCCCACTTCCATAGTTCCAGTGATAAATGACCGCAGCTTTATGTTGACTCAGCATGCGACTGTGGTTACTGTGTTGCAGAAATTCAAAAACAGGAAGTCTGTACGACGTGGTTAACTTGCAATCATTAAAATACCAAAAACGAATCAAAACAAAAAAAAACGCGCATCTGTCTGATAGTACGGACTAAACTATCTACATTCTGACTCCTGTAGAAGTTTCTTTCAAGTTGGGGACCTTTTAGACGAAGATCTGACCAATTTGATTCGATTTCCGGTCGATCCTCCATGCATTGAAAAAAGCGTTCGTACTCCTTTAGATCGATCTCAGCCTCGTTTAGAATCATTAAATTGATCTCACACTTGCTTAGATCGATCTCACACTCGTTTATTCTCGGTGTAATGTAACAAACGTTTGTGAAGATCTGAAATATTTTCTGAGCATGCATTTGGTTCAAAAATAAGGCACTTACAGACAGACACAAGGCGGTCGCAGCCTGCCTACACGCGACTGATTCGTGATCGATCCTCATCGGAAAAGTTTTAACAATTTGTGAATACAGTGATCGATCGGAAAGGTTAAAACCAGTTTGATTGACCACGATCAATCGAGAAAGTTGAACCAATTTTTTGAACCCTGATTTCAACTTTCCAGACATATTGATCGCCGATCGTTAGCTCATACTGTGATTGAACACCAAGGCAGATGAGCGCAGATGATTGTAGAGTGTACTTTGTAATCATTTGTGTGGTGTACAATCAACATTCCTGACTGTGAATGATTTTGCGATTGTCTGGATCTATCTGGGGGTATACTTGACGATTGTATGTGAACCAACTTTAACTTTCTACGCGGGAAAAATTAATTTCTTGTGTGATAATTACCACTTAATTAGAGATCTTTATTACGATAGCAATTACTTGTGAAGCCTTACAAGTGTCTAAGGCAACTTGAGAATTCTCCACGAAGAATTATATGACTATTATATGTATACCCTATATAAATAAGACACGAACATAATATTAATTGTACGATTCATAATATTATTGAAGATAACGTATCTTAATGAGGACAAGTTCTATATAAGACACGTTTTAGGTATAACCAACCATTAACTATGATGTAACTATATAAGCGCGGTATATGTATGAAACCGGCTTATAATGGAGTGGCCGAATGACCTGTAACCATACGATCGTGTAATTGAGACAATGCATGTGTTTCATCTCCATATCTAAACTGATTGTGGGTTTAAGTTTTCAATTAAACCCTGATTATTTACTAAGCCAAGATCTTTATCTTTTAAAAGCGGCGTGTCAACTTGCCCAGTAAGATCTGTGATCACTATCTCAGAAAGATTAACGAAAAATATTCATTACGTCTTCAACACAATGACATCAAAGGCCCCGTGTATTCAATTTACTGAGTATTCCATTCAATCCATTGCGCTAAATTATGAAGAAGTCATTTTGTGTGTAACATGCTATGAATCGGTAACATTCTCGAATTCGTTCTTGAGAGCTCGTGTCAAATATTAATGGCGACGTTTTCGAGATTAGTCAGTGAACCAGACTTCCAAGAAATGTACGTTCAAAACTGTTTGTTTTGATTGCCAGATAAGTTGCGCAACAGACCATATATACTCGACTTTAAACCTTTCAACAAATATGTCTGCCGCTCGGCTAGCCTTTCTGCTTGATTTAAACTTAGTAACGGTATCTTTTATGTTATGGTTCAAAACGCAATTAACTACACAAAGTGGTGTATTAATTGTACTTCATTGTACACAGCGACAACCGTATAATATTAACTGCTCAACCAGTACAACTAAATTCTAAACTTGTTTCTGTATTAATTTAACCCTTTACTTTGGCATTGTTGCTATTTGGAAACCTATTAATTTACTGATTTTACTCTGTCTAACACCAGACTATTTTACTCTGTCTAACACCAGACTATTTTATTCTGTCTAACACCAGACTATTTTACTGTGTCTAACACCAGACTATTTTACTCTGTCTTACACCAGACTATTTTACTCTGTCTAACACCAGACTATTTTACTGTGTCTAACACCAGACTATTTTACTCTGTCTAACACCAGACTATTTTACTGTGTCTAACACCAAACTATTTTACTCTGTCTAACACCAGACTATTTTACTCTGTCTAACACCAGACTATTTTACTGTGTCTAACACCAGACTATTTTACTCTGTCTAACACAAGACTATTTTACTCTGTCTAACACCAGACTATTTTACTCTGTCTAACACCAGACTATTTTACTTTTTGAGACCTCCCGGTAATCTGCCTGGTAAAGGATTAACTTCCAATTTTGTACTTTTATTCGTTTTTCCTTTTTCTGTATTGATAATTTTCCCCGAGCCCGGGCGTAGGGCCGAAGGCGCGGAGCCCGGTGAGGGTGCTAATCTCGACACGCGTGATATGCGAACGAATTTCTGTGATCTGAATATTTATTTATTTATTTGTATATATGTGTGGACGGACCATGCGCGGTTAAGATTGTGGGGCAATGGGGACAATATAGTTCTTGACAAAAAGATTTGAACTAACAAATAAATATTAAAAGACTTGAGAAAGGAGTTTTTGGGAAACGTATATCACTTTTGAAAGAACAGAAACAAATCAACGTCTACGTATAAAGCAAAACAACGTCGATTGAGTAGAAGGAAACCCGTCAAACCGAAACTCGAAAGGACGAAGAAATAAAGGCCGGCGAAACGGTTTTAGTTTACGGTAAAAATATTGAGCAGCCGCTCTCAGTAATCACGAACATTTAGTAGGAAAACTGTTCGAGTTTCCCACTTTCCTGATATCCTATCACTGTTAATTTTGTTTTCTCTTTTGTGTGTCCTTAAAGTATTTTAAACTTATCCATTGCATGTTAGTTTGCTTGCCTGTTGTATTTTTTATCTGTGGCTGCCGTCTTAATATCTTTTTTCAAATAGTTTTCTTATTGTAAAACCACTTGTGACTAACGTAGCTTGTCCATAATTTGACACAAAAATCGGAAAAGGAGCAATTTTTCTTCTGTAAAACGTACAAATGCTGTAGGTGAAAACAATTTCAGCACTTTGAAATGTCATAAATGAATATTGCCGTGGCAGGCTGCCAGGTTTGAAAAATGTTTTCAGATGCTGTAGTGTTTTTTGTAAACATGGAAAGAAAGAAGTGTACAATATAACCCTAATATATTTTGGCAAAATTTTTCCGCCTGCCTTGATAGTCTGGTGGTGAACATAGTCGGCTTGCACGGTAACATGGTTGAGTTCAAACCCTGGAAGCAACGTGCAATTTCTTTATCTCAACATTTTTCACGAAATATCATCCTTAAATTTTTCTTTGTTCCTCGTTACCTTTTTCTTCCAAAAAACTGAGTTATTAAAACTGCAGCTTTTTTATTTCAAATATTCTACTAGAATTTAAACTATATTTTGATCAACAGGAGTGGCTATTTCCAGGCCCCCAATAAAAAAGAGCGCAAGTATTTCACAAATCACAGGGAATATCAGGAGGTATTCATGCAAAAGCGGGCGAGGGGTTATTGCGTTCATGTATTTCTAGTACCGTGTATAAATAAAGTTTGTCTATGTCTAACCACTACTGCTAAAACAAGACTACTTTACTTGCACTACATCCGAATGTTTTTGTCTTTTTCAAACATTGACGCTGAGCCTCTGTGAATGGTTAAAAGTTTGCAATCGGCGAAGTTTGAAGTTCATTGAGTGTTGCGTAGGCAGTGTTTAGGGTAGATCCAGGGGCGTAGGAAGCAGTGTTACTTTGGGGGGGCTACTTGAGTTTGTGTAATGCGCATTCGCGGCTTTGCCACAAATCCGCCTAGGGGGTCTTGGGGCAAGCCCCCCCCCCCCCCCCCAAAAAAAAAAAAAACAACTTGAAATTTGTAAGTCCAAGAAACACATTTTAGGCTATTCCTGGCAGGCAATTTCCGGAAAATTAAATTGCCAGGCAACTAGGCAAGGATCACATGCAGGCATTTTCAAATGCTGTGTTAAAAACAGTCAGACTACATAAATATTCAGGAATTCACTTTTACTTAACTCAATATACATATGACGGTCATATGACGAATTTCCCGTTCTGTACGAAAGAAATTCATATTTTTATGGTGTTAGGAGGATTTATTTTTTATTTTTATAAATTATTACCAACGATCTCTTTAACTCATTTAATCTCAAACCGTAGTTGGGCAAAATATTGGGGGGGGGGGGGGGGGGGGGCTAATATCAGCAAGTTAAAATATTGGGGGGGCTGCAGCCCCTTAGCCCCCCCGGTTCCTACGCCCTTGGGTAGATCAAAGTGAAAAGATGGCAAACTACCGAGAATAGTTTTGGTAACGAAATACTGACGTTTCGAGCAATCAGTCGACCCTTCATCAGAGTAATTTAGGTAATGAAAGGCTCCGCTTGAAAACGTCAGTATTTCGTGATAAAAACCAATCTCGACAGTTTCCCACGTTTCACTTTGCTCTAGTTTAATGGGTGGGACATTGGACCACACACGGTTCTATGGCGTTAGATCACCGCCAATATTCATGTTTGTTGTTATGCAACATGTTTTCGTCATTCAAGTTAAAATGGACATTGAACATGTCAATTTCAGCATATCGCGGAAATTGAACTTTGTTCTTTCAACAAGTTTCTCAATTTTAACAAATAACCCGAATTGAAGTCTTTCATCAAACGGACATCTTTCGCAACTTGAAGTTTCGAAATATGTTGGATACACAATAGTACCTGAAAATGTGTAAGTTGAAGTTTCTAAATATGTTGAAAACGCATCGGTACCTAAATTTGAAAACTAGTTGAATATTCAATATTGGCGGATAATAAACATCGCATTGCAAATGTCCGCCAATATTAATTAACGTCAAGTAATGACACCCCCCGGTAAAAATCACTAGCGCCCAGGCCATCTTCACGATCTGGTCATCAACACAGACTTCAATTCAGAGTCCTTCTCGAAGCGCTATCCACCACAGATCCACCACGAGGCTTTCGTTTTTACAGTACAAACGACATGAATCCGGATGAAATACGTTCTGCCAGAAGTGCTCTGCTGGAAGTAGCTGAACGATTGAGGCAACAAGCAACAGGTGAGTTCTCGTACTCGTAGACATATGAATAATGCATATCAGTTTCTGTCCTAAATCCTATTAAATATATATGAATATATTTCGTATGTGATATGGCACTATAAATATCACTTCAAAAACTCATTAATAATTCACGAGGAAAACACAAAGGAAGTCAGTACCATGTCCGTGGTTTTATACCTGATAAAACTTCTTGACGTCGGAAAGAATACTATTGAACAAACAATTTTATGTAAAGAATACTAATGAACATTGAACATTCCATTTTATATAAAGAATACTAAGAATACTAATTCTCAAATGAACATTTCTTTAGCAAAAGAACAAATTTATTAATTAGTATAATATATACAGGTCTGTGGAACATTCTAAAAGTTACAGATTTTGTTATTTTTTTAGTTATTAATATTTAATTCTTTGAACGTTTTCATGGCGATAAAGTAATATAAATAAGTTTTGTGGAAACACCACGTAAACTATTTCTTTGCTAAGCTTTCGGCCTGTTGACTCAGGCCTTCATCAGAGCAATGACAACAAGTTGTTGGAAAGAAATAGTTGTTTAGCAAAGAAATAGTTTACGTGGTGTTTCCACAAAACTTATTTATATTATTAATATTTGTTTTCATTGCCTTATTTCCCTTTGGAAAAAAAATGAATGGTAAACTACAAATTATTAATTATGATAAAATATTGGAATTTACTGATTTCTTTGTTAGATAATCATATACAATACTTTATGTACATATACTTCAAGCGATCACACATATGATTGTAATTATGTTATGTCGTTCAATTTACATGTAATTATGGAAATATCTTGAGTTATATATCATACTACATCTGGTGTAGGGTGGGCTAAGGTGGGTTAAGTTGGTGTAAGGTGGGTTAAGGTGGGCTAAGGTGTGCACTGTTATGAAGCTGTTATGCTGGCCCAAACAACCATGATTTACCTTTTTATTTACATGTTTCTGACAGCAAACCAATCTGACGAGTCACAGAGGCATAGAATTCCAGTTCCATCGCAGCCAGGCACATCACAATCCAGTACATCACAATCCAGTGCAATCCAGAGCACCAGAAGATAGTCTCAGGGTACAGGTCCCAAAGGGATCCAGGAGTGGAGCTACTGGTGGGGCAGTAAATGTTCTGAAAAATGGTCTTAATTGACAGAAGAGATGTTTACAGTTGTTCTAAAACAGCTTTTAAACTAGATCTTTTCAATAATGAATGTTCATTCATCACAGAAAGGGATGAAAACTTATTTATCTGCCTGTCTGCTCTGTCAGTGCAGATCTTCACTGGGGTGTCCTGGAGATTTTAGGGAGGGGTGTGCACTCCCCTGCACCCCCTAGAAAATCCACCTATGAAACATTTTTGCAACACACTAGTCTGTTAATAACCTGTTATTATGCTTCCTCTCCCAGGCCCTCACAGTGGATGATTTAGCATGTGCCATGCAACTTGGACATTCTCCCCTCCCTTGTCTGATCTTACACGAGATGGTAAGCCATAAGTTTCAACAGCATCCATGAATGCTGTTAACACTGTATCTGCTCCGTTGTTGTTTGATGCAACTAGATACACAGGTATTCTAGAATAGCCATCGATCCCCCCATGAATAACAATCCTCCACCTGTATAACATAGAATGATTAAAAATGATTGACAATTACTGTCTAGATGGTCGAGTGGTGTATCACTCCACTGATTTTGGGATTTTGAAAATCCTACAGGGATTTTTGTGGGATTTTTTTTATTTTTATGGATTTTTATGGGATTTTTGTGAGATTTTTTCGGATTGTTGTGGGATTTTTTAGGATTTTCAAAGATTTTTCAGAGATTTTTGATACTTTTTGAGATTTTTAGGGATTTTTCAGGGATTTCTTTTTTGCATGGTGTATGAGATTTTTTGGAGTGATACACCCCTCATAGATGGTACAGTGTACTGTATATTTCACAATAAACTGTATTAAGCAAGATATACAGCTGATTTTACCATGCTAAGTACTTGAAGATGTTTACAAAAAGAGAAGGGTAATAGTAATCAAAAACTTAGTCCTTAACTATAAACTGTATGGACTGGAAACTCTGTTAGCAAGAGGTATACATGTATACGAGTATAGGACAGCTATAAAAAAAATTTTGACTTGCTTACAATATCTCATGTGTCTTGATTGGTGTACTGTACACTAATTAGACTTGACTTGACCTCCTGTTGTCTTGCATAGTGTGGGAACAAAAAAGCCAACAAATCATATGCATTGGACACATTTTTTTTAGTGTAATATCACTAATATGCAAAAATCATGACAATGTATGACTTTTCCTTTCACTAAGGTCAACAGTGACAAAGCAGAAAAAGAATTTCTTTAGAATTCCTTATTGTTCCAGTATAGCTCATGTGTGGCTTGGGGTTTTATGCTTAGCGCACATGTATATTAATTTGATTCCATGGGACATGTTAGGGGGGGGGGGGTAAATACCTCTGTGTGAAAATTTTGGCATATGACAAATATGAAATTTGTCCCTGCATTATGCCTGTTTTTCTTTGGTCCGTGTGTACCAAGCTAATTAACATCTTACATCAGGCTAAATTGCAATTTATATTGAGCTCTACCTAATAAGCTACCTCCCAGGAAAAATTTGTATACAATACCTCCCTCTCTTCCCCTCTGAATATCCAGACCACTCAATAGGCCTAACGACCATTATTCTTATTGGTGGAGGGGGCATCTATTTGATAGGGGTGTCTACAGTATTAGCATAAATATGGGTGTGATCCATATTCTTTTGCTACGGTTTCTTTAATGTTTTCGAAATTGCTAGATACATATTACAGAAACTTACCTGCTACGCTTAGCCCAAAAGAGCGCATTCGTCGCTCCAAAGTTCTTTTGCTTACCCCAATAGGAAGTTCACTTGTCCCTCGTGTATGTCATAGGACGGTTTGCCACGTGTCCCAGTATATACTTTTGGAGCAAAGGCATTGCTGTTCAAAGCTTTAAAGCGCTGATCAAATTGGTTTAAGGTGCGGTGAGGCCTATTTTTAACGTCGTCGATACCAACATTTACGAGAATTCGCTTTAAAACGTCAAGCCTAAAAGCTATACCGTCAGCGCAATCTGGGTCATTACGGCCGTCTAATCTGGATAATAAATCTTCGACAATAGATAGCGCACTAAGGAGATCAGTACTTTCATTTAACCTCGCATTCTCCACTGGGAGTGGTAGGACTTCTCTGGTCACCATGATTCAGAAGTTGAATAACGCCAATGGCCTGGGCGCTAGTGATTTTTACCGGGGGGTTTCATTACTTGACGTTAATTAATATTGGCGGACATTTGCATGCGATGTTTATTATCCGCCAATATTGAATATTCAACTAGTTTTCAAATTTAGGTACCGATGCGTTTTCAACATATTTAGAAACTTCAACTTACACATTTTCAGGTACTATTGCGTATTCAACATATTTCGAAACTTCAAGTTGCGAAAGATGTCCGTTTGATGAAAGACTTCAATTCGGGTTATTTGTTAAAATTGAGAAACTTGTTGAAAGAACAAAGTTCAATTTCCGCGATATGCTGAAATTGACATGTTCAATGTCCATTTTAACTTGAATGACGAAAACATGTTGCATAACAACAAACATGAATATTGGCGGTGATCTAACGCCATACGGTTCAGGCCCAAAATATACTGTCGCTATCTTTGAAACAAAGATGGGCGCAAACAGAGTCTGATTTGAGTATCAGCAACCATGACAACTTAATCCAAATAGTGTAATAAAAGTAGCGTGCTGCGTAGGCAGTGTAGAAACAACAATCGAAATATAGTAAGGTTAGATATACTGCCGAAACAGAGAACGTAGGAGTCTAACGTTTCGAGCGAAGGCCCTTCGTCATAGAGAAACGTTTCTCTCTGACGAAGGGCCTTCGCTCGAAACGTTAGACTCCTACGTTCTCTGTTTCGGCAGTATATCTAACCTTACTACATAACAACTTAACCCTGATTTTGACCTCTGAAAGTCTCACATTCTTACATGAAAGAATTTCGTGACAGGCGAAACAGGCGGTATGCATGTACCTCTCACGCGATTTTGGTCGGGATTATTTGTACGAATGAACATAATTGATTACAATTAAAACCAAACATAATTGGTCTAGCGCCGCCCAAGAACAGCCCAGACAAACAACAAACACCGTAGCATAGGCAACGATCATAATACGAACAACTGTTATGGAACTAAGATGTTTTTGTTCAGTACTTTAACTAGACTTGCCACAAGTCGATCTCTACGAGCGACGAAGTCGCGAGCATCGAGTGTCGATGGCGCGAGCGCGAACGCCGAAGGTGGCAAACCGCGAAAAAAGACTGGGAAGGACTTTGGGAAAGTCTATACTTTAACCTGCAGTGTCGCAGTGGTCTGCTGTGCGTCTTTTCGGAGAGAAGTGCATGCTTGGACTAACCCAAATAAAAACCCTAACTCTAATCAGTAAGGAGCATGGGAACGAATTCACAATTGACAATGTGATCGGTTACTTGTATAGGCAATCATGGTCTTTACCGACATATTAAATAAATCTTTAATGACATATTTTGATGAGCTGATAAAGTTCAAGTTCGAGTAAAGAACAGGAAGCTATCAGGTACTTATGCAGAAACACATTTCCGAGAGACGAATCAAGTAATGTAATGTATACGTGAGTAAGTAATGATTTATTTAAAGTCGTAAGCACAGGATGTGGTTGTCCAATCATCCGTGATGAGCTGATGAAGTTCAAAGTTCGAGTAAAGAACAGGAAGCTATAAGGTACTTATGCAGAAACACATTTCCGAGAGACAAATCAAGTAATGTAATGTATACGTGAGTAAGTAATAATTTATTTAAAGTCGAGCCAGAGGCTCATGTTAAAGTGCACGACACAAGCTAAGACCTAAGTGTTGATTTTACGGAGGGAGGAAAACCGCAGAACCTTGCGAAAAACCCTCGAAGCACAGGAGAGACCAACTAAACTCTACTCACGTGAAATTCAAGTTCGGGAACGGGGTTATTCCCATACGGTCACCCATCCAAGTACTAACCCCGTCTAACTGGGCTTAGCTATACAGCGATGAGAGGCAGCGCCCTAACAGCACATGCCACCCGTGCAGGTTCCACAGATCGCAGTTTACTTTCATCAGTGTAACCTTAAGCCGGTTTTCCACTGGGCGATTTTTTCGCGCGAAGCGACTTTCTTTTGTTCGAATTCAATAGACTGATTAGTTCCAGCTCAGAGCTCATGAGACAAAAGAAAAAGTCGCTTCGCGCGAAAAAAGTCGCCTTGAGAAAAACCGGCTTAAAGTGGCACAACGACGGGAAAATCGTGAATCGTATTGATACCAGTAAACTATAATTTCGAAATGATGAATACCGGCGTTTTCAGTTTCTAAAAATATTGCCTCGTTCCCGAGATATTTAAAAGTGACGTACAGTCCGTTCTGCGCATGTACAAAACTAATCTTTACATCTTTAGTTACAAAAAAATACTAATACCTTATTCAAGATTGTAAGCTTTTCTTGTTTCCCATTCATTACCTGTACCCAAAACAAAACATTTTCAGGAGACAAGAAATCCGAGGAAATATCCTTTCCGAATCGCTTGGTTTTCTGCCATGTTGTATGAGGCGCCAAGGGAAAAAATGATTATTTGTAAAGAAACATTCTGTGAAGAATGTTTGTTTGTAAATAATCACAATGGTTTAAATGTTTGTTTGTAAATAATCAAAATGGTTTAGAATGATTATTTGTAAATAATCAACAATTTTTTGTGATTGTTTGTAAACCATGAAAAATTGAACGCTAAAATTTGTTAAATAATTTTTTTACACCTGGCGCCTCATAATGTTGTTCCAAACGGTTTACAAATGTCTGTTTATGAATGTCTGTTTTGGGGGGACCACATTGCGGTCATGCGCAGAACGGACTGTACATCACCTTTAAGTTTCTAAAACATGTAAATTAGGTGCCTCGTGACGTCATTTACTCACACAAGAAAAATAAGTATTACAAAATGAGTAATAAATCTGAAACTAAGAAGTAGAAATAATTTAAACTTTGCACAAGTATCTTTCTCCTCCGTAGAGCCTTCTCTTCAGCTCTTCAATATATAGGGGTTTAATATTGCAAGGGGTTTATAGACTATAGAGCATAGAGTAATGCGGTAAACTCCTGCAAAGGCTGCAATATTAAACCCCTATATACTGAAGAGCTCAAGAACGGAGGAGATAGCACAAGTATAGTTATCATAAAAGTACGCTCCACTGTGCGCGTCATGTTGTTGCTATATGAAAACCGTTTAGAAACACGAGCCTTTTTACTAAAAAATTAAAATATTAATTTTATTTTTCGTTTCAAAAGAATATGATAATTGAGACATTCGAAATAGAATATCTGTGTGTCTAGAAACATCCATGCCAATGTAATGCAGTAAAAGTTGATTTATGGAGAAAAAATATAAACATTTTTGTTTTACAAATGGAAGGCGCCTGTTTGCAAACGGTACCCGAGGAAACAACATAATGTGAACGTTGGAGTGTATTTTCCCCATAACTATTCTTGTGCAAAGTTTGAATTATTTCTACCTCATAGCTTCAGAGATATTACTCATTTTGTAAATCTTACTTTTCACGAGGCACCGAATTTACTGACATGTTTCAGAAACTTAAATATCTCGAGAACGAGACAATATTTTGAGAAACTGAAAACGCTGGTATTCCTCACTTGGAACGATATTATAGTTTACTGGTATCAATACTAGATTCACGATTTTTCCGTCGTAGTGCCACTTTAACGGCCTTCCAACATCCAGAAGCGATTCTAGGTATTATAAGACGAACTGTTGTTTGTGTATACTTAAACAAGAATATTTTTCAAGTCTGTTCCGATGCTATACGCAAACGTCGGAAATCGCAACGTTTTAGTTACATTACATATTTTATCTTAAGATCAAGTTTGCGCATGCACTGATTATGTATATTGATTCAAAGTTTTGGCTTTCTATTTCTATTTTCTATTTGTTATTATAACCATGCCTAACCACTAAAGAGTTGTCTCATGCAAAAGAAGGAGCAAACACACAGCACCGTTTAAAGTACTTATATCACTTGTGGGGTTTTAACGTATTTGAATAGAGCAAAAAAAGTTAGTTAATAAGTTATTTTGCCGTTTTTGATTTACTTTAATAGTTTCTGAGATATAAGCTATCCTTTAAACATGCCAATTTCGGCTTTTCGCCAAAAATTTCCGTCGTTCAATTTTAACACCTTGAGGCCTGGGGCAACGAGTCAATCCATGGCAAAACAACTACGTTTCGGCTTATTGATTCGCAAAAACACATATATGTGACTGAAAAATCGAAATGTCGAGCTCACACCCGTTTTCCACAGTACGCACGAGAGTTCCGACTAAGAAAACATTCGGCTTAGGTTCCTGAGTCCCAGGCCCCCAAGGTGTTAAAATGAACGACGGAAATTTTTGAGAATTGGCATGTTCAGAAGCCAATATGTCAGGAACTATTCGACTAAATCAAAAACGGCAAAATAAGTTATTAACTGATTTGTTCTGCTCTATTTAAATACGTTAAAACCCCGCAAGTGATATAAGCACTATAATAACAGCAAACTCTTGTCAGTACTTTTATACAAAGCCAGTTTGTTTGAGGATGACGTGTGATGTGCTTTTGGCAGTTTTACAACCAAGGAAGCAAGGATGTAAAGGAGGAAGTAAAGAAGCAAGGAAATATTAGAGCTAAGAAAGCAAACACGCATGTAAATACACAAGAAAGAAAGCAAGAAAGTAAGGAAGACATAGCAGGAAGTATGAGCAAGCTAGCAATGTAAATATGCATGTTACCAAGCAAGCAAACAAGCCAACAAACTAAGCAACGATTCTATCATACGCATACGGGTGACAAAAGTAGCAACTCTTCCTGGTGCGTCACATCCTGTGATGTCAACTGATACTAATAAGATCATGCATGCAGCCAACAAAGTATGAGGAAATCCTTAAAAAAGTTAGCTTGAAGACGCTTGTCATAATATACTGAGTAAAATATCTCAAAGAACATTCCTTCAAAATAAAATCCTGTTCAGAATACGTTTATGTCTCTCTCTCCTCCGCAGATGCTTCTAGAACTTTTTTGAGCTCTTCAGTATATAGCTAGGGTTTAATATTGCAGCCAGACTTTGCAGGGGAGTTTTCTTTACTACCGCACTACTCTGGGAAGCACGGGTGGCGTGTGCTGTTAGGGCGCTGCCTCTCACCGCTGTAGTTAAGCCAAGTTGGACGGGGTTAGTACTTGGATGGGTGTCTGGGAATAGCCCCGTTCTCGGACTTGAGTTTCATGTGAGCAGAGTTTAGTTGGTCTCTCCTGTGCTTCGAGGGTTTTTCGCAGGGTTCTGCGGTTTTCCTCCCTCCGTAAAATCAACACTTAAGTCTTAGATTATGTCGTGCACTTTAATCATGAGCCTCTGGCTCGGATGATTGGGCGACAACATCCTGTGTTTAACGACGTTAAATAAATCACTACACTACACTACACCACACCACACCACACCACACCACACCACACCACACCACACCACACCACACCACACCACACCACACCACACCACACTACACTACACTACACTACACTACACTACACTACACTACACTACACTACACTACACTACACTACACTACACTACACTACACTACTCACTCCCCTACAAAGGCTGCAATATTAAACCCTATATACTGAAGAGCTCAAAAAAGCTCTAGAAGTCTAATCCACAAAACACTTCCCATTACGTCACGTTGTTGATAACAACCGTCCGCTAAATTAATAATATGCGAATTTTAGTTGTGTTTCTTATCCAGTTATTAGTCTGCTTTATATATTTTCCAATGATAGTTCTCGGCCGCAGATTATGTAAACTATAAATTAATTATTACAAATATATACTAAGTCGTAGAGCAAAGTTTCACATAAAATCTCAAAATAACGTCACACACTCGGGTCAAAGTTAGCCTGGGACAGATTTATAGGCGAGTTATCCCTTACCAAACGCGTTCACAAGGACAAAACATAACCCAGCTACTAGGGTGGCGTGATACAGGGTCATCCTAGCGTCCTTGCACACGACAAACAAAAAAACAAGAAATGTACGAGAGCTAGGGTAACCCTTAACACTGAGCATTATTGAAATAATAGACCCTTTCACGGTTTCGGACGCCATTTTGTTTGGGGGGCAAACAAACCCGGTTGCTAGGTAACTACGCATATTATTCCTTGTTGAATGTTGTCTGATTCTGCAATTCCATGTGTTTAAATGCTGTTTTTTACCTGAAAATCTGAAAGATATCCATTCATACCTCTCGAGAAATTTTCTCTAAGTTTGGAAAGGTACGTAGTAGTCTTTTATTACGACAAAAACAAAGTTTAATGTGATTTACACTTGATTAGCGAACCTTGGTCCTTGAATCTCTTGAATTCTGATGTTGCCGCCGAGGTTGCCGCTTATATATACTTCAAATTGAATGTAAAATTTCACAACTGCTTTATTATATTAGCATATTAAGAAGAAATTTTCTGTTTTCCTAAACTTTCTTTCTAGATTTGTGAAATATCGTTCAAAATACAACTATTTTACGGTATCTTCTGGAGATTTAGATGGGTCGTGGAGACAAGTGTTGTGTTGGTGGTTGTGATAAAACAGTATGAATGGATATCTTTCAGATTTTCAGGTAAAAAACAACGTTTAAACACAACCGGGTTTGTTTGCCCCCCAAACAAAATGGCGTCCGAAACCGTGAAAGGGTCTATTATGGTTAGGGTACGTTAGATATTTTTAGAGGGTCCCCTCAAGTATACCCCATTCACAATATGCATTTACGTAAAAATATTTAGTCTTTTCACGAGTCAACAAAAATCGCAAAAACTCTTTCACGTTCGCAAAAAAATCGAGGCAATCGCGATTCACATAAAAATACAAAAGAAATTCACGGATTAATATTTCGCATCATCTGACTGATTAACAAAAGGTCCGCTATGCGTACATGTATCTGCGCAAACCCGATCTTGGAGATCTTAAGAAAAATCTTAAGATTTTTATACGTAGATCTTATAAGATTTTAGCGAGATCTTATAAGATAATTAAAGAGAAAGTACACGTTCTCTGACCTTAATAATTTTTTATCATGACTCATCATGACTCACAAAAACTGTGGTAGATCACACTCACAAGTTTACTATAAGTCACGTTAAAAATACTTAACCAGTTTATCAGCAATATCCCCTGTCTCCGAAATGTTTTTGTGCAAAACTTTGTCGAAAATATAGAATTTAACGGCTAACTGCTGGAAGATATATCCCAATGGCCAATAATACGGCTACCGCGGGTCTAAATACCCCTGAATCGTCTGTAGGTTTGTGCCATGTGTGTAGGTACGGAGAAAAGGCTATTTGAACTGACATGAGCGCAAATATCAAATTGCATTATTTACGCTATTTATACTTGGCCTACGGTCAAACGCGGTCATATTTAAAGTAAATCAATCGTCTGTAGGTTTGTGCCATTTGGGAAACTTGCACGGTTAGATAGAGCGTTAAATTCTGTACAACATATGTGAATTAAAACAAATCGTATAGAATAGCAACGGAGAAAAATATATCAGTTGAACTGAGATGAGCGCAAGCATCAAATTGCATTATACGGCTATTTACTTGGACGGACGAACGCGGTCATATTTAAAGCAAATCAATCGTCTGTAGGTTTGTGCCATTTGGGAAACTTGCACGGTTAGATAGAGCGTTAAATTCTGTACAACATATGTGAATTAAAACAAATCGTATTAGAATAGCAACGGAGAAAAATATATTTGAATTGAGATGAGCGCAAATATCAAATTGCATTATTACACTATTTACTTGGAGTACGGTCGAACGCGGTCATATTTAAAGTAAATCAATCGTCTGTAGGTTTGTGCCATTTTGGAAACTTGTACGATTAGATAGAGCGTTAAATTCTGTACAACATATGTAAATTAGAACAAATCGTATAGAATAGCAAAGGAGAAAAATCTATTTGAACTGAGATGAGCGCAAATATCAAATTACATTATTAAGCTATCACTTGGCGTACGGTCAGACGCGATCATTTTAAAGTATCCCTGAATCATACTACTCCAATCATACAGCATTGCAATTGACTTTCTTCGAAAATAATGTTGTTCTTCGTCTCGCTCCTTAGTTCATACAACATGGCGAGGAATATAAAGTCACACTACTGCACACATTACAGGTCAGCGGTTACACCAAAAAGTTAACACACACACAAACAAACACACAACACGATAGCAATATATCTGCGCGTTGCGCAGATACAATAATATTTCGCATTCTCGAAGTCTTTCTCTTCGATCTCAGAAGAATGCGCAAGTTTGAAAGATTTCTTTCTGTCCTTAGTCTGTAAACACTATGCAAAATTGTGCCTGGCGTCGCTTTTTATTATCTTTGTCACAACACTCTGAAGCTACCCTGGGTGCCAGAGGTTTTTCGACGCTCGTGGGGGATAACGGGGACACGCGAGGACGCCAGGCGGTGAAGTGGGAGGGGCCAACCCGGAAGGCGAGCGCGAAAAACCTCTGGAACACCGAGCCGTGTTTTACCGTTTTGATTTGAAATTTGAAACCGCCGTACTCGAGGGCCGTACGGGTAAATGATATTATATTTTAACAATGAATCCAGAGTCAACTCAGTTTTGTATTTCTCAAACAAGTAATAATGCTATCGTCTCGACAGTCTTCTATACATTAGACCACTAAAAATTGCTCAAATTGAATAAAACTGGTTTGATTTTAGTTCGGGCGACGTGACAACTATAAACTTTCAAATCCACCGTCTAGCCCTGTATGGAATGTCCATCTTTTGTGCACCGGACATCCGCTTATCCTGTATATTTGTGCACCAATACTAGGATATAGATTTGTCCATGTGCACCAACAGGCATTTGACTGTTAGTGGTGGCACCAGCATGGAAAGGATGGGGCTGCCAATTTTAGCGCTGCAGGCATGATAACTATGTAGGGTGTAGCCCGTGTAGGGGGGTTTGGGGGCATGCTCCCCCGAAAATTTTTGAAATCTAGACTCTCTGAAATGCTATTTCCTGCATTTTGGGGGAAGAATTTACAGAATTCTGAAGGTCAGTCTGGTCTATTAATTCCCATGTTTGTTTGGTCTTTATTTCTTTGTTTAAGTTGGTTATGTCAAAATAACTAAATTAAAATTAACAATTCAGCTTAAAACAATTAATGAAGTCCATTATTAGGAGCAGAAACAACACAGCTTTTTTACACTATAACAGTTATCATATCAGTCAGTGGCATTGTCTCAATGGCTTTACCATTTATAACTTAGCTTGTGCACCGCTGTTTATAACCACTTTTCGTGTGCACCAATAATTGCTATTTTGCATTTTTGTGCACCAGTTTGTGCACCATTTCCCGTTGCTGTGCACCGGACATGTCCGGTGCACAGCCTCTACATTCCATACTGGCGTCTAGCTGTTACTTGTCATGCAGACACTCAGACAGTTATAACTTCCAAACTATGCATTGTTGAACGATATCTTGTACGTATGTTGTTATAAACTTCCCTTTGATGTATGGCTGATGTTTCTGGGTTATATGGAACTTTTTCAAATGTCCAAAATGTTCACTCAATAATAAATACATATTTATTTACACAATACACATGAAGTCGATTATAGAATTTCAGATGTTTCATTATATTAAACGCAGGAACTTGAACGACTTGAACTACACTTCAAATGAAAGCTTATAAGTTTCTAACAACATACTTACAGGATATATTTCAACGAATCGATGCTATCTTGTTGTTTGTTATATATATTTTCAATGACAAAGACGTCTCGTCGCGGAATGAAGCTAAAGTAAACAGGTAGTCGCTTTGATGCTCGTTGAGCTCGTAACGAGTCGAGACTTTTCCCACGCAATCAAGAGCAAAGGCAATCCAAAAAAATGTGAGTTGTATATCAACGTGGAGCGAAAGTATAGGCTCCAAAAGGACCAAAACCGAGACAGAATATATATAGAAGGAAATCACTGCAGATGACTGCACCTTCTATACTAGACGAAGTTTAATATTATACTCATGTTATTATTATTCAAGATGTGCGATAGCCAATGAAACTTATTGTTAACAAAAGATCCTTCGCTTGACCAATCAACGTCAGAGGTGGTTGGACAAGTACCACGTGAATATCTCGACCAATGAAATGGCTTGTTTTCTCATCGTTTGATCGGCTGAAAATTTTGCATTGGACTTAGAATACCGAATATTACGCTATTGTCATTCATTTTTTTTCTTTAAAAAAGCAGCGATATCGTTTGATATATTGTTGGACTATCCATATCTGCAGGATTTTGCAAGGTAAATGTATTTTTCTACTTTATTTTGATGGTTTATGTAGGTCGTGTCGCCCTAAGCGAAGACCCAACTTCCGGTTTATCAACAATCTTCAAAGCAAAAAATCTCGAATTCCAACGGTTCGAATTCTCTAATTTTTGCGTAATAACTTGAACAAATGTCTAATCTTGGATTCTATCCAGACGACCCCCGGCGACCTCTCAACCGTTTTCGAGATATTCGCCTTTGAACCGACCATGGTATTTCGGCATTTGCTAAGATGGCGCCTAATAAATTTAAGAGGGCCTTTCGCCACTAAAGCTTGTTTTTTTCTCAAGAATTTTGGAAGTTTCCTAATATTTCGAGCTTTATTCTTTACAGTAAGTGTAGAATGAGTGGTGGACAATTATTAAAGAGTAAAATTTGGTATTTGTCTGTTTTTATGGTCCAAAACGCTTGACCTCGCTGTATAAAAACACCATCATTCTGGAAAAAATGTATACATATCAGGCCTACATATATTCTGTAAATATTATTACAGAATGTACTGAACTTTCTTAAAGATCTGCTATATATGTATACAGGCCTGATATGTATAGATTTTTTTTTATATTAAATAACATTGTGTTCCATGACAGCATATGATTATTAAAATTGATGTGTGGATAATTATTTGTAGTTTATTGTTGTTGGTCATTGTTATTGTGAATAATATATTATAGTTGTAGTATTATTATTTTTTTTTGCTAATTTGTTATAATTTGTTGTTGTTGTTGTTGTTGTTGTTCGTATTGTTTTTTAGTATACAAATATTTATTATAGGACTTTAGCCAAGTGTGTGTGTGTGTGTGGGGGGGGGGGGGGGATGTGCCCTTGTGTCCACCCCTTGATTTGTACACCCATGAAGTGAATACAATAGTTAGCCATTGGCTGTACAGTCAACTTTTAAGACACAAAAAGGTTAATAATTCCATCTCACTTCCTATTTTTTACAGGAAGTGAAGAGATACAGTACAGATGTCAGTGTTGGAATAACTTGCCTGGGCACAAGCACCGATCTGAACAGGATTTTTATGATTATAAATTGATGGATTCTCTTTTGCCAAATAACATTCAAATATGTAGTTTGATGTTTTGCATGTTATCAGTTGTATAATTACATAACAATGCATAATTGTGGATATAACTAATAAAATTTTAACAGAGGTATTATCTCTCACGTAGTATACAATTCGAATGCTGTGTCTCAAAGCCTAATTAAATGCCTGGATATTATTCATCCCTTTGCCTTTGAGTGCTACTGCATGTACATACTGATAGACAGTGAACTCTGTCTAAGACAGACACCCTTGGGCTGGACTTTGTCTGTCTTATAGTTCATTTTATTGGACTTTGCCTGTCTTATAGTTTGATTACCCATTCACTTTTCTGATGCCCTCTCTAAAGTTGATGTTTTCTTGGCAGGGGGTGGTGGTGGGGTGGGGGGTGGTGGTGGTGGGGGGGGGGGGGTTGGTGGTGCTTGACTGCAAAAATGTAAGATCAATATTGAGCAACATTTTAATTTTATTCAAGTTCCTTATTTACATACATATATATTTAGGATACAGGAAATACACTTTATTTGATAAAATATGAATATTTGAACATTTGACCAGTAAAATACCAAGTGGTCCAAGTTTATCAATAGATTCTGGAGGCAATTCAATAAATTATCTTGATGTTGGATTTTGAATTAACCTTAATACAAAGAAAAATACAAGATAGTTATATTGAATAATAAATTTTAGGCTAGCTTTATTCACAACTTTATAAAATTTGGGATACAAGTAAGCTAAAGTATGAAGGAAGAGGGAAATCATAAACCACTAAACAACAAATAATGTTGATTTCTCAAATCTCACCCCACGCTTTTCTCCAGTTGTAACGAATCACACGTTGCACCACACAACCAAATCATCCTTCATTGTAAATATCTAAATTCATTTCTGATTTGTTCCATTATCTGTAACATAAAATGCGTCGAATCCGAACAGGATTGGGTAGTCCTTGAAAACTATCTTGAATGCCCATCCGCCATTGTCATGAATATACGCCAAATAAAGCACAATCTGATCATATTAATTGTGTATGATCGTCACGGATTGTTCTCGTATTCTCCTGCCCATCAGATTTATAAATTGTGGATCAACTGTGACGAGTTTTCAACAGTTTTTGTGCATCTAGTCCACAGGGGAGAGTTCATTCCTCGTCTGCGGTCAGATGCAAATGAATCGATTTTAGCGTTAGGACCATGATGCTTTGCGTGACTTGTCCAACCTCCTCTGAATCAACGTCTTACGTCCAGATTTTGGAACGTACTGACCCAGACAACCTTTTCATTGGCTCGGCGCGATCAGAGAAACGGCTCGGTGTTCCAGAGGTTCTTCCCGCTCGCCCTACGAATTTACCGCCTGGCGTCCTCCCGTATCCCCAATTGTCCCTACGAGCGTGGAAGAACCTCTGGCACCCAGGGTACTCTGAAGCCTGAAGATCTTCGATTGACGAGTACAATCGTCTGGAGTTAGTCAGAGTACTGAAAATGCTGTCAAAATAATCTGTAAGTGGCTAGCGTAAAATATCAAGTACATGCTATTCCGGTGTTCAACTGTTCGAAGACAGACAAGACAAACAACAGAAATTCCATAAATCCTAAAAAACTGTTCACGCAAAACAGACGATTCACGAATCACGTTTAATTCTAGCCTTCATTCACGGGTCACGGTTAAATCAAAAGTTACTTTCATGTGCACGTAAAAAGATTTGAAACCTTACGATCTCGAATCACGGATTAAAAAATCATCGATCACGTTTCACAGGTAAGTAAAATAACCCAATCACGCTTCACGTGAAAAATATGGGGGGACCCTCTTTTTATACAGCATGTGAAACGCCCTATCGAACTACGGAACCACAATGAATAAACATTACATCATTTTATACAGCATACATTACTCGCGCACTTGACCTTTGGAGCATTATATATATATATATATATATATATATATATATATATATATATATATATATATATAATCATACTAATAATGCCTGCAGCAGATACCCTAAGCGTTCTATAAGAGTATAACAAGTCGATTTTAGAGTCTTCTCACATAATTCATAAACCGACCGCAGTTTCGATTCCGACCATTCTCGATGATTCCCGAATAAAGTCGCGTGCGTGGCCGCGTGTCGTACACGAACTCTAAATTATACACGCATGCCTGTGATCAGGCATTTACGTAACAGCATAAATTATTATATTTTTGAGAGTGTGTCGTCTACGTTAAAGGTTTAATTCGCATCCGGATCAACCACACACGAGTACAAACGTATGTAAGGCTATATAAACGGTCCACACCCAACCGGAGCTTCTTGTAAGAGAAAGCAGTCGAGCAAGAGAAAGTGAAAATGAATCGCTGTTACGGTTTTAACGTTTATACTCTGCTTACATTAACGATTGTCACAAGCTGGCTTCACACAGGTAGGAACACTTAATACTTTATATTATTGCTCAAACCTTTACTTTAGATATATAATTATATATATATAACATATATGTTCATTAACTTTAAAGTAAGTTGCCTTATGTAGCTTAATCTATCGACGAGCGTGCTAACTTACTTCTCCAAGTCAGTATGAAGCGTGATAATCATATTGTAACATCATAAAGGAATGTATTAAATAAACGGGCTTACATTTGCCAATACAAATAATTGTATTCTAAGTTATCTCTCGCGCAGAATATTTGAGTATACGCGCGTATATACTAAACCATAGTAAGAGAAAAAACACAACAAGAAATCTCGCTGATCTACGACAAAATCGGTGATCTAGATGTTTCGCAATTTCGATATATCTTTGAAAAATTATACTCATGCCTTACATAACTTAACTATTGCTCTGTGTATTTTGGTTATAATCGATTGTGTCAAGAATAATGGATTATTTTTCGCATTACGTATGTCCAAAGCAAGTTATCATGTCAAGTTTGTGTCATTACATGATCATTTAGCTTGTGTAGTTGCATGTGCTTCTTCAAACCACAGCACCAAGAAGTAGAAAATATATTCACAACCGCATTCTTCAAGACAGACCGGATGCTATAGAAGCAATTAGTCTCGAAAGACTTCACAGCATGCCAAGCAATACACCCCGTGTAAGTTCCGAGTTCCCACGATATACCAGTGTTTTTTTTGCGCGAGTCACAAACGGTTCAACACCCAGAAATCCACATCCTGTTCTAGCGAAAGTGAAAGTAAAAGAGCATGGTAGTGGTCATGAAAGATGAGAAGTTCAGAAGCATGACGCCCCACAGCACGGAATTAACGTGGGCTTAAATACGTCAAAGGTTTACGCCTGTCAATAATTTCAGACAATACATTAAGAAGAAAACGAACATTAACAAAGCAGTGTACATCAATCTTAACGATTTGTATTCCTACAGTGGAAAGCCTAAACAACACTATATTTACTCTGATGAACACTTTACTCTTCTCTCTCTTCTCTCTTTTCTCTCTCTCTCTCTTTGCTCTCTCTCAAAGCACTGCCTTACACCTCAGGATAGAATCGCCAGCATTTTTCTTAAATAGCCAGAGTGTTCCCCTTGTACGACCCTTTCCAAGTGGAATCTCCTGGAGATATCGGGTTGTCAAAATAGAGTACTGAATAGAATAGGGTGGTGGGTATACGTCTGTGGAAAAGGTTTTTCGACATAAGGTTTTAAGGCAACGGCGTAAAATAGACAGCATCCAGTGTTGTGTAAGGTGCTGCCAAATTTCGTCAAACTACAAATATTCTTTAAACGCGTGTTATAGTAAGGTTTGAGTACCGCCGAAATTATTGGACGTAGATTTCTAACGTTTCGAGGGAGGGCCTTCGCTCGAAATATTAGAAAACTACGTTCAGTAATTTCAGCAGTATACTCAATCCTTACTATATATATTTCAACGTGGCCTACGCATCACACTGCTTTTATTTCACTATTAAACGTCTTGACGTCTCTTCGAGATATTTGGGTTTTTCCGGGTGGAAATTGTTCTTGTTCTTTCAATATTATTTGGACCAAGAGAGAGAGAAAAAAAAAGTATACAACTACAAGTCCAAATTCGGCGAGCACGAACGAGAAAAGTCCCATGCAAGGTGCTCACCGTAAAATGAAAATAAAATAAAAAGTAATGATCTATACATAGATCTATCGAAGATTAAGTTGGACTAGACATGACAGGAACAGTTCCTGCATATGGAATAGGAACAAGGCGAATCTGGGTCAAAGGTAGTGTTCATGAGTTCAGTATAAGTTAGGCGCAGATAGGACTTAAACCTAGTTAAAGAAGAAAATATATCAGATGGTGCATGCTTAAGTAAATATTTCCAGGGTTTAACTATTCTATTAAAGTAAGATCCTTGAAAGGTACTAGTTTTACAATGTGGGGTTTTAAGAAGCGAGGACGAGCCAGATCGGGTGTTACAATCATGTACAGGATTAAAATAGTCGACGTTTAGATCTATAAGTTTAAATGGTAAGCTTTAAGCTGAGATAAAGATATGATCCTGGCTTGAACGCGTTTGTCTTGATAAAGTACATGCTTACGGTTTTAACAACTTGACTGTTCAATTTCTAAGGCCTCTATTAATATTTTCTTAAAACCGATAAATTCGTCAAATTGGCTAATAGTTTTCCGGTCAGGAAAGGTTAGAATTTTAAAAGTGTGAAATATTTGATATATTAAAAGCTCTGTTCGAATAAATAAATAAAGACGCATGCCATTTTAGACTATGAAGGGCTTCTGTTATATATAGAGAGAGTATATTCATGCATGCACTTATAATCTCGCGACCATACTTTTCTCAATATTCAAGTGTATACCAATATTTATCACAATATATACTGTATCTATACATTCACCGAACTTCCATGCACGGTTCCACTAACTTCATATACACGAAACAGAATTCATAATCAAGCTTTCGTCGCAAGTAACGCGTTTCGCAGCTTGAATGAAAATAATATTTACTCAGGATGCTCTCTCACCAGATACACTCTGATGAAGGGCTCCGCTCAAAACGTCAGTATTTCGTTATCGAAACTATTCTCGGCAGTTTGCCATCTATTTACAATATTCTACACTATATATGCTGTGGCTGTGTGTTGTTGAATAGCTCAGCAATACAGATGTAGTAGCGCCTGCTTGCGGTAGGTGGAACCTGTCGCTTTAGTCCACCGTATGCAGTATATACTTCAGGGGGTTTTTTCCATGTGGAGAGAATATTGAAAGAATAATTGCGGTTTTAAATGGTTTTAAAACGTGTATATAGGTTTGCACACTGGATACCCTACAAATTTGAGAAACTAAAACATTCTTATTTCGTTCAAAAAGAAAATCGCGGCATTTTAGCACCTTTTGCTAAGCAAGAGTGAGAAAATAACATCAAAGACGATATAAACAAAAAAGAGAATGAAGACGTAAAAGACCGAAGCTTATGACGAAAGAAGTTGCATTCCTGACCGACTTTGTGAGGAATAAGGCGGAAGAAGATAGTATCCAAACCACGGCCTACGCAGCATTCGAATTTTTTACACTCTCCAATAAAAACACACCAATATAATTATCAATATACAAATATCTTTAATATATTGTACGACAAATATACTGTATATTTTGTACTTTTTTGTACTTCACACGCACCGTTTAATTATATAATAACTTGGTATCGCGTATTTATCATTTATTTTTAACATTGTGCTATTTAGACCGATATTGCGTTGTCACTTTGAGTAAATAGCTAAATGATATTGGGTTATTAATGTAGCTAACTAATGGGTGCTGCCAGGAAATTAATGAAAACAAACGCCCCTAATGTATTTGTTAACCGTCACACATTGCTGGAGTTAACCTTCAACACTTCGACGTATGAAACAGGCCTTACATATGCCTCCCAAAAAGCCAACAAGCACAATGATAAAGAGTTGTTATCCAAAAGATCTGATCGACTTTTATCACTAGAAATACTTATGAATTAAACTCTTTCCTGTCTGAATTGGTCTTTAGTATTTTATTCTGGCTAACGCCAGACGATTTTATTCACCACTGGGGAAGCCTTCGGACAAGAATGAGTTATAAACTCTCTCTCTCTCTCTCTCTCTAACTCTTTCCTGTCCGTATCGGTGTTTAGTATTTTATTCTGGCTAACGCCACAGGGAGAAGCCCTCGGACAGGAATGAGTTAAAGGTGACGAGAGCAGGCGGAAACATATGGCAAACCCATAGAGAAAACGGCGCAATTTGTAGACCAGTACAGTATAAACCCGCGTAGAAGAACCTAGATTTTTCCAAATTAGCCTAAAAAGGTTCTTATATAAATGGTGTTTACTGTGAAATTAGGCTATTTAGGTTCTTAAACGGGTTCTTATTTTCTTAAGAAAAAAGCTACTCGTGGCATGTCAATTATGCATAAATTTTCTCCAAATGACTGCAATCTAAGAAAATACAAACCCTTTATGCACTTTAAAGCTACACTGCATGTATGAATTTTTAGTTTTGACTATTTGATAAAATAAGAACCTGCTTTCATGAAATTTTAGCCTAGAACAGGTTCTTATGTAAAGGGGTCTAAATGGAAAATCTTAGCCCAACAGGTTCCTAAAGTGTCTATGAAATGAAAAATTCGTTGGTATTTTTGTTGTTTTATTGTACAGAGGAGCATGACAGGAGCACTCACTGAAAATTTCAAGAGAATCTGATGCGTAGTTTTCGCGCTATCAACTCTCAAAATTTGCCGTGGATAGTTTGTTTTGGGGAAACTTGGACTTCTTGTTAACAATGCCTTATGACGTACGCAGATGGATCATTAATAGTGAAATCTATTGTTCTTATGCGTACGTCATAAGCATTGTTACCGAAAGCCCAATTTTTCTCCAAGAACGAACGAGCCATGGCAAACTTTGAGAGTTAATAGCGCGAAAACTACACATCAGATTCTCTTGAAATTTTCAGTGAGTGCTCCCCGCCATGCTCCTCTGTACAATAAAACAACAAAAATGCCAACGAATTTTTCATTTCATAGACACTTTAAAATCTAGGTTCTTATATGCGGGTTTTTACTGTATAGCAAACTTACATATTCGTAATGTCTGGATTCTCCTGAGCAAAATTGCAATATAACTTGTCGTTTCAAAATTTCATCTTCATGGACTTTTTCGCTGCCAAAGTTGCGAACTACTTACTGGAAGTGACGTTGAAAAATGATTTTTCAATTTGTTCATGAATTATTAATGCTCGTTTACTAAACAGTACATGTTTGTTTCCATTCCTCAGGAATTGCACAAAGAGAGTTGAATAGAAATGATAATAAATTTTGTGAAGCTCGTCCAACGCTGGTCGCGATCGGATCCCCAAATTTTCAGTATCTACCAATCTACGTCACGCTACAGCGTTGCGGGGGGTCAGTGGAATACTTCTCACCGCGGACTGTAAGCTGCGTGGCTGATACTACGAGTGATGTGAAAATAAATGCACTAGATTTAATCAGTGGTCAAGTTAAAACAATTATGGAGAAAAATCACACATCTTGCAAGGGGCAGTGTGCAGATGAGGACATGTGCGATCCAGATTATGAACAATGGGATCCAAACATTTGTGGTTGTACGTGTAATTATCCAGAAGGGCCACCAGAGCCTTGTCCAGCAAGATTCAAGTAAGAGGAAAAATTATAATAGTGATCATGATGTTGATCATGAATTTAAGATGATAATTTGATCATTGTGATCTTGTGGAGGTGATGATGGTGGTGATGATGATAATGGTGGTGATGGTGATAATGGTGGTGGTGGTGGTGGTGATAATGGTGGTGGTGATGATGGTGGTGGTGATGGTGGTGATGATGGTGGTGGTGATGATGGTGGTGATAATGGTGGCGGTGGTGATAATGGTGGTGGTGATGGTGATGATGATGGTGGTGGTGATGATGGTGGTGGTGGTGATAATGGTGGTGGTGGTGATGGTGATGATGGTGGTGATAATAGTGGTGGTGGTGATGGTGATGGTGATGATGGTGGTGATAATGGTGGTGGTGGTGATAATGGTGGTGGTGATGGTGATGATGGTGGTGGTGATGATGGTGGTGATGGTGATGATGGTGGTGATGATGATGGTGATGATGGTGGTGATGATGATGGTGGTGATAATGGTGGTGGTGGTGATAATGGTGGTGGTGATGATGGTGGTGGTGATGGTGATGGTGGCGATGATGGTGGTGATGATGATGGTGGTGATGGTAGTGGTGATGATGGTGGTAGTAGTGGTGGTGGTAGAGGTGATCGTGGTGGTGATAATAGTTGTGGTGATGGTGGTGGTGATGATGATAATGGTGACAGTAGTGGTGGTGATGATAGTGATGATGATGAAGTGTTTTTGACATTTTTCTTATGTCTGGTTTTTGTGTATTTCAGATGGAACCAAGGCCTTTGTAGGTGTGAATGCGATGAAGAGGCAAATGTATTGAAATGTATTAAGGAAAAGAAGGTAATCTCTATTTGGTGGATAGTAGATGGCGAAAATATTGAAACTAATGAGAACACGTTGTTGTTTTTTTAAAGATATGGTCTTACGACAAATGTGGATGCGAATGCACAAAGCGAGTGGTGAGCCGATGCAAAAGAAAAAATAAATACTTGAAAGAAGATACGTGCGAATGTGTAGATGAACCAGTACTTGGAGCACAGACAGGCAACGGTACATTGAGATATTAAAATTTTATACAGTACAGTACAGTACAGTGGAGTGGAGTGGAGTGGAGTGGAGTGGAGTGGAGTGGAGTGGAGTGGAGTGGAGTGGAGTGGATTGGAGTACAGAGCAGAGCAGAGCAGAGCAGAGCAGAGCAGAGCAGAGCAGAGCAGAGCAGAGCAGAGCATGCAGTGCAGTGCAGTACAGAGCAGGCAGTGCAGTACAGAGCAGTGCAGTGCAGTGCAGGAATTTACAATATGTAATCGTCTGAAAACGTGAACAGAGTATGCTAATCATCTATTATCTTTTAAAACTACAGATGCAGAGACTTGTATCTCAAAAGTTTTGCTGTTTGGTATAATTATTGGCGAGGTCTTAGTACTTCTCCTTGTACTTGACGTATGTTTATACATGAAAGGTTTTGGTTTCATATTTTATCTACGAAAGGTTGTGTGCCATTCCGATAAAGGTATGTCACTTTTAAAGAAAAGTAGAAGGTTACGTAGGCAGTGTTTTGGATAGAGCAAAGTGAAAAGATGGCAAACTGCTGACGTCTTAGTAACGAAATACTGAGCGGAGTTCTTCCGCACGAAAGGGTTCATGATGATAATACTGTTGATAATGATGAGGATGACGAGGATGATGACGATGATGACGTAGATGATGATGACAATGACGTAGATGATGATGTTGTTGTTGATGTTTATGATGATGTTGTTGTTGTTGATGTTTATGATGATGATGATGATGACGTAGATGATGATGTTATTGATGTTTATGATGGCGATGATGACGATGATGATGATGATGACGATGATGATGATGATGATGATGATGACGTAGATGATGATGATGATGATGATGATGATGATGGTGATGATGATGATGATGATGACGTAGATGATGATGTTGTTCATGATATTTATGATGATGATGACGATGATAATGATGGTGATGAAGATGGTGATGATGATGGTGATGATGATGATGATGATGATGATGACGTAGATGATGATGATGATGATGATGATGGTGATGATGATGGTGATGATAATGATTATGACGTAGATGATGATGTTGTTGTTGATGATGTTTATGATGAATACGATGATGTTGATAATGATAACGATGGCGATGATGATGATGGTGATGATGATGTTGACGATGATGACGTAGATGATTATGACGTAGATGATGATGTTGTTGTTGTTGATGTTTATGATGAACACGATGATGTTGATAATGATGATGGCGATGATGATGATGGTGATGCTGACGATGATGACGTAGATGATGATGACGTTGATGATGATGTTGTTGATGATGATGATGATGATGATGATACGACGACGATGATAGTGATAATGATGATCATGGTGGCGATGATGACGCCGATGATGTTGATATTGACGAAGATAATGACGATGACAGTAATGTTGCTCTCGTGAAACTTACATTTTATTCTAAATTATTTTTTTGTTTAGATAAAGACGACCCTCCGCTCAGCCCGAGCGCCAATCACGATAAGACAACGTATTTGTGAAAGAATAGTAAAAGAAAAATCTTCACATGAAGTCAATTTTGAATTGCCTAACGCAACTTAGCGTTATCGTTTAAACATAAACTACAACATTTGTACATAAATGAAGACTGCTGTGGACCTACTGTACCAATATGGCTGCCGATAGCTACAATATGATATATAACTGAACTGAGTGATAGAGTGATCACTGACCTATATCCTACATATAACACGAGTGTGGATCCTCTATATCAGGGAGCTTAAGCAAGCTAGGACGACGATGGTAATCTAAAGTTCAGTATCCAGCACAAACCAACGAATCATTTACGTAGTACTGAATACCTAAAGTATGTTTTTCAACATCCAAAAGCTTTAGAGTTCTAAAAGAATTATGACGCAAAGTTTGAAGCCAAACTCAACTAACAGGTTTAATACGCCGTTCCACGAGTTAACGTCGTCCTGAAGACGTGAAAATGATCTGAATAACGTTGTATGTAGAACGAAAGCGGCGTTATACTCTATTACATCGAGTATAAAGCACTTTATAGCTAAACTGCATTAATACACAATAAGAACAGGAACAACAGACAAGGAAGCGGGCATCTCATTTATTCATGTATCACCATGGCACAACCAATCACACTTACAAAAGCTAGAACTTCGATTGAGAGAGATGCCTTCGAATGGCATTATCTGCTATTAGCACACTTAAATACTCTACACAAGCTATACCCACGGGACGGGTATGACGTAACTGCATACATTCCGTAACGCTACAAAGTAATTTAGAATTACTCTTGGGACTAAAAATTATTCATTTTCTTTGATGTGTGAGAAAAATGATATTGTACCAAGGACGTTGTCTTTGTTGTTCGTGTTGTATTTGCTTAAGCTCCCCGGCCATGGTATAACCCTTGTTTCAACTTGGTACATCATACTTAAGTATACGTACCTCACTAGAAAACACATTCCGACGGAATAGACGACTTCAGGGTATTGCGTGCGCATCGTTTTGCAAAGGAATTGGCGGGCTCTTGGCGGGCTCTCCACAAAGTAAGCAATGGCAAACAGACTTGCTAGCGAACCAACAACAGAAGAATAACAGTGTTAAACATCCAGAAACTGTATCTATACTTTGTTGATTTCAAACACTTATGTTGACTTTGAGTTGTTGACTTGCCAGTTGTTTTGAAAAATGATGCGCGCGCAACACCCTGAAACTCGCCGATAGAGCGAACCTGCACAAATAAATTATTTAAATATATTAAGAAATACAAACAGCAAATGCAAGCAATGATGATCTATTGTGTATATAGAACTTCCAGATTGGAACGTCGTAAGATTTTTATTCTAGAATCACTAATTTACAGTGTCACTAACATTTCTAATTTAAAACACTTAAAATATTTATATTGTTGACGTTTTTTGTAAAGGAATAAGAGTATCGGTAAAGGGATACAGGATAATATTAAAGTATATTGTGTGTATATATATATAGTAGTAATGCTGACACGTTGAATAAATATACTAATCAATAAAACTATTTCTGATTATTACATGATCTGATCTCTAGTTGTGAATATTTTGTTTCTTTCATCTTTAAAGAAAATTAAAATCGCTGAAACTGAATTTCCTAAAAGATGCAATAAATTTGTTAACTATACTTCAGTTACGAAATCATCTTCTTGTAACAAACGTTTGTTGGACGTTCGTCAAGCTCAATTACTCGGAAAATATTTCGAACCCCCGACAGGGTTCGAACCTGCAAACTTCTAATGACCAGTTAGACGATCTATGAATTTGCAACCTTAGCTCCCTATCTGAGTCTCAGTGGCTCTATGGTTAGATCGAACCCTGGCTGGGGATCAGAAATCTTTTCTGAGTAATTGAGCTTGACGAACGTTCACCAAACGTCTGTTACATTACACCAAGCTCACAAACGTACCATATAATAATATTTGATTAATTCTTTGAATGTTTGCATGGGATAAATTGTAATACAAGCAAGAATTTGTTGAAAGACCACGTTTATTATATATTAGCTAATAAATAAACGTGGGGTTACCACAAATTCTATTATGTTTCTTAATAAAAAACCTAAATCGTGCCTTATACTCGTGTGATCTTATACACGTGTATGTTACGGCTCAGTTGCCGTATTATGAAGCTATAGGAATGAAGTTATGATGTCACGAGTGCGTTGAGAATTTATTTGACAAAAAAAGTTGTTAGCGAACTCTTACCTCAATGGTCAAATCAGAAGTTGACAAAGGCCGTTGTGCGCTGAAAGACGAAACACACTGATCTTTGTTGGTATTATTGTTGTTCGCGAACTCTTCATATGTTGTTGTTGTTGCCTTCGGATACTTGCCGTGTAACTTTTGCCCAGGTTGTTCATTCCCATAATGCTCCTCAATATCCGCTTCTTTATCGAACCAATCAGATCTCGCGAGACTCGTGCTCTTAATGAGCAGTTTGTGGAAAACCATTTCCTCGGCCCAGTCCTCCAACAACACGGACTCTAACCCAAGCTCCAAACGACTCACACACCTCTCGGCCATTTTCAAAACTCTTTCTTTTTTTCGAATATGATCTTTTAAAGACTTCGTTTGTCGAGCACTTTGATCACACATAACCCCACTATCACACGGCTCCTGTTGGGTGTCTTCGAGGGATTTGATCGTGGGGGATTGAGAACCAGTCGTACCTATCCATCCACGAAGTTGCTTGGCAACAAACTGAAGAAGGTCGTACTTATTCTCTTGTCTAGTAGCCTGAGCTTTGACGAGGAGAAAGGACTCGAGGATCAATGCAATGAAAAGATTCATCAAGATAAACACACCGAAGAACATGGCCGAGAACAAGAAGACTGGACCGAGTATACGGTTGGAGCTTTCGAGCGCGGGAAAATCAAAGTGTCCCATGAGGAGACTGCTGACCGACACGAACGTGGTGGGAACATCTCGGAAAGTGGGAAGCTCTCGGAACAGTAGGTAACCAGAATGAGCGTAGGCAACGAAGAGCGTTAGGAGAACAATTGAAAAAGCCGTGATGGGTTTGGCAATTTTTCGCAGCGTATCTTGTAAAAACAAAAGGCGTTTGTTGAAGCGTAGAAATTTCGTAACACGAATCCAGGAAAGAAAGACAAGAAAAGCGACGAGTCGGGTGAGAAGCATGTCAATGAACGCTACGTGATCGAAAGTCATAAAGAGACTTTGGTTGTTTTCAAGCGTTGTAAGCAGTTGGTTTACCATAGCGAGACGAAGGAAAAATATCACAACGCATGCGAGGATGAGCAAGACAATAACACCTTGCAAAACGTGCCAAAAATTCGAGAGATATTTCAACTTGAGACGGTAGACTTGTTTTGCTTCGCGATAGATAAAGATTAGGAAGAAAACGAAGATAAAAACATGGCTGACAATGGAGAAGAGATCGAGGACACCACTAAGAGCAAACAGTTTGGTTACCGTAAATCTTGCTTGTTTAATCATACCGTTCGTCGGGAGGACCTCGATGGCAAATTTACTCAAACAAAACAAGTTTAGTGAGGCGCTATAAACGTTGAATTCTATGAATATTTCACGCGTTCTCGAGTCAAGCCAGTTGTGTTTTCTTAGAAAAGCAATTGTCTTTGAGTTGTCGGTAAAGTTTGATCGTTGGAAATCCACAACAAAGCCTCCACCATCATATGGCGTAGTGGTTACTATAAGAGTAGAGGCATTACTCAAATATCTCTTACTCGTAAACCATGCCCCCCCCCTCGAGATCTTCTCTTACTCATAAACCATACACCCCCCACCCCCCCTCGAGATCTCTTTTAAGCACATAACTGATACCTAGACTTGCAGTTGAACTCTTTCCTCTCCAAATCGGTCTTTGGTATTTTATTATGGCTAACACCAGACGATTTTATTCACCTCTGGGGAAGCCCTCGGACAGGAATGAGTTATAAACTATCTCTCTAACTCTTTCCTGTCCGAATCGGTCCTTGGTATTTTATTCTGGCCAACACCAGATGATTTTATTCACCTCTGGGGAAGCCATCTGCTGATTGCCTGAAAACGTGTTTAGGGTTTATGGTGGAGTTGGAATCCACAGTCTTAGTATTTGAGGCTGGTGTCCACCAAACCGATATCTATCTCAACTGAGCGAACGCCTCTCTTAATCCACTCTCCTACATTTTGTGTTTTCATAAAACCAAGGAACGCTCGAAAAACAAAAATCACTTTAAGTAGGAACTTTTTCTCCGGGTTCAACTGTATTTTTTCAAAGCCCTGGATAGCCTCTTTATCATACTTTTATTGTGACACCCTAGTGCTAACCCTTTTTGTTTCCTGTTCTTTCTAACCAAGCACTGGACTGTTTCACGCGTAACATAACTTAGATATTAATATTTTCAAAATTTCAGGGCTCCTATTTGATTTGTTTGAATTGCTGAAAGGATTACCCTGACTAGAATAAATAAAGGTTTCTATAATAATATTACTTACACGTTTGATCTCCTGCAGTATGTCGAGAACCCGAAAGGAACTTCCAGGGATCGAAGGTCAAGGAGGGGTCACATTGGGAACCGTTAGCCAAAGGAGTCCACCCAACGTCGTAACATGCCGTGTCTTTGTTCACACTAGAGTACCAACCATGACATTGCTTGATTTCATTGCGAAAATATTTGTGCACAACACAAGAATCTAACACAAAAGAAAAACTAGTGTAACGTACCGAGCTACCCAGACAGAACCTCTCTTTATTTTAACAATTTCGTTACTTTTATACTCTAGCTAGGCCCAAGTTAGGCGTTACAAACAAATAACTAAATATAGAAATACAACTACTACGTATATACATGACCTATGTAAAGGAAGGGTGTTACAGGAAAGGGAGCGTTTACCGCAATTTGCTATATCATGCTTTTACGCGCTAATTCTGCTAACTATAATAGTTAATTTACATTCGTCACACTAGATTGAGAATGTTATTTTTCCCGATAGCTTTACCTCTTTGGGTCAGTTATTGCAAGGTCTCCACTTGACGAGTAAAATAGTCTGGAGTTAGATAATATGGCGGCCATGACGTCAAAATATGGCGGCCATAACGTCAAAATATGGCGGCCATGACGTCAAAATATGGCGGCCATGACGTCAAAATATGGCGGACATAACGTCAAAATATGGCGGACATAACGTCAATGGCGGCCATGATGTCAAAATATGGCGGCCATGACGTCAAAATATGAAAAACATGACGTCAAAATATGGAAAACATGACGCCATAATATGGTAGTCATGACGTCAAAATATGGCGGCATGACGTCAAAACATGGCAGCCATGACCTCATAATATGGCAGCCATGACGTAATATGCCAGCCATGACGTCATAATATGGCAAACATGACGTCATATGACAGCCAAGCCGTCAAAATACGGCGGCCAAGATGTCAAAATATGGCGCCCATGACGTCAAAATATGGCTAACATAACGTCATAATATGGCAGTCATGACGTCAAAATATGGCGATCATGACGTCATAATACGGCGGCCAGTGAAAGCGTTCTATTGCATTAGACTTACTTTGTTTAACTCTTGTCTGACGTAATCTCACTTGTCCAATGAGCTTCAAGTTTCCAAGAACAGCGCTCTCAGCCTCCGTTGGAGACAATCTTCGGTTGTACGAAGACAAGCGCGAATAAAGACCGTCTAATAATGTCGCATTTGCCCAGGTGTAGAAACTTTCTACGTCGGATATCTAAAGAAAATATAATTATGCGTTCTTAATTATAACCAGAGAATGTAGCTCAACAGTAAAATCAGATATGAAAGACTAAATTATTTTCCCATAAGACGTTTTCCAGTGCAGATGAAGGCTTCAGGATGATCACGAGAACAATTCTAACAAAAAACCTCAAGCGATGTTAAAACGTTTTTCAAATAAGATTACCTGTTCAAAAGACTTCCCGGCGCCATCAGCTTTCACAACAAACATGTCATTCATTGCTTTATTCATTTCATACGACAAAGGGTTCTTGTTTCGGTAAGTGACAACTGACAAACACAGCAGAAAGAACACATACAATCCAAGTTCTTTAAGAAGAGCGCATGTTCTGATTTCTTTTAATCTGTTGGGTTAATATAAGGAACAAAAAAAAGCATGTTAAAACTACAGTGGAAGATTGGAGAGCCAGAGTTTGCGTAGTGAAATAATGTCCAGTTAAGGTGAAGTAATACCAGAAAAAAATTGCTGCAATTTTGTTGTGTTGCAAGTTGAAAAGCGTTCTTGCACGTATTATCATCCACCTTAAACAATGTCAGGCAAGAATGGTTTTGTTGAAAGTTGAATCAGCATGTTACAGCAAGTACAACCGGCGTCTACTTTTGTTCAACAATTTTTTTCAACTTGCCGACAAAATCATTGTTGCGTGACAATGTTTAAGGTGCGTGGTAATACGTGGAACAACGCTTTCCAACTTGCGTTGCGTTGCAAGTTGAAGATAAATGTTGCCCGTATTACCTCAGCTTTAGTAAGCCAGAAAAACAAAGCGTAGTTTATTAAACAAATAGACCACACGATTGAATCAGTTTTTATTATTTCAACTGAATGGCAATGCTTAAAAGAAATACCTTTTGGCTCTGGCTTTCTCAAGGTCTTTCTTTAAGGGTGGTTTGGCATGCAACTTTTCACAAGCTTCTAGAATAGAATCAAATTTAAGCATTATTGTTTGTAACAATACATGTACTGAAACATAATTCCAAGGTTGTCAAGTCTAGTACCTTTCATGTTGTTGTTTTCATCCAATGGCTGATGGTACTGAAATGTTCTTGCACTTTCTTCTTCACGTTCAAGTATTGGAGGTTTCTTGATTATCAGTGCCACAACGGTAGCAATGGCGAACACCTGAAAAGTAGACACTAAGGTTAGAATCAGTAGTACCACACCACGCATCACATCATACTATATCATAACATAACATACCATACCACACCACACCACACCACACCACACATCACATCATACTATATCATAACATAACATACCATACCACACCATACCACACCACACCACACCACACCACGCCATACCATACCACACCATATCATATCATACCATACCATATCACACCACGCTATACCATACCACACCATACCACACCACACCATACCAAAACCATACCATACCACACCACACCATGCCACACCATACCACACCACACCATACCATACCACACCACACCACACCACACCATACCACACCATACCATACCATACCATACCATACCATACCATACCATACCATACCATACCACACCATACCATACCATACCAAACCATACCACACCATACCATACCACACCATACCACACCATACCATACCACACCATACCATACCACACCATACCACACCATACCATACCACACCATACCATACAATACCACACCATACCACACCACACCATACCATACCATACCAAACCACACCATACCACACCATACCATACCACACCACATACTATACCACATAAAAAAGTCGTAATAGTCCTACTTTAAGTGGTTCACTGATGAAGACATCTTGAATAATTGAAACCGTCATAGAACTCAACCAGCGAGCAGAAACATCTCGACCAAACTGCAGACCATAAAGAACGACAAAGAACACACAAGTTATGGAAGTGAGACACAAGCCAGACCATGCAACGTAGATATACCAGTAAGGTAAAACAATTGACGTTTGGAGCCGTTTAGATTTTCTCAACATTTGAATTGATTCTTTGGGAATTTGTACTTTGACTTCAGTATCTACAACAAGCTCATCTGAAGGTGGAGAACAATCCTGTAAATAAAGGGAGATTATAAAATAGATTTATATATCACTTATGAAGTTAGGGGAATATTCCGCTACCGCTTAAAACAACGCATTTTTACGCGAGATGAAGAGAAGAACGAAAAATTAAGTGAGGTGAGGTGAAGTGAAGTGAAGTGAAGTGAAGTGAAGTGAAGTGAAGTGAAGTGAAGTGAAGTGAAGTGAGGTGAGGTGAGGTGAGGTGAGGTGAGGTGAGGTGAGGTGAGGTGAGGTGAGGTGAGGTGAGGTGAGGTGAGGTGAGGTGAGGTGAGGTGAGGTGAGGTGAGGTGAAGTGAGGTGAGGTGAGGTGAGGTGAGGTGAGGTGAGGTGAGGTGAGGTGAGGTGAAGTGAGATAAATTGATAGCGACAAGACGAGACGCGATGGGACGAGACGCGAGGCAATAAGAAAAGATAAGATTTTTTAAACGTCTTTCCTAACCTTTTCATTCTGGTCTTCACGCTGTACGTTTGCGTTACTTCCATACAAATACTCAGTAATTCCTCTTGACATCATTACCAAGAAACTTTGCTGAGATTTAAAACAACAAGAAAACAATTCATAGAACCACCAAAACTTGCTTTTCTCTTTCATAGCTCTAATTTCTTCCTCAGACGGTTTGGACTTAACACTTCGGAAAATCCAGACAAAAATTACATTGGGTGGCAGAATGATAAAAGCACTAATAATCCCGATACCAATCTCGTCTACACCGAATGTAAAAGGTCCTATCGTAACGGTTGATTCAGATTTGGGTGTACCAGTTTTCTGGTAAAACATGGCGTTTGTCAGCATTGTACAATAAAGTAAAGTAAGACAGCATGATAAACGCTGAACACGCGTAAAACGACTGTCCACAGGTCGAGCAAAGACTGAGAACCACAAATGACGGTCCTTTAAGCTTTTCTGGGTGGTAGTGTTAAAAAGATGTTTGAACTCGGTCATTTCTTGCTTACTGGCTGGAAACAAGACTGTTTGGACTGTCCCCTGTCCTTTCTCAACCGCAAGCCAAGTTTCGTTGATAAATAGATAGCTCTTGTTGTCATTTAAATCTCGAACCACAACTTTATCAAGGCACCATGCTGGAGTAGGACCTGTGTTATCATGCCATACTTGAAGATAAGTTATACCACCAATATAGTCTGGAGAACTGACCAGAAAGGTATCAATACCACCACGTTGAAAACATTGTCTCCTGGGGTCCCATAATGTTCGTGGACGAACATCTGCCTCCGAACCACTTAAAATAATTGATACATTTGCTGTTGTACCGGCATCGTAGACACACCCCGTGTACACGGTAATCTCGTAGAAGTATTTATCGGAGGGATCATTGTCGTATAATGGAGATGCACCAATCTAAAAATGGTAAGTTATTAGTAAAAGGTTAGATGGAATGCCTCTCCAGGACCTTTTCCAAAGCTGCGCATGCTCATACAAGTGAGGTTTGTCCCACATGCGGAAATCAACAATGGCGTTAATAATACACCATTTGCACGATGACGTAGGGGACTACAACTACCAGAATGCTTTGCTAGTATCCTAGTTCTAACAACTAGAGGATACTAGCAAAGCATTCTGGTAGTTGTAGACTCAACACCGTCGAACGTCATCGTGGGAACGGCTTATTGATTCCAAATTATCATTCAACATCATTTAAGAGTTATACAGTTAGGCCACAGTAAAATGAATGTTAAAAGATGTAGAAAGCATACATCGTCATAATTGCACATAGCAAAATACAATTTCATACATCGAACTCAATCTACGTTTAAATCATCTGAGTCTCAGTAGCTCAATGGTTGGAGCGTCTCACCGGTCATCAGAAGGTTGTAGGTTCGAGTGCCGTTTGGGAACTCAATTCAGTATAATGAATAATTAATATGAACAGAATTTATTTGAATACACGCAACCGTGCTCCGTGCATGTTTGCGCATGTTACCTTTTCTGAATCTTTGCGATCCTGTCTTCGTGCGTAAATAAGAACAATCAGAAACACACCAAATGCAGTTGAAACTGCGATCAAGGCCAATGGATTGTCACTTATGTCTGCGTCAAATACATAACCAAAGTCGATCTTACTTGGGGTAGGTAATACACCAGCTAAGAGAGAAAGAGAATGGCTATTATAATACCATGATACCGAGAAATAAATATACGTGTATAAAAAAGAGTATAGATAAAATAAAAATACATATAATGAATCTTGATTTCTAATATATAAAGTTTACGGACCCCAGTCGCGGTCGACCTGAGCTGAGCTGAGCTAATTACCTGAGCTGACCTGAGCTAATTACCTGGGCTGACCTGAGCTAATTACCTGGGCTGACCTGAGCTAATTACCTGGGCTGACCTGAAGCTAATTACCTGGGCTGACCTGAGCTAATTACCTGGGCTGACCTGAGCTAATTACCTGAGCTGACCTGAGCTAATTACCTGGGCTGACCTGAAGCTAATTACCTGAGCTGACCTGAGGTGATCTGAGCTAAACTAAGCTGACCTGAGCTGACCTGAAGCTAATTACCTGAGCTGACCTGAGCTAAACTAAGCTGACCTGAGGTGACCTGAGGTAAACTAAGCTGACCCGAGCTGACCTGAGCTAATTACCTGGGCTGACCTGAAGCTAATTACCTGGGCTGACCTGAGGTGATCTGAGCTAAACTAAGCTGACCTGAGGTAAACTAAGCTGACCTGAGCTGACCTGAAGCTAATTATCTGAGCTGACCTGAGCTGACCTGAGGTGACCTGAGGTAAACTAAGCTGACCTGAGCTGACCTGAAGCTAATTACCTGAGCTGACCTGAGCTAAACTAAGCTGACCTGAGCTGACCTGAGGTAAACTAAGCTGACCTGAGCTGACCTGGGCTAATTACGTGGGCTGACCTGAAGCTAATTACCTGGGCTGACCTGAGGTGATCTGAGCTAAACTAAGCTGACCTGAGGTAAACTAAGTTGACCTGACCTGACCTGAAGCTAATTATCTGAGCTGACCTGAGCTGACCTGAGGTAAACTAAGCTGAGCTGAGCTGAGCTGAGCTGAGCTGAGCTTCACCCGATATGGTTCGTCACTCGGAGTAACACCTAATATTATTATTCTCCACATGAGTTCACTGTCTCACAATAATTATTCCAAGTTTACGTTAATTTTTTACGGTATAAAATGCTGACCTCCAACAGATATCTTAAATATTCCTTTCTTTGTAAATGTTTTTTCCTTGGTTGATCTCGCGTGACGGGAGTTGGAAGTACTACGCTGCACACGACTGTCGTAACGAGCATTATCTGAAGAAAACTGGGGCTGACTAGGACGACATACACAATGAGTACGACGAAGAGATGTTCGCAAACCAACCTTGAAAAATAGAAATTAAATCACAGCCCATTTGATGCATCATGGCAAATCATGGTAATCAAGGTAAATCATGTGCCATACCATACCATCCATACCATACCATACCATATCATACCACACCATACCCCACCACACCACACCATACCACACCACACCACACCATACCACACCACACCATACCATACCACACCACACAATAATATACCATACCACACCACACCACACCACACCACACCACATTACACCACACACGCCACCCCCTAACATTTCTTCATAGCTTACCTTACATCCAGAACTTTTCCAAACATCTTCTCCATCATCTAACATCAAACATTTTGCCCAAAAAAGACGCAGTGAGTAATTAAAGTTCACCCCAACTTCTCTCTCAGATAATTTAA
>OZ036008.1:9907691-10095191 GCA_964035015.1 Corallium rubrum
ACTACTTCAGTCTAACATCAAGACAAACAACATAAATGGTTCTCATTACTTCACTCTAAGGACAATAAATACTACTTCAGTCTAACATCAAGACAAACAACATAAATGGTTCTCATTACTTCACTCTAAGGACAATAAATACTACTTCAGTCTAACATCAAGACAAACAACATAAATGGTTCTCATGACTTCACTCTAAGGACAATAAATACTACTTCAGTCTAACATCAAGACAAACAACATAAATACGAGCTCGCCACCATGTGTGAGTAGACTGGGGCCAGTAAAACTCAGGCTTGGTTAACACCGCTGCCAAACGTTTTGCGCATGCGCGACGTCCGAGCTCGCACCTCAAAAAAAGAGCGGGAAAACACTGAAATATTTGGACTGGTCCGACACAAAAGTTAAAATTATAAACATACCACGAAAAAGATAAGGTAGGTAATTTGTGCATGGCTTCTTTGTCAATATTGTAACATATCCGGAAACGACCCCTTCGTAATTTTCATGCCACTTAAAACACAAATGAATGGTCAAGTCTTACTTAGTCTTCACTGGTTGTTGTTGCCACGGCTAGTTCCCACTTCTCTTGCAATGTTTACTCTAGCAAATTCACGCATGCGCAAGCGTTTGGCAGCAGTGTTGGCGTGGTTTTCAACTCAACATATACCTGCGTTTCCAGACCGACTTCATTTGGTTTTGCAGTCAGAGTTTGAAAACTGTTACTTATTCCTCGTACTTCATCAAATCCAGTAATATTTGTTTTGCTCAATATTTTTGCAATGTTCTTACGAATCTAAAAATAAAGTAATACACAAAAAGTCGTCAACGGAACGACAAATATTTTTTATTAAGGTTTTCAAAACTAAACTAAACTAAACTAAACTAATCTAATCTAATCTAATCTAACCTAATCTAAACTAGACCAGACCAGACCAGACCAGACCAGACCAGACGAAACGAAACGGGACTGGACTGGACCGGACTAGACTAGACTAGACTAGACTAGACTAGACTAGACTAGACTAGACTAGACTAGACTAGACTAGACTAGACTAGACTAGACTAGACTAGACTAGACTAGACTAGACTAGACTAGACTAGACTAGACTAGACTAGACCCTCCGAACAGATGAACAATATACAAAATGTACGTAAGCAAGCTCAAAACCAACCTCCTTAGCTTCAACAAGACTTTGTTTTGAAGAATTGAAGCGATGGTTCAATATTGAACATAACGAAATAACCATCCCAAAGCCAGCATTTTTCTCTTTTGCATAAATCGCTTCGCGTACGTCATCGACAGCCTGCTCATAATCCAATGAATCCGGTTGAAATACCTAAATTTAAAAAAAGGGGAAAATTTAACGTTCACGTGATTTAATTAGACCATCTGTCGGTTTTTCATTCTTATGTATATTTGTTTACTCGTCCGTCCGTCAGTCCTTCCATCATGTCTGTCTGTCTGTCTGTCTGTCTGTCTGTCTGTCTGTCTGTCTGTCTGTCTGTCTGTCTGTCTGTCTGTCTGTCTGTCTGTCTGTCTGTCTGTCTGTCTGTGTGTGTGTGTGTGTGTGTGTGTGTGTGTGTGTGTCTGTCTGTCTGTCTGTCTGTCTGTCTGTCTGTCTGTCTGTCTGTCTGTCTGTCTGTCTGTCTGTCTGTCTGTCTGTCTGTCTGTCTGTCTGACTATAATGTACGTAAATTACTATAAATTACGGTTGACTACCTTCACAGCGTGCAGACTGTTGGCGCTGAAAAGCTTGGAATCCACAACTTTAACAGTAACCACGATGGTAAAGTTCTTTTCTGCTTCACCCAAGGGAAGATAAACAGTCATGTTGGGCTGGTTTCCAGAAGATAAATAAACTGTATTTTCACCGTTTAACATCTCTGCAATAAAAAACCCTATTTTTTCACACATTGTAAACATTACGTTTTTGGAAGTTTCTTTACAATTTCTTCAGTGTCTATGCGCCTGTCTGTCTGTCTGTCTGTCTGTCTGTCTGTCTGTCTGTCTGTCTGTCTGTCTGTTTGTTTGTTTGTTTGTTTGTTTGTTTGTTTGTTTGTTTGTTTGTTTGTTTGTTTGTTTGTCTGTCTGTCTGTCTGTCTGTCTGTCTGTCTGTCTGTCTGTCTGTCTGTCTGTCTGTCTGTCTGTCTGTCTGTCTGTCTGTCTGTCTGTCTGTCTGTCTGTCTGTCTGTCTGTCTGTCTGTCTGTCTGTCTGTCTGTCTGTCTGTCTGTATTGTCTGTACGTCTGTGCGTCTATATATCTGTGTGTTTGTGCATCTGTGTGTACAATGTACGTCTGTGTATCCCTGTATGAATATTTATATCCCGGTTAACACTCGAAATACAGTTTATACTTTCGTAGATCCATGTATCCTTATTCTCTATTCAACGTTGCTTTGTAATTTTTTTTAAATTTCTCACAAGTAAATCTAATGTTAGCCCACGCCCTCGTACCTACCTATCAAATATGTCAGCGGTTTATCATCGTCATACCATCCGACACAATGAACACTAAACTTGCTCTCCAAAGCGTATCCTTCCTTCGGGGTCACCGTGCAGTTTCCACCAGATGGAGGCCTATTAACAGTAAACAGATACTCAACAAAACCAACACTGTCTGACCCAGACCTCCACGCTGTACAGCGCACTTTGTATGACGTGGCAATATCCAGAACATTGGGCAGGGTAGCAAGGTTTGCTTGGTGTAGACCAGTTGAAGTATTCAGTCCGAAGTTTGGAATCTCGTTACAGGATGGTTTTCCAGTGTTGTTGGTGGTAGAACAAACGTAGATAGACCATTTATAAACGAGCCGTGAGCTTGGTTCACAGTTCGAACATTTGCTTTCAAGAACCAAGCGTTGCGTCGGATTAACGGTTTCTTCGCAATTGAGAAGACAGCTTTATAAAATACAATGAAAATTAAAAATAAGTTTATTATTTTCACAGTTCCGCAACTCCAAATCACGTTTTCTGATTTACAAACGCAAGTTAAACCTACTCATAAATCTATTATAATCTGTCCATCCCACTTACATTCCCTTTGTCTCTTGGCCCACATTCGTTCGTTTGTTTGTTTTCCCCTTTCCTTTTTCCCTCCTTCCCTCCCCCATTCCGTTTGTTTATTTATTCATTCGTTCGTTCGTTCGTCCGTCCGTCCGTCCGTCCGTCCGTCCGTCCGTCCGTCCGTCCGTCCGCCCGCCCGATCGCCCGCCCGCCCGCCCGCTCAATCGCTCGCTCGTTCGCTCAATCGCTCGCTCGTTCGTTCGTTCGTTCGTTCGTTCGTTCGTTCGTTCGTTCGTTCGTTCGTTCGTTCGTTCGTTCGTTCGTTCGTTCGTTCGTTCGTTCGTTCGTTCGTTCGTTCGTTCGTTCGTTCGTTCGCTCGTTCGCTCGCTCGCTCGCTCGCTCGCTCGCTCGCTCGCTCGCTCGTTCGTTCGTTCGTTCGTTCGTTCGTTCGTTCGTTCGTTCGTTCGTTCGTTCGTTCGTTCGTTCGTTCGTTCGTTCGTTCGTTCGTTCGTTCGTTCGTTCGTTCGTTCGTTCGTTCGTTCGTTCGTTCGTTCGTTCGTTCGTTCGTTCGTTCGTTCCATCCTTCCCTGAGCTGAGCTGAGCTGATCTGAGCCGACCTTGGCTGAGCTGACCTGAGCTGATGTGATCTGAGCTGACGTGAGCTAGGTCAGGTCAGGTCAGCTCAGCTCAGCTCAGCTCAGCTCAGCTCAGCTCAGCTCAGGTTACGTCAGCTCAGCTCAGCTCAGCTCAGCTCAGCTCAGCTCAGCTCAGCTCAGCTCTTTCCTCAATCCTTCCTTCTCTTGTATGTCACACTTTTCGAGCTTACCTCAAATCCATGGCAGGTATTGAGCCATCAACGACAACTACAGTTTGCTCAAAATACGATTTCCGTGTTCCTTCCTTCATTTGTAAACGAAAAATATATTTCTGGCGAAGAAAAAGATTTGTAGCTGAAAAGGTGATAATGTTAGAGTTTGACAAGATAGCGCTGTCATTCTTGAAACATCGAGATGATGGATCGAATGTTGTATTGCTTGTCCAAGAAAGTGAAGTGTTTATTACGAGACACGACCAAGAGAACTGGATCATAGCAGGGTCAAGCATGTTGTCAGGATCGTAAGACTCACTACCATCCAGAATAAATAATGACTTCCAAGGAACAGAGCGAGATATACCACCTAGTAATATCAAATACATTTGAAACGTCAAACAATTCATTCATCCGTTTGTTCGTTCCCTTCCCTTCCCTTTCCATCCCATCCCTTTCCTCCCTCCCTCCCTTCTTTCCTTCCTTCCTTCCTTCCTTCCTTCCTTCCTTCCTTCCTTCCTTCCTTCCTTCCTTCCTTCCTTCCTTCCTTCCTTCCTTCCTTCCTTCCTCCTTTCCCTTCCTTCCTTCCCTCGATCCCTCCCTCGATCCCTCCCTCCCTCCCTCCCTCCCTTCCTTCCTTCCTCCCTTCCTTCCTTCCTTCCTTCCTTCCTCCCTCCCTCCCTCCCTCCCTCCCTCCCTTCCTTCCTTCCTTCCTTCCTTCCTTCCTTCCTTCCTTCCTTCCTTCCTTCCTTCCTTCCTTCTTCCCTCCCTGCCTCCCTCCCTTCCTCCCTGCCTCCCTCCCTCCCTCCCTCCCTCCCTGCCTCCCTCCCTCCCTCCCTGCCTGCCTGCCTGCCTGCCTCCCTCCCTCCCTCCCTCCCTCCCTCCCTCCCTCCCTCCCTCCCTCCCTCCCTCCCTCCCTCCCTCCCTCCCTCCCTCCCTCCCTCCCTCCCTCCCTTCATTCATTACCTTTGATGCGAGCCACAAGAGGAGGTCTGACAACTTCCAACCAAGTGTAATTCGAGCCATTCACGTGTCCTAAATCTCTGTCCGTTCCCGTAAACCCGACACTAAGTTTTACCATAAACAACTCAGTCGGAAGGCTCCGTACTACAATCGATAACTGTTCTCTTTCTACGTCATCCGTCAAATTTCTGGAAATAACTTCTCGCTGTACATTGTGCAGTAGTTCCATGCGCTGTTTCTTACCTCCAGGCTCCTTATACTTCACCACAAACACCTCCCACCTGATAATCACTGCCTTAGCAACATAACACTTCTGTATGACAACAGGCTCTAATACGACTACCTCCGAACTTGTTACGATCAGCGGCCGATCTTTAGGTCCACCTCCGAGTATAATCACGCTAAGAAGTGGACACGCCTCGTCCCAAATTGAAACTTTTATAGTTCGTCGGACTGAGCTGACTTGGTTCCAACTCAGTAATTCAACAGTATAGTTTCCTTGTGTTTTATACTTATGAGAATATGTCGTGAGATTTCCACTTAAAAATCGACACGAAACATCTCCGAACCTGACAGTTGTGTTGTCTCCAAGATTTAGCGCAAAACACGCATTCTCGTTTTTTGCTGAAAATGTGAACACAGTGGCATCTTTAAAATAAGTTGGTCGTTTTACGTTCAACTCGAGATCCTGTAGTTTATCTTGAATACAAATACGACTTGGGCAATGTTCATGAAGTGTCAGACTCTTGATAATTGCCGTAACGTTGACGCAACCACGGGAGCGAAAAACCTGTTCCACAACACTTTTTCTTGCTTGCTCCAAACTCTTGTTACCAATCTTCCACTCGAAGTCTACGTCACCACGGTCTTGCCGTAACTCAAACCTAAGAGTACTCCCAGTGGGGAAATACTGCTTACCAGACCCCAGTCCTTGCTGGAATATCGATCCATTTTTATACGTTATCCATATGCCTTTCAACGGACTCCATCCGACATATGCGCTGACCATCAAGAATTGACTGCTCACGTAGTTTGTAACGTTAACGGTGATGTTATAAAGTCCCGGATGAGCATAGTTATGTTTCTGAACGCACATTTTTCGAGAGAAGTCGAGATTTTCAAGAAATGTACTGGAACCATCCCCGAAGTCGAAGAAAGCTGACGCGTTTGAAGGTGGTGTAATGTCTGCAGATACGTTCACACAAGAAGCGATACTCAGAGACTGGCATCTCGAAGGACGAGCTAAGAAAAACTGAATTCCTTTCACAGGATACTCAACTATAATCTGTCTAGAAACACTAACACGACTTGAACTCACCGAGTTCCATAAACGAGCAACGATAGAATACCGCCCAGGCTGTAAGTACGCGTGTTTTATGGTAACCATGGTAACATTCTTATTAGCCACGTGTCTTTTATTGTACGGGTTGTCATCACAATCAATACAACACTGTACGCGTGATCCCTTTTTCCATTGTAAAAGAAATTCAACTGACTGATTGACTTCGACAAAAGGAGCTTCGTTCACGATTGTAGCATTTCTGATTGGCTCGTCAACGTCGGCCAACACCGTTACCGAGGAGTCCCCGATGTCGTTACGACAAGTCACGTTCATTGTATATGTGCCGACTTCTTTATATAAATGTTTTATGCTTGTGTTAATGAGAGGGAAAGCGATGTTTAGTCTCTGACCGTCGCCGAAATCCCAGTAGCATCTGAAGAAATTTCCAGACGGGATTCTCATTTGAAAGACAGATGGAGCACCAAAGATTGCTGGGAGGACACTTAGAGTTATATTCTTAAGCGGAACAAGATCTTGGACTATGAAAGTAGTATTGAGACCTCCCCATATAGAGCTGACAAGATTGTAGCACGTGGCAGTAATGCGGTATGTCCCTGGTGTGTTGTAAGTGTGGTTAACTTTTCGTCCTGAGTGGACGACGGATGTGTTCGAATCTCCAAAGCTGAACTCACAATCCACATGTGTCTCACGCTGTAGGTCACACTCGACTGTGACCTCACTAGATGTGGTGAGATATAACGTTTCTAACTGTGGTAAGAATGGTAAGAAAATCTGAAGGCCAGTAATTGGAACTTGAACCAATGCTTGGCTGGTTAACGTAGTGTTTGTTCCCACTGGACTTGAAGCTAGAACCTTGACAGAAAAATTACCAGCAGTGGAGTAGATATGCGAAAAGTTACTTCCAATCATTTCATTCGATTTCGAATGGCTATAATTCATGAATCCGTCGCCCCAGTTTACCAGAAACGAGACATTAGAGCCAGAACGACATCGCCATTTTACGAAACTCGACTGACCAAGAACTGCCGCTTTGATTGATTGGCTAAAACGACATTCTTTGATTGGATCCAAAACTTCGATCTTTGCCACCAGAGAGTAATTACTAAGAGCATTGGTGGCCAAGAGGGTAATGGTAAACCAATTGGGATAATAGTAGATATGTGTGACACTTGAATTGGACGAGTTCACTGCAGACGTATCACCAAAGTCCCAATAATACGTCACACCTGAACCATTATGGTTCCCAGTTTGAAAAAGAATACTTGAGTTTGTGGTGGATAGACGAGGAAACTTCAGTTCAAAAGGAGTAATGACATCATCGACAGTTATAAATATAGTTTGCGTTGCAGATGAAGATATCTTGTATACGCCTGTGTTGGAGTAAACGTGATCAAGTTCAAAGTGTACAGGTTGTCTGACATAAACAGTCAATGCATGAGTCCCGAAGTGCATCTTGGTATAGTTATTACGTGAGAGAATAGACCCAGGGTGACCAGTAACAGGATACTCAACCATAATGTGTTTCTGTAGTGTGTTATTCAAGTAGCCAAGCTGGCCTCCATCTGATGTCCAGCCAATCACATCCATGGCTTCAACTGGGAAACGTTTACTGCGTGGAATAAGAATCACGTGATAACCTGATTGACGTATATTCAGAGTATGTTCTAACCAAAGTTGATAATCACTGTCTAACTTTGAGCTGACTTCACACGATGCAGTACAGTTGTAAGATGCATGCTGGGCATTATCCGTGGGCACACACTGTTTCCAAGACAAACACAAGGCTTTGCCAGAACAACACGCAATTTTCCCCGTGTGGAAACAACTGTTTTCTTGCGAAGAGCATGATTGATTTTGACAAGAATGGTTTGTGGTATTACGATAGGGACGGAACACCTAAAGTAAAACAATATAAAGAAAATAGACTCAGGACACCTTCTCAGGAAGTTGGCAAACGAGCGGTGTTCACTAAAGTGCAGTCTGATCCAAGTTGTTTTAAACACGACGAGAAGATAATTGCCATTGTATATATTTCAAGTATCTATATAAAATTAAAACTTCAGCTAGAAATAGACTCTCCTAGTTGAAAATAGACTTGGGATTATAAAGATATGACTTTTCCCTATCCCTACATGAATGAATACAGGCCATTACCTGTACTCTAATCTTTCCAGGTTTCGAAGCGAGCAACTCCCAATGTGATAGTAAGCCACGTTCAGGTATTACCGCTGACACATGAATAAACGTTCCAAGAGTAACATTGTCTTTGTCTAGAAATTCACGTGTTTCATTTATTTCTGCTCCCACTCTGTAACTTGGAGCGTCTGGTGAAAAAAAAATATCAATGAATAAAACAAACAGTATATAAAATATGGTAAGGGCGTATAGTATGGTATGGTATGGTATGGTATGGTATGGTATGGCATGGTATGTTGTGGTGTGGTGTGGTGTGGTATGGTATGGTATGGTATGGTATAGTATGGTGTGGTATAGTATGGTATGGTATGGTATGGTATGGTATGGTATGGTATGGTATGGTATGGTATGGCATGGTATAGTATGGTATAGTATGGTATAGTATGGTATAGTATGGTATGGTGTGATATATATGGTGTAGTATGGTGTGGTATGGTATGATATAATATGGTATGGTATGGTGTGGTGTGGTATGGTATAGTATGGCATGGTGTGGTATATGACATGGTGTAGTATGGTGTGGTATGGTGTGATATAATATGGTATGGTATGGTGTAGTATGGTATGGTATGTTCTAGTATTATAAAGTAACGGTATCCAATTGTATGTCACGTTACAGAATGATACAATTTACTATAGCAGAGTACGGCATTAAAATACAGTATGGACGTTACGTATAATCTATTTATCAATTAGATTATGAACAACACGTAGCAGAATGAGCTTCTACTAAATATTAACTCATTATTTCTGTAAAACAACTTACCATTCAATACATTTTCAGATGTTTCATCTCCAAAATAAAACTTCACATTTCCAGTACTTCTAATCCACTCTCCTTGGCAGGTTATTTCTTCGCCAGGCAAAGACACCGCAGGACATTGTACTTGAACACCCTCCATTGCGTCAATCACGTGAACTACTTTTACAACCGAAGCAATGTTCGTAAATTCATTTCGTGCTGTCACACGAACAAAATGTTTTCCTTTCTTTCTGAAGATATGAGACACTGAAGAGGACGTTGAGAAAGGTGAAACAACTTCATCGTCGATCTGAAAACTGAATTAATAAAAATTTTAAAATGTATTACAATGATGTATGAATAAAGGAGGCACTGTTGGAACAAGGTTTTAGGGTGTTGCCTCTCACCACTGAAGTTAAGTCGGGTTAGTATGGGGTTAGTATTCCGATGGAATAAAAGTAGCGTGCTGCATAGGCGGTGTTGAAACAACAATCGAAATATAGTAAGGTTAGATATACTGCCGAAACAGAGAACGTAGGAGTCTAACGTTTCGAGCGAAGCGGGCCCTTCGTCAGAGAGAAACGTAAAGAGACTCCAACGTTCTCTGTTTTGGCACTATATCAATCTTACTATATTTTCTCTTTATTTGTAATACTGTATTACTGATACCTGAACTCCGTCTCATGTCCATCAAAGACACTGGCATTAAACCACGTGGTCGAAAACACTAAAACTTTCTCGGAAACCTTCAATTCTAATCCCGTGATTCCTCGCTTCAATTCGTACACACTTTCATAGAAGGCTCCACCACACGTGCCTAGCACGTGGCCATCACGTGATCCTTCACACTGAGTGGCGCAAAGCGAGTTATTTACTTTCAAGGAAGCGTTAATTCTATTGCCACAAAAACACGCATTGCCTCCACTAATGGCGGCATACTTGTACCGAGGTGAGCATAAATCCAGACAGGTCAGCGGAGTAATGCGTGAGGAATCGTAGTCACCAGGCGGGAAACGGAAAATCCAAATTTCAAAATCTTGTTTGAAACATCCAACATAATCTAAGAAAGACAAACACGTATTATATAGAGGATATTACACAGTGGTACGAAGATATGGATTTTATCTTCGAGTGGTGAAAACAATATTTTACGAATGAGCATAGCGAATGAGTAAAATCTCGTTTTCACCACGAGAAGATAAAATTCATATCTTCAAGCCAGCGTGTAATTTTCTTTTTATTATATAGATTCAATGCAAAGAGAGGTAAAATTCTTAATGACGTCATCAATATCTTCACTAGTGAGGATATGGAAAATACGACACTGCATATTCTATAATAAAACACTCGCATCTATATAATAAAATGGAATAATTGATATGGGACAGCGAACTTGGGTGGAGAATAACGATATTAGGTTCTACTCCGAGTGACGAACTATACTGGGGAAGTAGAGAAAAATTCTACTCGACCACAGCTAGCTGGGACTCTCCTCCGCAGAGGTTCTTTCGGAGATCGGATATTTCGGAGATCGTCGGAGATGCGTACCCGTCGAAATCGTCAGCTGGACATAAGGAGTGTGGGGTTGGATTAGTTTCGCCCGCACTACTTATGTCCAGCTGACGCCTCCGAGCATCTCCGACGACCCTCGAAACCTCCAATCTCCGAAATTTAACGTCTGCGGAGGAGAGAGTGGCTGGGATTCGAACGCGCGACCTTCGGTTTACTAGTCCGACGCTCTACCAACTGAGTTAGATGGTCAAGTTGGGAGCAGATCATGGAATGATGGTACTTATATTTGATATTTCAAAACTGGAGTCTTCAATATTGATTTAACCTTTAGGGTCTGTAAAATCATCCTCCAAAAGCCAGGAAATGGCATTTCAGCTACTCCCGATTTCAAAATTTCCCGGGGGAGCATGCCTCCGGACCTTCCTAAGAATTTATTCTGATTTCGGCTCCCCCCTTCAAAATCCTGGCTACACCCCTGGGCAGTTTACAGTCAAAGTGGAAATACCTTCCCAATTCTGCTTCTGTAGTTTGTTGTGTATTACTCTATTTCTGTAGCCTCTACTGAAACGCGACAAAAATCTAGTGATAAAAGTCGCTTAATCTTGATTTATATTTGTTTGTTGGTATCGATTTGGGACAACCATTCGTTATATCATGATTAAATTCTATGAAAGCTAAATTATACTTTTTATTCACATTTTTCGACAAAGTTCCCTCACGCTTCAGTAGCGACTACAGAAATATAGTAAACTAATACACAACAAACTACAGATGTAGAATTAGTGGGAAGGTATATTTCCATTTTGACTGTAAAACAATTTATTTTGTACTGTTGTCATTATTTTTTGTTCAATCCTAAGTCGGGTATAGTTTTCCACAATTAAAACTTACCAGCCGCACAAACCACTACTTGAAAAACACTAATGCAAAGCACCTATTAAAAAACAAACATTTAGAGAACTTAACATCAATCTACAATTTAAAAGAAACTTATTGTGTTATGCATAAATAGCGCCAACATTAATTTTTTGTAAGAAAATTACACACGAACGTTGGTAGACAAAAAGAAACACAAGAAAACGCTTAAAACCATCTTTAAACCAAAGTTGAAAAAGAGCTAAAAGTATGTGGGTAACATTCGTGAGAAAAAATTTACTGGTGAGAAAAGTTCAAAGTGATAACACGTTAAACACCGCATAAGGACAATTTAGAGTGTGAGAAAGTTACATGTGTTCAGGCAGAGTGTTGAGAAGGAAGGTATATTGATTTGCTGTAAAACCATTGGCTAACCAACAAATACACAGCGCTGCAGTGACAGTAGACACGGTGAGACAAACAAAGTCTGTGTCTCTGCAACAGTCGGGAGTAGTTAGCAGTAGTCAGTAGCTGACTATAGCAGTCAGAACTCAGTATAGTATTATAGCAAAGCTTACCCAGGCAAAGCTGGAAAACGAAGGTAGAAATCACGATATTTGTAAATGTTCCGAAAGACAAAATTTCCGAGTTTTTTTTAGGGGGAAAAGAATATGAAACCATAAAATCAGTATATATCTATAAAGTACAGTCTATAGCTTTATACTTACCAAGAAAATAATAAAAACGCTTTTTAAACTTGCCATAGCTCGACATCTCAGTGTTGACAACTCATCTTGCAACTCAGCTGTGCTTGATAATATATCCTGTTATAACAAATAACTAAACAAGGATAAGAATCCGCTCATATTGCTCACAATTTTGAAAGATAATGGAAATTCTTATATCAATGGCGTCAGCAAGGTCTTTAATTTGATATCTCAATAGATAAAAGCTATTACAGTCAATTTCAGCTTGCTTTTGAAATCCGAAACGTATAATTGAAATGAACATTCCAAACTTACGTTGCATGCAATGTTCAGAACTACATTGCTAGGTAGATACAAATTTAAGGGGGCGATAACATGGACCGGGCTAGCCCGGTTAACCTGGATGAGTTTACGAAACGATTACATGGAGCGGGCTAGCCCGGTAAGCTAGGATGATTTCAGGCGGAAATTCGCAATTATCAAGTAAACAAGGGCAAAGTTACGTTAGTTTTACTTCAGCTTTACACTAATTAGTCTATTATTTATTTTGTAAGCCCATCGTTAATAAAAAGATTGTCAAGTTAATTTATTAAATCTTCGCTTTGATCACTGAACACACAAACAAAGTTGATGTTCTATTTCAGTTCCTTTCAGCACTATTTATTCACACAGTCAAGCAAACGAACGCGTATCGAAGCGAGTTCAACAGTTTTTCAGCCTGGTTTGCCGGGATGAAAACGATTACATGGACATTTTCATCCCAGTTAACCGGGCTAGCCCGGTTGCGACAACCGGGATCCCGGCAAACCGGGCTAGCCCGCTTGCCATGTAATCGAAATGTTAAAACAACATGCGTTTTATATACAAAGCGGGCTAGCCCGGTTAACCGAGCTAGCCCGGTCCATGTAATCGCCCCCTAAGTCGGCAATTTGTTTCTGTTTAACCAAGTATCTATTATTCTTCATTTCCATCAAACGCTATACAACAAATAATCTCCTACTCCGTGATTTCGCCAAAGGAATCCAATTCAAAGCTTATTAAATTCGAACTTCACAATGAACTTCGCGAACTTCCGTACTTATACTTCCCAACCTTCCAACAAATGTTGACAAACGAATTTCAAAAGCAAGCTGAAACTGACTAGTCTATAAATTATAATATCTCCCCAATATTAACACTAACATTTTCTTAAAGCCTGGTATAAACTGAAACACGTTTCCAAACAAGTTTCCGAATCTTGTTTTGCAAAACAGAACTTCTTGGTAAGAAAGAATTTTTTTCTTACTACTGTAATTATATTTTTAAGAAATAAAAAAGTTTTCTTTAGGTATCCCATTTGATGAAGAAAACCGTCTTTCTCTTTAAAACGTCGAAATTTCGTTCCTTCTAAAGTCTGAGGTATATCTTCAAGACAATTTTGCATCAAAATTATGTAGACTTCTTTTTGCCTCCTTACTTTTAAAACAAGTTCATTTAGCAGTAAAGATTGCAGAGAAATACAAAAACATGAAAAAACATGATCGAAGTTATACGAAAACACGTCGGCGTTGCTATATTTCAGCAGGTGATTCGTAGTGATTGTATAAAAAGATATTATAAAGAAAAACAACCCAACAAATTTGATAATTATAGCAACAACAAATTTTCTATAATTGTGTTTTGTCTAACCATCTAACAGATAAAAATATTTTTTAAATGTTTTGTTCAGAAAAAACAACAACATATGATTACAAAGAAACGTAAAAAATTGAAACAAAATTGGAAAGATTACATTACAATTAAAAAATTAATAAATTAGCATGAACAGATATCTCTAGCTCAAATTGTCTGCTTCGCTATACCGTCTAACAGTTTTCTCAATTGTTTATCTTTACATCACTCATACAAGTATAGACTTTCTAATGAAAAAAATTACACAGAAATGTACTTTTTAACAAACATGCCTAGTTTTACGGGGTACTGTTGTAGTTTTTGTAGCCAGAAAAATGTCTCAAGCAAACTGATTATATATAGAATCCAAACGAGACGGAAACAACATATTAAGAACCAAAAGTAATACAAAAGTAGCGTGTTGCGTAGGCAGTGTGTTATGATGCATAGAAAATCCTAAAAGTGGTGAACTGCAGAGATTTTAGAGAACGAAATACTGACGTTTCAAGCAAGTCCTTCATCAGAGCAAATCATGGAGTAATATAAAAGTAGAGTGTTGTGAAGGCAGTGTGTTATGATGCATAGAAAATCTTATAAGTGGTGAACTGCTGAGATTTCAGTAAAGAACGAAATGTATTGACGTTTCAAGCCACCAAAGTTCTTCATTAGAGTAAATATGAATCTACTCTGTCTTTGACTTGAAAAGTCAGTATTCCGTTCTCTAACATCTCGACAGTTCACCACCAATGGTGCTCCGTTGGCGACTAAAAATGAAAACCATACTTGGGATACCATAGTAAGCAATAAATACAAACTACATTGTTTGTTGACAAAGATAGTCACGATATTCCAAACAAGAAAACCGATTGTCTCTTTTGTTTACGCCAAACAACAATCCCCCGTTACCTGGCAACCAAATACTGCCTACAGTCAACAAGTTCTCCACGACGTAAACATTCATCAATCCAAGACTTATACACAAGAGTTCTGTTTGTAAAATCCAGATGATCATCCTCCTAAAATTATAATTCATGGAAACATAAGAACAGAATTAAACTTAGACAGCTTCATCATCAAAAATAGGCCACTTTCATAACGGGGACTAATTTGAATATTCTGTTATGCGAGGGACAAATCACGCCAAAAAATCTCGCACATCTTTAAGAATCCAAAAATCCCTCAAAACTTAAAAAAATCCGCAAAAACCTCAAAAATCCGCAGAAATCTCAGAAAAATCCGCAGAAATCGCAGAAAAAAACGCAGAAATCGCAGAAAAATCCGCAGAAATCTCAGAAAAATCCACAGAAATCTCAGAAAAATCCACAAAAATCTCAGAAAAATCCACAAAAATCTCAGAAAAATCTCAGAGAAATCCGCAGAAATCTCAGAAAAATCCGCAAAAATCTCAGCAAAATCCGCAAAATCGCAGAAAAATCCGCAAAATCGCAGAAAAATCCGCAAAAATCTCAGAAAAATTTCAAAAAAATCCCCAAAATCTCATTTGTGCATTTTAATAAACTGTTCTTGCCTCGTTTGTGTGTTTATAATTAAAAAAAATCTTTGCTTTATAACGAGGGCAAAAGACTCATTTACATGCACATAAGAGAATATTATTTAAAAGTGGTGGTCTTTATGAAAGTAGTCTATTGTTTCTGTCACTTCAAACAAATGTTAATTAAATACCATACCTCAAAAGTACTATCTGAACAGATGACATGAGTGGTGGATGAGTTTAAGTACTTTTCAACTTCGCCATCGTAACTGATTGAAATTAAGAAAATCGTCTCGAAATATAAAATGTTTGCTCACATACTTTATCAAAGAAATATCAAAGGATACGCAATAATATACCGACTAAGCCTCCTCTTTTCATCCTCAGGTACTTGGTGAAAATATACTTTTATGTCAGAGAAAATATTCGGTAACGATGGTGTCTTTCGCTTTTTCTGATTTTCAACCAATATCTTCGACGTTGACGGAGTTTCTGCAGTAGATGGAATAGATTTTGAGCCTTTTCTTGAGAAATAGTATCTAAGATTTGTAGTTAGGGAAATATTTATAACGATATTTTTCTTTTGTGGTCATAAAGATCTGTCTTCCTACGTGGTGACGAGTAGATGATGATGATGATGATGATGATGATGATGATGATGATGATGATGATGATGATGATAATGATGATATGATGATGATGATAATGATAATGATCATAATCATCCTCATGATGATGACGATGATGATGATGATGATGATAATAATCATGATGATGATGATGTCGATGATCATGAGGGATGATGATGATGATGAACGATGCTGCTGCTGCTGATGATGATGATAACGATGATGATGTCGATGATCATGATGGATGATGATGATGATGAATGATGATGATGATGATGATGATGATGATGATGATGACGGATGATGATGTCGATGATGATGATGTCGATGATCATGAGGGATGATGATGATGATGAATGATGATGATGATGACGGATGATGCTACTGATGATGATGATGTCGATGATCATGAGGGATGATGATGATGATGAATGATGATGATGATGATGATGATGATGATGATGATGGATGATGATGATGATGGATGATGATGATGATGGATGATGCTACTGATGATGTCAATGATCATGAGGGATGATGATGATGATGAATGATGATAATGATAGTGATGATAATGATGATGATGATAATAATGATGATGATGATAATGATGATGATGTCGATGATGATGATGGATGATGATGATGATGATAATGATGATGATAATGATGATGATGATGTCGAGGATGATGGATGATGATGATGATGATGGATGATGCTGATGATGATAAGGATGACGATGATGATCATAATTTTAGATCAATTTAACAAGGATACATAAATGTTGGTGTCCTTTTAGAAGCAAGATGTTTTTTAATAAGTCTTTCCGTTCCGTACCAATTAAAACTTGGAGTAGCGTAACCAATTCGAGGAAGATGCACACTCGCTAAAATATAAGTTAAAATTAAGCTACATAAAATGAAATAATAACAATATTTTCAGATATCCAAGTTGAAATTCATATAAATACCATTCATTTCTGCAGCGGCTTGATGTACTTTTTTCAACCCCTCGCTTAAAGCATTCAGGTTTATAGGAGAAACTCTCTGGTGACGATCTCTGGTCTGAGCGACAATTAACGCTACCTAAACAGAATAAGGGGGTGTTGGTGGCACAGTGGTTAGCGCACGTGCCTTTCACCTCTGCCACCCGGGTTCAATTCCTGCTCTCAGCAGTTATCTGATTAAAATTTCACCTTGGCCGCATGTGAGAAGAGTGCTTCCAGTTTGACTCTACCAAACATCGCAGGTTTCCTCCGGGTACTCTGGTTTCCTCCTGTAGAAACACTGGACCAATGAGGGATGGCCCTTACTGGACCTCAACAGTTAGCTATTAACTGATAGAGCTATCCAGTATAAATAAGATTAGTTTAATTTACAATCTCAATTATGGTTACCCTGCGAGCAAAGCCTCCCGTATCCTTGCGAGGTGAAGGAAAGCAGACTGCAGAAATCGTGTATTTTCTTTGATGTCGCCGTCGCCCAAGTTTTGGGGCGAGACAAACCAGTCCAGTTCCTGTTTCAACAGGTTTTGATACGCAACAATACTTGAGCCCATGAATATTTGAGCCCATGTTGTCAAATTATTCTGAAGATTCGAACAATTAGCGTGCTTTCTCGTACGAGTAGCCTGCGAATACAGGCCGCCTCGGATATCTATTCTTTTCACAACCAGTTCGATTTGCGATAAATTTGCAAGATTTTTTTATCAAAATCGAACGATTTTTTAGTCATCAAGCAGGACTTCCTGTTGAATCTTTAAATAGCCGACGTCACTTCAGAAGCATTCTAACTGATTCTATTTATGTACATGCATGAATTCTTACAAAATCTTCGCCTTCTCCGTTATTTTCTCGGGCCCCGAGAGAAATAAGATGGCTGTCTCCAACATTGAGATCTATAAAAATAAAATAAGTACAATAATAAATTAATACAACTTGCCTTCGATTAAAACTCTAGCGCTCTGAGTGAAAATCCTGACTTCGTACCTTTCATTCTACCAGCCAATTCATATCGCTTTTCTGGTTTCGATGATCGTGCTGACACAGCAGAAAACAGACCGCCTGAACCCCACTTGCCAGAATTGTCTAAAAAATGGACAGATATATCGTAAAAACTCTATGGTAGAGAAAACAAGCCTTTCCGAAACGTCTCTCAATTTGAGTTGATTTAATTTAATAACTTTATTGCCTATAGCAACTGGTGGTCAAACAGGGTGAAATGCCCAAATTGAACATGACCACCATGATGTAGGTGTTGATTTTACGGAGGGAGGAAAACTAGAGAACCCGGTGAAAACCTAGCTTGAGGCACAAGAGAGATCAACTACAACTCTACTCACATGAGTTACAAGCTCGACAACGGGGTCATTGCCAAGCGGTCGCCCATCCGGGTTTAACTTTTGGTGAAAAGAAAAATCGTCTGGTGTTAGACAGAGTAAAAAGATAAAGTTGTTCCACAACAACAGTGCGAGGAAAAGAGTTAAATTTTCAAGGGAAGAATTTCCTTCTCATTCCACTTTTTAAATTATATCTCAACTTTTTTCCAAATTGGTGTTCTCTCCCTCGACTCTCTGTTCACAACACACATATTCTCAGTATTCATTAAACCCTCATTCCCTTAACTCCACCTAACCTCTTTTCTCTTTCAACTTCACTTTCCTATTCACCACTTCCTTTCTTTTCTCTTCCACTAATTTTTTTGTTCATTCTATCAAAATGCGATATTTACCAACACAATGAACAATAATAGCATCCTGGTCCCCAGTCCTCTCCGGACGTGTTACGTCACCAATCACATATTTTATCTCTCGGTTTTCCTCCTCCTCCGTGTCGTCTTCAATATCGAGTTCAGTTTCCTCTTCGTCCGACTCTTCGTTCAGAGTGATATTCAATGACATATAATCATTATCTAACCACAACTTCTCCCTAAAACCAAACAATATTTGCTAAATAATTTTCCTTTTCAAATATTTGATAAAATTTTATATCTCATAGTTTTTTTGTTTTGTTTTTAATATATGTGTATATGTGTGTATATATGTATGTGTGTGTATGTATATATATATATATATATATATATATATATATATATATATATACATACATACATACATATATACATACATACATACATACATACATACATACATACATACATACATACATACATACATACATACATACATACATACATACATACATACATACATACATACATACATACATACATACATACATACATACATACATACATACATACATACATACATACATACATACATACATACATACATACATACATATATATATATATATATATATATATATATATATATATATATATATATATTAATATTTTTTATTTTTTATATAAACCAAAGTAAATAAATCTCCTGGTGGTGTGTAGTAGTTATTTTCTCTGCCGGAATTTGTGTTTTGCATATGTGTAAATACCCGCCATCTCAGTGAAATTTCTAAAATTACCAGTGTTGTGACTATTTGACTGCCTGATATTTTTAGCCCTTATGGTTATTACAGGTAGTCACTACCTAAACTATGTAAAACACACTTTAAAATTTGTAATTGTTTTTTTTAATGGGGTACAATAAAGTATTTGTCGCTTTAAAACCAGAACAAGACCATTAAAAACCATATTAATGATACCAGGAAGTCAACTCTGAAGAAATGGATGAACGTACACGACTAAAACGTACATTTTTCGTTTCTTTTCTTCGTCCTTTTTCATTTCTTGTTCTTCCCTGACTCTCGCTCTTCTTGCAGCAGTTTCTTCTCGCTACAACGCACAAAGCAAGCATTATGAAGCAGCACAGCAAGGCATAGATAGTACATGCATGAGACATGCGTAGCGCAAGCTGTTAGCGCGCCGAAGTTACAGAATACCCTAGAAAGTAAAAAAATTCAGAAAATGAGATTTCCACATATTCGTAAAGCTTATTACCAGATCTATCATCTGGCAAATGTTTGATTTAAAAATATTAAAAATTGGATGAGTTATTGAGTAAAACGATTACCCAGGTCTCTATCCGTGACGGGAAAGTCTGTTATTTATTATTAACAGCGGATTAATGACAGCTCATGAAAGAAATCTCTTACCCTTGCTCCCTCATCTTAGAGAGTAGATTCTCTCTGTAATCCACTTTGAATTGCTCAGTTGAATGGGATTAGTAACTTAGTACTTGAATAGGTAATCACCTTGGGTTTATGTGAATAGAGTTCTAGGTTCTCTCCTGTGCCTTGAGAGTTTTTTACCGGGTTTTCCAGTTTTCCTCTCTCCGTGCTAAATCAACAGTTTCGCCCGCTGTAATTCTTATTGTTTCATCAAGAAGCGTACCTTGCGTTTTCGTTCTTCCAGCTCCTCTGGAGTAAGTTCTTTTCGTTTTCTAGTTTCATCAGGTAAACGATTCAAGAATGGCTGTAAAATATGAAAATTATTTAACGCTGCAAGAACATTTATATTATGCGCGCAAACAATTTTCAAGTCTGTTTTCACAATTATGCTACGATTTTGATTGGTTGTAAATTAGCTATGCCAATATTAACAAAGAAAAAAATATCCAATATTCACGGTTTAAGAAATAAAAACAAAGAAATTTATATGGTCGTAGTAATGATGACAAAGAAAAAACGCATATACGTACCAGTCCCCTTCGTCGAGATCCTCGTTCAGTTGTTTCCAAATTACCTAAATCTGATAAAAAATGCACCTAGAATAAAATTTCATGTTTGTACATAGATACAGATCATTCCGAGGTAATTGGCGTACGCGTATGGATCATCCCGCATTTATACTTGTCTTGTATGTACTTGTTTGTATGTATATCTGCATGTATTCTTAAATTAAAAAATACAATTACGCTTACAGTCGCTTGCACCATGCTTAAAAATAAATGACTGGGTGGCTAATCATCCTTACTTGCAGCCAGTGGCTGAATTGAGAAGGACGCAGATCAACGTGGCCGTGTCGAGGTATATCGAAGGCGCTCCAAGCCGCCGCCAACGACACAGTTCAGACCACGGATCACAGCTAAGATGTTAGGTGTTGATTTTGTGGAAGGAGGAAAACCGGAGAACCCGGCGAAAAACCCTCGAAACACAGGAGAGATCAACTACAACTCTACTCATATGAGTCCAAGGCTCCAAGCCCGACAACGGGGTCATTCCCAAGCGGTCACCCATCCAAGTACTAACCCCGTCTAACCGGGCTTAACTTTTTGGTGAGAGGCAGGCTAATCAACTTAACTTTTGAACATGTTTTGACGGGCCACTAAGTGTAAGTTTCCACTAAGTGTAAACGACTGTACCTGCAAGGCATTCATCAAATGCTTTTTTGTCAGCTCCAGTTGTTTCTTTTGAATAGTCGTGTCCTTCGTAAATATACATATTATCTAAAATAAATAATCGCATTTTTTTATAACTCATCAATTTAAGAAATGATTTTTCAGACAAGCAAACATACTTTCAGTCATTTGATCTTCTCCCTCTTGATCTATTCCACTTTCCTGCCTTGTTTTCCACTCTCCATTGTGTGTACGACCTAGAATTCTTGAAAAACAACTCACAGTCGTAAATTTCGATAATAATGGTGATGATAGTGGTGGTGGTAGTGATGGTGGTGGTAGTGGTGATGGTCGTGATAGTGATGGTGGTAGTGGTGATAGTGATGGTGGTTTATCTCTACAACCAGAGAGGGCGGAGAATCATCAACAGCACAGACAGCCCAAGCTCAGGTTATGGCGGGCGCTGTGGGGGCAATTTAACGGTAATATGGTAGTGATGGTGGTGGTAATTATAGTAGTGGTGGTGATGGTGGTGATAGTAGTGATGGTGATTGTGGCGGTAGTAGTGGTGGTGGTGGTGGTGGTGGTGAAAATGATGATGGTGGTTGTAGTAGTGATGGTGGCTATGGTGGTGGTGGTGGTGGTGGTGGTGGTGGTGGTTGTGATAGTGTTGGTGGTGGTGGTGGTGGTGATGGTTGTGATAGTGTTGGTGGTGGTCATAGTAGTGGTAGTGATGGTGGTAATGATGGTGGTGGTGGTAATGGTGTTGGTTGTGCTAACGATAAAAATGTAACTGGACAAACTACATTTTTACACACGAAATGCTAATACCTCACGAGGTCTTCATCTGTCAATTTACTGCAAAATATCAAATCCAACAATTAAAAAATAAATTAGAAAAACAACAACGCTGAAAGCACTAGTCAGAAATGCGTTACCTCTCATCAGACTTAGAAAGCTTGTCAAAACCAAACTTCAGTAGATCTTCCAGCTTAAAAAGTTAACATTTTGAAAATTTATTGGTGATTTGTAGAAAGGAAATCCATAAAGTTTTTGGTTGTTACTTTGATTTTAAGGTCTTCGTATAGGTTTGCAGGGTCATTTCTGTAAAGCGCCCTCAATTCGTCAGAATTTATGCCACAAAAATAAAATAGATATCGTTAGAAAGCTATGAATTTGTAGAATACAATGGTGTCTTTGGTTTCGCGATAAACACAAACCGTTAATAGTTGTGAATTTTTAAATTAAAACCAGAGGGCATTACTCGGGGTGACTCGAGTAAAAAGCGTTTTATTTTGTTCAAAATCTTTTTTTGTAGTTTGATTCCGAGATAAATTTCCAGCAAAAAAGTGGCAGCGTTTTTTGGTATGTCGAGTTTTGCCGATTTTATTGACGACCAAAGTTAAAAATGCTGTTTTTCGACCAACATTCGGACAAAATAAGTTTATCTCGACATTTATCTCGACAAAAGACACTTATCTCGGAATCGAACTGCGAAAAAATTTTTTGAACAAAATGAAACGCTTTGTTCTTAAGTCGCCCCGAGTGAAGCCCTCTGGTTTTAATTAAAAAATTCACAACTATTAACGGTTTGTGTTTATCGCGAAACCAAAGACACCATTATATTCTACAAATTTATAGCTTTCTAACGATATCTATTTCATTTTTGTGGCATAAATTCTGACGAATTAAGAGCGCTTTACAGAAATGACCCTGCAAACCTTAACGAAGACCTTAAGAGTTTTTTACCTCAGCCTTCGTGGAAGTAACTTGGTGGGATTCATGCGAGAACTATAAAAGAAATTAAGTAGAACTTTTTTTAATGAAACGAGAGTACGTACTTAAGATAATTTATACAAAGAAATATCTGACCTTGCCTCCCTCTACCACGGCGTTTGTCAATTTGAGTTTTTCTTGGGCACGGTTAAAGAATATTTCATCAACTGTACTTCGAGCAAGCAAGCGAATAATACGAACTTCCCTGGACAAAAAAAATTAAGTAAAGGAGGAAATTAATTAAAGTGGGAGGGAGGAAAGAGGGAGGGAGGGATGGAGGAAGGAAGGAAGGAAGGAAGGAAGGAAGGAAGGAAGGAAGGAAGGAAGGAAGGAAGGAAGGGAGGGAGGGAGGGAGGGAGGGAGGGAGGGAGGGAGGGAGGGAGGGAGGGAGGGAGGAGGGAGGAAGGGAGGAAGGGAGGAAGGGAGGAAGGGAGGAAGGAAGGAAGGAAGGAAGGAAGGAAGGAAGGAAGGAAGGAAGGAAGGAAGGAAGGAAGGAAGGAAGGAAGGAAGGAAGGAAGGAAGGAAGGAAGGAAGGAAGGAAGGAAGGAAGGAAGGAAGGAAGGAAGGAAGGAAGGAAGGAAGGAAGGAAGGAAGGAAGGAAGGAAGGAAGGAAGGAAGGAAGGAAACGGAAGGGGCAAGGACGGAAATATGATACAGCTTCTATAACACGACTCTCCTCTACGTTACCTAGTCTGGCCAATGCGATGTGCCCGAGCGGCGGCCTGGAGATCATTTTGAGGATTAAAATCACTATCAACAAATATAACAGTGTCCGCTGACACAAGATTCAGACCAACCCCACCTTAAAATAACACAACAAATAATCAAACTAAGAAATGTCCATCAGAATAACCAAGTCTTTCCTCAGAATAAAACGCCTGATGCTTACCGGCACGGGTACTGAGAAGAAATATAAATGTATCTTCAGTTTCATTAAAATTCTTGATGGCAAGATATCGCTCCTCTCCTCTTACAGAACCGTCAAGTCTTTCGTACGAGTATCCTAAAACAAGAAAATAACGTTATTTGTCCTCCTTCCGATGTATGTGATTGTCTATACACAGACCATTCCTGTTTATGATTGGCTCGTTAATATTACAACACGTTCTTTTCATTCCAGCGAGTCAAACGGATTAGCCAGGATGACAACTGCAAGAAAAAATCTTCATTTTTCGTGTCCCATCACCTTTACCTCTTAATCCTAAGTAATCTTGGATAATATCTAGCATTGTGGACATCTGAGAAAAGAGGAGAACTTTATGATTCCTGGAATGGAAGAAATTTCAAGAATTTAACAAAAAATGATTGGGCAAAACAAATAAAATTATTTCTTACTTAGAACAAAAAAGGACGCATAGCAGTAGAATAAAGGAGTTTAAAGTACCTTTTCTTTAAAAATCTCAACAGATGGTCGATAAGTTGAAGTTTTCCTGGAAGAATGTAGTCAAAATATACAGTAAGACTTGTAGTTGTACATAGATAAGCATTTTGTAGCTCCGAGACCGCTGTTTTTCCCTGAGGGGAAGTCGAGCGGTCGAGGAACCACGAAACACATTGTTTTCCCAACGTGCTAGCAAATGAATGTTTGCCCCAAGTGTTAAATGACTACAAAAATGTTGAACAAAACCTTAAAATAGTGTTTTAAATAAAGGCAATGAAGATCCCTCATCTAATCAGAAAGCCATAGGAAAACGGAGTTTGACACTTGGTACATGATAACATTTACGTTTGTTTCGCAATGTAGTTTTTAGTTTTCCCAAAAGAAGCAGAAGAAAGTACGATTTCGCGACAATAGTAGATAAAATAGCAAAAGGCACGGACAGCAATTAGCCATTTTCAACTGCTAACAATATGTAATAGATACAGCATGAGCAGTGATCTGTATCTGATTTACAAGGCGAGCTGCAAGCGAGCCGTAGTAAATCAGATACAGCTCGGCTGCGAATGCTGTATCTTTCTTAAAATACCAATGCATCTAAGTAATCAACAATCGAAATATGGTATAGTAGGTTAATACTGCCGAAACAGAGAACGTAAGTGGTCTAACGTTTCGAGCGAAGGCCCTTCGTCAGAGAGAAACGTCTCTAAGTAATCAAGTTCACCAACTATTTTGGGGATATGGTCTGTTTTAGCCGAGAAAATCGAAGCTAAAGTTTATGTAAATCAGGACGATGCTGTATCCGATTTACAACCACTGCTAGCCTACGGTATTGATTTCTTTTGTGTTTTCATTTTCACTTTACCACTGGCTTCAACAAGATGTTCACCAAGAGTAAATGGTTCGGGTTCAACACCTAGAAATACAGACGACACAAGCTTTAGTCAATCAAAATATGGTTTAGAAACTCGTCAGTTGTTCTATCTGTATGTCCACGTTTATGAAAACTTGTGCACGGTGGGGCAATGTATTTTTGATATAATGAAGTAATCATCCAATAGCAGCGTTTGGGTTCAATCGCTCAATCTTGTTGAGTTAAATATTATAAATACGCAAAAAACAAAAGATTTGTGTACAAGGCATGTACGTACCATTAAACATGTAAGGATGATTGGCGCACTTCCGTAACTGCATAAGAATATTTAACAATCGAGTTCGGTTACCACTGCTATCTGTAAAGGCACCTACACAACAGAAAAGTTACACATGTAACAAAAATATAATTTATAAATTCTGAGCTTCAGAATTCGGAAACTATTCGTCTACAAGGAATAAGTAAACTTGATCTCGAAAAATTCACAAAGAATGCCACATGGTGTTTGGGGAAAGTATCAAAATTCATCTCTTTTAAATTTTAATGTCAGTGATAAAACACTGCTGCTCGTGTTTTACATCTTACAGGAATATAGCCAAACACCGATTTCATTTGTTATCAATTTCTTGCCGAATAGTGTTATTCGTTATACTTAAAAAATAATATAATTAAAGTGTACCATAATCTTTGAGTAATAATGCTTTGTAGTACTTCTTCTGAAGATCCGACATCCCCGTGAATAAAATAACCTATATATGTATAACGAAGCATGTTGTTCATCGTACATTATCACTTCTAGATTGATTACAAAAATAATATTACACAAAATTGGACAATGCCATTAAGTCATTCTAATGTAGTTCTCCCTCTGTGTACACAAGGCTCCACACGCATCCGTTTTTGTTTGAAAACGCAACTTCGTTCTCCGTTTTTAAAATAACCCGCGTTAAAAAATCGAAAAGTTCCACTTTGGAAACCGTCTTCGAAAAGTTCCGTTTTTGAAAACCGTTTCATCGTTTATGTTTGGATGACCAATCCGTAAAGAAAAAAGTTGCGTTTACAAAATAATCCGGATACGTGTGCATGGACGAGGTTAAAGCAACCAGAATGACTTCGCCTTACTCATTCGTAAATGTTCCGCCATTCCCCGCTAAAATGTACCTCTGATTTCCTCGGTAAGTCCAGATGAACCTAAATTATTAAAAAGAAACATGTCACTTGATGATTTTAAAAAAGGAATTAGGATTCCAATAATATTTTATCCGTTACCTCAGACTTTACTCTTCGTAATAAAAATGGCTGCAGAAGACGTTGTAACTTTGAGGAGTCTTTAAAAGAGTTGAATAGATGAATAAATAAATGAATGGATAGGTGGATGGAAGGAAGAGTGAGTGGACGAACGAACGAACGAACGAACGAACGAACGAACGAACGAACGAACGAACGAACGAACGAACGAACGAACGGACGAACGAACGAACGAACGAACGAACGAACGAACGAACGAACGAACGAACGAACGAACGAACGAACGAACGAACGAACGAACGAACGAACGAACGAACGAACGAACGAACGAACGGGTGGATGGATGGGTGGATGGATGGGTGGATGGATGGATGGATGGATGGATGGATGGATGGATGGATGGATGGATGGATGGATGGATGGATGGATGGATGGATGGATGGATGATTGAATGAACGGACGAACAGATGGACGAACGAATGGATGAAAAGAGGGATGGTAATAAGTTGAATGGTGATATAAGTTTAGAGTCTTAAAGTTATTCTCTCACCTTGCAAAGAATTAGTCACATCACTAAAACTGGTAACAAACTCATCCATCAACGAAATATCAAATATTTTTGAAGCCACAAAAGATAGCAGTGAGTACAACTAAAATTCAATGAAAAAATAATACAATATATTTTATAATAAAGTACAAATTTAATACTTTTGGTTAATATGCTTTAGAAATTTACCTCACTGAGATTGTTTTGTATTGGAGTTCCAGTAAGCAGTATAGATACTTTGTGATCAAACTACAGAAAACAAACTTCCTTATTCTATAGCAAATTAAATAATCACTTATTTTAATAAAAGTACCACTGTATATCAATCCAGCATTACCTGAATTAATTCTTGATGAAGTAACGACTGATGATTTTTTAAACGATGGGCTTCATCCACAACTAGAACTTCCCATGATGCACTATTGATCAGATAATGATGATCATGACATTATAATGTTAATGATCATGTTATAATGATGATAATGATGATGATAATAATGATAATGATGATGATGATGATGATGATGATGATGATGATGATGATGATAATGATGATAATAATGATGATGATGATGATGATGACAATGATAATGACGATAATAATGATAATGATGAAGATGATAACAATGATGATGATGATAACAATGATGATGATGATAATGATGATGATAATGATGATGATGATGATGATGATGATGATAATGATGATGATGATGGTGATAATGATGATGATAATGGTGATGATAATGGTGATAATGATGATGATGACAAGGATGATAATAATAATAATGATAATGATAATAATGATGATGATAATGATGATGATAAGAATGATAATAATGATGATGATAATAATAATGATGATGATAATAATGATGATGATAATGAGGATGATAAGAATGATAATGATGATGATAATGATAATAATGATGATGATAATAATGATGATGATAATGAGGATGATAAGAATGATAATAATGATAATGATAATAATATTAATGATGATGATAATGAGGATGATAAGAATGATAATAATGATGATAATAATGTTAATGATGATGATGATAATGAGGATGATAAGAATGATAATAATGATAATGATAATAATGTTAATGATGATGTTAATGATGATGACAATAATAATAATAATAATGTCATTATTATCATAATCAATAAAATTAATTATATTAAGAACAGACTACAGTTGCAATCTTAATGTTTATACACTCACGTTTTTAGAAAACTTGATTCTTTCATGCACATCTAAGAATTATATTAATTATTATTAATAATTATTATACAATCAAATCTGAGTTATAATCACACAACTTTATTTACTGAAAATAATCAGTTAGACATAAATTATATATAGTAGTACAATATTATATACACATACCTCATATGTTGTAAGGACTACATGCAGCTGTTGATCACTAGTTTGTTTCTATAAATATTAAAGATCAACACAATCATACCTTCACACGATCATGTCATTAATTATTTTACTACATTTCTATAAAATTTAATATTATCCAAATATCAAGCTTGAATGGACAAAATTAAAAAAACAACACCTACTTTACTAGGAAACTTTGTCTTGATCTTTGCCCTCTTTTCCTTATCTCCAGTGAAGCAAAGAAAGTTTAGACATGGGGCAAATCTTTTAAAAATAGTAATTTGAAAGTAATACATAAATGAACTAAGTACAGTGCAATACAGTACAGTACAGTAATGCAGTACAGTGCAGTGCAGTACAGTAATGCAGTACAGTGCAGTGCAGTGCAGTGCAGCGAGCGCAGTGCAGCGAGCGTGCAGCACAGCAAGCGCAGCACAGCGCAGTGCAGCGCAGCACAGCACAGCACAACACAGTGCAGTGCAGTAGAGTAGAGTACAGAGTACAGAGTACAGTAGTAGAGTACAGTACAGTACAGTACAGTACAGTACAGTACAGTACAGTACAGTACAGTACAGTACAGTACAAACCAGTGCAGTACAGTACAGGACAATACAGCGCAGTGCAGTACAGTACAGTACAAACCAGTGCAGTACAAACCAGTGCAGTGCAGTGCAGTGCAGTACAGTACAGTACAGTACAGTACAGTACAGTACAGCACAGCACAGTACAGTACAGTACAGTACAGTACAGTACAGTACAGTACAGTACAGTACAGTACAGTACAGTACAGCACAGCACAGTACAGTACAGTACAGTACAGTACAGTACAGTACAGTACAGTACAGTACAGTACAGTACAGTACAGTACAAACCAGTGCAGTACAGTACAGGACAATACAGCGCAGTGCAGTACAGTACAGTACAAACCAGTGCAGTACAAACCAGTGCAGTGCAGTGCAGTGCAGTACAGTACAGTACAGTACAGTACAGTACAGTACAGTACAGTACAGCACAGCACAGTACAGTACAGTACAGTACAGTACAGTACAGTACAGTACAGTACAGTACAGTACAGTACAGTACAGCACAGCACAGTACAGTACAGTACAGTACAGTACAGTACAGTACAGTACAGTACAGTACAGTACAGTACAGTACAGTACAAAGTACAGTAAGTACAGTACAGTACAGTACATATTACAGTACAGTACAGTACACTATAATTAGTACATGCATTCATACCTTGAAAACTCAGTCTGCCAATTCCCAAGCACTGAAAGTGGAGATATCACCAAACAAGGTTTATTCAAAGCACCAGTACTTTTGATGTGTAACAACAATGAAATGACCTGAAGCAATTAATCAATAATACTTAGTTTTTATTTATTGTAACTTAATTACTGGTAACTAGTTACATTTCTGTTAATGTAGCTGTAAATAGTTACAAGAAAATAAGTACAGTAACCACATTCCCAGCATGCTTAACGATAGCCCGTGCACCTGCGACAATTGCCTGCGACTAACCAGAATAATTATAGAAGCCTCTGCAGAGGAGAGAGTACAGTAACTATTGCAGTACTGTTTATAGTTTTCAATTATATTCTTATATGTAATACGTATAATAAATGTCCTATTCTAACCTGTACTGTTTTTCCCAGGCCCATTTCATCTCCCAAAATACAACCATTTTCATTAACAAAACATTGATATAACCACTGAACTCCAAACAGTTGATAATCTCGTAAAATAACTCCAGTTAGACCAGCATTTGAAAGTTGCTCTTGTGAAATATCAGTGATATCATGTTTCCTGTTTAATAATAACTCAACCCGCTTTGTTATCCTCTCCATTAGTTCTTGTTTTACGAGAAATATCGAGCTTCCAACTGCGTTTCTGATTGGCTAGGATATTCTACATGAACCAATGAAAACCAAGAGTACTGTAATTACTATTCACAAAATTATCAGAATTTTTAGACCACCAAAATTTTTGGCACCAAAGATAACAGTATTTCAAGAACTTTACTGTGCCAAAATTGTTAGCCCTTTTTGTTATTAAAATCCATGTATCATCTTTCAAGTTTAAAAGTCATTGTTACAATACATATGATAAATAAAGCATACTATCACTGTAATTTATTTATATAGCCCACGTTTATAGTGACGTCACATGCTAAATACTTGATTCCATCTGTCAAACTGACGTGACGCCATTTTCCCCTTCATTTCCCCCCCTTTTTTTAGTTAGTATTACTGTTTTCTTAGAATCAGTGTTAATTTGAATGTTAGTTTTGCGTTTAGGATAAGTTTTCTGGTTAGAGCGAAGACTAGTACTCGAGATTTGTTTTAAATAATATTTTTTCGATACAATTCGTGATGTCAGTTTGGCATCGTAAACAAAGTATCGAGATCGGAAACCCTCGTTCAATCTTCGGAGTATATTTCATTCTTGTATTCCACGAATGTTTACGAATGTTAGAACTATTTAGAACTTTTTTTTTTGTTTTTCTAGAACCAGCAATATTTTTTTATTTTGTTACTTTTTTAAAACACAAACAAAATAGAGCTCCCCTGACGAGAACATGAATCGTGATGTCCGACAAATCAGGAAGAAATAATAAAGGACAGCTGAAAAGGAAGTCATTCTACTGTGACGTTTGTTTAATATAATATTTCCATATGCAAATCTTCCTTCCTTGGCCTGTAGTACCAGATGAAATTATTAAACGAAAGCTGTAAGATACAGTCTTGGACAACAAACGGATTTATAGCACTTCAAAAGAAACAAAAATACAACTGACATCCCTTGAAAACTTGAGATCGCTTGAAGGATAAAACTTGGCAAAGGTAAAGTCATTATTTTGAGATTTGACTATCTAAAATGATTTGAATAACACTATACGTGCTAGACTGAAACATTTGTGTATATTAAAGTCTCCAGTGCGTTTCACGCTAAAGATTTTCAAGCTAAGAATACCTGATGATTGTAATCAATAAATGTTGATATAAAGGAAGATCAAAGAGGTGTGTAAATGGTGTTTTCTCGCTTTGAAAATCGAAAATCTTTCGGGTGAAACCGGGTTTTAATAGTGATGTATTTATTTAGTTATAAGCAGCTGCGTTTTAGTCAAATATACATCTATGTGGATTACCAAATACTGTGAATTAATATCTAATATTCTCATGCTATATGGCCTATATTGTCATGAATCTGGACATTAACCTGAACATTACAAGAAACTGTTTAGTATGGTACCTATATATAGTACATAGTAATACAGGTTTATATACAGTGTACTATTGAACAGAACTGTTCCACGATTAAGTGTTTTGGGTGAATTACCCTTCGAAGTACTGCCCTTTTATTGTAGTATCTTGGATAATGACCTGTTACATTCACAATATATTTATATATGTTTTTATTGTTGAATATATTTTAAATAGTTTATGAGTTTTTTAAAAGTGTGGTTTTTGTCAGACTGTATATGCTTGCTGTGCTGTTTGATTTGGCTCAAATTGGTTGGCATCAAATTTCACGAGTAGTGTGAATTATTAATGATGAACAATCCACCCACATGCTAAATGATATTTGCATATTAAATATTCCAAGTCAATATGTGATTATTTTCATGAATATTTTTGACCATAATCATATCACAACAGTATATCCTCTGGCATCTGTATTTATTGTGTGATTAATAGCCATTATAATCAGGGTTCGAATTAACGGTGTGCAATGTGCAATTTGCACATCGTTTTGGACCAAATAGTGAAAATTGCATATCACTTTTCAAAACGATGTGCAAAAAAAATCAGACTTAATTGGGACTAATGAACATCCACGTTTACAGGGTAATGCAATGCCAATCTATTGGTACAGGTATGATTTTATAAAAAACGCTTTCACTTTTTTTAGCAGCGTTTTCACGAATCTTTGAAACGAATAAAGTTGTTTTTTTATCTCAATGCTCAATACAAATACGACCAGACTGGCAGGTGTTCTATTTTTAGCCACCATGACAGGTGTGAACTTTTTAGCTGTCACCAGGCCTTATGATAATACTCGGATGTCCCATATGTAAGAGTTAATTACCGAGAACGGAGGCTCTTAGCTGGATAAAGACCGAGATTGAAAAACAATTTTGTTTTATGATAATTAGATTGTAAAGCACCAGTAATGTCTAATAGTTAGATTCTATATTGCTGAAGCTCTAGGCATAGGTGTTGTTTACGTGAGACAGTATGGCGAATACAAGCAGCGACGACGATAATATGTTTATAACGCAAAATGTTTTTAGCCAAACAAAATCCGATGAAAATGTAGACGTAATCCATGAATTTTTGTTCGGAGAAGGGGAGTTAGAGCTGCCTGATGAAAAACAATCACCACCACCAAAAGTGAATAAGGAGAAAACCAAGAGGGTGGTTGTAGTTTCTGATGGGGAGCTTGAGAAACGAAATGTTGAGCGGATACCCAAAGGCACAAGACATAATACCAACTGGGCGGTTAGTGTTTGGAAAGAATGGGCGGAAATAAGAAATGGCGAAGCTACGAGACGTGAGAATGATTTGTTCACATTTGTTGAACCAGACATTCTAAACTTGCACAACAATGATGAAATAAACTATTGGCTAGCAAAATTTGTGGTTGAAATAAGAAAGAAGAAGCCATGCGGAGAACCATACCCGCCGAATTCGTTATATCAGTTATGTTGTGGTATTCAACGTTATTTTCGAGAGAACGGTAAAGCAGATTTGAATTTGTTTGAGAATTCATGCTTTAAGAAATTTCACGATTCATTGGACAGCGAAATGAAGAGGTTGACTACACTTGGGTATGGCATTGATGTTAGACAAGCAGAAGCTTTTACAGAAGAGCAGGAAGAGAAGCTATGGAGCCTTAAATTGCTTGGTGACTATTCTGCTAAAGTGCTTTTGGATACGATGGTTTTTTTGATTGGTAGAAATTTTGCCTTGCGAAGTGGAAAAGAGCACAGAAATCTACGTTTCGAGCAATTCACATTGATTGAAGCCAGTGGAGGTGAACCGGAGAAACTTGTGTTTAATTCATTTGGAGAAAAGAACAATCAAGGTGGACTGAAACATCGGTCAATAAAACCAAAAAAAATTGAGCATTACGCCAACGAGGATGTTGTGGAAAGATGTTTGGTGAAGGTCTACAAAAAATACGTTGCAAGATGTCCGACAGGTGTTTCGGGAAGTTTTTATCTCGCGCCTAAACGAAAGATTAATGATGGAGATGAAGGTAAGTCTGGAAATTTAGTAACACATGTAAAATTAGAGAATCTCGGCATTTTTCTAACGACCATTTTCTTTCGTTTTGGTGTATTAGTATGGTTTACACGCAATCCAGTGGGACATAACCCGTTAGGACAAACGGTACGAAGGTTATGCGAAGCTGCCACCATTAAAGGCCACTTCACGAACCACAGTTTGAGGGCAACAACAGCAACAAGGGGTCTAGCCAAAGGGATTCCTCAGAAGTATGTGATGGAGAGGACTGGACATCGTGACGTGAGATCGCTACAAAGGTACGAAAGACCAGATATAAAGACTAACATAGGTATTTCTAAGTGTCTAGATGGTGGCAACAACAGTTACTTTAAGCTCGAACCTAGTCGTGGCGTGAATGAAAAGGATGTTGGTTCCGCAGTAAAGAGAAATAGGGAAGAATGTAGCGTGAAGGACGAGCAACCTCCTTGTGTAATCGAAGAAAAAAAGGCACGGCAAAGTGTGGCACAGCTAGAAATGAAGGAAAGAGGGTACTTTGATAACTGCACATTCAACTTCAATTAAGTTTAATGGTTTAATGGTGCGCGTAAAAAATATGTGTATAGAATGACATTATTTTTAGAGTTGTGTGATATAAAGTATATATAATTTTGTTGTTAACGTAATCATTGAAGTTTTGTTGTAATTTAATTATACGTGAATAATATATATAGCATGGATGCTCACTGTCTTTTTCAGAGCTAGCTTTACAGGGATTTATCTGTATAAAACCCTGGAAAGCCGGGTTTTATTCATATAAAACCCGGCTTTCCCGGGTTTTATATAGATAAATCCCGTGAATATTAATTAATTCTATTCATCAACCCCACTTTTCCCTGGGGATGTATCAAAACCCTCCCCTGGCTTTAAGATTCTTAACCAAATAAAACCCTACTGAAAACAATAGAAATCCGCAGAAATTTGAACTAATTGGCTTTAGTGCTTTTGTTTTGCTTTTCGAAAAGCTGTTTAATCGAAATCGCTTTCTTTACTTATGGCTTCTTTATCGAAAGGCTGTAACAGCAAAGTATACACCATTGAGAAATGGAAAGAAACATTACATGCCGACTGGCTTGAGTATGACAGTGATGGCAAAGAATGGCAAAGTGGTACATTCATTGCGTTGCAAAGTTTGCACAATGAAAGAAAACAGAATTACCTCTGCAAAAAACTTCTCACACAAATTTATAATTGGTTCAGCAGTTGTAAAGAAGAACTCCGTAGTAAATCACACGAATTCAGATCAGGATGTCTCGAGACAGATTGGACAGTTTATTAAAGATTAGCGAAGAGGGTCCTTCAGTCAAGGAATACGATGCAACTTCTCCAACTGATCGGTGGTATGGTCAAAAGAAGCGCAGAATTGGATTTGGAGGACATGTTTATCCCGAGAAACGAAAGAAGAAAAACAACACGTCCGACGCAGCACGCCGACACACCTACTTTTCTGATCAAGAGTCCGAAATCGATTAGCTAAAATGCATTCAAAGTTACTTAATGTCGTGTTTATTTATTAAAAATAGATTACAAATAACGTTTTAAGACTACAGTGTATTAAATTATCGCAGTTTGACCATAGGTTTGACTGAGTAGTTAAGATTATGCCAGAGCTATTATATTTTTAGCCTTTTATTTAACCATAGTTAATGATTTAACACTCGTTCCAGAACCATATATTTTCAAAAAATAGTTGCACATCATTTTTTCGCAACTAATTCGAACCCTGATTATAATAAATCTTTCAAGGATTCCCAATGGTGATTAGATAGTTGTATGACTCAAGATAGATTTGTGGATAACATCACATTTTATTATTTTGCTGAACTTTCAATGTGTTTTATACATTACTTGGTCATTCATCAAAGAAATATTGCTTCAAAAGCTCAGAAAAAATAAAATGTTGTGCATTGACAAATCTATCTCAAGTTTTTAAATGATCAATATTAGTATTTTAAGTTACTAGAACTTACAATATCTGGAGAGATGTGTCTCATGTCAATGTACACCAAGCGTGATATTCATTCTTATCATCATGTTTAAAGTGCCACTAACCCCAAAAAATTTTTCTCGCAAATCTAAGAGCCCTTATTGAGTGGATTAGGCCAGTTAATAAATTATTGGTATTGGACGTTTCGTTGATCTTCTGTAGACGACCAAAGTTGCATCTGCATGTCCCATGGCGGAGCAGGAAAGGGAATGGGTATATTCCTGGTGTTACGTCAGACAAGTCAAACAAGGAACTCCTTTGAGCTCTGTCTGGTGAATACATAGAATTTTTTGGGTTGAAAATTAATTTTCCCAACTAATTCAATGTAAAAATTCTATGCATTCAGCATACAGAGCTCAAATGAGTTCCTTGTTTGGCTTGGCTGACGTCACACCAGGAATATACCCAATCCCTTTCCTTCTCCGCCATGGGACATGCATATGCCAATTTTTGAAACTTTGATGGTCTACAGAAGACCAAAGAAATGTCCAATACCAATAATTTATTCACTGGACTAATCCACTCAATAAGGGCTTTTAGATTTGCGAAAAAATTTTTTTGGGGTTAGTGGCACTTTAAACATAAATGGTAAACTGTATAATTAAAAAAAATAAAATGTCAACTTAAGACTCTATTCTTGTTCCCAGGTCTTTACTTGTTTTTTTTATGTTTATTTGATTTGATTTTTAACAAAGATGATCACAAGAACAAAAACAACAACAAAATAAATGTAAAAACATGGCAGGGTAGCGCCAATTATAGTGGTCCCAGAGAGCAGCATCAAACAATTAGACACAAGTGAAGGGCCTGGGAATGAGAATGATGTCATCAGTTAGTGATGTCATCAGTTAGTGACATCATCAGTTGGTGACATCATCAGTTGGTGACATCATCAGTTAGTTACATCATCAGTTAGTGACAATGACCATCAGTTGGTGACATCATCAGTTGGTGACATCAGTTGGTGACATCATCAGTTAGTGACATCATCAGTTGGTGACATCATCAGTTGGTGACATCATCAGTTGGTGACATCATCAGTTGGTGACATCATCAGTTGGCGACATCAGTTGGTGACATCATCAGTTGGTGACATCATCCGTTGGTGACATCATCAGTTGGTGACATCATCAGTTGGTGACATCATCAGTTAGTGACATCATCAGTTGGTGACATCATCAGTTAGTGACATCATCAGTTGGTGACATCATCAGTTGGTGACATCATCAGTTGGTGACATCATCAGTTAGTGACATCAGTTGGTGACATCATCAGTTAGTGACATCATCAGTTGGTGACATCATCAGTTGGTGACATCATCAATTGGTGACATCATTAGTTTGTGATGTCATCAGTTAGTGACATCATCGGTTAGTGATGTCATCAGTTAGTGACATCAGTTAGTGACATCATCAGCTAGTGACATCATCAGTTAGTGACATCATCAGTTAGTGACATCATCAGTTAGTGACATCATCAGTTAGTGATGTCATCAGTTAGTGACATCATCAGTTAGTGACATCATCAGCTAGTGACATCATCAGTTAATGACATCATCAGCTGGTGACATTGTCAGTTAATGACATCATCAATTATCAATTAGTGACATCATCAATTAGTGACATCATCAGTTAGTGACATCATCAGTTAGTGATATCATCAGTTAGTCACAAGAAATGTAACATGTATGTGCTACTGTGAGTGCATGAATCCTACACTACTAAGGCTGCCAAGTAGAGAAAGCTCAACTTAATGTTGATCTTAATTTGATCATCATGTATAGGTTTATCTTGCCAAGCCATGAAGTTGTTAATTGCAACAATAATGGCCATGGTTCTCGCCATCCCCAACCATGCCAAGGTCGAGTTTGTACACCACAACTACAAAGACATGACCAAAGTGCTCAAAGAGTATGCTGAATCTTGTAAGAACATATCTCGACTGTACAGTATTGGGAAATCAGTAAGAGGACGTGAATTGTGGGTGTTTGAAATTACAGACAAGCCTGGAGTTCATGAACTTATGGAACCAGAATTTAAATATGTTGGAAATATGCATGGAAACGAGGTTGTTGGACGAGAACTGTTGCTTCATCTTATAGCATTACTGTGTGACAACTACAAGAAAGATGCTGCTATCACCAAACTAATTGATTCAACAAGAATTCACATTATGCCATCCATGAACCCAGATGGTTATGAAGAAGCAAGCGAGGGTGACTGTGATGGTCTTACTGGTAGAAGTAATGCAGATGATGTTGATTTAAATAGGTAATTATCAAGATTCTGAAGCTTGGCATGGCGATGTATGTTAAAATGTCAATGCAGCGAGAATTACGTTTGTCTAGTTTGAAAGAACATTGAAAATGATAAAGCAACATCTTTCGTAGAATTTCGTTTCCTTGCTGAGATATTCAGGTTTGTTTGTTATGCAAATGACCTACTTATGACATCACACTGCATAACGATTTTTGAAAGAGCATCAATTTTAGGATGGTCCAAATATTTTACACACAACGCACGTTTAGTGACCAGTCATGGCTACATGCATGTACGTGAAAATTTTTAGTACTTTCGATAAGTACTCTCAAAGAAAATCATACTTTTTTAAAAAGTCATTATGCAGTGTGATGTCATAAGTAGGTCATTTACATATCAAACAAACCTGAATATCTCAAGAATGAAGCAAGGAAACGAAATTCTACAAAAGATGTTATTTTATCATTTTCAATGTTCTTTCAAACTAGATAAACTTAATTTTCATGTTTATTAACGATAAAAATTCGCTGAGCTTTCGTCCCGTAAACTCGGGACTTCGTCAGTTATTTACAAACAATTTAACAACTAATATCACTTCGTGTTTAAAATATCTGGTGAAACACTGCTGCTCATATTACTTAAAGTTGTTACTAATTTTTTTACAGGAACTTTCCAGATCATTTTTATGGTCAAAGTGAGCCACCAGAGGCCGAGACTAAGTTGTTGATAAACTGGATTGAATCCAACCCTTTTGTTCTATCAGCCAATCTTCACGGTGGTTCATTAGTAGCCAACTATCCTCTAGACGACTACCCAAAAAATTCCAAAGACAGCTCTACTAAGGATGATGATGTGTTTAAATCACTAGCTCTTACTTATTCTGATAATCATAAAACAATGCATCTTGGGAAAGCATGCTCTCTTTATCCAGACGAAAGATTTAAACTTGGTGAGTTTCTTAAAGGGATCCTCGCATGTTTGAACAAATAATTAGCCTCAAGGGAGCCGTTATCGTGCATTTGATGACGTCAAATGGTTGCATTTATTGCCCCTGAAACAATAGGGTCGTTTATACGAGAGTCGATAAGACGTGCCTACATTATAACTCATTGGATTCATCTAAGCCCGATATGGCAAAATATTTAAGTCGAAAATTCAATATTGGGCGAGACCGAAGGTCGAGCCTAATATTAAAATTTGAGACTTAAATATTTTCCATATCGGGCGAAGATGAATCCAATAGGTGTTTTATTATATCGAACAAATAATCGTGCAATTGACGAGTAAATTTACCTTGTGCACCTGTCCAAAGGTTGCTGCCCATTTTAGTTGTCCTACATCGTAAAATATTGGGCTGGCACGTGACGCTAATGTAGACATTTGATTGGACGATTATTTGTGAGGGTATAATAAAAGACGTGATCTGACCCATTTGTACGGCGTTTTTAAACAAGTTCTCGTTTCTCGTTATAGCGGACACCCTGGGGACCGTCACTTTGTGTCCGTAATAGCAAGAGTCCGCAATAACGGCGTGCGATGAAAATGATCCGATTTCAGACTGTAAAATGTCACTATAATGTATTACTGCTCTTTTCTTTTAAAATGTCCAGTTTCTTTTAATTCCTAGTTAACATTTACTGTGATATATAATTATACAATACAAGTCAAATTATGAACCAAAAATTTCAACTGTAACATGAATGTGAAGTGTCTTTTCTTTGTCATTTTTGCCGACAGAAATGATGACAAATAGAAGAGTATAAATATGTCCAAAGTGTCCGTTGTCACGAGAGTAAAACAATAAAAATGTTTGTTTGGGACCACATGAAGTGTCCGCAATTCGGTATTATAGCGGGAGTCCGTAATAGCGGGAGTTATTTCCATACATTTCGTAGTAGTTTCGGCTGGGGATTTAGTTCATGTCCTGTCCCTTGCGGGGTGTCCGTAATAGCGGGGTGTCCGCAAGGCGAGAGTTCACTGTACCTTTTATACGAGTGTTTCACGTCTTATGTAAGGTCACAGGGAGCCCATCTTGGCAGCGCGTGGGTACCCTGTGGCGGACTCGAAAGACGCGCGGACTGTGGCAGGGGATTTAATGAACGGCGTCGTATCAGCTCTCGTATAGACAGCCGTAATGAAACCATTGTCTTGGAATAATAAGTCTATAACCATTTTACGTCATCAAATCGAAGATGGCGACGCCCATGAGAGCTATTTGTTCAGACATGCGTGCAGGGACACCTTTAACGTCATGTACTAGGGATGAATTATTGACTATAAGCTTGACGAATATCTACCAAACGTCTCTTCACATACACTACATGTATACGTACAACTCATATCACTTTAACTACACCTTAGCTCTTTATCTGAGTCCCATGCAGTAGCTCAATCCTTGTTACAATCTCTAACCGGTTATTTGAAGGTTGCAAGTTCAGTAATTTATTTAATTTATTTAATTTATATTGCGCATATTACATTTCAATATGTTCATGTGCGCATTACACTGTTTAGAATACTCCTAAGGATTTTCCAATGTGGCCGTGTCGAGGCATATCAAAGGCGCTTTAAGCAGCCGCCATACGACACAGTTCAGACCACGGATTCCAGATAAGCCCTAGGTGTTGATTTTTACGGAGGGAGGAAAACCGGAGAACCCGGCGAAAAACCCTTGGAGCACAGGAGAGACCAACTAAACTCTACTCACATAAGTCCCCAGCTCGAGAACGGGGTCGTTCCCAGACGGTCACCCATCCAAATACTAACCCCGTCTAACCGGGCTTAACTATTGGTGAGAGGCAGCGCCCAAACAGCACACGCCACCCGTCCCTATTTCTGGCACCGAGCGTCTGTTCTATAAATGTTGTTGTAACATATGTTGTAAGAGATTGCGGTCAGCAGCACTTCGTATTCTCCCTGTGCGTGCGTGCGTGCGTGCGTGCGTGCGTGCGTGCGTGCGTGCGTGCGTGCGTGCGTTCCTTCTCTCCTTCCTTCCTTCCTTCCTTCCTTCCTTCCTTCCTTCCTTCCTTCCTTCCTTCCTTCCTTCCTTCCTTCCTTCCTTCCTTCCTTCCTTCCTTCCTTCCTTCCTTCCTTCCCTACCTTCCTTCCTACCTTCCTACCTACCTACCTTCCTTCCTTCCTACCTACCTACCTACCTTCCTTCCTACCTACCTACCTACCTACCTACCTACCTACCTACCTACCTACCTACCTACCTACCTTCCTTCCTTCCTTCCTTCCTTCCTTCCTTCCTTCCTTCCTTCCTTCCTTCCTTCCTTCCTTCCTTCCTTCCTTCCTTCCTTCCTTCCTTCCTTCCTTCCTTCCTTCATGCGAAATCAATAAGCACGTCACCAAGCTTTAAGACTAGGTCTGGTTTTGAGTGTAGTTCGTACTGAATGCATGGATTTCTCTGCTTCATTCTAGGAATTACAAATGGCGCTCACTGGTACAGTGTTTCTGGTGGAATGCAAGACTACAACTATTTCCATAGCAACTGCTTCGAAATCACGCTGGAACTGAGTTGCTGTAAGTTTCCAATGACCACGGAACTGGGTACATTTTGGGATCAAAATAAGAACGCTTTGCTGGCATTCATGAACAAGGTACACGCAGGAATCTATGGGACAGTGAAGGACTTGAGTGGTAACTTGGTACCCGGTGCTATCGTGAATGTGACAGACGGACGAAGAGTGGTGAGGACCGCTGAACAAGGTGATTACTGGCGTCTATTAGAACCGGGGAACTACATGGTACGAGTATCACTACCGGGGGTATCTGGATCAGTTTCAAAGAGAGTGGTTGTTGGACAGGAGCCTGAGGCGACACGAGCAGATTTTGTACTGGAAGTCGAAGATGGACAAATGTTCAAGCAGAAAAATAATGAAAATTCGTCATCTGGGCCAGGCGTGATTGCTATCGTGTTACTAACTGTCTCTGTTTGTCTTCTGATTGCTATCATAACCATGATTGTATATTATCGAAAAGTTCGTAAGAGTCACGACTACACCAAGATGGAATTCACCTGAATCTACCTTTACAGGTCTCGCCCTTCTCTTTCAACTTCCTCCAAGTTGCAAAAATCTCAGAATTTAGTTAAGTAGAATTCTTATAGTGCTAGATCTGTGTCAAGCTGTAGGTACTCGGGAAAAAATCCTGAATCATACGGAGATTGAACCAGCAACCTTGTGAGAACTATAGTAACAGAACCAGCAAGAGATCGATGAGCAATCTTTCAACAAACGTTCATGAAAACCTGTGCAGTACTTTGTGAGATATCCGACGGACGGACGGACGGACGGACGGACGGACGGACGGAAGGACAGACAGACAGACAGACAGACAGACAGACAGACAGACAGACAGACAGACAGACAGACAGACAGACAGACAGACAGACAGACAGACAGACAGACAGACAGACAGACAGACAGACAGACAGACAGACAGACAGAGGTGAAAACACACCATTGAGCTACTGTGGCGGACCGAGGTGATTTGGAGTATTTAAGTACAGCGGTGTTGAGAGTACGTTCTTGAGTCTGACAAATACTTGTTGGGCAACAAGTCGTGTTTTGTCAGCGTTAACTCATTCTTGTCTGAGCCAGCCAGAAACGGTCGCTTTATTGTTTTACTCTGTCTAACGCTAGATGATATTACTCATCAAAGGGAGACCCTCAGACAGCCTAGGCAGGATTAAATAGTTATAAAGCGTGTGACTAGTTCTCACAAGGTTACCGGTTCACTCCCCGCCTGGGAACGCAGGATTTTTCAAAATTAAAAAGCGGATGTAGTTTTCGAACATGACAACAGAGATAGACAAATATTTTATTTTTTTCAATTTAATCTTATTGTTCGGCTTACATTGTGGACAAACATGGAATCGATTGATTAACTTTCGTTTAATTAAACTTAGAGGAATGTTTTAATAGGAGGAAGGGCCTAGTGAAGAGTATATTCTTTGTAATTAAACATTATTCTAAACATATTCTATTGCAATGATGTAAACGCAATTTTAAGATATTGATTAAATGTCTTGGACATGCGTGAAATATTCTGAGAGTGTCTTTTTCTTATCTTAGTGCTCAGATAGCCCTTTGTTATAATTGCGGTGCCGTTAGCAGCGCTGTATAGACCACTTTCATAAAGGCCTTCATTTTAAATATTCTTTTCTGTGCATCTAAACGAGCCTTTCTGGCCTCGTTATGAGGCAAAGGTTCTTTTGAATTGCAGACATACAAGCGAGGCCAGAAAGGCTTATTAAGATGCACATAAAACAATATTCTAATTTATCGCTATTATGAAAGTGGTGTATATTCTGCCTGTGACCTCCCTTAGTCCCTCCTTCCTAATTCCTGCCTTCCTTCCTTCCTTCCTTCCTCCCTCCCTCCCTCCCTCCCTCCCTCCCTCCCTCCCTCCCTCCCTCCCTCCCTCCCTCCCTCCCTCCCTCCCTCCCTCCCTCCCTCCCTCCCTCCCTCCCTCCCTCCCTCCCTCCCTCCCTCCCTCCCTTCCTTCCTTCCTTCCTTCCTTCCTTCCTTCCTTCCTTCCTTCCTTCCTTCCTTCCTTCCTTCCTTCCTTCCTTCCTTCCTTCCTTCCTTCCTTCCTTCCTTATCGATATACCGTGGTAAAGATTGTCCATAAATTAACTGTTTAGCGTCGATTTTCTCCTTAAATACTGATCCGTTTGAGAAGCTACATCAAGCACTTGAAATTCTTCTTTACCACGATATTAAAACACCTCGAAGTTGCTTAAAAATCTCGGTTTATATCGCTTCGTTTTTTCAACTCACTTCTTCGATGTTTGCACGCCGTGGTAAACAAACGTCATATATTAAATCAAAGATTCAAAAATGAACTTTCCATAACCTTGTAGTTGACATATTCATCGATCGTCCAATATGATAATATATTCATGCAGACAGATAATTTCCAATATTTAAATAATCCTTGAAAATGTCAATCATTGAGAAACTATATATACCATATGGATATATAGGAAATGTTCTGCTTTACTCGACAATATTTTTGCAACAGTGATCAAAACTAGAACAAGGTTGATCATCGATCTATAAAACGTTTACCGTTTAGCCAGCCACACCGCATCATTCTTTACAGCTAGTAGACAAGGTTATAAATACACCAAATCGTAGTTCATTTAGGCCCACGTGCAATTAGTTTCCTATTCAATTTGGGCCCCTATGCAAATTACATCGTGTCTATTAAAGCATAATGGGAAGATAACATAGGCTGGGACTGTTTTTTCATGTTTTGAGTTCATTATTTTTAGACACTACGTTTAGGATTATTGCCAAGGATAATCGATAAGCAAATTTTATCCTTATAGAATACCTAAACATTAAAAAGTTTCTGACATCAGAAATGTTATGTTTACTACGGCTGCTTCAGTCTCATGTTATAAATGAACTACGTTTTATCCCGACTCAGATTGTATGCGCAGTCGAAACTCCGATTTCATCTATTATGCATGCTATCATTGGCTCTTGTAATCTCTCTTAACATCGCCACTTTGCTCAAAGATTTCATTCAATTTATGCAGGGCAGTCAGCAAAGTTCTGTTTAAACTTTAATAACGGTTTTAAAGCCTTCTACATACATAAAATTAACAACTTAATTGATCAATAAAAGACTGTCCAATAAAAAATGTCGGCGAAGATGATTTCGACAGCTGATTACGTTCGAGCCCAAACAAAACAGGTGTTTTCCAGCTCTTTCGCCTGCCATATATTGCTAAAATTTGCATAAGTCTTTAGTCAAGGGTATATATGCATACGAGAAAAGAGTTATCAGTTGACGTTCATTGATTAAATAACTAGTCGACGCTCACTGAAGACTTCAACAGTTATTATTTAGCACTGCGACGACAAACTCGACCACAAACTCGACCACAAAAGCAATCCAACCACGCCGACAACAACTAATGTCTTTTAAACCTCAAAGATTTGAAGTTTTTATGATCGAAACGCAACGGGACGTGAATTGAATCGTTGCTATATAAACTTAGTCTATCCGTTGAAAAGATGGGTCAGGCTGGTAGTAAGCCGTTTGAGGGGAAGGTTGTGAAGACGTTATCAGGTCACAGTCGAGCGGTATTACACTGTGAGTTCACAAAAGATGGAGAAACTCTGGCGACATGTTCAGCTGACAACAATATCATTTTATGGACCGTATCAAGTGGAGAACCTTTGAGAACTTTGGAAGGACACACGTTGGAAGTAAATTGTTGTTGTTTCTACGAAAACGTCTTGGCAACAGCTTCGAATGACAAGACAGTTATCTTATGGTTGTATAACACTGGGAAAAGGGCTTCTCGATTGGGTAAGAACACCTCAATAGAATTAAACACAATAACAGTGAGCAGTTCTCAGTGCTACCTTAACTAAGGTACTTTAGGCTTTTGTGTCTCGTTGTTTTGCCGTAATCGGTGCGTGTTATGAGTATGACTTATGAAGAAATTTCAATTATAAACTTAAATCTCCGAACGGAATCATTTATCATTGTCCGTGATTGAGAAAGTTTTTCGCCTCGGATAGCATAATAAATTATTTAAGGTTTGGGTCAAATGTTTAGCTTAAATGAATATATAATTGAATTTTTTTTGGTCTACTAAGCCGCAATAGAAATGGAAATTGCAAATATAGTGGCAATTTTAGTAAAAAAATTGAATTTTGGAATAATTAATACGACTCGCATGGCTTATATATTTGTGAGGACTTTGCAAATATCTGAATCACGCGCAGTATTTTCTTGCTATATATTAACTTCTATAGTATATTAATGAATAATAAAATACAATTCGACTGGCCTTGGATACGATGAAGTAAAAAGTAGAGTGCTGTGTAGACCAGAGTTGGAAAAAAGCTGCGGGTATGCGGGTACCACCCGGAGGAAGGTTTACTTTAGTGAAGGAAGGTTTAAAATGAAAACACGTGAAACAACACATTCGGTAATCTGAGAAAGTTACAACTGACCAAGCAAGGTGTCGAGAAGAAAAGCGATTTGCAGCAAAACATTGGCTAACCAACAATTATGCAGCACTGGCAGTGGCAGCAGTTACATGTGTGAGACATGTACGCTGATGTCTGCTGTGATGTCTGTATCTTCGCAGCAGTCGAGGGTATAGTTGGTAGGCTGTCAGTCAGCAGCGGTCAGTTATTAGTAGCTATTGTAGTATGCCAAAGCTTACCTATATAGGAAAACCTTGAAAACCAATTGCAAGGTACTGTAAAAGTCACGCAGTATTTATGAACGTTGCAAAACACAAAATTCTCGCTATATATTTTGAGGAAGGTTATCTAAACTTAAAAACCCATCCGGAGGAAGGTTGAATACTTTTTCCAACTCTGGTGTAGACTGCCTCGATTATAGTTTTTATAATGAAATACTGACGTTTCGAGCGAGTCCTTCATCAGAGTGAAATGTAACGGAGACGTCTTAATAGTGGACCTGCACAATCCAACGAGAATGAACGAATATGCAGTTATGCTAATTATATGGCAAGCAAAATCTTAGATGTTCATTGACTGACTGTTGCCGGAGTGTAATCAATAGTCGTCAACATTCAGTATATAAAAACGACCAAAACTCGTATAGCCGTATTATACCTTCACGCTGGAACCCGATCGAGAAACCATACATATCATGCTATTCGTAAGACCATTTGAATCATACCGGCACAGAAATCACCTGAGGTATAGTGTTATGAAAATGTTCTCTTACTTGCCACAGCCACCGCTTCACAATTTATGTCAACTCCAAATTGTCATTAACCCATTGGTAGCTCTCCCCTTGACCACCTTCACAAGTATTTCAAATCGTCTGGCGTTAGCCAGAGTAAAATACTAAAGTCTGAATCAGTCCCAGAAGACTGATTCAGCAATCTGTCCCACAAGACTGATTCAGCCAGTCGGTTGGAACGGCAAGTTATTATCACCCGCCTCAGTATCCAAACACGGAAAATTCCCGCCAAAACGATTTTTTGAAAATGTCGGACAGTATATCATATTCGCTTGCGATTATTTTATAAAAGAAATACCAAATGGTTTTTTCCGCGTGTTTGGAGACTCTTATCCAAACACTTGGGAAATTGCTCGACTTTCGAAAAGCTAAACATACTCGCCTACGGCTCGTGTTTTGTTACGCTTTTCTCCAGTCTCGCAATTTCCCGCGTGTTTGGATCAGAGTATCCAAACACGGAAAACCATTTGGTATTTCTTTAATAATCGATAAATAGTTGGTACATTATAAATGACTTTCCTTTCCCAGTGGAGATAAAAACCGAACGCATTCCTCTACAAGAAATATAATTATCTATAACGCTTCCTTTTGTTTCGTTATCAAAATTATGTTATTGTGGCAAAACTACGTCCCGAAACTTCAAAACGTCAGAGATATTTAGAAAATGTCTGGGTATTTTGGTTTCTTTCTTGCATAGAAACCCAAAATTTTCTCAATCATTTTTATGCTTGTTTTGAGTGGGCATTTGGCCATTTGCCTTTTTAAGGTTAGATTTAAAGTTGTGGGCTATCTCCGGTTAAGGTCTTCGTTAAGGTTTGCAGGGTCATTTCTGTAAAGTGCTCTCAATTCGTCAGAATTCATGCCACACTTTGGTTTCGCGATTAACACAAACCGTTAATAGTTGTGAATTTTCTAACTAAAACCAGAGGACCCAGAGGGCTTCACTCGGGGCGACTTTAGAACAAAGTGTTTCGTTTTGTTCAAAAAAAAATTTTCGCAGTTCGATTCCGAGATAAATGTCCAGCAAAATGGTGTCAGCGTTTTTTTATTTATTGCCTGGTTTCGAATTTATGACTTATTTTGCCCGAATGTTGGTCGAAAAACAGCATTTTTAACTTTGGTCGTCAATAAAATCGGCAAAACTTGGCAAAAAATCGGCAAAATAAAAACGCTGACACCGTCTTGCTGGAAATTTATCTCGGAATCAAACTACAAAAAAAGATTTTGAACAAAATAAAACGCTTTTTACTCCAGTCGCCCCGAGTGAAGTCTTCTGGTTTTAATTAAAACATTCACAGCTATTAACGGTTTGTGTTTATCGCGAAACCAAAGACACCATTGTATTCTACAAATTAATAGCTTTCTAACGATATCTCTTTTATTTTTGTGGCATAAATTCTGACGAATTGAGGGCGCTTCACAGAAATGACCCTGGAAACCTATACGAAGACCTTAAATCACGCCCTGTGATTGGTTGCTGACGTGGCGAGATTTCTCCGTAATGCCCGCGGGCATCATGAAAATTGTTAATGCCCTACGAATGGAAACAAACAAAAAATCCTAATAAAAAACTTTTATTGCCGAAAAACGGCGAAAATAAATGAAATAGACGACGATGAACATCACAAAAGTAAATTCTAGTATCCAGACGAGAAAGAAATAGCAGAAAATAACGCTAGTTCGATGTTTTAAAGAAGTTAAAGGAAGCAAAGACCAAGAAATACAAGATTGATTTTAAAATAAAAAGTGCCATATAATAAACTACTTAATAACCTCGACCGTTCGGTCTTTTTTACGGTAAAATAGGGACGGACCTTAAGATGCTAGGACGACGACGGCAGTTAAAATGCAATTCAAATTTTACCATTAAAAAGAAATCACAGTTAACTGACTACTGTATTTAATATTTGAAGCTTGTTTTATAACTTTCAAAGTGTTAAAACGGTTGCAGTGTCTGTGTTAAGGCAATCTCAGACAACAGCTTCTCATCACCCCACGAGTCAACGTCGTCCTGAAGACGTGAAAATGGTCTGAGTAGCGTTGTATACAGAGTGAGGACAGTGTTCAGATTACTCTTGGGACTAGAAATTATTCATTATCTTTGTTTTGCATGAAGAATGCTTTTGTTTGAAGGACGTCGTCCTTGAAGTTGCTGTTGTAGATCTTAAGGTCCCTATTGTTAAACCTCGGGCTTGAACGTATCAATCTCGCTATCGCTCGGTCAATATAGCATGACCTCAGTTTAATATTTTACAGTAATAACCTCACTCTCGGTTATCAAGTAGTTAGTATTTGATTTTTGGTTGGGATTAAAAGCCGAAATCTTATAAGAAAACAACATTAAATGCAGCTGCCCCAATTCATGGCCGACGGCAATTAATAAATGAAATTGTTATACAGCTAGAGTTTCGCTGGATGCAACGATGACTGTCATTGGTTGGTTTGTGGTCACATGACCTTAGCTAAATTTCAATGTCTACCGAGCGGGCAATAATTGAGAACTTATTGCCTGCTCGGTCAATAAGTTTTCAATTGTTTCTCGCTAGAACTTTCAACTCTTCACGGCATCCTATAAACAAAAGCTTGTTTGGTACGAAAAAAAGAATATTTATAGGTCTTCAAAGCATGTGTGAAGATTAACTGGAGAAATGTATTGCTGTTCTTTTGTTCTGAGACTCATATTTGTTTGTTTGATGTGAAATTACAGAGCCAGGCGAAATGTTTTGGTAAGTCTTTCAGTTTGTCTTTTCGTTTGTGTACTTTCTCTTGATAAACGTCGAAATTATTCAGCGAAACTCAAGCTATATAACAAAACACTTAATGTCTCATCCCTCGGGAAACAGTTAGTTTTGTTTTCCCTCGAGTCTCGATGTTTCCCTTGACTTCGTCTCGGGAAATATCAAGACTCTCGGGAAAACAAAACTAACTGTTTCCCTCGGGAGCAGACATTAAGTGTATATTATTATCATTAATATTGCAGCAATTCACTCGGGCCCAGTACTATCTTGCTCTATTTCACCAAACGGTCGATATTTAGCAACGGCTTCCAAAGACAAGACAGTTCGACTTATGAAGTTCCGACCAGGCTCGGGAGCATTCGTCAGCGGCTCGGAAATGCGAAAGCTTGTTGGCCACTGCGAATCAGTAAACGATGTTCAGTTTGCTCACGACGAAAGTTACCTAGCAACGGCTTCTGACGATAAAACTATTCGATTGTGGGATATTGATAGCGGCACATGCGCAATGTGTTTGGATGATCCGTTTGGTCCAGTGCGCAAACTTCGCTTTTCACCAATCGGAAATCACATGATTAGTCTTTCAGCTCCAGGGAATTTCTTGAGCGTGTGGAACACGGCGAAAAATATGGTCGATAATGTCTTAGAGGCCAACAATGGTCGAGAAATCCAAGTAAGAACCTCAAGGCTATATTCTTCTAAACCTTATTACCTTCTGTCTGTCTGTCTGTCTGTCTGTCTGTCTGTCTGTCTGTCTGTCTGTCTGTCTGTCTGTCTGTCTGTCTGTCTGTCTGTCTGTCTGTCTGTCTGTCTGTCTGTCTGTCTGTCTGTCTGTCTGTCTGTCTGTCTTGTCACCAGGATATCTCACAAAGTACTGCACAGGTTTTCATGAAAGTTTGTGGAATGATTGATCATAGACCAAGGACCAGGCTATTAAAGTTTGGTTAGTAAGGTCTGAGTACTGCAGAAATTATGAACGTAATTTCTAACGTTTCGAGAGAAGACCCTTCGTCAGTACGTCATTTCGGCAGTAATCAAACCTTACTGTATTTCGGTTTGTATTTCAACACTGCCTACGCAGCACACTACTTTTGTTTCAAATTTTGGTTTACGTTTGTTTGAAATTGGATGAAAATTTCAGACAAGTTTCTCGTTGTAGAACAAATAATAGACATTAAGTGTTTTGTTATATAGCTTGAGTTTCGCTGAATAATTTGACGTTTATCAAGGGAAAGTATACAAAAGACAAACGCTAAGACTTACCAAAACATTTCGCCTGGCTCCGTAATTTCACTTCAACCAAACAAATATAAGTCTCAGAACAAAAGAACAGCAATACATTTCTCCAGTTAATTTTCACACATGCTTTGAAGACCTAGCGATGACTGTCATTGGTTGGTTTGTGGTCACATGACCTTAGCTAAATTTCAATGTCTACCGAGCGGGCAACAATTGAGAACTTATTGCCTGCTCGGTCAATAAGTTTACAATTGTTGCCCGCTAGAAGATTGAACTCTTCACGGCATCCTATAAACAAAAGCTTGTTTGGTACGAAAAAAAGAATATTTATCAATTATTGGACGAGTCGGAGCAAAATATCATGATTTGTCAGTGGCGAGCTACTAGTTATTTGCCGATGCCGAAGGCAGAGGCAAATAACTAGTAACGAGATACTGACAAATCATGATATTTTGCGATAGACGAGTTCAATAATTGATTTATCATTCATAAAATAGTTAAAAATTTGAAATGCCTGAAGTAAGAGATCGCCACTCTTCTCTCTGTCTTCGGCATACTAAAATCTTCGTAAAACTTACTTTTTGTTGGCACGAGTCTTGCTTTTTATCTCACTAAAACTTCCTTTTCACTATTTCTTTTCTGAAGTACAGTGTCGTTAAGGATGCTTCCAAATACTCTCGATTATTTCCTCGGATAGCTGAAGAACTAGCCGCCATGTTTACGAAAATTATTTGCCGTCAGCAGCGTTAACGCTAGTGCGCATGCTCATAAAATTATTTGCAGCAGAAAATTATTTGCACTCAGTTACTTGCAGGTAAATTAACCAATCAGAATGCGGGATAGAAACGAAATGAATGATAATTATTGTTATATAGCTAGAGTTTCACTGCATGCATGTAACTTAAACTGGGGTCTCAACCAGCTGGCAGAGCTACGCAGTCTCTGAGCGTCCTCTTGTTGTATCTGTAATTGAACGTTCGGTATGAAAAAACATTCCCAAAAGTGCAATGTTCTTTTTTCTTTTTTATACTTGTGCAGAATATTGCCATTAGCCCTGATGGTCGGATTACTATTGGTTTATCTCAAGACAATAAGATAACTTTGTGGGAGAAGATGACAAAAAAGTGCATGCCTGAACTAAGGTAACACAAGTACTACCAGTGTAGTTACTTAACACATAACGTTTGTCTAATGTTGGGTTAAAAGTTTAATTTTGACCTACAAAATAACGTTTTTGGCCAATCTGTAGATAAATTCCCAATTTGTTGTTGTTTGCTCTAGTGTTAGTTAGTGTTGTTCTTTATATTGTTGATGTCATTTTGTTAATAGCGCATATTATTTTAATCATACCTTTAGTTCTTTTACAAGATTTACAAGCTCTGTGCTACAAAAAAATAAAAAAAATAAATTGTTGAATCTTGAGAAACTTAACTCTTTTTCGGGGCTTAACTTTTTCCCGTATATTTATTGTTGTTGTTGTTGTTGTTGTTGTTATTGTTATGACTGTTGTTGCTGTTGGTTTGTTGTTGTTGGTGGTGTTATTGGTGTTGATGTTGTTGTTGTTGGTGGCGGTGGTATTGGTGGTAGTAGTGTTGATGTTGTTGGTGTTGGTGGTGGTGTTCGTAGTGGTGTTGATGTTGTTGTTTTCGTTGTTGTTGTTGTTGTTGTTGTTGTTGTTGTTGTTGTTGTTGTTGTTGTTGTTGTTGTTGTTGTTGTTGTTGTTGTTCGTGGTGGTGGTGGTGGTGGTGGTGGTGGTGGTGGTATTGGTAGTGGTGGTGGTAGTGGTGGTGGTGTTGGTGGTGGTGGTAGTAGTGTCATTGTTATCAGTGTTGTTTTTGTTAGTGTCGTTGTTATTGGTAGTGGTGTTGTTGTTTTTGTTCTTGGTGGTGTTGCCGTATTGGTAGTGGTATTGATGGCGTTGTTGTTGTTGTTGTTGTTGTTGTTGTTGTTGTTGTTGTTGTTGTTGTTGTTGTTGTTGTTGTTGTTGTTGTTGTTGTTGTTGTTGTTGTTGTTGTTGTTGTTAGTGGTGGTGGTAGTAGTCATTGTTATTGTTGTTAGTGTTGTTGTTAGTGTTGATGTCATTGTTATTGTTGTTAGTGCTGATGTTGTAGTGGTGGTGGTGGCGTTGTTATTGTTGTTGTTAATGTTGTTGTTGATGCTAAAACAGTAAATATTAGTAAAAACGTTTTACAATTATAATTCTCGCTTTTCTAACATTTTAATAAAGAACAACCGAACACAAGAGAGGAATAAACACAATCGCCATCTCATGCAACGAGCTGATGCAATGTGTTGCCACAGGAGATGGAGAAGGAGCTGTGTTCATCTGGAACTGAGTCATTACACAAGTAAAACTCTATTCTACAATGGAATTTCTTGGAAATTGAAGGAAATACAAGAAATTGTAAATATGAGAAGGACTGCAGTAATATGGACTTTAAGATTCTAGGACAACGACGGCGGTTAGAAAGCCACATGAATTTTACAATTTAAAGAAGTCACGCGGTTACCTGACTATTATATATTTGATATTAGAAGCTAGTTTAATGACTTCCAAAACGTCCAAGTACTGCTAAAACGATTGTAGTGTCCGTATTGAAGTCAATATCAAGCAACAGTTCTCATCTTTTGGTGAGTTAACGTCGTCCTGAAGACGTGAAAATGCTCTAAGTGGCGTTGCATAAAGAACAAGGACGATGTTGAGATTACTCCTGGGAGGAAAAACTATTCATTCTCTTTGTTTTGCAAATAGTTCTTTTGTTTAAGGAACGTCGTCGTTGAGGTTGACGTTGGGTTATAGAAAGCCCTTTTATGTCGTTCCTTGGTTTACATTTTAAAAGAAAATAGTAGAAACGACAAAGAACTCGGTGTTTTTATGAACATATTGACTGCATGCTCGTGTTTTATTTTCATCATATATATAGTTCATACACAGGTAAAATCGAGTGAGGCCGGCTACTGTAAAATTATAAAAATCTTTATTTGCCTTATTATAAGCTTACGTCGTATAACGACAATCATATACTATTGTGTTTAAATGAATTATAAATACAGTAAAAAAGTAGAGTGCTGTGTAGGCAGTGTTTTAAATAGAACTTCTCATTAATAATTCATGAGATAATCAATCAATCAGAAGCGCTGAATTGCACCACGTGGAGGGACTTGAAATACCAGGGAAGTACTGGGCAGAGGACTTGAAATATTATTTCCAGTCCAAGGACTGGAAATAATATTTCAAGTCCTTGGACTTGAAATATTACTTTACACAATCGGTTATTCATCCATACACTAACTACTAAACGCACTAATTCATTTTGGGAATACACTAAGTGATTTTGAGAAGTCTCGGACTGGAACGAATTCCTCGTACTTGAAAATCCGGTCTAGTCCTCCTTGTCGGCCTTTACATATTACTTCAAAAAGGTATTAATAATTCATGAGGAAAATTCAAAAGAAATTAAAGTTTAATTAGTGTCTTTATATATGATAAAGATACCTCCTGATTTACATAACTTTAGCTTTGATTTTCTCGGCTTAGACAGGTTATTTTTCAAACTTACTACGTCAATGAACTTACCAAGTGGTTCGTTTTTGAAGCCGTTCAATAAACTCGCAGTTCGTGTTTTATCAGGTATAAAAACACTCCGATTCGCCTCGTGTCTTTATATCTGATAAAACACTCCTGCTCGTTTATTAACAGTACAAAACGAAAAGGTGGTAAAATCGGCGAGATATTTGAAAACTAGAATCTTGACTTTCGAGTAAACCATTTATCAGAGTAAAATTTGATAAATTGAAGGGCTTCTAAACTAAAACTAAACTAACCTTATTTATACTGGACAACTCTATCAGTTATATCTAAACTGTTATCCTCAGAGGTCCAGTAAGGGCTCACCCTCATTGGTCCAGAAACCTGTGGTGTTTGGTAGAGTCAAACTGGAAGCACTCTTCTCACATGCGGCCAAGGTGAATTTTTTTAATCAGATAACTGCACCCTGCAGGAATCGCACGGTGCAACACTGAAAGAAATCGCTGCAATCGTTTCAGAAAGTAGAACCCGATTCTACTTTGTGCAACGATTGTTGCAACTTGTCTCGCAACGATTTTGACCATTGTATAGCATGTTATACGATGCAATGGCTCATGCAACTTGTCTTGCAATGATTTTGACCATTGCACAGCATGTTACACAATGCAATGGTTCATGTAACTTGTCTTGCAATGATTTTGACCATTGCACAGCATGTTACATGGTGTATTGGTTCATGCAACTTGTCTTGCAATGATTTTGACCATTGCACAGCATGTTACACGGTGCAATGGTTCATGCAACTTGTCTTGCAATGATTTTGACCATTGCACAGCATGTTACACAATGCAATGGTTCATGTAACTTGTCTTGCAATGATTTTGACCATTGCACAGCATGTTACATGGTGCAATGGTTCATGTAACTTGTCTTGCAATGATTTTGACCATTGCACAGCATGTTACACGGTGCAATGGTTCATGCAACTTGTCTTGCAATGATTTTGACCATTGCACAGCATGTTACACAATGCAATGGTTCATGTAACTTGTCTTGCAATGATTTTGACCATTGCACAGCATGTTACATGGTGCAATGGTTCATGTAACTTGTCTTGCAATGATTTTGACCATTGCACAGCATGTTACACGGTGCAATGGTTCATGCAACTTGTCTTGCAATAATTTGACCATTGCACAGCATGTTACATGGTGCAATGGTTCATGCAACTTGTCTTGCAATTATTTTGACCATTGCACAGCATGTTACACGGTGCAATGGTTCATGCAACTTGTCTCGCAACGATTTTGAACCATTGCACAGCATGTTACACGGTGTAATGGTTCATGCAACTTGTCTTGCAATTATTTTTACCATTGCACAGCATGTTACACACTACAATAGTTCATGCAACTTGTCTTGCAACGATTTTGACCATTGCACAGCATGTTACACACTGCAATGGTTCAAGCAACTTGTCTTGAAATGATTTTGACCATTGCACAGCATGTTACACACTACAATAGTTCATGCAACTTGTCTCGCAACGATTTTGACCATTGCACAGCATGTTACACGGTGCAATGGTTCATGCAACTTGTCTCGCAACGATTTTGACCATTGCACAGCATGTTACACACTACAATAGTTCATGCAACTTGTCTCGCAACGATTTTGAACCATTGCACAGCATGTTACATGGTGCAATGGTTCATGCAACTTGTCTTGCAATGATTTTGACCATTGCACAGCATGTTACACACTACAATAGTTCATGCAACTTGTCTCGCAACGATTTTGACCATTGCACAGCATGTTACACACTACAATAGTTCATGCAACCTGTCTCGCAACGATTTTGAACTATTGCACAGCATGTTACACGATGCAATGGTTCATGTAAAAGCATGCATTAACCCTTTCATATACATGGCTTTCTGAGACGTGTGCCCACTCACCATTGACAAGATAGAGTATAAGAAAGTTAGAAGTTGTCCCACGACAACAATACGAGTGGCAAATTAGGGTTAAGCTAGTATAATTGCTGGTGTGCATCTTACGTCATTGCCGCCATGTTGGTTGACGTTTTCAAAAGATTTTCATCATCTGCAATTATAACAGCTTAGGACGACGGCAATGTAAAGTTCAGTATCTAGCTGCAATCATTTACTAGTACGTAGTATATTGAATACTTAAAGTATGGTTTTCGACATCCAAAGCCTTATAGAGCTAGTTCTAAAAGGATTTCGTTGCATAGTTTGAGTCAAACTCGACTAGTACGGGTTTCGCCGTTCCACGAGTTGACGTTGTCCTAAAGACGTGAAAATGATCTGAATAACGTTGTATGTAGAACGGGAACAGCGTTAAGATTACTCTTGGGGCTAAAAATTATTCATCTTCTTCGTTGTGTGAGGAAAATTCTCATTGTACTAAGGACGTTGTCCTTGACGTTCGCGTTGTATTTGCTTAAGCTGTCTAATAATAAGGATCTAACTGCTCCCATTCCCGTCTGCTTGACTTTTTCCTGTCTATATTATATATAGTATACTGTGTGCTTTATTCGGGCTAATCCCAAAAGATATAATTCACCTCTAGACTAAGAAACCCTCAGATAGGAATATGAGTTAAACATGCACAAGATAAGGTCTGTACTAATTCACCAAATATACATCGGTCTTGGTCAAACGATAGTTGTCGCTGAATTCTTATATAAACAGAAACTGCATGGCTCTGATAATACTTAGACTCACAACTTATTTAACGCCTACGACACTCTTTGTCAAGTGTTGGTATAGCGCAGTGGTTAGCACACGTGCTTTTCACCACGATGCAGTTATTATTCAATTAAAATTTCACTTTTGCCGCATGTGAGAAGAGGGCAATCCAGTTTGACTCTACCAAACACCACAGGTTTCCTCCGGGTTCCGCGTGTAGAAACACTGGATCAATGAGGGATGGTCCTTATATACTGGACCTCAAGGGAAAACAGTTTAGATATGACTGATAGAGTTATCCATTCCAGTATAAATAAAGTTAGTTTAGTTTACTCCAGTTTCCTCCTGTAGTAACACTGGATCAATGAGGAGTGGTCCTTACTGGACCTCAAGTGAGAACAGTTCAAGACATTATCAAGTATTCATAAGTTAGTTTAATTTCGTGTAACTGGATTATGCACTAAACGAACAGATAATGTTTAAGTACAAAATGTCTTCTTGGAAGAGGCAAACGATCGATCGAGGTCATGCAGTCTGCAAACAAACAGACCAAGCAAGACGTTAAATAATAAACAGTGTCGCCACAAATCCTCGTTTCTCAGTACAATTTCTCACCATGCATGCAAACATTCAAAGAATTAAACTGCGGGCCAGTTGTTCCACCCAATTCTGGCGTTGACATGAACGCCAGGAATGTAATTTGTTCATCCCAGGCTGGTATTTTTCTTTCAAAAATCGTACACAAAGGTGTGACTGACGTAAGACGGCTTTGTATAGCTACATTGCGATCAAATGCGGGGGTTGGCGTATCGTCATCAGCGGTATCACATTTAGAAAACATTCAAATTATGTTAGGAGCGGACTATAGCGGACAAACAGAAATCATTTCGATTCTTGTGTCCACAAAACGCTGTCGGTATAGACCTTTTAATAAGTGCAGAGTAATCATTTCCCATCATTGACGAAATAAACGAAATTGAAAAGATTTCAAAAGAAAAATTGAAAAGAAATTGACGTCAAAGGGTGAAAATTACGTATTCTGTCTATAGACAGTGTCCACAAGACTTTGTCGGTAGGCGGTAAGATCTATATAATAATACCACTATAATCTATGTGTCCGTGTGTTTGCCCAACTTAATCAGGGCCGTAGATAGCGGGGGGGCAGCAGGGGCAACTGCCCTTCAGAGAAAATCCAAAACATGATTTTATAATGTTGATTATTATTTTTTATTGGTATTCAGACAGTTATATAGTTAATAATTGCGCAAGAACATCACATTTGTTCCCAACTTCTTGAGTCACAGAATAAAGAACTAACCAGTCGCTTATATCATACAGTAACTCTGACAATGAGTTTTCGCGTTGCGTTCGCGCTTCCCAACGAACTTGCGAACTTCGTAACGAACTTCTGAACATTTTGGTGAAAAGTGACAAGTGAGTTGCAAATGACTGTCGTTGTCTTTGTAAATATGTAATACTGTAGTTTTAGACAAAATCTTTTGTAAAAACGAGAGAACGTGTCTTAAAGATATGTTTTAAAATGTTCAAAATTTTGCTCAAATATGATGGCAGATCGCGGGAAATGCCATTTCAGAGACTCAAATTTCAAAAATTTTCCGGGAAAAAATTGGACACGCTAAGATTCAAAACGAAAATGGCGAAAATATTTCCCTCCACAGGCTTTGGCCGATTTATATACCGCTGGCGTCAGCTGCCTTGATACCACGTAACCAAGCAAACGAAAAAATGCATGGTTCCAAATGAGAGATGACCAGCAGGTTAACGGAGACAAGCTAAAGGAAATTTGATCTTAAAAACCTTAATAAGACGTCCACGTTAAAATGAAATCAAAAGAAGAAAAATATGTCACAGCGAACTGCGACAGCGAAATTTGAGAACCCTTGAGAATTAATGAGCTTGTGGGCGACGTTCTTATATTATTGCCCCTAACATTAAAAATTTTGTCAAAAAATTTTAGACTTAAGGGCAAAACACGTAAAAATACAATCTCTAGAACAAACCTGCTTCGAAAACTGGGGCATGTGGTTTTGGCAACATTTGTATTCCGCGTGAAACACACCAATAGTATAGTCGTTCGTGCATATATGCTTGTATATACAGCTAGCTTTTTTTCTATAATATATATAATTCTAGTGATTCATTGTAAATAGTTAATTCATGTTCTTATCTATATTACGCTACATATATTTGTAACTTTTCGACATTTTTGCCACGAGGGCCACCCGTCTGTTGTTGTATTGTTGTCTTGTATTGTATGTATACCCTCTTCAAATAAAGATTATTGCTCCAAAACATTCAAAATTTTGTTAAAGAATCTTGAACTTGAACCAAAACACGTAAAAATACAATCTCTAGAATGTTTTTTTCCGGCAACACTTGTACTCTGCGTGGAACACATGCACGTAGTACCGCGGAGTGTATACACACTTGAAGTAAAGATTATTGCTCCAAAACATTCAAAATTTTGTTAAAGAATCTTGGACTTAAACCAAAACACGTAAAAATACGTAATCTGCGTGAACATACCATATGCGGAGGCAGATAAAGATTAATGAAACAAACCCTATTTTGCTTCATCATGTGGTTTTGCATTTCTCGAATAGTTGTAATAAGATTTTCGTGTACAATCTCTAGAATAAACATGCTGGAAACTGGTTTTACAAAGAATGTTTGGCATACAAACACACATGCACCCATGCATGTTACGGATATCCTGGTATTATCAGAGAAGTCCCGTGAGAGTTTGTTTATCAACTATAGTGAATTCAGTATAGGCTAAATCTACATGTTTATAACTCCGTCACTACCAAGCTTCTCTTAGGTTATTAAAGGCCCGGTCAAACAAGGACGAGAGTTGATGAGAGTGGATGAGACTTGCAACCCTCGCTTGCGTTTGACCACCAACTCTCATTAACTCTCATGCACTCTTATCAACTCTCATCAAAAAATTACGCCTAAAGCAAATAAAACGATCGCAAAACTCTTTCAAACAAAACTGGAAACAATTACGATAACTTTTTTTTCCGATTCTAATTGCCTATAATTGAAAAAGCCGTTATACTTACGAAGGATTGGCAACTATTCGAAATATTACAACAATTTTAAATGTAATTGCATAATAGAAGAATTACTTAGAAAATTATAGCTTTGAGGTTTTGAGGTGAGAAAAGATCGGATCTTTACAATTCTGAATTGCAAAATTTGAAATTCCTCGAATTCATAAGACAACTTTAACAGTGAAAAAGTCCATGAAGATGAAATTTTAGAAAATGAAGATATATTACAAATCTTCTTAGCAGGCTCCAAATATCCTAACTGATATGTAAAATTCTTAATTTTATTATGATTAATCAGTCACTTTAAGCTCCCACCCCCCAACAGTTAAGGATACTACGTCACTGACTCGCCTCCAACCAGAAGATACTTAACATTGGTTGGGTGAACCTTATCATTAAATTTCTTGTCTATTTTTTTGTCTTATAAGATAGAGTTTGTGATGATAAACATAAACTAGATCCCAAGGATAGTGCAAAGTTTCTAGTAATAACAATTTTTGCCAGCCCCGCAACCTGCCAGCCCATTTTCTTGAGCAAAGCCCAAGTTAATTTAATACAAGTGAAAACTCAGACAAACAACCCAAAATAGAATCTCGAGGGATTCTTAAAGAGTCATTTTCTCTTCAAGAACGCAAAAAAAATTATAAACTCCGACAAACATGAATACTGACGTCTTTTGTGCCCTTCACTATTGTTTTCCAGTCTGTTTAATAACATCAAGATATTTTTAAACTCCTCGAAATTTTTGCATAAAAAGCTTGGCGCATCACAAGAATTCCGATACTAATACGTATCGTGTGACGTCCGGTCAATCCAGATCAAAATTGACTAAAATTTGTCAAGTGGATGTCAAGATAAGTAAGTTTTTGTTGCCTTCACAAATTATTACGCCTGATGATTATGCTGGCTTCATAGCCTTGCGAATCGTCTGCCGAATCACGCGCTAAGTTCACGCAGGTACAGATAACATGTAGAACTAAACATTCATGTTTACTATATGGCCAGGGTTCTTCGTACAGTTGCTTATTGAACGCCAAATCAAAATGCGAAGACAGTCTACGACCTCCAGTATAGAGAATTTGTTACTGAGCTGAAAATATAACAGACACGAACCAACAACACTCTACAAACCGACTTCACAACATCGTCAACATGCCACACCATATTAAAGTTAAATATAAAGCTTTTAATATTTATTCGCACCTTTGACCTTCCGCTCGGCAGACAGTAAATCCTTTCGCCCGGACCATATTTAATTAGCCATGCACTAAAGCCTAGAAATTCGTTGTTTCGAGAAGAAAAATCGATCACTCCTTTGCGTTTCTCCGTCATTGTTGTATTCGCCAGTCGCAAACAAAACCACGCGTGCGCAGTGGTATTCTAATAGATTCCGGGGGGAAACTTCTTTCATTCTTGGTATATTAAGACAAACACGTCTTTCAAGAAATATCCATAGATAAGGTACAAACCTGTCTATTATCGCTGTTTATAGGGCTTACGAGCTTTAAGCGACATAAGTATTTGTCGTCTATGAAAGACTGATACCAGTGTTTCACAATTTCACTGGTTTTAGCCTTTCAGCTACGACAGTATGTATGTCGTTAAACCTGGTAAGTTTACCCCCCGGAAAGTTTACACTAGTATGTATGTATCGTGTGAATTTTCGCCACTCATCACAATACTGCAAAGTTTCTGTGAAACTTTGCACTAAAAACAACTTGATAAACGGAATTAAAAGTAACTTTTAAGAAATAATATAACGGCGATAACAAACGGTGATTTCGCGAGTTATGCAGCTAGTGGTTAAGATTGATTAGACTATAAAGTTGAGCTTGCAGACACAAAGCGAAGAAGCTGGTGGAAAAAACCCATCGACTGATCACAGAATATGCAAGATAGTAAGATTGGATTAACCGTGATTGGATATATATACTGCCGAAACATGAAACGTAGAAGTCTAACGTTTCCAGCGAAGGACCAACAACTCTACGTGACTGTCAAGCCTGGCAGGAGTACTAATTAACTACAGTCAACTCTATTAACAATACCTTGCACCCCGCTATTAAGGACAGTTGGTAAATCCCCGGCCGAAACTACTATGAAATGAATTGAAATAACGCTCGCTATTACGGACTCTTGCTATTACGGAATAGCAGACACGTCATGTGGTCCCCAACAAACATTTTTATTGTTCTACTCTCGTTACAACGGACACCTTGGACGCATTTTTCTCTCGACACATGAAAGTGAATGACTTTTTAATTTATCGAGTGACATATTTACATCTTGCTATTTTTCAGCGGAAGTATACTTTGAAGATTCCGCGTTCATCATTATTTCTGTTCACTTGTATTTTGACTTGTATAATGTGTACTTATGTATCACAGTAAACGTCAACTAGAAATTGAAATAAATTGGACATTTTAAAACAAAAAAGCAATACATTGTAGTGACATTTTACAACCTGAAATCGGGATATTTTTATCGCATCCCGCTATTGTGGACTCTCGTTATTACGGACACCAAGTGACGGTCCTCAGGGTGTCCGCTATAACGAGAGTCGACTGTAACTCCGTCGATCAGTCTCACCCCTGTATTCTAAAAGCTCATTCACACTCGCACTCAATGACTGGCCCCTCACACTCCATATAAGTGCAACTCAGCACTCAGTGAGTCTCCTCTCACCCTCACTGCACTGATGAGTATAAGACCCCATTTACACGATGCCGGTACAATTTGAAAACGGAACAAAATCATGCCGTTTAGGCCTTGCGTTTACACGGTACCGACACAAAAATAACATGAAATGTTATATGCTGTATTTGCATACCGGCATGATTTTGTTCCGTTTTCCAATTGTACCGGCATCGTGTAAAAGACTACACTCACTCTCTAACCATTCAATTGACTAGTATTTGGAGAGTGAGTGTAGTCTCATACTCAATGAGGGTGAGTAGTGGAAGCATTGAGTGTGAGTGTCTAGCGGCGAGTATTTAAAAGGGTCTGCTCCGCAGGGTGTGTTAGTGTGAGTGAGCTTTTAGACTAATATATGCATGCGTACGAGTAACCTCGCTCTTCAGTGCAGGATCAGAGGCATGCAACTTGCTAAGAACACACGCTATCTGTACTTGATAAACATCCTACCCAAATCCTAAAATGTCAATTCTCTAAAATCAGTTAATCCTTTCATGCACGACTTTATGAGATGTCTCCCAAGTAAAATACAGAGTAATAAAAAGATAAAATTGTTCCATGAGGACAATGCGCACTGAAAGGGTTAACCCTACATGCTCTATATATAGAGATGATTTAGCGATATACAGCTACTCTGACCGTCCTTATTTCCCATTTCTATATGTAAAATAAATAATGGAATTGGATTATATTGGATTATATGGATTATAAATTGGATTATATGATTTAGCGAAGTGAGAAGGTGGTGAGATAGCGGAGGCTTTTCATCAGAGTAAAATGTTATGGTGGTTGCCTTTCTCTGCCGATTCACTTCAATACAAAGGTCTTTGACCAGTTTTTCAATATTCGCTATACAAGATATAGATCGCTTAATAAAAAAAACCCAACTCACAACACACAACACAACCAGTTTTTCAATATTCGCTATACAAGATATAGATCGCTTAATAAAAAAAACCCAACTCAACGTATTTTAGATTCTCAGACACTATATATAATAATATTTTACACATACAAGATATCCTGCATGTATAAGATAATATAAGACATATAAATATATATATATATATATATAAGATAGTAATATACCCCCTAACCCCCGTGAATCAACTTCCGATTTCTGAAAAGACTAAACGTTTCCCATTTTTAATTACATACACGTTGATTAGCCCCACAAAAGCCCACGCAGATATTTGTACAGTGTTTATAAAAATAATACATGCAAACGCGTGGCTTTACAGCGAGCAAAAAGTATATTCGAGAAATTTTACTCAAACGTTCCGTTTCCGTATTCTTGGAATGTTCCCATTTTAATTTTTATTGCATATTTGACCACTCGAAAGCCCAGGCATAAAAAATATACTGTATGAGTGTTTACAGTGCTCAGGCGCCCGCTTTCGACCAAAAGTATTCGAGAAATTTTAGGGCTGTTCAAGGTTATGCGACTTATGTCACGAAAATCTTTCTTTGACTACAAAAAGGAATTCTAATACTCGGTGCGCTATAAAAACAAACCCAATTTTGCTTCGTTATGTGATTTTACATTTCTCAAATAATCGTACTAAGATTTTCGTGACTTCAAATCAACCCGGACATAAAAAACATACTATGAAGCCAGCGATCTCTCCTCACCACAATACAAAGGTTTTTGTGGGGAACGCCGAGAAAGATACGCGACGTGACTGTCGAGCAATTGTTTTAATCAATGACAAAGTAGTTCAAATCACGTTTTTTCGGAACCCTTAGAAAATGAATTAGTCTGTTCAAACAACCTATTAGTGTAGTACGTTCTGAGTGAAATGCCCAATATTACTTATTGGTGTAGTAGTTTGAAAGCCCTAAACACGTCTGAGCCACGGATGCGTAAAAAACACGGTCTTATACATCTGATAAATTAAGATAACTTCAAGTGTATGCATGGTGAAAGTATTTAAAAGCTTTTTCTCTTCATGTTTAACTTATGTGCTGATTAATTTATAACGCAGCGCTTTTAGGGCTTTCAAACTACTACAATAGGTTGTTTTAAAAGAATACTAATTCATTCTCTATAGTATGCGTACTATAGAAAAATGTGGATTGAGTTTGTGATGATCTTCGATCAACAAAGCCTTTGCAATTTTACGTCATGAGACAATTTACCATCGAGATATGATAAATGTAAAAGGTAAAATGCTGCATAGGCAGTGCATGGTTGCGGTAATAATAATAATAATAATATAATGGTTTATTATCACATTTTCGCACCAAAATGGTGAATTACAATGTGTTTACAGATTAAAAATAGTATAATAAAATATTAACGATATTAACAATGTTTACAACCAATGGTTGAAAATTTCGGTATATTTACACTTTAACTAATAACTAATAAAACTAGAACACATTGCCGGTAGAAAACTATTTCTAAAACGATCTGTCCGACATTTCGGGAGAGAATAGTTAAGGTTATTACGTAAATTGTGCCCATGCATGTCCTCGTGGGTCGTGGGTAGGAGGTGGTGAAGATGGGAACTGGGTTCTTGGATCTTCTTAAAAGTTTTATTGCATAGGTCTTGTCGTCTATCTTCTAAACGAAGGCATTGTGCAACATTTAGGGCATCTTCGTAATGGATTCCAGGATGAATTATGCGCAAAGCTCTTTTTTGAACAAGTTCAATTTTATCGGACAAATATTTTGGTAAATTAGTATGCCAGACTGGGCAAGCGTATTCAAGGATTGACCTCACTAAAGAAAAGTAAATCACCAGGAGGTCGGACGAAGGAACACCACTACGACGTAGGACACGCATGATGTATATAAGCGTTTGAAAGCGTTTTGGAAGCGTTTGACAAAAGCAAAGGGAAAACCTTTGTGAACTGCCAAAATTTTAGTAAAGAAATGCTGTAACTTTTTGAGCTGAGATTTGTATCACAGTAAAAGGGAATATGACAAATACAGTCGCCAGTGTTAGGACCTATCATTTTATTTTCGATACATAGCTAGTGTTCAATGGTAAAACAGAAATTTTATTTACTTCGCTGCGTCTCGCTACCTTTAGTTTTTCTTGAACGAGTTCTGGTTACCGAACCTATAGGTGGTGTGCAACCAATCCCTTGAGATTCGAAGGACAAAGATATTTTCGCCATGTTGGATGATATTAAAATTGCAGATGTGAAAATCTTTTGAAATCGTCAACCAACATGGCGGCAATGACGTAAGATGCACACCAGCAATAGCCACTTCGTTAAAGATGACAGTTAATGGTTGCGCTGTGAATATCGTTTACATGCTCAGTTAAAAAGATCTCAATTTAGGGTGCTCTTTAGGTGCTGATCTGTTGTTATTAATAGGGACCTTAAGATGCTAGGACGACGACGGCGGTTAAAAGCAATTCAAATTTTAGCATTAAAAAGAAGTCATGGTTAACTGACTACTGTATTCAATACTTGAACCTTCTTTGATAATTTTCAAAGTGTTAAAACGGTCGCAGTGTCTGTGTTAAGGCAATCTCAGACAACAGTTCTCATCACCCCACGAGTCAACGTCGTCCTGAAGACGTGAAAATGCTCTGAGTCGCGTTGTAACAGAGCGAGGACGGTGTTCAGATTACTCTTGGGACTAGAAATTATTAATTATCTTTGTTTTGCAAGAAGAATGCTTTTGTTTGAAGGACGTCGCCCTCAAAATTCCCGTCGTAGATCTTAAATGAGTTTGATTAAAGCTTCTATTGTTATTGATCACATGAACCCGGCCAAGTCCGGCTGACTCGCGTCACGAAATTCTTTCCTCTGCCGCAACTAAAGGAGATTTGAACCAGCCCGCCTTCATGTAATCAGCACCTTAACCTGCGTGCGTCACAGACGCGCGTAACTGAAAAAAAAGGAGAAAAAAGCAACGTCAGTCGAACGTCATGCGGTAACACTCCTGTCGGTAAATGGAGCAAAAGCAGATTGAGATAGTAAAAAAAAATCGAGTTGGGTGTTGGGTAGTGAAACGGGAAAGACGTCGAAGCATATCTCGTATGCATATCCGTACCCTGACAAACCGACAAGTGCACCAGTTATTGCGCCTTAGCGATATAATTTATCTTCCGCGTAGCTATAGTATTTTATCATCTGAAAGCGAGTCTAAATTCTGGTATACAGTATATAGTCTCATACTGACCACGAAATCTAACTAACTCGTATGAGGAACGAAAGTGTACTTCATGTCACTCCAATGAAATCGGTGATGAATTTCACTATTTCATGTCCTGCTCCAACAAAAAGTTTGTAGAGCTTCGAAATCCTTTTATAAATAATATATACAGTGTCAACGCGTCTTTCCGTTTACTTGACACAAACGATTTCTTTCTATATATAATAAATGTACACGATAAGTGTATCATGAAAATAATATCAAAATATTTTCATGATATTCTTTCATTATATGATAGTCATTATATTGTCTAACCCATATTACCATACACTGTACTTCTAGATATATTATCTGACTCATATTACTATACCCTTTACACTTTTAACCATAGTTTGTATGGTATTATCTAGTTCATGTTACGGTACGTTCTGTACTTTTATGTAAATATCTTTTCATATGTGCCTGTATTGGTATTTGATGAATAAAGTATTATTATTATATTATTATTATTATTATTATTATAATTATTCATAACTCTCTGACTTTAACTAACAACAGCTTGACCAGCAAAAGCTAATAAAACCTTACAATATTTGTTTAATTGCAACCTCTCATTAAACATGAACTCAAGGTATCTTAAGATCAATCAAGGTTTAAGATCAATCAAAGTTTTCAGTGTCGTAGTGTGACCATTCTGAGTGGGGAGGTGTACCTCTATTGCGCTTCCGCAATTACCGACCAACTCATTTTTATGACCAATTTACCGACAAATCACGTTTTCTCTACAAAATATCTGTTTTACCGACAAGTTTTCCAAAAAGTGGGGGGGGGGGGGATCACACCCCCTACACCCGCTCCCCGCACGCTACGCCCCTGGTCATTTTAGCGTAACTATGTGGAGTATTTCAACATTCATCAACCAATCAGACACAAGAAATGCGTCGTAAGTACTTGTTAAAAAGAACTCGCAGTGCTTATTTTTTCGCTCTGAGTTCTTTTTAAATAAATAAAAGTACTCGCAGCGAGGAGTGGATCCGCCTTCGTAGGCGTAAACAGGAATCGCAATGGCGTATCTTAATTAATTTCCGACCACTTTTTGGAAGACATCAAAATTATTTTAGTTTGGAAAATAATTCTCTATCTATCTTAAAATAGTTTCGGAAGAATTACGGATACTAAAACTAAGAAGTAGAAGGAAAAACAGGATACCCAAACCACTGATCTCAAATAATAGACTCATTATACTGGATAGAGCATCCGGTGCTCGCTGTGAAGTCGGAATAAATTAGTTTCGGTCATTTCAAGTGGGACCCACTTGGTTTTCATACAGCCACTTTTAAGTTCTCCCATAACGACAGATACATGTTACAAAAATTTAGCTGGTTTTCGTTAAAAACCCGATCATTTAAAGCGAATACCAGAGGCGAAAACTATGATTCAGCAATATTGTGGGTCCCACCGGATATGGTGGTCGCGAGATTTTTAGGGGAGCATGCTCTCGGACCCCCCTAAAATTGTTTTTGATTTCGGCTCCCCTCCTTTCAAAATCCTGGCTACTTGCCTGCAATAAACCGCAAAACGCCCTGAAAAACTGGATATGATCGAAATCCGTCCTAAACTAATGCTAAAATCACATAACAACCAAACTACATTACATTGGGCGAACAGAGTCGGATAAAGCGTTTTTTCCTGTAAAATCGTGTGGAGTTATTACATGTCGAATTGCAGTGTGACCTATTTTGCTCAGCAGAGATCCAACCTTATATGGTAGCTATAGAATTATGTAAAGCTAATTATTTTAATCCGAAATCTATTATTTCCGGAAGTATAATAAAATAATTAACAAGTATTTTATATCAGAGAGTTTGTAGCCTTACAGCATGTTCTGCATTTTTTTTAATTTCTGAGCTTTCGACCCGTGTGCTTGGGCCATCTTCAGAGAGACTCAAATATTAGTAAAAAGTTCACAACATGGTGTAAGACTACAAACTTTCTTATATAAAATACATTTTCGCCATGCAAAGAACACACTAACAAGTAATTTAGAAATAAATTTTTAACATGAATAATTAAAGATGGAATGCGAAGAATGTTATGGTATAATATAGTATAATTTTTTTATTCTAGAAGCTCACCAGCCGATATATTCTAAAGTAAAGAGTTATTCAGATATGATATGAAGTCGCTCCGATCATGGGTGAGCGAGAACGCCGGCGATTAGATCTAAGCACTTTAATTAACATTAAATATAAACTTGACAGTTTATACAGCTCCATTACAACAACAAGCCAAAACGGAAAGACGGTCCTCCCCTGTGAGTACAGTACTATTTTGTAAAATGCGCATAAAACGGTACGCGATAACAAACCGCAAGAATTCAACCAACATAGTTTCAACTGCATGTTCCCTTGATGATGACTAAGCATCGTCATGAATAACAGCTTGGTGTTTTTGTGGTTAAATAATGACATCCCGGACGACTTATAAAAGTCAGAAAGTTTCGTTTTTCAGAGAGTCACTTGCAACTGAGCTTGGTCAAAAAAAAAAAAACTCTCGCAAAACCAAGTCGACTAGAACACATTTGGAAAAGACAGTTCTACATAGCATCGTGAAGTCAATTATACTGCAATGGGTAAGTGATTGTTTTTTATAAGTTCACTCCTACACGTGCATTATTACTACAAATAGTGTAATAAAAGTAGTGTGCTGCGTAGGCAGTGTAGAAACAACAATCAAAATATAGCAAGGTTAGATATACTGCCGAAACAGAGAACGTAGGAGTCTAACGTTTCGAGCGAAGGCGCTACAGTTGCAAACTAATATCTTTTGGGGAGCAGGAGAACTCATGTGAGTGGAGTTGTAGTTAATCTCTCCTGCTTCGAGGGTTTTTCGCCCGCGATCTCCAGTTTTCCTGCCTCCGTAGTAAAATAACACCTATACATCAAGGTAGTCATGCTCAATTGGAGTCGAGTTTCGCCCTGTTTGACCACCAGTTGCATGTTATAGCCAATAAAGTTATTAAATCTAAATGTTAGAAGTAAAAAAATACGTAATAAATAAGATTCGTTTACATCTAAACTAAGGGGTGTTAAACTAAATTGAGGTCGGACTGAACTCTGGCCGGACTGACTTTAGGTTGGTTGCAGAGTTTTTACTATAGATCGTTATTTTCATGAGTCCGGCCTGGAGATTCAGTTCATGTGATCACGCCAGCATAATCTCAGGTCGCCTGCTAGATCAGACTGAGGCCCCGTTTACACTATTACGGTACGGTAAGTCTTCCGTTGAAAGATCGCTAACGTTTCTTTGTTGTGTTTACACTATTCCGGAGTGGTTTTCCGTAGCGTAGTCACTACGCTTAGCACTCCGGCTGCAAATCACTACGCTATGGTAAATTTACCGTACCGTCATAGTGTAAACAGACGATTTTTTTGTTACGGAACGCTCACCCCAATCCGGACCACCACCGTACCGTATTAGTATAATTTCATAGTGGAAAAGAGGCTTTCCAGCTTTCTGATTGGTCCGCTCAGCGGTGAATCTGAGGTGATAGTCACCGCCTAGCGCGGTGACTATTACATCACAAGAAATTGTTCTTCAAAAGTAGTTTTGGAAAAGAGACTGGTACTTATTCAACACTGCACTGACTTTACGCGTTTGAGTCTCCCCCTCGGAGTTGTCATTTTGAAGTACGACATTTTAGAATTTCTCGATTCATTGAAGTGTTGATTTTTTTTTTCAAAATGGGGTCTGTAGTTTTTGAGACAAACAAAAGCGCATAATACTGAAAACACTTATCACTGAGATGTTGTACATATCAAATATCGTAAAAACAAAACTTTATAAAGGCAAGGAAGTATATTTTCTATATTTCTTCGTATTTTTTTTGTATGTTTTGGCTAGGTTTTGGTCGTAGCGATGTTTTCGAAAAACTCGTCATGAGTGAAGAACATGAATTAAGTGCAAAAAAGCCGTAACACAGGATCCAAAACACCAGAATAAAAGTCTTTTTAGCATATATTTGAATGTATGTACAAGTTCAATTCCAAAGTAGGATGTTGTTTACTCTTTTTTTGAAATTATTTACTGACAAAGACTGTGGCTTGCTAACATCGTCTGTGAATAAACAGAATCACCACTGTTAAAATGAAAGCAGTTGTTTAAAAGTTTTTGTTTCAACGTTATTGGTTTTTTATCAACCTCTGAAATTATACTAAAACAATTAGTCACCTCAGTCTCGGTGACTATCGGTGTATTTACCTCGCCGCTTCGCGGCTCGGTAAATATTCACCGATAGTCACCTCGATTTCGGTGACTAATTGTTAAATAGTGTAAACGTGGCCTGAAGCACTTTCACTTCTCAAATTCAAATGAGATTGGTGTCAAATCTACATAAAATAATGGTTCTCCGACGGTCACGAGCTGTAAGGAAACTGACAAATCTTGAAGCAACAGCGAAAGCAACATTGATCTCGAAATAATACTGGATTAATTAAGTATCTATTGTTTAAAAAATGAAGCCGAAAGTCAGCCATTACTAAAGTCTGGTTTTCATATATCGTAATTCATCGCCGATCATCGGCAATACAGCTTTGCGATGAATTGCGATGAAATAGGATTATGAAAAACGACAATCGGAGACAATCCCCGATTATCGGTGATCATCGGCGATCATCGCAAGAACCAAAAAAATTTGTTTCCCCCGATGATCGCCGACTGTCGCCGATGAATTAAGACAAGCAAAACAAATGAAAACCGAAATCCGATGAAATAAGACAAATTAGGACCCAGTCTCTGGAAGAAAACCAAGCACTTCAAACATGCATGAAATTGCCATGATTCGTCGGTTCTTCCCTTGTCTCAAATATTTTTCGCACCCAGAAATTCTTCTTTCTATATTTCTTACACAGTACCAGCGCTATGACGAGTGAAAGCTTCGTATAGAGTAATAATCTGTTGTTTAGGGGGTGCCATTTTGACAAAAAAATATTATTTTCCCGCATTGATCGGTTATCGACGGCGACTGTCTGGGATGATCGGCGATCATCCCAGATAATCCCCGATCGTCGCAAATGTGAGCGTCGGCGATGATCGACGATGAAATGCGACAAATGAAAACCAGGTTTAAGGGACCAAGTGATGAGGGTCCCTATACCAATTCACAAAATGCATTCACGTAAAAATCTTTAGTCTTTTCACGAGTCACGAGAAATTGCAAAAACTCTTTCATATTTAGTCTTTTCACGAGTCACGAGAAATCGCAAAAACTCTTTCACGTTCACACAAAAATCGAGGCAATCACGATTCACGATTCTTTGTCTCAACACTCTGAAGCCTGAAGGTCTCCGCTTGACGAGTACAATCGTCTGAAGCTCTGGTCTGGAGTCTAGTCAGAGTAAAATGGTCAAAATAATCTGTAAGTAGCTAGCGTAAAATACCGAGGGTCATCGACATGTTTAAGAGTGTTGAACAACTGGATAGGTTTAAGTAAACCTGGCGTTAATGTAGTCGTCGTAGAAGTTACAACAAACCATAGTCAATCGAGATATGGTCTGGAAACTCGGCAAACTTCAAAGCGCCTATAACGATATAGAGATGAAATCAATTGAGACCAAGTAGCTACTGTTTAAAATATATTTATTCGTTTGAGCTTTCATCGTCTGCGACATCATCAGAAACTATTTTTAGAGTATATTGTCTGTTGTAGTCTATTTTTTATTGTTTCTATTGTATTCTATTGTGTTGCCTCGTTCTTGAAAACCACTGTAGGTATTGTCTACCCCTAAATCATGACCGGTTTATTATACTTCACTAGATTTAGATTTAATAACTGTATTGGCTATAAACATAGCGAAATGGCACAATTGAACATGACTGCCATGATGTAGGTGTTGATTTTACGGAGGAAGGAAAACCAGACAACCTGGCGAAAAACCCTCGAAGCACAGGAGAGATCAACTACAACTCTACTCACATGAGTTCCAAGCTCGACAACGGGGTAATTAGCTAATTTACTCATATGTAGACGGTGGTCAACTCGAAAGCTTATGCTACTTTGGCCACCACACACATTCTCAAAATAATTCAAAAGTTAACCTTGTACAATATATACTACTTTTATTTATAATTAATTAATGTTCATAATGTATTAGATATAAAAAAAATAGTGTGCAATAAATTGAACTTGAACTTGAACTTGGGGTAAATTCCCAGGCGGTCACCCATCCAAGTACTAACCCCATCTATTAACCGGGCTTAACTTTTGGCAAGAGGCAGCGCGCTAATTACAGCACACGCCAAAAGCTGCGAATGGTTTGGTTGTAACTGCTCCGGATATCTTTCCAAAACCAATCAATAAATCAAAACTTTCCATGACTCTTCGTGCTACAGTCAATTCTCAATTACATACCAAATCCCTAAAACCAGAACTTTATGTTACCAAAACAGCTATACAGTTAGAGCCAATCGAACCCGGAACACCCTCCCTGATAATCTACGCAAGCGGAAAATGACCTTGTACCAGTTCAAGACCCTTCTGTTTGACTATTATTTTTCGGCGACCAGAACAATTTTCGATATTGAAAAACAACAGACATGGAAATCAATATGCCTGAAATACCACCAGGCAAGACAGTTGTGCAGTTCAATGGACTGTTGTTTCAGCCGTGACAAAGTTAAAATGCACCTCTTTTTATGCTATTCCTTTGTAATATCATGTTTGCGGGAATTTCTTTTGTTGTCACCTCGGTTGACGGATTAGTAAAAATGAATATAATGAGACCAAAATACTTTCAATGAACGACGCTTTCGGCTATCAAACTGCAGCGCGCTAGCTAATGTGACCGATTGCGCACTTGAGAGAGTGGGGGGTGTTGATTAGACGTGTTGAGTTATTTAAGGCCCGTTCACACTATACCGGATGTTCCGCCTGTTCCGGCACAATTTCCGCCTGTTCCGGCACAACTTTTGTTATTGCCAGGCAATTGCTGGTACAGTTAGATAAATAGAGGGAAACAGTTGTAGTAAATAGGAAATGAACTCAGTTATGGTTGATCTTGACGTTCATAGAGAAAGGCATGTATTTCCGTAGGTAGGGTACATAAGCGAGAGCAAAAACGTTGTAAAGATAGATCGAATTAGACTGTAAATGAATGTGATTAAATAAAAGAAAAAGAAAGAAAGATACAGTCCCTGAGGCCCGTTTCAAACGTCGAGCTTGCCATGTGCCGAGCTTAATAGTTTGAATTAAGCACATGATAAGCTCGACGTTTGAAACAATTAAGTTCGACTGTTTTAATTAAGTTCGACCGCGAAGTTAAGTTCGACCGCTTCGGTCGAGTAGAACGACCAAAGCGCGACAAAGCGCGACGTGGTTTCAAACGTCGAACTTATCATGTGCCGAACTTAATGCCATTCACGAAAAAACGTGTTTGTCTAGTTTTTCTGACTGTAATGCGAGTTGAAAACATGAAACTTTATACGCACGGCTGTCTTTTCGCGTAAATATGGCACCATTGCATGAAGATTTAAAACTGTTCGTAATAAGCATGTAATCGATGCGCTGAGTTTGAAGTTTGAAGAAGATGAATAAGTCAATCGGACGGCGCACAGAGATACGTTCCGCATTCAACTGACAACAAGCTAGTGTAAGGCAGATTCAAATCTATCATCTACTCACAATTATTCTGTTCTCTTTTCTCGCTCTCTTCTGATTTACCGTCACCATTTTCCGACAAGAAAATAATGAGATATAGACAAGAGAAACGAAAACCGTGCGATTCATGGCACATTATTCATGTTAAGCGCTGCACATTCGCGTAGGTGGCCACTGACCAAATCCAACGAATGCTCGCCACTAGCAATTAAGTTCGACATGTTAGGCTCGACGTTTGAAACCACGTCGAACTTTGTCGAACTTAATATGTATTAAGTTCGGCACATGATAAGCTCGACGTTTGAAACGGGCCTAAATTGTGTGGATCAGCGCGCGAGAGAAGATTCCTCTTTATTTATAGATTTCTTTGTTTAGTTTATTGGTTTAGTTTAGTTTAGATGTAAACAAATTTAAACGTTAATTCAAATCTCCTTTTGCGGCCAAGGAACCAAGGAAAGAATTTCGTGTTTGGCAGGTGATCCCCGACATCCTTATTATTATTATTATTATTACATGTTTCGGATAACATAAAACAATGGACGAATGTTGACACTTGTTGATGCTCGCCCCATCAACACAGACTAAATGTAACATACAATATTGCAAACTGAGAAGAAAGTCCTTTGTTCGTTGCGTAGTCCTTCGTCGTCACGTGTCCATGAATTTCCTTTCTTCAACCAATTCCCTTCCTCCAACATCAACTATTGTGTTCATCAACATGACCATTGGATTTGCATAATCTTGAAAGACAACTATGCCGTAACGTATATATCGCTATTTAAAACTACTTCTAAAACGCATTAATAATTCATGAGGAAAACACAAAGAACACCATGTTTTATTCCTCTTGATTTACATAAACTTTAGCGTTGGTTTTCCCGACTTAGATAACGGTTTTTTTTAGAAAAATTATTTACGCCAATGAACTTACCAACTGAAATAGATCGTTTTAGATCTACTCGGCTTCGCCTCGTGTCTGTATGCCGCAATAAAGAACAGCCACTCATTCTGTAAATAGTACATATATGACTATAACTAGAAGTTTTTATCAAAAGTGAATTGCTGCGAGTTGCGACCATTTACTATTTAGCAGTAAAATACTTGTTTTAACTCTTTATCATCGGAAGCATGTAAGTACACTGTCTGCCCCTCGAAATGTCACGAAATCTTTTGTCACCTTGATGTGTACTTCCAGTTCCAGCAACAAATAGAGTTGAATTTGACATAATAGTTTGGTGGGAAAATACAAGAAGAAAGACAACAAGAGCTCTTTAATTACAAACCAAAAATGTGGTGTTGCATAGCGCACAATTTGATGCCTGCCGCTGATCGGTAGGCATTGCGTATACCGAAAATCATCGCCCACGAAATCCTAAAATTTGAGTGTGAACCACATATAGTGAGCTGCTCGCCTTTACATGTATATCCATATATGTACGATATTTATTAGAGCGTCTAACCTGTCATGATTGCATTTCTAAGATGTTTAGCATGACAAAGGTCTCCCAGACCACTGTTATCTGATACTTAATTTAAATAAAAATAGGTCCGCAATGCGTACATGCGTCTCAGATTGCTACAACGTTATTGAGATCATTTTCACGTCTTCACGACGACGTTAACTCGTGGAACGGCGAAACCCGTAGTCGAGTTTGACCTCAAACTATGCAACGAAATCCTTTTAGAACTAGCTCTATAAGGTTTTGGATGTCGAAATTAAAAACATACCATATCTACTCGTTTAATCGCCGCCCCCGATTAAGCGCCGCATATGAGAGCAAAAACATTAAAGAGCACCGTCCTCGAATAAGCGCCGCACTTATTCACAACAATGCGGTGCTTAATCGAAGCACCATCAGATAGAATTGTTCGAGAAGCCAAACTAAAAGCCTCGGAAATTTATTGTCCTGTGAAATTTATATGTTCAAAGTGAGTATATTTCAATGTGAATGACAAGATAACATCTGAAACATGTTTACTTTGTTGATAAGATATATTTTTTGTTATCATTTACAAATAAAATAATGTTTAAAGAGCGCCGCCCTCAAATAAGCGCCGCACCGAAACACTAAAAATTTAAAGAGCGCCGCGGCTAAAATCGTAGCGTGTACGCCCAGCTTAAATAATTTGAGATAGACTTTCCTATTCATATTCATATTCCGCATATACAGCAATCCAGGTTTGACATTTTAAGTGGACTTGTTTATATTGATTTGGTTTTCTATATTTGTTCTTTTCTAGCCGTTTACGCTTTAACTTTACTTGTTTTAATGGCCCTTAGTATGAATAGCCAAAGTGTGAAAGGTATGTTTATTAAATTATGTTTATATATATAGAAACTATTATCATATATATATATATATATAGAGAGAGAGAGAGAGAGAGAGAGAGAGAGAGAGAGAGAGAGAGAGAGAGAGAGAGAGAGAGAGAGAGAGAGAGAGAGAGAGAGAGAGAGAGAGAGAGAGAGAGAGAGAGAGAGAGAGAGAGAGAGAGAGAGAGAGAGAGAGAGAGAGAGAGAGAGAGAGAGAGAGAGAGAGAGAGAGAGAGAGAGAGAGAGAGAGAGAGAGAGAGAGAGAGTAATGTGTAGATTGATCACACAAGTAAAAGTATATAGAAAAAGTTCGTTGTGGAAACGATGAAGATGAAATAAAGGATATCAGTAAATAACACTCATTCTGCACAAACGTTTTCGCTTTTATTAGAAGCTCCTCAGCACCCGAGGAGCTTCTAATAAAAGCGAAAACGTTTGTGCAGAATGAGTGTTATTTACTGATATCCTTTATTCCATCTTCATCGTTTCCACAACGAACTTTTCTATATATATATGTATATATATATTTATATCTTATTAGATGTTTTGGTGTGTAGTATCGCTGTATATTTTTACGAGTTGTGCCGTATAATAAATATATATATATATATATATATATATATATATATATATATATGTACTATTTACAATGAGTGGCCGTGTTGTATTGGATATACAAGCTTGAGCCGAAGGCGAGAGACTGTCATATCCAATACAACACGGACACGAATATTGCAAATAGCTTAAAATACTCCAACTCTTTGATGTTAATATGAGTAATATTTTTTCAGATTAATTCAGAAAAAGCTCGTTTTCAATGTTTTAGAGCGGAGATGGACCTAATATACAACCACTAGTGGTTGTATATCTGATACAAGCACGTGTGGTTTGTATCAGATATACAACCTCCTTGACGGTCATGATTTCTTTTGTGTTTTCTTCATGAATTATTAATGAGTATTTTAAGTAATGTTTACAACACGAGCGGCCGTGTTGTATTGAATATACAATCACGAGCCGAAGGCGAGTTATTGTATATTCAATACAACAAGGACGCGAGTGTTGTAAACAACTTGTGAAATGAATGAATAGTAAAAATCCCTTTGGGATATTGAGATGCTAATTAGTTACAAGCACTAGTGGTTGTATCAGAGGAGTATACATCCACTCGTGGTTGTAACTAATTAGCATCATTGGTTTTAGTTTGTATGGGGTTTACAGGGGTATACATGTGACGTAATTTCTGAAATTGGATTGGCTGCAAAACTCATGAATTAGTAATGAATTTCACAAATATATATATATATATATATATATATATATATATATATATATATATATATATATATATATATATATATGGCAAACTGGCGCTCTGGCACTACGGACCGCGTTATTTCTCTCGTTTCCGCTTTGAGATATTAAATACTTTTCCTGGTGCTCTGCCACAGCTAGTGGGACAAAAAGATCGCGTTATTTCTCTGGCGTTCTGGCAGCCAGTCAATATTACACTGGCAAACTGGCGCTCTGGCACTACGGACCGCGTTATTTCTCTCGTTTCCACTTTGAGATATTAAACACTTTTCCTGGCGCTCTGGCAGCCAGTGGGTAATTTTACAGTGGCAAACTGGCGCCCTGACACTAAAAGATCACGTTATTTCTCCGGCGTTCTGGCAGCCAGTCAATTTTACACTGGCAAACTGTGTTACTCTTAATATGGAGCACCTTAGTAATACATTATTACTCTTAAAATGGTTTGCACACTGGCGATTTTCCCTTTTTATTTTGCCAGATTTGCTGAATCTATTGCAATAAGTACACTGTTTCTTCGTTTCACTCCAAGTGTAGATGACGGTTTGACCACGTTCGACTGTATACTTTTTCGCATTTTCGAATTTCATTCCAAAATCCAATACACCTTTATGAATAAGTTAATAACACACTTCAAGATTTGCATTTATGATTGACGTTATAAGGCAAAGGACCAATGAGAATTTTGCGTCGCAGATAACTAACATTCTACAGGCAGGCTCTCACTCCACAAGAGCCTGCTCGCAGGCTAGGTAATGATGACCATAATTTATCAGTTTTTTTCTAACGATCTTTTTAGGTAAAACTTTGATAAACCCAATTGAAGAAGTTGTTTCAATTTATAATGACGATTTTACAACTCCATATTCGCGTGAACCTTATTTCATTAAAGTTTTCCGCTGTACTACAATACAATGCTGGGACGCTGCAGTAGATCCTTTTCACAGATACCCTGTTCCCAGCAATACAACGTCTATAGAAATTGTCGTACAAGATATCAATAACGCAAACAAGTTCTATAAATATACTGTTTACAATCACACATCATGCATGTGTAGTAATTTAACTGCACTACGTACATCATTACAAGACAACCGTCGTGTCCACAAAAGTAAGTAGAAGTCAAACTAATTAGTATCATAGAATACATAGCTTTTATATAAGGATATAGGGTTAGTTCAGTTGTACAGAATGTCCTAAGTATAGTTACTTTGGTTCCACGTTAATTAGTTTTAAAACAGGCCTGGACTTCTGAAGAAGAAGAGGGAGTCGCTTATTAGAGAATGGGGATGCTTATTGTAGGGAAGGGGATATATATTAGAAAAGGGATCGCTTAGGGAGAGGGGGTTTATTAGAGAATGAGGACGCTTATTAAAGGGAATGAGGTGCTTATTAGAAAGAGCGGTGCTTGTTAGAGAAGGGGAGGCCTATTAGAAAGAAGGGAGCTTATTAGAGAAAGCGTCACTTATTAGAAAACGGGATGCTTATTTAGAGAGAAGAGTGCTTATTAGAGAGGGGGTCGCTTATTGGAGCAAAGGGTGCTTATTAGAGGAGGGCACTTACTAGAGAAAGGGGGGTCGCTTATTAGAGAGAGGGTGCTTTTTAGAGAAGTGGGCGCTTATTAAAGAGGAGGGTGCTTATTAGAGAATTGGGTGCTTATTAGAGAGGAGGGTGCTTATTAGAGAGGGGGTCGCTTATTGGAGGAAAGGGTGCTTAATATTAGAGAGGAGGGCACTTACTAGAGAAAGGGTCGCCTTTTAGAGAAGAGAGTGCTTATTAGAGATGGGGTGCGTATTAGAGAGGAGAGCGTTTACTAAAAAGGGGGTCGCTTATTAGAGAGAGGGTGCTTATTAGAGAGGAGGGTGATTATTAGAGAGAGGGTGATTATTAGAGAGAAGTTGTTTATTAGAGAGAGGATACTTATTAGAGAGGGTGCTTACTAGAGAAAAGGGGTTTATCAGAGAGAAGATGCCTTATTAGAGAGAATGGGTTTTATTAGAGAACAGGGGGTTTATTAGAGAGAAGAGGGCTCATTAGAAAGAGAAGGGGGCTTATTAGAGATAAGGGTGCTTATTAGAGAGAAGGGGGCTTATTAGAGAGAGAAGGGGCATATTAGAGAGAAGGGGGCTTATTAGAGAGGGAAGGGGCATATTAGAGAGAAGGAGGGAAGGGGCATAGAGAGAAGGGGGCATATTAGAGAGAAGGGGGGCATATTAGAGAGAGAAGGGGCATATTAGAGAGAAGGGGGCTTATTAGAGAGAGAAGGGGGCATATTAGAGAGAAGGGGCATATTAGAGAGAAGGAGGCATATTAGAGAGAAGGGGGCCTATTAGAGAGAGAAGGGGGCATATTAGAGAGAAGGGGGCATATTAGAGAGAAGGGAGCATATTAGAGAAAAGGGCTTATTAGAGAAACGAGTGCTTATTGGAGAGAAGGGTCATTTATTAGAAAGCTAGGAGGGTCATCCTAACTCCATTGATTTTAATTCATCTTCACAAACGTTATATTTTAGTAAACAAAACAAACTACGAAAAAAATTTCCAAAAGAATCCAGTCAATCTAGTCAATCTACGAGGATGCAAATCATTTTGCAAAACACCTCAACCACGCCGCCTTTTCACAAAGGAAGGATTCAACCCGAGTTTTGTCTACATCAGGAAGTGTTTACCTGGATGTAATGCGACAACGACGATTGAAAAAGTTACCATTCGATCCAATAATAAACCGGATGAAACGAAAAAATTTAAGACTGATACGGAATGCCGTGATTATAATCCAAATACAAATTCAGCGGGTAAACCTTCAAAACTGGCCTCACCAGAAAATCCGTCAACATCAAGTCTAACAGGTAAGAAACAATGTAGATGTTTCGAATGATTATTGTGGGACAATGAACTCGGGTGGAGGATAATGATAAGGTGTTACTCCGAGTGACGAACCATACCAGACAAGTAGAAAAAACTCTACTTGACCCGGCTGGGATTCCAACCCGTGACCCTCGGTTTACTAGTCCTTTACTGAGCTACAGGTGAAGTTGGGAGCTGAAAGTCGAATGATAGTACTTAGGCTATTTGATATTTCAAAACAGACCAGTTTCTTCCATATCTAGACAACAGTCTTCATACATGACGATTTTGAGTGATGATTGTGGCACAGTGAACTCGAACTAGTAAGATATAGCAACAGCAGATTAATATGTTGTCAGACGCTCATTGTTATTTTTCGTACCGCCACCTAATTAAAACAGTGTATTTTTGGAAATTGTCAATTTCAAAAACCTGGGCTAAATAGCTTAATTAATTTGGAAGTTGATCGAATATTTACTCCGTTTAAAAAACACGTATCTAGAATTAACTAAAATAGCACAGTTATGAATGAGCATGGGTATCAAAGTGCTTTCTTTCAGGAATTTGTGTGGTATATTTTTGCTGTGTGGCGCTCCCTAGCTTGCGTGCAGACGCTCGCGCTCCCTTCCTCAATCACCCCAGCGCCGGCTACGCAGGCTAGCTAACGCCAGACGATTTTACTGGTCAAGTGAAGACTCCTGCTAGTCAAGGTGTTAAAAATTGCAAGTTCAATCCCTGTCTGGAGCTCAAAAACATTTTCTGAGTACTCCAGCTTGACGAACATCTGTTAAAACCTTTTAAGCATTAAATAAATATTTTATTCCTTTATTTTTTCTCAGTTCCAGAATACCCACTTGCTATTTACATTGGTTCAACGAGAATATTTCTAGCTGCACTTCTTCTGTCGCTGATATTACTAACCATTCTAACCGTGGATTTTACATTTTGTCGTCGAAAAAGAGGATTTTTTTATAATTTATTTAACTGCAAGACAAGAGATAACGAGTGCCTAAAATGCCGTTATAAAGAAACAGTTGTTTAAAGGCTTTGTCCTTGGTCGATACCAATATTTCCATAAACTTTCATGAAAGAAAAATACCTGTGCAGTAGTTTGAGTTATCCTGGCGACAAACAAACAAACGAACGAACGAACGAACGAACGAACGAACGAACGAACGAACGAACGAACGAACGAACGAACGAACGAACGAACGAACGAACGAACGAACGAACGAACGAACGAACGAACGAACGAACGAACGAACGAACGAACGAACGAACGAACGAACGAACGAACGAACGAACGAACGAACGAACGAACGAACGAACGAACGAACGAACGAACGAACGAACGAACGAACGAACGAACGAACGAACGAACGAACGAACGAACGAACGAACGAACGAACGAACGAACGAACGAACGAACGAACGAGCGAACGAACGAACGACAAACAAGGCAATTTCTTTCCTTTGAGGTTTTTATAGTAACTGTTTAAAATTCAGTGTATATATGTATATGTATATGTATATGTATATGTATATATATATATATATATATATATATATATATATATATATATATATATATATATATATATATATATATAGATGACTTGAAGATTTGTAATCCAGGCATAATGTGTTCGTTAAGAGTTCTCCGGATTCAGTGTACTTTTTCTTGAGCTTTCGACTCGGTGCTTCGAGTCTTCATCAGAAGTGAGAGAAAGATGATAAGTCTAGTGTTTTATTGTGTTGACCATCCATGTGTCTTCGTGATTGTAATCGTTGTGAGCGTCTAATTGGTTGATTGTTTGTTGCCGTCGTGTAGTGATTGGTTGTTTTGTCCGTTGGTTGATTATGAATCGTACTGTCCTCAGGGGAAACTCCGGTATTGGGTTTCTTCTTATCCTTATATTGAGTACTTGAGTTGCGGGTTTTCGTTGATGGATTATGATCTGATTGTTTGTGTTGATCGAATGCAGCGTGTTTAAGTTGATGGTAGGCTGGGGGTATTTCTATGTGTCGATTGAATGTGGATCTGTCGATGCTGTGCCAGGCTTCTTTGAATTCGCGAATTCAAAGAAGCCTGGCACAGCATCGACAGATCCACATTCAATCGACACATAGAAATACCCCCAGCCTACCATCAACTTAAACACGCTGCATTCGATCAACACAAACAATCAGATCATAATCCATCAACGAAAACCCGCAACTCAAGTACTCAATATAAGGATAAGAAGAAACCCAATACCGGAGTTTCCCCTGAGGACAGTACGATTCATAATCAACCAACGGACAAAACAACCAATCACTACACGACGGCAACAAACAATCAACCAATTAGACGCTCACAACGATTACAATCACGAAGACACATGGATGGTCAACACAATAAAACACTAGACTTATCATCTTTCTCTCACTTCTGATGAAGACTCGAAGCACCGAGTCGAAAGCTCAAGAAAAAGTACACTGAATCCGGAGAACTCTTAACGAACATATATATATATATATATATATTCTTATATAAACGGAAACTGCATGTCTCTGATAATACTTGGACTCACAACTTATTTAACGCCTGCGACACTCTTTGTCGAGTGTTACTTGGTATAGCGCAGTGGTTAGCACACGTGCTTTTCACCACGATGCAGTTATTATTCAATTAAAATTTTACTTTTGCCGCATGTGAGAAGAGGGCAATCCAGTTTGACTCTACCAAACACCACAGGTTTCCTCCGGGTTCCGAGTGTAGAAACACTGGATCAATGAGGGATGGTCCTTATATACTGGACCTCAAGGGAGAACAGTTTAGATATGACTGATAGAGTTATCCATTCCAGTATAAATAAAGTTAGTTTAGTTTACTCCAGTTTCCTCCTGTAGTAACACTGGATCAACGAGGAGTGGTCCTTACTGGACCTCAAGTGAGAACAGTTCAGATATGATTGTTAAGATTATCAAGTATTCATAAGTTAGTTTAATTTCGTGTAACTGGGTTATGCACTAAACGAGCAGATAATGTTTAAGTACAAAATGCCTTCTTTGAAGAGGCAAACGATCGATCGAGGTCATGCAGTCCTGCAAACAAACAGACCAAGCAAGACGTTAAATAATAAACAGTGTCGCCACAAATTCTCGTTTCTCAGTACAATTTCTCACCGTGCATGCAAACATTCAAAAGAATTAAACAGCGGGCCAGTTGTTCCACCCAATTCTGGCGTTGACATGAACGCCAGGAATGTAATTTGTTCATCCCAGGCTGGTATTTTTCTTTCAAAAATCGTACACAAAGGTGTGACTGACGTAAGACGGCTTTGTATAGCTACATTGCGATCAAATGCGGGGGTTGGCGTATAGTCATCAGCGGTATCACATTTAGAAAACATTCAAATTATGTTAGGAGCGGACTATAGCGGACAAAGTGAAATCTTTTCGATTCTTGTGTCCACAAAACGCTGTCGGTATAGACCTTTTAATAAGTGCAGAGTAATCATTTCCCACCATTGACGAAATAAACGAAATTGAAAATAATTCAAAAGAAAAATTGAAAAGAAATTGACGTCATAACAAACGGTGATTTCTCGAGTTAAGGGGCTCATTTCTCAGGGCAAGGAGTTCAGCAATGTTTTCAGCAGCTAGTGGTTAAGATTGATTAGACTATAAAGCTGAGCTTGTAGACACAAAGCGAAGAAGCTGGTGGAAAAAACCCATCGACTGATCACAGAAAATGAAAGATAGTAAGATTGGATTAACCGTGATTGGATATATATACTGCCGAAACATGAAACGTAGAAGTCTAACGTTTCCAGCGAAGGACCAACAACTCTACGACGGCTACGTGACTGTCAAGCCTGGCAGTGGTCACCCATTCGAATACTAATTAACTACAGTCAACTCTATTAACAATACCTTGCGGACACCCCGCTATTAAGGACAGTTGGTAAATCCCCGGCCGAAACTACTACGGACTCTCGCTATTACGGAATTGCGGTCACTTCATGTGGTCCCCAACAAACATTTTTATTGTTCTACTCTCGTTACAACGGACATCTTGGACGTATTTTTCTCTCGACACATGAAAGTGAATGACTTTTTGTATCTGCGCAGCAGATATATTGCTATCGTGTTGTGTGTGTGTGTGTGTGTGTGTGTGTGTGTGTGTGTGTGTGTGTGTGTGTGTGTGTGTATGTGGGTTAGCTTTTTGGGGTAACCACTGACCAGTAGTGTGTGCTGTGCTGTAACTCTAACCAATGCGCGACAATTACATCACGGCCAATCAAAGCTCAGAATTCTTTGGTGTCACCTTACGAGCTGTCAGTTTGAACGATAGAAACAAGTATTTCTAATCCGATCGTGTCCACCATATCACGAAAGTCCTCCGAAGAGACAAAGTTTTGGATTAAAATACTACGATTTTCAGGGTTCTATTCCATACGATTTTTTCAAATTCACATATCTTGTACATAATTTAACGTTCCATATCTAACTGTACGAGTTTCGTGAATGGTGCAAACTTACAGACGATTCGGGGATACTAATAAAATGACTGCGTTTGACCGTACGCCAAGTGAGAGCATAATAATGCAATTTGATATTTGCGCTCATCTCAGTTCAAATAGATTTTTCTCCGTTGCTATTCTATACGATTTGTTCTAATTCACATACGTTGTACAGAATTTAACGCTCTATCTAACCTGCAAGTTTCCCAAATGGCACAAACCTACAGACGATTCAGGGATTTACTTTAAAATCTTCAGTTAGCCATTAAATCACTAAAATCAGTCTATATTTCCGACAAAGTTTTGCACTAAAACATTTCGGAGACAGGGGATATTGCTGATAAAACTGGTAAGTATTTTTAACGTGACTTAGAGTAAACTTTTACTGACTGTGATCAGTCTACCAACAGTTTTTGTGAGTCATGATAAAAAAATATTTTGGTCAGAGAATTGAACGTGTATGTACTTTCTCTGATCTTTAATTATCTTATAAGATCTCGCTAAAATCTTATAAGATCTACGTATAAAAATCTTATAAGATTTTTCTTAAGATCTTACAAGATTTTCCAAGATCACACAAGATCTTACAAGATCTTGACAAGTGATTCTCAACGGTGGTGGGTTTGGCACATGTACCCATAGCGAACCTTTCGTTAATTTATACCACTTGCTATTTGTCAGCGGAAGTACTTTGAAGATTCCTTTCGTCATCATTTCTGTTGACTTGTATTTTGACTTGTACTGTGTACTGTGTACTTATGTATCACAGTAAACGTCAACTAGGAATTGAAATAAACTGGACATTTTAAAACAAAAAAGCAGTAATACATTGTAGTGACATTTAACAACCTGAAATCGGGATATTTTCATCGCATCCCGCCGGGATGCGATGAAAATATCCCGATTTCAGGGATATCCCGATTTCAGGTCAGTTAAATGTCACTACAATGTATTAGATCCCGCTATTGTGGACTCTCGTTATTACGGACACCAAGTGACGGTCCTCAGGGTGTCCGCTATAACGAGAGTCGACTGTAACTCCGTCGATCAGTCTTACCCCTGTATTCTAAAGCCTGGTTTTCATTTGTCGCATTTCATCGCCGATCATCGCTGATGATCACATTTGCGACGATCGGGGATTGTCTGGGATGATCGCCAATCATCCCAGACAGTCGCCGTCGATAACCGATCAATGCGGGAAAATAATATTTTTTTGTCAAAATGGGCACCCCCTAAACAACAAATTATACTCTTTTCGAAGCTTTCACTCGTCATAGCGTTAGTACTGTGTAAGAAATATAGAAAGAAGAGTTTCTGTGTGCGAAAAATATTTGAGACAAGGGAAGAACCGAAGAATCATGGCAATTTCATGCATGTTTGAAGTGCTTGGTTTTCTTCCAGAGACTGAGTCCTAATTTGTCTTATTTCATCGAATTTCGGTTTTCATTTGTTTTGCTTGTCTTAATTCATCGGCGACAGTCGGCGATCATCGGGGGAAACAAATTTTTTTTGTTCTTGCGATGAACGCTGATAATCGCCGATAATCGGGGATTGTCCTCGATTGTCGGTTTTCATATTGCGAAAGATGCAACTACACAGGCCTTCTGGCAGGAATTGAACCCACGACCTATGTATATATGATAGTAATATACGCCCGTGAATCAACTTCCGATTTCCAAAAAGACTAAACGTTTCCCATTTTTAATTACATACACGTTGATTAGCCCCACAAAAACCCACGCAGATCTTTGTACAGTGCTTATAATACGTGCAAACGCGTGGTTTACAGCGAGCAAAAAGTATATTCGAGAAATTTTACTCTAAACGTTCCGTTTCCGTATTCTTAATTTTTATTGCATATTTGACCACTCGAAAGCCCAGGCATAAAAATATACTGTATGATTGAGTGCTCAGGCGCCCGCTTTCGACCAAAAGTATTCGATAAATTTTAGGGCTGTTCAAGGTTATGTGACATATGTCACGAAAATCTTTCTTTGACTACAAAAAGGAATTCTAATAGTCGGTGCGCTATACTTACAGAAAAACAAACCCAATTTTGCTTCGTTATGTGATTTTACATTTCTCAAATAGTCGTAATAAATTTCGTGACTTCAAATCGGCCAAATCAGCCCGAACATAAAAAACATACTATGCCGGAAGCCAGTGATCTCTCCTCATCGCAAAGGTTTTTGTGGGGAACCTATAGCCATGCACTTCGTTAAAGATAACAGTTAATCGGTTGCGCTGTGTATACCGTTTACATGCTCAGATAAAAAGATCTCAATTTACGGTGCCTTAAGGCTAGTTTCCACTCAGGAAAATTTTCCGCAGGACCAGAACGGACAGGAACGTTTTCTTTGTCTTGTGAGCTCTTGATCGGAACTCATTAGTTCCGTTTTAACACAAAGGAAACTTTCCTGTCCGTTCCTATCCTGCGGGAAATTTTCCTGAGTGGAAACTGGCCTTTAGTGTGTTTGATTAAAGCTTCTATTGTTAGGGTGCTCTTAGGTGCTGATCTGTTGTTATTAGGGACATATTAAGATACTAGGACGACGATGGTGGTTAAAAAATAATTCAGATTTTAGCATTAAAAAGAAATCATGGTTACGTGTCTAATGTATTCAATACTTGAAATTTGTTTTATAATTTTCAAAGTGTTAAAACGGTCGCAGTGTCTAGTTAAGGCAATCTCAGACAACAGTTCTCATCACCTCACGAGTCATCGTCGTCCTGAAGACATGAAAATGCTCTGAGTGCTTTCTTTTAAACGCAGTAACTTAATTGCCGTCGTCGTCCTAGCTTGCTTAAGGTCCCTATTGTAGTACTGTATTACTTAGTGAGTTTGATTAAAGCTTCTATTCTTATTGATCACATGAGCCCGGCCAAGTCCGGCTGACTCGCGTCACGAAATTCTGTCTTCTGCCGCTGTCAAGCGAAATTTCTGACCTCTGCGAAACTTCTGACCTAGCGTGACGCGTCATAAATTTCGCGCGTGTGGGCGCGAAATAAATGACGTTTGCGAAATATCTGACTCGGTCGAGACTCGAAAATAGATCTCGAAACGATTCAAACGAATTTTCTAGGAAAATATTGTATGTATATATGGTGTTTATATTTGTATTGCATTCACCCTGCTAAATGGCCAATAATAACTTCTTAAAAATATAACAATGAAGCGTTTTTTAACCTTTTCACTGTAAGCCAGATTAAGGGTATCTGAACTATTACAGTCGACAGAACTGTCTGGCTGATGTGAGTATAAAGCTGGATATTTGTTTCATTAAAGTTTATGTGGAAAGATTAATAATTATTAAGCGTTTATTGACGAAGGACAGACAGATAGCCTGCGTGCAGGACAGTGGACATTATAAAAACAAACCAAAGACTAAAAGAAATAGATTTTGAAACAATCAGAAATATGTCATTGGTTTTTATATAGCTTCTTCCTTGACAGAAATCCATGGTAGGACATTTATTTGCTGTTTATTAGTTAATGGAACTTTTATTATTTTAATCTTTGGTGAAATCAGTTACACATGCTTGCAATTGATGTTTAATGATTGTGTAAATAAATTTGTGCAAAACCATGTTGCGAAATTTCTGACCGGAAGTCAATCATGCGCGTGTCTGCGCATGAGCAGAACGACAAAAGTCAGAAATTTCGCAAGTCAGAAATTTCGCGTCACACCGCAACTAAAGGAGATTTGAACCATGCGTTTACATCTAATAAACTAAGGCAATTATACTAAGCCAATTATTATTTGTAAATTTATAGTTTATGCGAGTTTTAAAACCACAGTAATTAGACTGCGTTCACACGAGTCCGGTGTAGAAGATAAACGGTAAAATGTGGTTACGTTCACACGAATCCGTCATAATTTAACGACGCTTTGAAGGCGTTCACACGACACCGGAACCTTCTGGTGTATATCCAGTATTTCAATGCTGTGCACTGTTTAAATAGCCATATCTCGTCAAAAGTAAATGGAAACGAGAAGCAATTCAAAGAATATTATCCCCCAAGGTGTATAGTGCATTCTAGGTTTACAATTTTAGTCTTTCCGTAGGAACTCACCTTATTGACGTCATCTTCTATTTACACCGAGATTTACACTGCCTAGTCATTGTTGTAATAATGTTATAATTGTTCAAACAGCAGCACAGGTCCTTAACAGAAGCTTTCCGAAGTCGAGAAGACAAATAAGGTTTTCCATCGCTGAAAAATACGCCAGCCGTTTGGTTAGGAGCCGAAAACTTAGGAACTGGGTACTAAAGCGGAGCGAAAAAGTGCCGGATCTTGTGTTTACACGACACCGCCAAGGGTTCCGTTTCATTTCGCTCCGTCTAGAAATCGTTTTCAAAGTGCCCCGGTTAGAGCGCCGTTTTCACACAATTTCGATCCGGTGCCGTGTGAACGCAACGGCGTTTTGTGACTTTTTAGCGCCGTTTTCAACTCGCTCCGGACTCGTGTGAACGCAACGGCGTTTTGCGACTTTTTAGCGCCGTTTCCAACTCGCTCCGGACTCGTGTGAACGGGGTCTTAATCAATCGCGTGAGCCTAGTTAACCGGGCTAGCCCGGCTTCATGTAATCAGCACCTTAAAGTGCCTATCTCATGGTTGGGGACTTTGAATATTTGTAATCTTTAGATTGTTCTGAGAAAAATTGTAATATATCTTGTCAGACACCAAACACATTTGAGCTTTTCGTTTACAATCTCAAATTTTTCTTACGGACCTTACTCACCTTACGTTCTTATTACGCTTTACACTGACTTTCACGCTTATTTGTTGGCATAGGCAGCAAGAACATAATCAAACATAATTTGCAATATTGGTTCTATAATACTTCTCAGAGGAGACACTCACAAGAACACTGCTACGGACACGGCCATTCGGTGCTATTAAAATCTTCTAGACATTTACTCTCGGGCCAACAAGAACAACGTGAAAATTAAACTTTTCCCCTAACCTGTTCCCCAACAAGTAATTCTTTAATCGTGATTTCTTGTTCGCATTTTGGAACTAATTCACGGTTTGAATATTGAGAAATATTCAAACTGAGCCATCGAACTATTAGTTAAACATTAACGGCTTAATTTAATTTGATTGACACTAATTCATCTTGCCCAGCCAATCATCATTTCCCGTCCGCCAGCGGACAGACATATGAAAAGCCTAGCCAAACCCGGCAGACGGTATTTCAGTCCCGCCCGCTCGCCCGCCCGCCCGCCCGCTTCCTCCCCTAAAAAACCGGCTGCTACGAAGGCTTATGAACCCACCATCGTGTTGCTTTTAGTAGATATCGTAGTAAATTTAATGTATTTAATGTATGTTGTATATCGTTATGTATTTTTTAAGTAACAGTTAAATCGTACTTGTTTTGGGGCCGCAGTAATTGGCACTAGCTGTTGCGGTTACCCAGCCTGTTGTCTTAATGTCTGTATTTATGTTTGTAACGTGTATGGCAAAGTTATTAAAATAAAATAAATAAATAAAAATGTAATCAGCACCTTAACCTGCGTGCGTCACAGACGCACGTAACTGAAAAAAAAGAGAAAAAAGCGAGACAAAAGAAAATGTCGCTTCGCGCGACATTTTTCGCCAAGTGGAAAACCACCTTTAAGTCTTTTAGTCAGCATTACGCGTGTATCATCTTGGCATCAAAGCCTTCATCTCAAGTTCCTTGGAGCAATAAAGAAGGTTTTTCCTCCGGATGGGTTTTTAAGTTTAGATAACCTTACTCAAAATATATAGCGAGAATTTTGTGTTTTGCAACGTTCATAATTACTGCGTGATTTTTACAGTTCCCTGGTTTTCTAGGTTTTCCTATATAGGTAAGCTTTGGCATACTACAATAGCTACTAATAACTGACCGCTGCTGACTGACAGCATAAAGGCGAACAAAAAGATAGACCAAAGACTTTAGCTCTCATAATGATAAGGATTAAACTTTTAAGGACTAGAATTTCAAAATGAATTATGAGAAACCAAAATATAGTCGACAGCTCACACGAATGTATATATTCTCGCCCCAAAGAGCCTTGTTCAAAAGCCGAAGCTTGTCAGTCGAACGTGCGATCTTTTGAACAACGTTCCGACAAGTTGAACGAACGTGCGACAAGCTTTTGAACAACGTTCCACTTCGTTGTTGTCAATTAAAGAAAAAACAGTTTTCAACCTGACTATATACATGTGCCAGCTGCATCTACGAAGGCGTGGGGAGTTAAAAACGTATCGCCTTATCAGGTTCATTAATAGCTTTTGCTAAGAGCAATTTGCAGGGCTATCATTTTATAATAATCAATACATGGCATGTTAAAGATATTAGTTTGTTCAATTTCAACACATTTATATACATTGACAAACAAAGGTAAGAAAATCTTTAAATCCATGATAGCGTTTCTTTTTCGTCAAGTAAGATTAATCCTAATTACTCGGGCTAAAGTCTATACAGTAGTTGAGCACGTAGTTCAGTTTATATGTTATATGTATGTATCTTATATACCAAATCTGGTATTTATGTTGTTGTTTGAATAAAAGTTTTGTCTATGTTTCGAAATGGCAAACATTACGTCATCCCGTCAGGCTTTGCGAAACTGAGGCGTGTTAAAATGCTAATCTTCAGGAGTTCTTTCTTGACTTTCCTGGATGTTCCTGGAGCTGTTCACTGAAATATACTTAATTCTTGATCAGTAATGTCGCTGGCAAGTATCCTGATCTTATATACGCTCACAATTCTTACAATTGCACCGATTGCGGTAGACGGGCCGTACAATACTAGGTACCCGGACTACCCCGCTTTGCCGAGATCGTGCGTTTGTGACTATTTAATTTCTTGTTAATTTTCATCTTGCGTTTATATGAGAACCGAGGCAGTCCGCCAGCGGCCTAGCCGAGATGTCGCTTTGTGAATCTTCATGAATGCGTAGCGTGTAATTTGATCTGTCTGCGTTCAGTTCAGCGTTGACTTCGTTCTCGCAAACGTCTGATATGTTTGAAAATGCCATGTAAACTTTACAGTTATGACTTGTGAAAGAGATTCACACTTTAGCGGACAGAAGGCCCTGCGGAATCGACGCTTTTATACCAGAACCGAAGCTGGAGCAGAAAAACCTGAGTTTTAATACACACCTTTAGACAGCCTTTACAAGTCATCTGTTGACTGTTGTCATCTTATTATAATACCTCTCCTGATTCGGGTTTATCTTTCCTAAACTCATTATTGTAAGCTTCGAAAAACAGCTGGTGTATAATCGCTGCCTGTAATTTACAAATACGACATTGCCCGTTAAAAGCAACGTGAGTCGAACGTCATGCGGTAACACTCCTGTCGGTAAATGGAGCAAAAGCAGATTGAGATAGTAAAATCGAGTTGGGTGGTGGGTAGTGAAACGGGAAAGACGTCGAAGCATATCCCGTATGCATATCCGTACCCTGACAAACCAACAAGTGCACTAGTTATTGCCCCTTAGCGATATAATTCAACACTCACACTCCAAACACTATTCAATTGAATGGTTGGTGAGTGAGTGTAGTGTAGTCTCAATTACACTACGCTCAATTTTGGTACGGCTCGGATAAAAATGGTACCAATTTCAACCGTGCTTGGACTATACCTATTTACAAGGTCTGAGCACGGATAAAGTTGGTACGGGTAACAATTTAACCGATCCGTACCAAAAATCAAGCGTAGTGTAAATGGGCCTTCATACTCAATGAGGGTGAGTGGAGACTCATTGAGGGTTGAGTGAGCTTTTAGAATACAGAACATTTTTCAAAGATCAACCTAGCTGTGGACAGGTAAAATGGAAGTGACGTCAGGTGATGCAATCCTTGATTCGCGTGGCAATTAAAGCATTTGAAAACCAACAAACGTGACCAAATATTCCTTATTTTAGGTATAAGGGGGTGTTTACACGAAGCCAGCCTGTATTTTGGCCGGCCTTGAAACTAATACTCGGTTTGGTTTCGCTGTAACTCCAAGATTTATGTCAATTGTCTTACAGCTCGTGACCGCTAGAGAATCAGTATTTTATGTGGATTTGACACCAATCTCATTCAGTTAAAACAACGTATTGAGTTTGAGAGGTGAAAGTGCTTCGTTTCGGTCTAGCAGGCGACCTGAGGATGGACTTATGAAAACGATCTATAATAAAAACACTACAACCCAAAACAAGGCTGAGTTCATTCGTCTGCTCGAGACGCGCTTCCCGCCGTTGAAAGCAGCGAGCGCATCGGAGATATTGGCTTCAGTTAGGTGCAACTAAACCGAACCGAACCGAACCTAAAGTCAGTCCGGCCTAAGTATTGGTTCTGAAACTTTTGTTACTTCATTAGTTCTTGCTCTACAATATATATATATATATATATATATATATATATATATATATATATATATATATATATATATATATATATATATTGTTTAATCTACATGTATAATTATCTACATATCTACATATATAATTATTCACAACTCTCTGACTTTAACAAAAAACAGCTTGACCAGCAAAAGCTAACAAAACCTTACAATATTTGTTTAATTGCAACCTCTCATTAAACATGAACTCATAAAAGTATCTTAAGATCAAACAAGGTTTAAGATCAATCAAAGTTTTCAGTGTCGTAGTGTGACCATTCTGAGCGGGGAGGTGTACCTCTATTGCGCTTCCGCAATTACCGACCAACTCATTTTTATGACCAATTTACCGACCAATTTCCTATCAAGTTACGACAAATCACGTTTTCTCTACAAAATAGCTGTTTTACGGACAAGTTTTCCAAAAAGTGGGGGGTGTCACACCCCCCTACACCCCTACCCCTCCCCCCCTGCATGTGAAGTATTTCAACATTCATCATCCAATCAGACACAAGAAATGCGTCGTAAGTACTTGCATCTACTTAAAAAGAACTCGCAGTGCTTATTTTTTCGCTCTGAGGTCTTTCTAATTAGATAAAAGTACTCGCAGCGAAGACTGGATCCGCCTTCGTAGGCGTAAACAGGAATCGCAATGGCGTATCATAATTAATTTCCGCCCACATTTAGGAAGACACGCTAATAAATTCTTTCAAGCCGGATCAAAATTATTTTAGTAAAATAATTAACAAGTATTTTACATCAGAGAGTTTGTAGTCTTACAGCATGTTCTGCATTTTTATTAATTTCTGAGCTTTCGACCCGATCATGGGGTGAGCGAGAACACTGGCGATTAGATCTAAGCACTTTAATTAACATTAAATATAATGTCGAAGGGCCTTCGCTCGAAACGTCGAGAAGATTTTTCTCTGTTTTTCAGGCCAACGTGACTTAACCCTGGTAATATTTGGATTTCAACCGTGGCCGACGCTGTCCTAGAAGCTTTTAACTATAAACTTGACAGTCTATACAGCTTCATTACAACAACAAGCCAAAACGGAAAGACGGTATTCACGACGGGAGAGTGGTCATCCCCTGTGAGTACAGTACTATTTTGTAAAATGTGCATAAAACGGTACGCGATAACAAACCGCAAGAATTCAGGCAAAATAGTCTCAACTGCATGTTCCCTGATGATGACTAAGCATCGTCTAGAATAACAGCTTGGTGTTTTTGTGGTTAAATAATGATATGTCGTTTACTTTCGACACATCCCAGACGACTATAAATGTCCAGAAAGTTTCGTTTTTCAAAGAGTCACTTGCAACTGAGCTTGGTCAAAAAAACAAACCCTCGCAAAACCAAATCGATTAGAACACATTTGGAAAAGACAGTTCTACATAGCATCGTGAAGTCAATTATACTGCGATGGGTAAGTGATTGTTTTTTATACACTCTACACGTGCATTATTACTACAATTACAACGTACATTATTACTACGGCCTGAGATTCAGTTCACGTGATCACGCCAGCATAATCCCAGGTCGCCTGCTAGACCAGACTGAAGCACTTTCACTTCTCAAATTCAATACGTTGTTTTAAATGAGATTGGTGTCAAATCTACATAAAATAATGGTTCTCCGACGGTCACGAGCTGTAAGGCAACTGACAAATCTTGAAGCAACAGCGAAAGTACCCTATGGGTGCCAGAGGCTCTGAGTTTGTGTTTGGGAGAGGGAGAGCCTCTGGTCTCGCGAGCTTCAAATCTCACTTTCAGTGAGCTGAAACGGCAATCCGAGACTCAGAGGTGTAAGTTTTTACGCATTCCGGCATCGATATAAACATTTTGTTGAATGAGATGCCGAATCTTTGAAAGAAAATATAGTTCAATATTCTTTTGGCAAAGAAGACGTTTTACACAAAGACATGCTTTTTCAGCAAGTAATGGCGGATTTATTTTCTTTAGCTGGCTTCATTTTATGATCCAGTGGACAATAGGTTGCACTATCCAGTCTTCTTTTAAGATCAGTGGAAACTAAACTTATATAGTTTCAAGCCGGCTTCATATAAACAAAAACTGAAATACAAAATTCAGGTCGGTCCAAGTTCAGGTCTGCCTCATTTAAACACCCCTTTAACAATTCTTCTTCGTAAATTTAGTTTATGCAAGTTTCAAAACTACAGTAATTAATCGCGTCACTTGGCTAGCCCCGGCTCATGTAAACAGCCCCAAGTCTGGATACAAAGACATAACAATACTTCATGGGAGTCACGATTTAGGGGCATTTACTATTTTTAGAGTATGTTGTCTATTGTAGTCTATTGTATTTCCGTTTTATTGTTTTTATTGTATTGTATTCTATTGTGTTTGCTCGTTCTTGAAAACCACTGCAGGTATTGCTTACCCCTAAATCATGACCAGTTTATCGTACTTCGCTAGATTTAGATTTAATAACTGTATTGGCTATAAACAGAGCGAAATGCCCCAATTGAAAATGACTGCCATGATGTAGGTGTTGATTTTACGGAGGAAGGAAAACCAGAGAACCTGGCGAAAAACCCTCGAAGCACAGGAGAGATCAACTACAACTCTACTCACATGAGTTCCAAGCTCGACAACGGGGCAAATACCCAAGCGGTCACCCATCCAAGTACTAACCCCATCTATTAACTGGGCTTAACATTTGGCGAGAAGCAGCGCGCTAATTACAGCACACGCCGCGAATGGTTTGGTGGTTTTGGAAAGATATCCGGAGCAGTTACAAATCAATAAATCAAAACTTTCCATGACTCTTCGTGCTACAGTCAATTCCTCAATTACATACCAAATCCAAACCAGAACTTTATGTTACCAAAACAGCGATACAGTTAGAGCCAATCGAACCTGGAACACCCTCCCTTGTAATCTACGCAAGCCGGACATGACCTTGTACCAGTTCAAGACCCTTCTGTTTGACTATTATTTTTCGGCGACCATATTGAAAAACAACAGACATGGAAATCAATATGCCTGAAATGCCACCAGGCAAGACAGTTGTGCAGTTCAATGGACTACTGTTAACCAGTAGTATGAGAAAACAGTTACCATATGCATTTATCATTTCTTCAGTTATATATTTAAATATCTTTATTGTTATTGTATTCCTATATACTGCCAACGTGCTGCACTACAATTTATGTTAAAAGTCATCGCAAGTTGGCAGTCACGCTATCTCTGCCAGCCAAGACAAAGTTAAAATGCACCTCTTTTTATGCTATTCCTTTGCAATATGTTTGCGGGAATTTCTTTTGTTGTCACCTCCGTTGACGGATTAGTAAAAATGAATATAATGAGGTATTAAAATATGACCAAAATACTTTTAATGAACGAAGCTTTCGGCTACCAGACTGCAGCGCGCTAGCTAGTGTGACCGATTGCGCACTTGAGAGAGTGGGGGGTGTTGATTAGACGTGTTGAGCCCCGTTCACACTATACCGGATGTTCCGCCTGTTCCGGCACAATTTCTGTGTCGGAGCGTCGCTGCGCTACTGCGATCTCGAAAGAGGTACATCTTGTATCGGATAGCTTTTTGTGCCGTTCACGGAGTTCGAAATCATTCCAGAAGGAAATTAATAGAATAGAGCGTGGTGATCGTCAGGTTTTCCTGCTTACTTCGGCACAATATCGTGCCGATCGAGTCAGTATTGCTTAAGCTTCCTAATAATGTCTTAAAAAAAGAGACATTAGTAATTTAGTTTTTCATGTATTCTCAGATAAACAGCCTTTACTCAAAATGTTGAGACTTTTCTTTCACTATTGCGGTAATTTACAGTGAAGCGCAAGATGTTTTATATTGGGAAGGGGGGGGGGGGGAGGGGGGGGGCTAAGTCAGAAGTTTTATTCAATTTTAAGCCCCGTCTTCAGCGATATGGGGGGAGGAGGGCTTAGCTCCTTGTTCCAAACCAGGTGGCGAGGCTCGCAACTGGAGCCACCATTTTTACGATCATCAAACCAAATAACTTCAGGAAGAATAACGAGTGATCAGTGAACGATAAAAATTGTTAATCGCCACACACGGCATGATGCGATATTTTAACCGATCTTAATTGGACAATATCGAACAAAGTTTGATATGGTCTGACAAAAATTGGCAGATAAAAATTACTCAGTAACACACGAGTCGCACACGTAGTCAAAGCCTAAAATTTAGTTGGCCGATAAAAATCGGCAAACTAAAATCGTAGCGTGTACGCCCAGCTTAAATAATTTGAGCTAGACTTTCCTATTCATATTCCGCATATACAGCAATCCAGGTTTGACATTTTAAGTGGACTTGTTTATATTGATTTGGTTTTCTATATTTGTTCTTTTCTAGCCGTTTACGCTTTAACTTTACTTGTTTTAATGACCCTTAGTATGAATAGCCAAAGTGTGAAAGGTATGTTTATTAAATTATATTTATATATACATAGAAACTATTATCATATATATATATATATATATATATATATATATATATATATATATATATTTATATCTTATTAGATGTTTTGGTGTGTAGTATCGCTGTATATTTTACGAGTTGTGCCGTATAATAAATATATATATATATATATATATATATATATGTTCTATTTACAATATGAGTGGCCGTGTTGTATTGGATATACAAGCATGAGCCGAAGGCGAGAGATTGTCATATCCAATACAACACGGACACGAATATTGTAAATAGCTTAAAATACTCCAAGTCTTTGATGTTAATATAAGTAATATTTGTTCAGATTAATTCAGAAAAAGCTCATTTTGAATGTTTTAGAGTGGAGATGGACCTAATATACAACCACTAGTGGTTTTATATCTGATACAAGCACGTGTGGTTTGTATCAGATATACAACCTCCTTCACGGTCATGATTTCTTTTGTGTCTTCTTCATGAATTATTAATGAGTATTTTAAATATATATATATATATATATATATATATATATATATATATATATATATATATATATATATATATATATATGAGTTTGGGCGAAGGAAAATTCGAGTGTAGAATATATACATTTTAAGACCAAACCGGGGCCAGTTGCGAAAAATGCAACTACACAGGCCTTCCGTCTTTAAATGTATATATTCTACACTCGAATTTTCCTTCACCCAAACTCCTTAGAACATGCTATGTAATCGAGTGAAATGCCCAATATTACTTATATATATATATATATATATATATATATATATATATATATATATATATATATATATATATGGCAAACTGGCGCTCTGGCACTAAGGATCACGTTATTTCTCTAGTTTCCGCTTTGAGATATTAAACACTTTTCCTGGCGCTCTGCCACAGCTAGTGGGACAAAAAAATCGCGTTATTTCTCTGGCGTTCTGGCAGCCAGTCAATATTACACTGGCAAACTGGCGCTCTGGCACTACGGACCGCGTTATTTCTCTCGTTTCCGCTTTGAGATATTAAACACTTTTCCTGGTGCTATGGCAGCCAGTGGGTAATTTTACACAGGCAAACTGGCGCCCTGGCACGAAAAGATCACGTTATTTCTCCGGCGTTCTGGCAGCCAGTCAATTTTACACTGACAAACTGGCGCTCTGGCAGCCAATGGATAATTTTACACTGGTAAACTGTGTTACTCTTAATATGGAGCTCCTAAGTAATACATTATTACTCTTAAATTGGTTTGCACACTGGCGATTTTCCCTTTTTATTTTGCCAGATTTGCTGAATCTATTGCAATAAGTACACTGTATCTTCGTTTCACTCCAAGTGTAGATGACGGTTTGACCACGTTTGACTGTATACTTTTTCGCATTTTCGAATTTCATTCCAAAATCCGATACACCTTTATGAATAAGTTAATAACACACTTCAAGATTTGCATTTATGATTGACGTTATAAGGCAAAGGACCAATGAGAATTTTGCGTCGCAGATAACTAACATTCTACAGGCTCTCTCACTCCACAAGAGCCTGCTCGCAGGCTAGGTAATGATGACCATAATTTATCAGTTTTTTTCTAACGATCTTTTTAGGTAAAACTTTGATAAACCCAATTGAAGAAGTTGTTTCAATTTATAATGACGATTTTACAACTCCATATTCGCGTGAACCTTATTTCATTGAAGTTTTCCGCTGTACTACAACACAATGCTGGGACGTTGCAGTAGATCCTTTTCACAGATACCCTGTTCCCAGCAGTACAACGTCTATAGAAATTGTCGTACAAGATATCAATAACGCAAACAAGTTCTATAAATATACTGTTTACAATCACACATCATGCGAGTGTGGTGATTTACCTGCACTACGTAAATCAGTACAAGCCAACCTTCGTGTCCACAAAAGTAAGTAGAAGTCAAACTAATTAGTATCATAGAATACATAGCTTTTATATAAGGATATAGGGTTAGTTCAGTTGTACAGAATGTCCTAAGTATAGTTACTATGGTTCCACGTTAATTAGTTTTAACACAGGCCTGGACTTCTCAAGAAGAAGAGGGAGTCGCTTATTAGAGAATGGGGATGCTTATTGTAGGGAAGGGGATATATATTAGAAAAGGGATCGCTTAGGGAGAGGGGGTTTATTAGAGAATGAGGACGCTTATTAAAGGGAATGAGGTGCTTATTAGAAAGAGCGGTGCTTGTTAGAGAAGGGGAGGCCTATTAGAAAGAAGGGAGCTTATTAGAGAAAGAGTCACTTATTAGAAAACGGGATGCTTATTTCGAGAGAAGAGTGCTTGTTAGAGAGGGGGTCGCTTATTGGAGCAAAGGGTGCTTATTAGAGAGGAGGGCACTTACTAGAGAAAGGGGGATCGCTTATTAGAGAGAGGGTTCTTATTAGAGAAGTGGGCGCTTATTAAAGAGGAGGGTGATTATTAGGGAATTGGGTGCTTATTAGAGAGGAGGGTGCTTATTAGAGAGGGGGTCGCTTATTGGAGGAAAGGGTGCTTAATATTAGAGAGGAGGGCACTTACTAGAGAAAGGGTCGCCTTTTAGAGAAGAGAGTGCTTATTGGAGATGGGGTGCGTATTAGAGAGGAGAGCGTTTACTAAAAAGGGGGTCGCTTATTAGAGAGAGGGTGCTTATTAGAGAGGAGGGTGCTTATTAGAGAGGAGGGTGCTTATTAGAGAGAGAGGGTGCTTATTAGAGAGAAGTTGTTTATTAGAGAGAGGATACTTATTAGAGAGGGTGCTTATTAGAGAAAAGGGGTTTATCAGAGAGAAGAGGCCTTATTAGAGAGAATGGGGCTTATTAGAGAACAGGAGGTTTATTAGAGAGGAGGGCTCATTAGAAAGAGAAGGGGGCTTATTAGAGAGAAGGGTGCTTATTAGAGAGAAGGGAGCTTATTAGAGAGCGAAGGAGCATATTAGAGAGAAGGGAGCTTATTAGAGAAGGAAGGGGTATATTAGAGAGAAGGGGGCATATTAGAGAGAAGGGGGCATATTAGAGAGAAGGGGGCCTATTAGAGAGAAGGGGGCATATTAGAGAGAAGGGGGCTTATTAGAGAGAGAAGGGAGCATATTAGAGAGAAGGGGGCTTATTAGAGAGAAGGGGGCTTATTAGAGAGAAGGGGGCATACTAGAGAGCGAAAGGGCATATTAGAGAGAAGGGGGCTTATTGGAGAGAAGGGGGCTTATTAGAGAGAAGGGGGCTTATTAGAGAGAGAAGGGAGCATATTAGTGAGAAGGGGGCATATTAGAGAAAAGGGGGCTTATTAGAGAGAGAAGGGGCATATTAGAGAGAAGGAGGCATATTAGAGAAAAGGGGGCTTATTAGAGAGAGAAGGGAGCATATCAGAGAGAAGGGGGCATATTAGAGAGAAGGGGGCATATTAGAGAAAAGGGCTTATTAGAGAAAAGAGTGCTTATTGGAGAGAAGGGTCGTTTAATAGAAAGAACGTAAAGTCATTCTGCTAGGAGGGTCATCCTAACTCCATTGATTTTAATTCATCTTCACAAACGTTATATTTTAGTAAACAAAACAAACTACGAAAAACATTTCAAAAATAATCCAGTCAATCTACGAGGATGCAACTCATCTTGCAAAACACCTCAACCACGCCGCCTTTTTACAGAGGAAGGATTCGACCCGAGCTTTGTCTACATCAGGAAGTGTTTACCTGGATGTAATGCGACAACGACGATTAATAACATTACGATTCGATCCAGTAGGGAGGGTAAAGAGATAGGGTTTAAGGATGATACGGAATGTCGCGATTATAATCCAAATACAAATTCAGCGGGTCAAACTTTAAAGCTGGTCTCACGAGAAAATCCATCAACATCAAGTCTAACAGGTAAGAAACAATGTAGATGTTTCGAGTGATTATTGTGGGACAATGAACTCCGGGTGGAGAATAATGATAAGGTGTTACTCTGATTGACGAACCCGCGACCTTCGGTTTACTTGTCCGTTACTCTACCAACTGAGCTACAGGTCAAGTTGGGAGCTGAAAGTCGAATGATAGTACTTAGGCTATTTGATATTTCAAAACAGAGCAGTTTCTTCTATATCTAGACAACAGTCTTCATACATGACGATTTTGAATGATGATTGTGGCACAGTGAACTCGAACTAGTAAACCGAAGGTCGCGGGTTTGAATCCCAGCTGGGCCAAGTAGTGTTTTCTCTACTTGTCCAGTATGGTTCATCACTTGGAGTAACACCTTAATATCATTCTTCACTGGAGTTCGCTGTGCCACAATCATCATTCAAAATCGTCATGTATGAAGACTGTTGTCTAGATATTGAAGAAACTAGTCTGTTTCGAAATACTAAATAACCTAAGTACTATCATTCGACTTTCAGCTCCCAACTTGACCTGTTGCTCAGTTGGTAGAGCACTAATTTTTCACTATACATGTATATGTACCACTTATCATATCACTTCGACTACATCCCATATGCAAACGCTACAGCGTTGGAAGCATATATACTATGAGCTATAAGATATATACTTGAGCTTCGTTAGCTCAATGGTTAAAGGGCATATGACTCGAAAATTAAGTTTGTCTTATTGAAAAAAACCCATTTAAAATGATAAAATAACATCTTTTGCAGTTTTTGGTTTCCTTGCTTCGTTTTTGAGATATTTCAGATTGTTTGATATGCAAATGCACAACTTTTTACGTCACACGTTCATAATGAGTATTATGTGTTACCGAGGGAAGGTTACATATCTTTGCTATTGTGAAACGAAATCACTTGGAATTCTACATGTTTGGTGTTGTGGGTAGAAACACGCACATGCTTCCTTTGAGTTAAGCCCATGTTTTCATAATAGCAAAGATATGTAACCTTTTCTGATAACTCATTATGCACATGTGACGTAAAAAGTTGCGTCATTTGCATATCAAACAAGTTGGAATATCTCAAAAACGAAGCAAGGAAACCAAAAACTGCAAAAGATGTTTTTTTATCATTTTAAATGTTCTTTTCAATAAGACAAACATAATTTTCGAGTCATATGCCCATTAAAGCGTTTAGTATTTTACTCTGGCTAACGCCAAACGATTTTACTGGTGAAGGAAAGACCACAGCTAGTCAAGGTGTTAAAAATTGAAAGTTCAATCCCTGTCCAGAGCTCAAAAATATTTTCTGAGCACTCGAGCTTGACGAACATCTGTTAAAACTTTTTAAGCATTAAATAAATATTTTATTCCTTTATTTTTTCTCAGTTCCAGAATACCCACTTGCTATTTACATTGGTTCAACGAGAATATTTCTAGCTGCACTTCTTCTGTCGCTGATATTACTAACCATTCTAACCGTGGATTTTACATTTTGTCGTCGAAAAAGAGGATTTTTTTATAATTTATTTAACTGCAAGACAAGAGATAACGAGTGCCTAAAATGCCGTTATAAAGAAACAGTTGTTTAAAGGCTTTGTCCTTGGTCGATACCAATATTTCCATAAACGTTCATGAAAGAAAAATAGTTGTGCAATACATTGTGAGAACGAACGAACGAACAAACAGAGGTAAAAAGATAACTTCCTGGCGGAGGTAATAATTTTAGGCTTTAAACGAGATTGGAACAGTCTACAAAATGTATTTTTTTATTGGCTGAAAAGCGCAAATTGTTGTGAGGCAACATTACATGTAATGTAATTTCTTTCTTTTGAGGTTTTTATAGTGACTGTTTAAAATTCAATGTATGTATACGACTCACGACTCAAAACATTCACTTTGTAATAAAGTTGTTTAATAAACAAGCGTCAATTGTTTTTATTTTTTTTGTTTATTTAATTATTTATTTATTTATTTATTTACTTATTTATTTATTTATTTTTATTTATAAATAAAGAGAATTTACTTATTTTACAATTAGATTCAATTTTTTTCTGGACTGTTCCGCTGTCAGTTCCCAGAAGACGTCAGAACGCGGTAATTATGAAAGCACCAGTGAGCACATTTCAAGCACTGACCAACGCTGTTACATCATATTTATATGCATCTAGAACTAATTATACAATACCCTGGTTGCTATGTGTGTTTTCATTGGTTGTTGCCCAGGACAGACACATGGATCACGTCAGATAACGTCAGCTGACTTGCTTTTTTCTTTCTTCATGCCCCAAAATCCAGCAAGAAGTATTGTGTAATTTTTATATTGTATAAAACAAATAGATTCCATTTTTTTGTCGTCTGTTCAGTTATAGATGCACAGAAGACGTCACAACGTGGTAAGAACATCAGTGACCCACTCGACTGCGTCTCGTGGGCCACTTTTTTGTTCTTACCACGTTGTGACGTCATTTGTTAAATGGACTGTTCCGCTGTCAGTTCCCAGAAGACGTCAGAACGCAGTAATTAATTATGAAAGCACCAGTGAGCACATTTCAAGCACTGACCAACGTTGTTACATCATTTATATGCATCTAGAACTGAACAGATAACTAAGGCCAGACTATGGCGTGCCAAGGTGGACAATATGATAGTTACCCCAAATATATTTAAAACGCACCTCGCAAATATAATTCGAACTCCATAAATAGGGGCTTTAAGATGCTAGGACGACGACGGCGGTTAAAACGCAAGGTAAATTTTACAATTTAAAGAAGTCACGGTTAACTCACTAATATATTTGATATTTGAAGCTAGTTTAATGACTTCCAAAACGCCCCAGTACAGCTAAAATTATTGTAATGTCTGTATTGAAGTTAATCTCAAGCAACACTTCTCCTCGTTTGGCCGTTGACGTCGTCCTGAAGACGTGAAAATGCTCTAAGTGGCGTTGTATAAAGAACGAGGACGGTGTTGAGATTACTCTTGGGACTAAAAATTATTCAGTCTCTTTGTTTTGCAAAAATAATTCTTTTGTTTAGATGACGTCGTCGTTGAGGTTGACGTCGTAGATCTTAAAATCCCTAATATCAATACGAAACCCGTAAATATAATACCACTTACCCAAATATAGTACGATAGAACTTCTCAAAAATAATACGAATTTCTCAAATATAATACGAACTTCTCAAAAATAATACGAATTTCTCGAATATAATACGAACTTCTCAAATATAATACGAACTTCTCAAATATAATACGAACTTCCCAAATATAATATGAATTTCTCAAATATAATACAAACTTCTCGAATATAATATGAACTTCTCAAATATAATACGAACTTCTCAAATATAATATGAATTTCTCAAATATAATAGGAACTTCTCAAATATAATATGAACTTCTCAAATATAATATGAACTTCCCAAATATAATATGAACTTCCCAAATATAATATGAATTTCTCAAATATAATACGAACTTCTCGAATATAATATGAACTTCTCAAATATAATACGAACTTCTCAAATATAATACGAACTTCTCGAATATAATATGAACTTCTCAAATATAATACGAACTTCTCAAATATAATACGAACTTCTCGAATATAATACGAACTTCTCAAATATAATAGGAACTTCCCAAATATAATATGAATTTCTCAACTATAATACGAACTTCTCAAATATAATACGAACTTCCCAAATATAATACGAACTTCTCAAATATAATACGAACTTCTCAAATATACTACGAACTTCTCAAATATAATACGAACTTCTCAAATATAATATGAACTTCTCAAATATAATATGAACTTCCCAAATATAATACGAACTTCTCAAATATAATACGAACTTCTCAAATATAATATGAACTTCTCAAATATAATATGAACTTCTCAAATATACTACGAACTTCCCAAATATAATACGAACTTCTCAAATATAATACGAACTACTCAAATATAATACGAACGTCTCAAAAATAATATGAACTTCTCAAATATAATACGAACTTCTCAAATATAATACGAACTTCTCAAATATAATACGAACTTCTCAAATATAATACGAACTTCTCAAATATAATATGAACTTCTCAAATATAATATGAACTCCTCAAATATAATATGAACTTCGCAAATATAATATGAACTTCGCAAATATAATATGAACTTCGCAAATATAATATGAACTTCGCAAATATAATATGAACTTCGCAAATATAATACGAACTTCTCAAATATAATACGAACTTCCCAAATATAATACGAACTTCTCAAATATAATACGAACTTCTCAAATATAATACGAACTTCTCAAATATAATATGAACTTCTCAAATATAATACGAACTTCTCAAATATAATATGAACTTCTCAAATATAATACGAACTTCTCAAATATAATACGAACTTCGCAAATATAATATGAACTTCTCAAATATAATACGAACTTCCCAAATATAATACGAACTTCTCAAATATAATACGAACTTCTCAAATATAATATGAACTTCTCAAATATAATACGAACTCCATAAATATAATACGAACTTCTCAAATATAATACGAACTTCTCAAATATAATATGAACTTCTCAAATATAATACGAACGTCTCAAAAATAATATGAATTTCTCAAATATAATACGAACTTCCCAAATATAATATGAACTTCTCAAATATAATATGAACTTCTCAAATATAATATGAACTTCTCAAATATAATACGAACTTCGCAAATATAATATGAACTTCTCAAATATAATACGAACTTCCCAAATATAATACGAACTTCTCAAATATAATACGAACTTCTCAAATATAATACGAACTTCTCAAATATAATATGAACTTCTCAAATATAATACGAACTTCTCAAATATAATACGAACTTCTCAAATATAATACGAACTTCTCAAATATAATATGAACTTCTCAAATATAATACGAACTTCTCAAATATAATACGAACTTCTCAAATATAATACGAACTTCTCAAATATAATACGAACTTCTCAAATATAATACGAACTTCTCAAATATAATATGAACTTCTCAAATATAATACGAACGTCTCAAAAATAATAAGAATTTCTCAAATATAATACGAACTTCCCAAATATAATACGAACTTCTCAAATATAATATGAACTTCTCAAATATAATACGAACTTCTCAAATATAATACGAACTTCCCAAATATAATACGAACTTCTCAAATATAATACGAACTTCTCAAATATAATACGAACTTCTCAAATATAATACGAACTTCTCAAATATAATACGAACTTCTCAAATATAATATGAACTTCTCAAATATAATACGAACGTCTCAAAAATAATATGAATTTCTCAAATATAATACGAACTTCCCAAATATAATACGAACTTCTCAAATATAATATGAACTTCTCAAATATAATACGAACTTCTCAAATATAATACGAACTTCCCAAATATAATACGAACTTCTCAAATATAATGCGAACTTCTCAAATATAATACGAACTTCTCAAAAATAATATGAATTTCTCGAATATACATTTCCCGAATAAAACATTTTGCGTGTCTCTGTGCTGTGATAGAGACACGAATGACGTCATTTCAACTGGAAGAAATGTCTAATTACGTCATTCGTGTTTCTATCACAGTACAGAGTCACAAAAGCCATTTTCTGTTTGTTTTGTAAAATAACTAACCATTTTTACGAGGTAAAAAACAACAAGGAGAAGCAACCAACGTGACGGAGACTCAGCTGACGATTGATGGCGCAATCAAATAAATACGCCAGTGATAGGTGAGATTTAACGAAACGATCTTTTTGTTCGCCTTTATGCATTTTTGTGCACGGTCACTGAATGTGAATTAGGGACTTTAAGATCTTACGACGTCAACCTCAACGACGACGTCATCTAAACAAAAGAATTATTTTTGCAAAACAAAGAGAATGAAAAACTTTTAGTCCCAGAGTAATCTCAACACCGTCCTCGTTCTTTATACAACGCCACTCAGAGCATTTTCACGTCTTCTGAACGACGTCAATGGCCAAACGAGACAAACGAGAAGTGTTGCTTGAGATTAACTTCAATACAGACACTACAATAATTTTAGCTGTACTGGGGCGTTTTGGAAGTCATTAAACTAGCGTCAAATATCAAATATAATAGTCAGTTAACCGTGACTTCTTTAAATTTAAAACTTATCTTGCGTTTTAACCGCCGTCGTCGTCCTAGCATCTTAAGGTCCCTAATAAAGGATGTGCACGGTAAGGTACGGTACATAACATAGACCACGTCCACACGTATGCGTTTTCATAGCGTTTTTATATTGTTCTCGGTCCTCAGGGGAGCAGAAAACAATGGTCTCATTATCTGAAACAATATGAAAACGCTAGGAAAACGTATACGTGTGGACGTGGCCATTAGGGAAGCACGGGTGGCGTGTGCTGTTAGGGCACTGCCTCTCACTGCTGTAGTTAAGCCCAGTTGGACGGGGTTAGTACTTGGATGGGTGACCGTCTGGGAATAGCTCCGTTCTCGAACTTGAATTTCATGTGAGTAGAGTTTAGTTGGTCTCTCCTGTACTTCGAGGGTTTTTCGCAGGGTTCTGCGGTTTTCCTCCCTCCGTAAAATCAACACTTAGGTCTTAGTTTATGTCGTGCACTTTTAACATGAGCCTCTGGCTCGGATGATTGGGCGACCACATCCTGTGTTTACGACGTTAGATAAATCATTACTCATTACAAACCATATCTCTATTGACGTGGTCTGTTCCGTTGTCGGTACCACAGAATAAACGTCAGAAGGTGGCAATTATGAAAGCACGAGTGAGCACATTTCAAGCACTGTTACCGACATCATTTACATGCATCTAGAACTAAACAGATAACTAAAACCGAATCTATTGACCAAAATTGGCGAAAATACTTGTAACATTCTTTGTTTAACCAATAATATTTGAAACAGTAAGTATTTGTACCAATTTTGGTAATTATCACGAGGAAGTCTTAGGTGGGTTAACCAAAAACGCGGATATTTGTTAAAGTGTTAAATTACACAAATGAATGAAATGGCTTTAATATTTCGAATTCCATTGCTTCTGAAAGGTAGTCGTAAATTAGAAAAGCCCAGAATACAAAGTGAAACTATAGCGAAATAATCTTTAACTATACGACTAATTACTGTCATCTCATACCTCGCCCAAAATAAGAACGTTTTGGATTTTTAGTGTCATAAACCATTTAATCATGCAGTTGAAAAACATTCTCTATTCTCTGACGAAGGGTCTTCGTTCGAAACGTTAGACTCCTACGTTCTCTGTTTCGGCATTACATCTAACCTTACTATATTTCGATTGTTGTTTCTACACTGCCTACGCAGCACGCTACTTTTATTACATTCTCTATTCTAACCTGCAATCTTCTAATGACCAGTTAGACGCTCTAACCATTGAGTCACTGAGGCTCAGATGGAGAGCTAAAGTTGCGAATTCATAGTGATGTTTGCATATGAGATGTGAGACGTCTGTTACATTACACCAAGCTCACAAACGTACCACCACATACCACATGCACTACATGTATACGTACAACTCATCATGAAGAATATAGTCGTACTCCATAAATGTCTGGTGTTAGACAGAGGAAAACAGTCTGGTGTTAGACACAGTAAAATAGTCTGGTGTTAGACAGAGTAAAACAGTCTGGTGTTAGACAGAGTAAAATAGTCTGGTGTTAGACAAAGTAAAATAGTCTGGTGTTAGACAGAGTAAAATAGTCTGGTGTTAGACAGAGTAAAATAGGCTGGTGTTAGACAAAGTAAAATAGTCTGGTGTTAGACACAGTAAAATAGTCTGGTGTTAGACAAAGTAAAATAGTCTGGTGTTAGACACAGTAAAATAGTCTGGTGTTAGACAGAGTAAAATAGTCTGGTGTTAGACAAAGTAAAATAGTCTGGTGTTAGACAGAGTAAAATAGTCTGGTGTTAGACGGAGTAAAGATGCCGTCAAATTTGTTTTTTTCCAAATTTGTCGTCGAGCTTCAGTGATTCTCAAGATTTTAGCAATCTTTTCGATATCCTAACCACAACAACTGGACGCGGGTCCTTTTGAGTCAGACCTTTTAGCTGAAACCGGACCAACTTAACCTCAGCCTTACCACAACAATCATGTGTTAACTTATAGAATAGAACTCTCTTTGTATAAGCTCGTAGACGTCTTATGATGTCAAAACGGCCATCTTGCAGAACTTTAAAGGTTCCGATGTTCAACAGACCAAGTAATCGATGATAATACAAATTCTGTAGCTTACAAGCATTTTTTTCTAACCATGAAAATACAAGGTGATGATAATGCAGAATCGCTGCAATGTTACTGAGTTATTTCGGAGTTTAATTGAATGGAAATATAACCAAAATATGTCATTAGAGAGATTAGAATGTCAGTAATTTTAAACTGCCTAATTAGGATAAAGGGTACAATATGAAATTCGTTATTGACGTCCCACAAAGTTGCCAATCGGTGCAGACAATTGTTTCCGCTGCACTGTTGAGTTACAAAGGTTTGGCTACAAAAAAACAATTTTAATTTATTCTTCACATATCTATTTTCAGACGTTTCTTGATATCTTGTTATTATTGCCCAAGAAGATATATTACAATGTGTTTCTCAGTGTGAAAACAGTGTGAATTGTTTGACAGCTGTATGTAGGGCACTAGCCGCAGGCAACTCTGTGTCTTCCCACTTTGCGAGCAATAGTGGCAACTGTGTCTTCCCACTTTGCGAGTATAGTGGCAACTGTGTACACTTCCCACTTTGCGAGCAAACCAGGCACATTTCACTCTGATAATGGGCTCCGCTTGTAATGTCAGTATACTAACTTCGTTTTAAAAACTATATTATCAGCAGTTTACCATCTTTTCACTTTGCTCTATCTAAAACATTGGCTACACAACACTCTACTTTTTTACATTCTTCATTAGAGTAAAATGTGACGTGATAAAAGGCTCCGCTTGAAACGTCAGCGGTACTTCGTTATTAAAACTATTCTCGGCAGTTTACCATCTTTTCACTTTGCTCTATCTAAAACACTACCTACACAACACTCTACTTTTTTACATTCTTCATTAGAGTAAAATGTGACGTGATAAAAGGCTCCACTGGAAACGTCAGCGGTACTTCGTTATTAAAACTATTCTCGGCAGTTTACCATCTTTTCACTTTGCTCTATCTAAGGGCCCGATTACATGAGGCGTGCTAGCCCAGCTAACCGGGCTGACTCGTGTCACGAAATTCTTTCCTCGGCCACAAAAGGAGATTTTGAGTAAGTAATTGAGTAATGTTTATTTAACGTCGTTAAACACAGGATGTGGTTGCCCAATCATCCGAGCCAGAGGCTCATGTTAAAGTGCACGACACAAGCTAAGAGCTAAGTGTTGAGTTTACGGAGGGAGGAAAACCGCAGAACCCTGCGAAAAACCCTCGAAGCACAGGAGAGACCAACTAAACTCTACTCACATGAAATTCAAGTCCGAGAACGGGGTTATTCCAAGACGGTCACCCATCCAAGTACTAACCCCATCTAACTGGGCTTAACTACAGCGGTGAGAGGCAGCGCCCTAACAGCACACACCACCCGTGCTTTTAATTAACGTTAGGATTCGTTTACTTCTAAACTAAACCAACTCTTCTTTGTAGATTTAGTTTACGCGAGTTTCTAAACCACAGTGAGATCCTAATCAATCACGTGAGCCAAGTTAACCTGGCTCGCCCGGCTCATGTGAACAGCCCCTAAAACACTGCCTACGTAGCACACTAATTTTTGTAAGCTAGAGTTAGTTACCTCGGCCCTCCGTCTTGGTACCAAACTCTTACTTATAAGTAGAAGGTAAAACTGTCTAATTATACTTTCTAGCACATTTCAGAAAGTTAGCCCGTCTAGGTTAGAGTAGGCTTGAGAAAGACTGTGGTGGTAGTGACTGACAGGGGCGTAGCGTGCGGGGAAGGGGGTGTAGGGGTATGACACACACACACACACACACACACACACACACACACACACACTTTTTGGAAAACCTGTCGGTAAAACAGAGATTTTGCAGAGAAAGCGTGATTTGTCGGTAAATTGATAGGAAATTGGTCGGTAAATTGGTCATAAAAATTAGTTGGTCGGTAATTGAGGAAGCGCAAATACAGCCTATATTTGCGTACAGGCATGATAGCATATAACATTTCATGTTATTTTTGTGCCGGTATCGTGTAAACGCAAGGCCTAAACGGCATGATGTTGTTCCGTTTTCAAATTGTAGCATTAGCAAAAGTATGTTAACAATCTAGACACAAATTCCAGGACGTTTCCTAATCGTGGGAATCTATTAATTTGTTCAATGCTAATTGAACTTGGAGACATTATATATTTGCTGGTCGGAAAAACCGAAGGGGGTGTAAAGGCACCCCTTGCCTAGCAAGGCAGGTAAAAAAAGCCCTCTCGCTACACTCAACTTCTTCTCTCCCAAGACGAAACGCCATGCTAGCCAGGTTAGGCGTGAGAAATGACTCTGACCAACTTTTGGCACCTACTGAAAGGGGTTGCTACTGCAGGCATTTCTGGATCGGTTCTCATAGTGTGGTAAGATGCTGGTGATAATGTAAACAAATTAGGCAAAAGCACCCCTGATCATTATCTGGCATCATTAGAGCTACACAAACAGTCATTTCTGGTGTAAATGTATTAGACTATAATGCTGGTTATCAAATAAACATTTATCACCGCACAAAGCAAAATCCACCACAATCACTTGGCTCTTGGCAATAATACCTTTCTACCGGATAGGCGCGTCATGTTTTTTGTATGATTTTTCTTCATTTACTTATTGGTATTTATTTTATATTGTTTAAAGCATTACATGGTGATTTACAAAATAAATATAGCACAATTTGTGGGTTACACCATGCTGTTGGGGTTGGTTTTTTTCAATTTCTAAGCTTTCCGGCTTCACACAACGGTAAACGTTTATAAATATATATATATATATATATATATATATATATATATATATATATATATATATATATATATATATATATATATATATATATATATATATATATATATATATATATATATATATATATATATATATATATATATATATATATATATAAGTGAGTTTTGGTTCACGAAATGTTAGAGAGTGCTCAATACCATATAGATAGAGTAAAATATAAAGCATGAAGTATAGTTACCTTAAAGTCTTCGCTACCAGAGGTTTCACCCTAAACGGGATCATCAGGCGACTCTATATATGTATAGTGTAACCCACAAATTGTGTTATGTTTTATTTGTTTAGCTTATTTATAGCAACGTTAAACACTCTCAGGCCTACACTAAACGTCGCATAATAGACGAATTTAATTCGAATTAACTTGGTCGGTAATGCGACGTAAATGCGACGTCGAGTTAAACGTCGAATTTAATTGTTTTTACTTGGACTCATGCAACCTGAAAACGACTTCTTGAAAATTAAACATGGCACCGAATTGTCACAAACAGAAAAGAAACATTTAATTCGACGCGACGATAATTCGTCGTGTAACACGAACACGCATTATCGTCGCATTATCCGTCTGACTCAGACGAATTTAATTTGCCCGGACGAATTTAATTCGTTGCGTCGAATTTAATCGACTTTTATCGGACAATATCAAACTGGTTTGATATTATTATAAGTAATATTGGGCACTTCACTCGATTACATAGCCTGTTCTAAGGATTTTGGATGAAGGAAAATTCGAGTGTAGAATATATACATTTTACGACCAAACCGGGACCAGTTGCGAAAAATGCAACTACACAGGCCTTCCGGCAGGAATTGAACCCACGACCTTGCGATTCTAGCGCAGTGCTCTGACCACTGAGCCACGGAGGCCGTTGCCGTTGGTTTGATAATTGTCCGATTACAATTAATCGGTCAAAATATTGCAAAATGTCGTCGTGTGGGCGATTAACAATTTTTATCGTTCACTGATCACTCGTTATTTTGCCTGAGGTTATTTGATTTGATGATGGTAAAACTGGTGGCTCTAGTAGCTAAAGATATGACGTTTTACATGTAAATGGCACACTTGTATGGTAAACACCGATTTTTAAGCTGTACGGTTACACACACCGATTTGTGTCGCCGATTTGTGTCGCAAGGTATTGCGAGATAAATCGGTCACCCGGCTACACACATCAATTTGTGTTGAAGAAAAATCAAGTTTAAAAATAAAACCAAGGATGGGCGGAGCTTGAACAAAAGAAATTTGGCATGATTGCAACACAAATCGGCGACAAGTATGTTAAACTTGTAAATTTGTGCGGCGTCGCAGATTTTCGTTGCAAGTTTTTGATAAGTTTTTGATCCCTTATCAAAAATTTGCAATGCTTCAGCAACGCATAAATCGGTGTCGACTGGGTATGTTACACACACCGATTGATCCCGCAATGCCGCTGCGACACAAATTGGCGACGTAAATTGGTGTGTGTAACCGTAGCTTTAGCCGATAAAATTGGCCGACTAAAATTGTAGCGTGCATGCATGTGCGTCTAGCTATAACGATCATTATATCTCCCTTATATGGCAACCAGATAATGGAACACTATATCACTGACCAGTATAAGGACGGCCTTTATCAGAAATTTCTAAAAATACTTCTATTGCTTTGTAATGCATGCATGCAGTCCAGGTCCTTCCTCCCTAGCGGTCTGGGTGAACATCGCTACAGAGGTATTTTTCCGGTCCACTGTACTTCAATGCCCCATGCCGCTGTTTAAACCACTGTCAGGGGCTTAGAAACATTTTTTTAAAAGAATTAGAGCTCGACCAACGTCTACCAGGACGGAATTTATCTTCAAAACGTGTTGTCATTATTTAGTTTTTACTGCACTCAATAAGAATAATAGATAAGCACGATTTTTATTAACATATATAAGCCCTGTTTTTCTTTATTACATTTTACTCTGAACGGCTACGTTCGTTCGCTATCTAAACATCGGTATAACACCTTATTAGGGTCACCTGTACTGCGAAAGTAGAGCCTAAGTTTGTATCACATTTGTATTTTATCTTTCATGTTGTGAAATCTGTATGCAAAAGAGAGAAATTAACTTCCTATCGTATCTACATGCCGCGAAAGAGCGTACTTCAACGAGTGAAAGAGTTGGTGGACTTGCAACAGATAAACATTATCGCAGATCAACTACGAAGCAATTCACTTGGAAAACCCAACCAACACTTTGACCAAAAGCAAAGCTAGTCCAAAAGAAAGAACCCGTAAAAAATCGTACAAGCACCTCCCCAATCGGCCATCACGCTCATCAAACGTCGGAAATCAGTACCAGAACTTCTTGCTCAGCAAGACTTCAAAAATCAGTAGTCTGCAAGTTTTGCCTGATCATCTTGTTTTTGAGGAATAAATTTGCTGGATTTTGCTAGATTTTTCTGGGCATAGTATTTATAGTCTATAACTTACTTAATATCATATCTAGTTCATTCGAGAACTAACTAGATTGTTTTTTTGTTATCAAAACTATAATTATGTCAAGTGGCCACTTGGCTTTGAGCACATACCGATAAGGTTTCATTGTTTCACACCCGTCTCTTTGATTTCTTTCATCAATTTAAATACCTAAGCCTTTATGCTTGGGTTTTTTCCCACAAATGGGCGATGTACTTCCGTCTCTTTTTACCCGAATCGTTTTGAATCATTTTATAAAAAAACAACACCAAATTAGTTCTATTTTGCACCTGATAAAAAGACATATGATATATCAAGGCACCTATCATCTTGCCGACTGGAGCTGCGGCCATTGAAGCAAGAAGGCTGGGCTGCACTGATTACGTCGTGGGGTAGCCGTTTGAGCTCCAGCAAGATGGCTTTGGTGTTGCATTTGGTGCTCGCAGTTTTGTCTTAAAATGTATTATATTCCAGCACTCTAAATTGTTCTTCACCAAAAATCCCTAGAACATGTATAGTACATCCCTAGTACATGTAGAACGTGTGACTTATGAATGTAAAAAGCATTGCATTTCCAACAAAAGAAAATGGGCTCGTTAGAAATCCCTCGAGAGTCGAGATGCCATTTCGGTTTGTTTGTCTGAGACCCCGTTTACACGACGCCGGTACAATTTGAAAACGGAACAAAATCATGCCAATCTTTAGGCCTTGCGTTTACACGATACCGGCACAAAAATAACATGAAATGTTATATGCTGTATTTCAAATTGTACTGGCATTGTGTAAACGGGGTCTGAGTTTTGGTTTATAAATAGTAAGTGATGGCTATAAGTTGTTGCAGCTTCTTCAAGAGAATAATTGGGACAAAAAATGGAGTGGGCTTAGCCTGCTATTTTTTTGTCCCACTTATTTTGAAGCCCACAAGTATGTACTGAGGTTACTGTTGGGGTTAATATTTGCCGTTTCATAACAGTACACTTTCGCCATAATATTTAAGCAATTTACTAACTTCCTGCGCGATGTATAAGGATGTTTGCCTGTGGGGGTTGGGAATTGTGGTTTACCATCTCGATTCTTCAGTAAACCTTCGCTCCCGCTATATATAAAGAAAATCCAAATATAGACAATAGCACATTAAAGCTTCATCCACATCGAGCACAGCAAGAACATTTCTGGAAAGAGAACTGTTTTAGCAAAGCAACTCGTACAATGGGTAAGTGACTATTAAATTTTACAGTTGGCTTAGCTTCACATTTACTTTTCTGTAAAATTTTAGTTGCACTTTTCTTCGAAATGTAGATCAGTTATAACTTAATGATTCTGATTGCACTTTTCGGCTTCGAAATGTGGTGTTATAAATAAACGCAACCGACAAATATAAATACAGTGCACCACAAATGGACTCACATGGTCACCGGTAAAGAACAGTATAACATGTGCATACTACAGAAAACGAAAATTAGATATTTATTATATACATTATAAAATAAAGTGTCCTCTACACACGTTCTGATTGGCTGGGCTCCGTGCATTTATAAGAATATGAAGGTCATGAATGACGTAACGTGGCGTGGAGTGGCGTTGAATAGCGCCAGCTGGCCAGAAAAGCCAGCCAAATTTCAAAACTGTCGAACTTTTAGTCCAATTCTCAAAACTAACTTCTTTCGTGTTCAAATGACGTCAAACGAACCTTTATAAGAGTACATATATGTACGAAGCTTTATGTTTTATTTGTCAAACTGTTTAGTTTCAACACATCCACCGTTTTAGTTTGAATCTGTAATATGTGGGAAACCGGTTTGACGGTCTCAAAACGGGTATAGACGTATGCAATCTATACGAGAATTATTTTAGTTTGTATTTCGTCCTGGTGTATAATTGCTTCCCATTGCCCATGTATGGAAAAACTACTAAGTCAATATACTAAGTCACGTTATTTTGCCCAAAAACTCACTTATATTATTCTGAGCTTTAAACGTTACTGAATTAAGGCTTAGGATTCACGTTCGCACCTTACTGCAGTTTTTATAGCACACCGAACAACTAAACACAGAAAAAAAAATGCATGTTTCTAATTTTATTTACTGTCGGTTCCGGGTAAACAATTAACGGCGGTCTCGGGCCACAAAACATACTGTTTCCCTCCGTCCCAGTCAATAAGCGTTAATTATCCCAGGGATAAGTTACTTTTCCCACCTCGACAAGGGTACGCCGATAGTTCAGCGATTTATAGCAGTTCAGAATATGAGACTGTAATAATGTTATAGTTACTATAAGTTATGACTGTTTAAATACAAAGAATATTAATTACCAATAGACATGGTTGATAAATTTATCTTAATTAACATAACATTTCGAAAACTCTTTGTACTTCCCAAAATGATTAAAGGACCAATGACATGAGGCGAGTTAGCCTGCGTAGGAGCCGGTTTTGGGCAAGGAAGAAGGTTAAAGGAGAAAAGACAGAATTAACCAGGCTAACTCGTCTGATTAGGATCTCACTGTGGTTTTAAAACCGGCATAAACACAATTTACATGCTCCCCCGGGAAATTTTGATATCGAGAGTCGCTGAAATGCCATTTCCTGGCTTTTGGAGGAAGATTTCACAGACCCTAAAGGTTAAAAAATGTCATATAAAATACTCAAAACACACAAACGTCACATGCATAGATACTCAAATTGCATACACTCAGTAGATTGAATACACTGTTTACAGTTTATTTCCTGACACAATTCACATTGCATCAGTTTTCTAGTTACATGACTGTTGTTTTATATCTAAAGGGGGGTAGCCGCGGCTCCCACAGCTCCCCCCTGGCTACGCCATTGTTAAAGTCTCCTTTTGCGGCCGAGGAAAGAATTTCGTGCCACGAACTAACCCGGTTCGCTCGGACAGCCCGAGTTTATATAAAAATAGCTCCTGATTAACCTACCATGAAGTACTTATTGCACCTGCGTACACCGCTGTGCTCCACCGCGCTCCCTTGCTGACAAAAAGCAAGGAGACTATGGGCTCGAGATTGATGTGAATCAGGTTTTAGTGATAGAGGGAGAGGCCATAGGACCAACGGATAGGATCGAAGGAGGCTCGTTTAGACCAGTGAGACACGTGTGAGTTACACTAGGAAAATGTTGACCCTGCCAAGCTAGCCCAGTCCAGACCCGCAGTGTAAAAAGACTTAATTATGATTAATTCATTTGTGTGTCGGTTCCCTTTGATGTACCGCTGTGAATGTACCAGGGTTAGTGACCTCTCGTATTAAATGACCTACTATATTGCTTTAAAACTACGTCTAGAATACAATTTTTTGTTAAATAACGACGGATATCATCTGTATCATGAATCGATAACTAAGCAACAAGCGAATTTCAGGGTATTGCGCGCATCATTTGGCAAAGGAACTGGCGGGCTCTTGGCGGGCTCCCCGCAAAGAAACAGACTTGCTAGCGAGCCAACAACAGCAGAATAACAATGTTAAACATCCAGAAACTGTATCTATACTTTGTTGATTTTAAACAGTGTGTTTACTTTTAGTAGAGCTTGCCAGTTTTTTTGAAAAATGATGCGCGCACAACACCCTGAAACTCGCCAATATAGAGTTAGCCGAAGAAAGTTTTGATAGCGAAATACAGACGTTTCGAGCAGAGCAGTTCGTCAGAGTAAAATGTGATCATGATGAAGGGCTTCGCTCGAAACGTCAGTATTTCGTTATCAAACCATTCTCGACAATTTACGACCTTTTCACTCGATCTAAAACACTGCCTACGCGGTTAGAGTTAGTTTGCCTTGGCCCTTCGTCTTGGTATCAAACTTACATTTAAGTACAGAATGAGTGACCGTGCTGTATCGGAGTATACAGACACGAGGCGAAGCCATGTATCCCGATACAGAACGGACACGATCTATTTGGTAAGTTCATTGGCGTAGTAATTTAAAAAAAAACACGTTGTCTAAGTCGAGAAAAGCTAAAGTTTATGTAAATCAAGAGGAATCTACATCACATATATAGACCCTCATTAAACATGGATTTTTTGTGTTTTCCTCGTGAATTATTAATGAGTTTTATACGTAAAAGTTAAAACTGTCTAATTACTTTCTAAACTGCGCAGTTAACAAGCAGCGGTGCTTCTAAGGGGCTGTTAAACTGCTAATATATATATAACAGTCAATAATTCACTATACTGTATGATTCAACTTAGAAGAGTTCATTAGCAAAACTATGTTAACTGACAATCTAGACGGAATCTATTTGTTCAATTGCTCGTACTCTGCTTACAATTATTGTTCTAATGTTAAATATTTTACACAACATATGTTTAGCCGCATATAATCTGTATTTAATCACAAAACGGATATTTCAATGGTGACTATAAGAAGTTTGTACAGCCGCCGCCAGACAGTAACGGTGAGCGGAAGCGCGTTAGTGTTCGACGAAGTATCGTTCTAATTTCTTCCAGCATGTTTGTGTACCTCTTTTTAAATATCCGACCACAGACTCTCCTTCCCCCACACGTCGCATTACAGAGCGTATTCCTCGCGATTGCTAGGAGCTTTCGCTCAACTCGGAAAAAAGAAACTGGATCGAGTAACTAATTGTGCTCCAAAGCCAGAAAATGAAGCTCACAAAACGTCGATTTGGTCTCTTGCCAATGGTACCAGTTAGACAAATGTGTAGGGGCGTAGGAACCGAGGGGCAAGGGGCATGTGCCCCCAGCTTTGTCATAAAGTGCCCTTTTTGCAGTGTCTCAAGTGTCCTTTTGAAGTTTTACCCCCCAAACAAAATACCCTTTGGCCCTCCAACATCAACAACGCCACTCAACAAATAGGTCAAACAAGGATGAACAATTCGGGACACCGTGCTGTGTTTTTGGTTGAAGAAGAAAAAACAGGAAAAAAGGAAGGGCAGGAACAAACTCGGTAAAAACATTTTACACATGCAGTTGGTCTCTTAGGGGATCGGGACGGACTGATTTCGGGTTGGTTGTAGTGTTTTTACTGTAGATTGTTTTCATGAGCCCGGCCTAAGATTCAGTTCACGCCGGCTGAGGTCTATTAGAAGTAATATTGGGCATTTCACTCGATTACATAGCATGTTCTAGGGATTTATGGTGAAGGAAAATTCGAGTGTAGAATATATACATTATAAGACCAAACCGGGACCAGTTGCGAAAAATGCAACTACACAGGCCTTCTGGTAGGAATTGAACCCACGACCTTGCGATTCTAGTGTAATGCTCTAACCACTGAGCCACGGAGGCCGTTGCCGAGAGCTTGATCGCGAGTTCTGTATACATTAAGGTGGTAGATAGAACTGAAGCACCTCTCAAACTCAATACGTTGTTTTAAATGAGATTGGTGTCAAATCCACATAAAATAATGCTTCTCTTGTGGTCACAAGCTAGAAGACAATTGTATACGAATCTTGAAGCAACAAAAGAACCAAGTCTATATCATTTCAAGACCGGTCTTATGTAATTAATGTAAACAAAAAACAAATTGAAAAATTTAGTTCGGCCTATAGTAATGGCGGATTCTGGTTTCATTTTCCAAACAAAAATTGTTCGATCCAGTCTTGTTTTTGAGATAAGTGGAAGCTTCTAGATTGTAGATTGTAGAGTTGAAGTAGTACACCGGCTTTCCATACAGTCAGTTGTAATTCTTGTAATTTCACACATTTGGAATTCACATCGCCGATTTACCTCAGAACTTCTAATTAAGCTATATTGATTGTTATTTGAGATAACTACACTGGAAAATTTACGACCTTTCCCCTGTCGGTTTATAAAATGAAAACCAAAATCTCTAGAAATACTAGCGTACGCATTGAGATCAGGGATGGAGCGTCTACACACGTCGTGAAACTAATTATAACCTTCTTATCTTTATACGCGCGTACGTCACTATGCGATATCTATAGATCTATACTAATTTCAAAAAGTTAATTACTTGACTATATATAGACCAACTCCTTTCGGAAAGCTTATTCTTGAAGGCCACAAGTTTATCAGTTGCTTTATCACTACAAGTGTAACCCGCCGATGGTCGCCGACCCATGATTTAGATGCATATGTTAAGTAAAAGAATAAAAGCACTGCTTTTCTGCATTGTTTTTTCCCGCATTGCGGGTGCGGCGTTTATTCAAGGGCGGCGTTTATTGTAAATTTTGTAACATCAACTGTGAATTTATTGTTTAATTCAAATTCACAACCAATTTTAACACTTATCCCCCAAAAATAAAGTTTATATGTCTTTAAATATATATATGCTTCAAATAAACGCCGCATCGATGAGAAAAAGTGCGGCGTTTATTCAAGGGCGGCGTATAATAATATTTTTTGTTTCTCCTGCGGCGTTTATTCGAGGGAGGCGTTTATTCAAGGAAATACGGTATGCGATTTTTCTTTGACACGTTTACCTTGAAATTGTTTGTTTGATTGATTGATTGATTGATTGATTGATTGATTGATTGATTGATTGATTGATTGATTGATTGATTGATTGATTGATTGATTGCATTAAATCGTAATGCTTTTTAATTGCTGAAACTAAAGCCTGGCTTCCATATAGTTGTAATTGTTGTAATTCAGTCGGCGACTGTCGCCGATCAAGTTTTACAACAATTTACAACTTAATGGAAACGCTTGTTGTAATTCAATCGGCGACAGTCGGCGACTGTTGTAGAAGTTGAATCAGGTTCAACTTCTACAACAATTACAACAGTCGCCGATGCGACAACAGTTAATGGAAACATCAATCGCCGATTACTAAATGACTAGACTAAATCAAATGTTTGCAACTGTCGTCAAACGTTCACGAAACATGAGACTGAAGCGGCAAAGTTATTGAGCGTGTAAATAATGCTTGCTGTATGTTACATAAACTGAAAATGATCACAAACATAGTTTTAGTCATTCAGTTTGTTTTTGAATATCAAGCTTGGCTCATCTCAACTTTGTCAAGACCGAGAAGTCCTCAATCCGAGCAAATCGGCGATTTGAATTACAACAATTACAATTATATGGAAACACGACTGTTGTAAAAGATCGCAAACAATCGCCGATCAATCACCGACTGAATTACAACAATTACAACTATATGGAAACCAGGCTTAACACAGTAGTCATTACCTGTTAAAAATGATTTCCGGTATAGGTCATCACTTGACAATTAGAATCGCCTGGCGCTGCATGGTCCTAAACAGAAACAGAGTAAATGTGTTTATAAACACAGTAAAATATGTATGCGACTTTATTTGTATGTAAGGGACTTTATTTATTGAAGGTAACATATGACAGTATTTAAATACTGATAACCCATTGGCCCTCACCCCCTGAGGCTCCAAAAGCAATAACTGACCATTTTCAATTGCAGTAAATAGCCAGTATAATTTACGTAGCAATCATAATATGCTGATGCTGTCAAAACCAAGAACTAATGCCATGAAACGAAGTTTTAGCTACCATGCAGCTAAAACCTGGAACTATCTGCCAACTGAACTTAAGATCTAATGATCACAGATAGCACTTTCACCATCACTTACGTGATTACACTAATGTAAATGAGTCATTTTTAGCAAATTATGTTAGTTATTAGTTATTTTATAGTTTTTATTTAGGTTATAGAAACGCTTTATGCATAGTATTATAATAAATTACATGTAAATATATTATTTTAGCTCTAAATTTAGTTAGATTTAATTTAGTTAACACGGCCTTATGAAAAGTAACCTTTTATACACTCTTATACATTTTTATACATTTTTTATACATTTTTTACTAAGATGGTTGATAAGTTACCGTGTATAAATAATATTAAATAAATATTAATTGGGGGGTTTACGGAGAGAGGAGAACCCGGTAAAAAGCCCTTGAAGCACAGGAGAGAACCAACAACTCTACCCACATGAAGCTAAGGTGGTGGTCACCCATCCAAATACTAACCCCGTCTGACTGGGCTTAACTTCAGCGGTGAGAGGCAGCACACTAATAACAGCCTGTGCTACCCGTGCCTCTCCTAAAGAACGAAGAAACAATTTTTTGCACGCGGAGACAAAAAAAGTTAATGAACTTTGCGGTTTAGGCTTCATGGTTCTCCCGTTGACACATAAAAACTAAAATGTCGCTAACCCTTTCCTGCATGGCGCCATGACATCGCTTTCACGGAACAACTTTATCTTTTTAATAAGAAAACGCCTCGGAAAATCACGCAACAAAATGTTCAAGTAAAATTGTCTGGTGTTGAAATAAATTAGCTGCTATTTGGTATCGTTAGCCAAGGGTAGTGCACACTCTTACAGCATGGACTCTTTACAACATATGCGAAGTGTTTAGTTTCGTATGCCCACATTTGCGGCCATGGTCTAATTCTTGAAAAATTGCAACAAAATGTTTACCACGACAGGAATGTTATTCAAGTTATCAACTTTGTTGTTGACTATAAGTGCGAATATGAAATGGCGGAACAGGTAAAGCCAAGTCATTGAGGCATACAATTCATGGAGACTCACGGCGATAAGATCTAAATTTAAAACACAATGAATCTGCTAGAATCTGCCCATTTACTGTTCTCAGTATGAATACACGTAACATGCAGGAAATGATATCAGCAGTTCATCAGCATGCATGCATGTATGCTAGGTATCTTCCGCGCATGGCTTCAATTACTAGATAACCCTGCATGCACCCCAAAAACCAGCAAAGAGGAACATTGAGGTTTCCAATATTGTGGCTCCATGATGTTTTCCGCACGTTGTTTTTTTTGAATTTTCACAACCTTGGTACACAGTTCTGTTTTATAACTATCTCAGAGAGAGAGACTTCAACAAGGAATTTCTTCAATATTTATAATTGGTTTTCAAGAAAGCCGTGACTATTTACAAAATAATATATGTACATATTTACAGATCAGATATGTAGTGAGTGGGAGAGAGAGAGAGAGAGAGAGAGAGAGAGAGAGAGAGAGAGAGAGAGAGAGAGAGAGAGAGAGAGAGAGAGAGAGAGAGAGAGAGAGAGAGAGAGAGAGAGAGAGAGAGAGAGAGAGAGAGAGAGAGAGAGAGAGAGAGAGAGAGAGAGAGAGAGAGAGAGAGAGAGAGAGAGAGAGAGAGAGAGAGAGAGAGAGAGAGAGAGAGAGAGAGAGAGAGAGAGAGAGAGAGAGAGAGAGAGAGAGAGAGAGAGAGAGAGAGAGAGAGAGAGAACCTGTGCTACCAGGCAGAGACCTGGGAACGAGAACAAACGATCACAATCATGTTTGTTACACATACAAACCAACCAACGAACATAAGGCTTTATTTTTTTGCACCAATACTTACAAAAGGCAAAAAGAAACGAAAGTATATTTTACGCACACGTTGTTGAACCGAGCCAAACACGTTACTTTTAAAAATGTTTGTGTTGTAGTCAGCTGGCATTGTAGTAAAAAAAAAAAAACCACAAAGAAAATCCATGTTTAATGAGGGTCTATATCCTCTTCATTTACATGAAACTTTAGCTTTGATTTTCTCGACTTACTACGCCAATGAACCTACCAAATAGATCGTTTTAGAAGTATAGAACGGCCACTCATTCTGTAAATAGTACTTATCAAATATTGTTGTCACTGAAAAAATAAAAGTCTAAATAAATACAATTTTAAAGTCATACAATGACAACAATATTTAATAAAGTAATGTTATCTTTAGCTAAAACTGTCTTATGTCTAAATTCTGAGCAGAAAACTTCGAAATGACAGTCACTCCCTTCGCAAAATCAATCCAATAGTTTCCCCATGCAGTTTATCCTCATCAAGGAGTTAGGGCCCATTGGGTTAACAGTATAAAACTCATTAACAATTTATTATGGAATTACACACAAAGGAAATCAGTACCATGTCTGTGGTCTTTGAGGCCCCGTTTACACTATTACGGTACGGTGGTGGTCCGGATTAGGGTGAGCGTTCCGTAACAAAAAAATCGTCTGTTCGCACTGACGGTACGGGAAATTTACCATAGCGTAGTGATTTGCAGCCGGAGTGCATGCTAAGCGTAGCGACTACGCTACGGAAAACCACTCCGGAATAGAGTAAACACAACAAAGAAACGTAGTGATTTTTCAACGGAAGACTGACCGTACCGTAATAGTGTAAACGGAGCCTAAAACTGATAAAGAATCCTCCTGATTTACATATTATTAAACTTTAGCTTTAATTTTCTCGGCTTAGACAACGTTATTTTTCACCAATAAACTTATCAAATGGGTAAAATTTTAAAGCTGTTGAAAACATTGAAATCTCGTATTTTAGTACTGTTTAATAAACGAGCAGGAGCGTTTTATCAGATATAAAGACACGAGGCGAAGCCGAGTCACTGTGTTTTTATATCTGATAAAACACGAACTGCGAGTTTATTGAACGCTTCAAAAACGATCGAACCACTTGGTAAGTTCATTGGCGTAGTAAGTTTGAAAAATAACCTTGTCTAAGCCAAGAAAATCAAAGCTAAAGTTTATGTAAATCAGGATTATCAGGGGGTATCTTTATCACATATAAAGACACGATACGGTCATGATTTTATTTTGTGTTTTCCTCATGAATTATTAATGAGTTTTTGAATATCCGATAAAACACTGCTCCTTATGTCTTATTTTGTATTATGTTTTATTTTCATGTTTTTTTATGTTGTTTTTAATGTTTTATATCTACTTTATGCCTTTTTGGACTATATGTAGTTTAAAATCGCTGCTGATAGAGAATAGCTTCTCCAGTTTAGTTTCTCTCATCAGTAGTCCTAACCAATATTACATACAATCAATTGATGTACCTGTAATATTAAAGGAGATAGTTTTTAACCCTTTTAACCCCAAAATCGTCTGGCGTTTTAGCCAGAGTAAAATTATCTGGCGTTAGCCGGAGTAACATTAATAAGTTGCCACTAAAAGCAGCACAATCAATGCCTCAACGCAGAGTGTTCGCGGAATAAAGCTCGTCTGCAGGCGCGTTTCATTCAATGCGTTCTACCACAACAAACTATTGACGGTTTGACCGATTAACATCTTATTTTGCATTCATTTCCGTTGGGGGAAAAAACAGTAAACTACTATACATTACATACTAGATAGAGTTGAAACATTGGGCGAAGACTACGTGATCAGTGAGTATAGTTTGTGGTTGACTATGCACCATGCAGTTCTAACCTCACAATTCGTGAGCATGCGAATTGCGAGCAGCATAGGTGTGGGAATAATACAATGTTTTCTGGAATATACTAATCTGATATCCTTAAGCAGGTACAGATGGCCTCGTGTGTCGTAATTTCATGCTTGTATATAAATAGTGCATGTGCATGTAACCTCGCATTAGCATTCAGATTCGGACTCCGAACACGAGCAAATGAACATAGAGATATACCTCAGAGTTGATAAAAACAAGCTAATATCAATCAATTAATGATGGGTAAGTGCGCCATGATGATGATACCGATTTTCTTAATAACATGTTTTAATTGTACGTTAATTGACCTTCGACTTCGTCCATACTTTGTGCTTTTAACCACGGGGGTCTGGACTAAACTCGCTTCCTCCAGCTGACTGGCGTCCGTCACTCAGTCATATACATGCGTCAATTATATCTTTAATCATTGTACAATGAAAATTTAATAAAACAAAAATAAATGCAACTAATAGATAAAGCATGAGAAACTGGCGAGCCGTAGTAAATCAGATACAGATTAGCTGCGAATGTTTTATCTAAATAGCCATGTTTTCAAACTATTTTTCAAGTTGGAGTGATTTTAGCTAAGTAAAATGAGGAAAAAGGTTATGTAAATCAGGACGAATCTGTATACGATTTATTCATTTCTTTGAATTTTCTTCATGCATTTTTAATGAATTGATAATTCATTTTTTTAAATTGCCTTTAAAAAACAACACTAGCTAGTATTGCCAATTATCGTTGTAAAAATATTATTATTTCCAAACAATTTATTTATTTTTCCTTGTGTTTCTTTTTTATCTCTTTATCTAACGTATAGCTCTTCTTTCCATACGTTTAATGGCGTACTTCTCGTCGCTTGTATTCTTATCTGGAATGACAAAGTCGCAAGGTATGATCTATCGTATGTTACATATTTAAGGTCTTCATTGTTTTCTCTTTTCTGTCCGAACCAGTCTTTTTTATGTTATTCTGGCTAACGCCAGACGATTTTATTCACCTCTGGGGAAGCCCTCGGACAGGAATGAGTTATAAGCTGTCTCTTTCCAACTTCAAAGTCCGAGTGATTTTGAAAAGGCGAGCCTTTTTAAAGCACGAGGGCTTCGTAATCCCGGTAAAATCCGACGTCGAGTATTTGAACTGACTTCTCAAACTCAAAACTCTGAAGATACCTCTGAAACGTAATATAATTTGCCTGATTTCAAAGTGCCAAGACTTTGAAAACGTATTTTGCATTATTTCAAAGTACTAAGTACTTTTCCTCCGATTTCAAAGCACTGATTAAACATTAATTTCTTTTGTTTTTGGTTCATGAATTATTGAGTTTGAGAATAATTTGTAAAATACAATGTTGTACTTGATTTTCTGATGAACACAAGGCAATAGTAAAAGTAGAGGGCTTTACTCGAAGTGATTCGAGTGCAAAGAGGTCTATTTTGTTTAAAAAAAATTTCGCAGTTTGATTCCGAGGCGTTGTTCTATTTATTGTCTGGTGTCCATTTTATGACTCGAAAAACAGTATTTTGACACCGTTTTGCTAAATTCTGGTTTCCGGCATTTTATGACTCGAAAAACAGTATTTTGACACCGTTTTGCTAAATTAGAATCTTAATTTAGCAAAACGGTGTCAAAATACTGTTTTTCGAGTCATAAAATGGAAACCAGACAATAAATAGAACAACGCCTCGGAATCAAACTGCGAAATTTCACCAGGACTGATTTTCGGCTGTTTTCTCCCACATACGTGTGACGTCATTGCTCAAATTGCATAGCCAATAACCCGAAGATGGGATAAACTTTGAAAGGCATGTAAATATCTTAGGTGTTCTTCCAAAGACAATCTTAAAAAAGTGAAGGGAAATTTCGTTTCATGCATAGGCACTTTAAATAATGACTAATATATGTTTTTGTATTAATCCAAATAGTGAAATAAAAGTAGCGTGCTGCGTAGGCAGTGTAGAAAAGACAATCGAAATATAGTAAGGTTAGATATACTGCCGAAACAGAGAACGTAGGAGTCTAACGTTTCGAGCAAAGGCCCTTCGTCAGAGAGAAACGTAAAGAGTGCAAAGAAACAAGGAGCTTATACAAGAGAAATTCTCTCTGACGAAGGGCCTTCGCGTTTCTCTCTGACGAAGGGCCTTCGCTCGAAACGTCAGACTCCTACGTTCTCTGTTTCGGCAGTATATATCTAACCTTACTATATTTCGATTTATGTTTTTGTATTACATCTTTAACACTAACATGAAGGTTGTTTTTTTTAATTGTGTAGGTCAAAGCAATTGCCAACCAAGGAGAGAAGTTGTCTCTATTTTTAACAATGATTTCACAACCCCTCCTCCATTTGGCAGCTATTTTATCGAAGTTAACCGTTGTGTCTACTGCGAGAAATGCGAAAAACCAGGAGTACGCGGTTCAAAACATGACTATCCAGTACCAAATATAACTAACACTATTAAAATAATGGTTAAAAACGATGCTGATGGCTCCTATTACCAATATTCCATTTACAATCATATCTCATGCACGTGTGGAACAAAAAATTACCGAGACAAGAAAGTTGAAGTCACACATACAATAGGTATAAGATGTTGAAAATATCTAATATTTGTTTGTTTGTTTGTTTGTTTGTTTGTTTGTTTGTTTGTTTGTTTGTTTGTTTGTTTGTTTGTTTGTTTGTTTGTTTGTTTGTTTGTTTGTTTGTTTGTTTGTTTGTTTGTTTGTTTGTTTGTTTGTTTGTTTGTTTGTTTGTTTGTTTGTTTGTTTGTTTGTTTGTTTGTTTGTTTGTTTGTTTGTTTGTTTGTTTGTTTGTTTGTTTGTTTGTTTGTTTGTTTCTTTGTTTCTTTGTTTCTTTGTTTGTTTGTTCCTTTTTTTCCTTCCTTCCTTCTTTCGTCGATTCGTTCGTTCGTTGGTTCATTCGTTTGTGCATTCGTTCGTTCATTCGTTTGTGCATTCGTGTGTACATTCGTTCGTTCCTCGTTCGTTCGTTCATTCGTTTGTACATTCGTTCGCTCCTCGTTCGTTCATTCGTTTGTGCATTTGTTTGTAAGTTCGCCCGTCCGTCCGTTCGTATGTTCATTCATCGTTCGTCCGTCCGTCCGTTCGCTCGTTCCTTTGTTCATTCGTTCATCCATCGCTCATTCATTCATTCATTCATTCATCCATCCATTCATTCATCCATCCATCCATCCATCCATCCATCCATCCATCCATCCATCCATCCATCCATCCATCCATCCATCCATCCATCCATCCATTCATTCATTCATTCATTCATTCATTCATTCATTCATTCATTCATTCATTCATTCATTCATTCATTCATTCATTCATTCATTCATTCGTTCGTTCCTTTATTCATTCAAGCAGCCGTCTGTCTGTCTTGTTGTACAATGTAGTTTATCGATCAATCTGTTCTTTTATATAGTTCCTAAACATAGAGCCAGTGAGATGAAGAACAACCCAAAGCAGGTAGAATTCTCCAAAAATCCACAACCACGCTCGCGGTTTACAAGAGATGGCTATAACCCTCGCTACTATATATTTAAACAATGCGTTCCTTTTCCACAAAGCGGATCCATTAAGAGTACAACTAAAATATTAAAAATTTCTGACTCCACCACGAACAGGGTTAATATTACTTATACAGAAGATATACTTTGTGGCCAAGTTACTTCAAGCCAGTCTGCTTCAAAAAATAAAATTGAAGGTGAGCATTTTATAATGTAGTCTAGCATCCCCTGGTTACTCTGTGTCACAGTCCTAACTCAGTAAGAGTAAGGGCCCACCCTCATTGGTCCAGTGTTACTACAGGAGGAAACCAGAGTACCCAGAGGAAACCTGTGGTGTTTGGTAGAGTCAAACTGGAAGCAATCTTCTCCCATGCGGCATGGCTTGCAGTGTAAACACGGCTAGAGTCAGTAGTTGGTTTGTAATATGTGTATGCCCATGTTATTTTGGCGGATTTGATCGCATTGCATGATAATAATTAACTTATTTAGCTCGAATATCGTCCCTAGTGTGGTACAGACTACTCTTGGTGCATGGATTTGAAACAAGCGAAAGCGCAGCAAGACATTTTTCGGAAAGAAACGAAGGAAAAAGACTTGCTAAAAACAAAGCAAACAAACTACCTACAATTATATAGGCGGTCAATCTTTATGTAATATATCATACACGAGGAGGAGTGTTTCATCTGAGGATATCCAAACACTGAGACGTTTGTTGAAAACCGAGGCAAAGCCGAGGTTTTTGAACAAACTTCGAAGTGTTTGGATATCCTGATCATGAAACACTCCTCCAAGTGTATGATATAACATCTCAAACAAATCAGTATTTTAAGAGAAAATCAAGGTAAAAGTTTGCTTAATTTATGTAATTTCTTCCTCCGATATCCAAACGGTACTGATTTCCTTTGTGTTTTCCTCATGAATTATTAATGAGTTTGAGGTGTAACATTTAAAACATGAACAACAGTGTTTTAAACACATTTGAGTTTGATAAAATGATAAAATAAACACTCGATTGAGTATAATATTTATATTACTGTAATGAACCTCTTTTAGAACAAACTTGACTTTTGTCTTTTTTCTATTTCAGATTCCTCGTTGTTTAATATCGATTCGAAGAAAACATTTTTCGCAGCTACACTGCTCGCTGTGGTGTTGGTAATAATATTAATTTTGGATCTAACTTTCTGTTGTCGGAAGAAAGGATTTTGTTACACTCTGACTAACTGTACCTCGAAAGAACTAGATGACGACGATTGCTCGCATTGCGAAATCCAAGCAACAATGGTCTAGTTCTTGTAAGATGCATGATTGAAAGAAAATAATTGGTTCCCAGCGTGCTTGCCTGCAGACGGTCTAAGCCAATAGACAGCGACAACCGTAACACGTGTCCAACATGCGCACTAGGAGATCCAGAGTTGGAAAAATGATGGGACCAAAAGGTTTTCAGAAAATAGTTTAAGATCCCAACTTGCCAGAAACAAAAGAAGAGCGACTTTAAGAAAGGAGAAAAGAAGCCAGAGAAATGCAATACTAAAGATGAAAGAAAAAAAAAGAGAAAGATACAAGGAGAAAGAAGTTTGAAAACAGACTGTAGTGTCACAGCTATATAAACCAGAACTTGTGGTTACCACTGAGTGCGTTTAAAAGTTACAAACCAATGAATACTTTGAATAACGTTAACATGTTCCAACAAAATGTTGAAATAAGTTCTTTCTTGCATCGCTTAACGAAACGTCTCCCCTTGAGGAGTAAAGTCGTCTTCGGAGTAAAAAGATAAAGTTATCCCACAATAACTTTGCGCTTGAAATTAGGCTTAATCAACAGCGTGTTCAGACCCAGATTTACCAATTTTGGGCCTACAGGCTAATTGTGACGACACATTTCTAGGGGGGTCGAGGGGCATCCCCCCCTGGAATTTTTTTGAATTTTGGGTCTCTGAAACAGCATTTCCCGCATTTTGAGGACACTCTTGAGCAAAATATAAATGTCTGAAATCCCATTTTTTAACAGAGTTTCTTGTCATTTTTTTTTTCGTTTCTCAAAACATGGGCGGTCCAAATTGTGGACCTACAGGCTATAGCCTGGTAAGCTATCGGTAAATCTGGGTCTGAGTGTGTTTAATTATTTCATGCATTACTTCACTAGACGCGTTTTCCCTTCACGGTAAGATAGTCTGGCGTTAAACAGAGTACAAACCAAGATGAAGTTGTTCAATAACAACGAGCATAAAAGCTTAAAATCCTAATTTTATTCAAAGTATCCATTGTTTTGTGTCTTAGAGATCAATCTACTGTCAGTCGACCATGCGCAATGATACTAAAAGTTGCAGAAAATTTCTTTCTTCCGCTCAGTCTGTGGTACCAGAGAGTAAACAAGTTTTTCCAACCAAGCAAATGCGAATATCGAGAAGCATAACCTAACGCTGCTAGTAAAACTACGAAATGACATGTTCTCTCGAACAATTAAAATTAAAAAACCATTTATTTAAACACGATTACCAGTACATTCAGTACTAGTGGTCGTGTATTTAAAATTAGAACTATTTTTCAAAATTTATTTAATATTTAATATCTAATAAATTGTTAGTTAGCTAGGTAGGTAGGTATTTTATTATTAGCTAATGTACTATGAAAGGATTATGTTAATATTGCATTGCATTATTTATTATAGTATTAAAACTATTTTAAATTTTAAAAAATAATGTCAAATTATAGTGTTTACATTTTTCTTTTAAGTTTTCTTTCAAAAAGAAATAAAATTGTGTTTAAATTTAAATTGTGTTGAATTTTATTATTTTTCTTAAATTAAATCGTCTGGTGTTATAGACAGAGTAAAATAGTCTGGTGTTAGACAGAGTAAAATAGTCTGGTGTTAGACACAGTAAAATAGTCTGGAGTTAGACAACGTAAAATAGTCTGGTGTTAGACACAGTAAAATAGTCGAGTGTTAGACACAGTAAAATAGTCTGGTGTTAGACAGAGTAAAATAGTCTGGTGTTAGACAGAGTAAAATAGTCTGGTGTTAGACAGAGTAAAATAGTCTGGTGTTAGACAGAGTAAAATAGTCTGGTGTTAGACAGAGTAAAATAGTCTGGTGTTAGGCAGAGTAAAATAGTTTGGTGTTAGACAGAGTAAAATAGTCTGGTGTTAGACAGAATAAAATAGTCTGGTGTTAGACAGAGTAAAATAGTCTGGTGTTAGACAGAGTAAAATAGTCTGGTGTTAGACAAAGTAAAATAGTCTGGTGTTAGACAGAGTAAAATAGTCTGGTGTTAGACAGAGTAAAATAGTCTGGTGTTAGACAGAGTAAAATAGTCTGGTGTTAGACAGAGTAAAATAGTCTGGTGTTAGACAGAGTAAAATAGTCTGGTGTTAGGCAGAGTAAAATAGTTTGGTGTTAGACAGAGTAAAATAGTCTGGTGTTAGACAGAATAAAATAGTCTGGTGTTAGACAGAGTAAAATAGTCTGGTGTTAGACAGAGTAAAATAGTCTGGTGTTAGACAAAGTAAAATAGTCTGGTGTTAGACAGAGTAAAATAGTCTGGTGTTAGACAAAGTAAAATAGTCTGGTGTTAGACAAAGTAAAATAGTCTGGTGTTAGATGGAGTAAAATAGTCTGGTGTTAGACAGAGTAAAATAGTCTGGTGTTAGACAGAGTAAAATAGTCTGGTGTTAGACAAAGTAAAATAGTCTGGTGTTAGACAAAGTAAAATAGTCTGGTGTTAGACAAAGTAAAATAGTCTGGTGTTAGACAAAGTAAAATAGTCTGGTGTTAGACAGTAAAATAGTCTGGTGTTAGACAAAGTAAAATAGTCTGGTGTTAGACAAAGTAAAATAGTCTGGTGTTAGACAAAGTAAAATAGTCTGGCGTTAGACAGAGTAAAATAGTCTGGTGTTAGACAGAGTAACAGATAAAATAGTAGTCTGGTGTTAGACAAAGTAAAATAGTCTGGTGTTAGACAAAGTAAAATAGTCTGGTGTTAGACAGGGTAAAATAGTCTACGTTAGACAGAGTAAAATAGTCTGGTGTTAGACAGAGTAAAATAGTCTGGTGTTAGACAAAGTAAAATAGTCTGGTGTTAGACACAGTAAAATAGTCTGGTGTTAGACAGAGTAAAATAGTCTGGTGTTAGACAAAGTAAAATAGTCTGGTGTTAGACAGAGTAAAATAGTCTGGTGTTAGACACAGTAAAATAGTCTGGTGTTAGACACAGTAAAATAGTCTGGTGTTAGACAAAGTAAAATAGTCTGGTGTTAGACAGTAAAATAGTCTGGTGTTAGACAGTAAAATAGTCTGGTGTTAGACAGAGTAAAATAGCCTGGTGTTAGACAGAGTAAAATAGTCTGGTGTTAGACAGAGTAAAATAGTCTGGTGTTAGACAAAGTAAAATAGTCTGGTGTTAGACACAGTAAAATAGTCTGGTGTTAGACACAGTAAAATAGTCTGGTGTTAGACAAAGTAAAATAGCCTGGTGTTAGACACAGTAAAATAGTCTGGTGTTAGACACAGTAAAATAGCCTGGTGTTAGACAGTAAAATAGTCTGGTGTTAGACAGAGTAAAATAGTCTGGTGTTAGACACAGTAAAATAGTCTGGTGTTAGACAAAGTAAAATACTCTGGTGTTAGACAGTAAAATAGTCTGGTGTTAGACAGTAAAATAGTCTGGTGTTAGATAGAGTAAAATAGTCTGGTGTTAGACACAGTAAAATAGTCTGGTGTTAGACACAGTAAAATAGTCTGGTGTTAGACAAAGTAAAATAGTCTGGTGTTAGACAGAGTAAAATAGTCTGGAGTTAGACAGAGTAAAATAGTCTACTGTTAGACAGAGTAAAATAATCTGGTGTTAGACAGAGTAAAATAGTCTGGTGTTAGACAAAGTAAAATAGTCTGGTGTTAGACAAAGTAAAATAGTCTGGTGTTAGACAGAGTAAAATAGTCTGGTGTTCTAGACAGAGTAAAATAGTCTACTGTTAGACAAAGTAAAATAGTCTGGTGTTAGACAGAGTAAAATAGTCTACTGTTAGACAAAGTAAAATAGTCTGGTGTTAGACAGAGTAAAATAGTCTACTGTTAGACAAAGTAAAATAGTCTGGTGTTAGACAGAGTAAAATAGTCTACTGTTAGACAAAGTAAAACAGTCTGGTGTTAGACAGAGTAAAATAGTCTACTGTTAGACAAAGTAAAATAGTCTGGTGTTAGACAGAGTAAAATAGTCTACTGTTAGACAAAGTAAAATAGTCTGGTGTTAGACAGAGTAAAATAGTCTACTGTTAGACAGAGTAAAATAGTCTGGTGTTAGACAAAGTAAAATAGTCTGGTGTTAGACAGAGTAAAATAGTCAGGTGTTAGACAGAGTAAAATAGTCTGGTGTTAGACAGAGTAAAATAGTCTGGTGTTAGACAGAGTAAAATAGTCTGGTGTTAGACAGAGTAAAATAGTCTGGTGTTAGACAGAGTAAAATAGTCTGGTGTTAGACAGAGTAAAATAGTCTTGTGTTAGACAGAGTAAAATAGTCTTGTGTTAGACAGAGTAAAATAGTCTGGTGTTAGACAGAGTAAAATAGTCTGGTGTTAGACAGAGTAAAATAGTCTGGTGTTAGCCAGAGTAAAATAAAATCTCTCCGCAATTCGCCTCCATCCAGCTCAATCCCATCTCACCCAAAACGTACACACTAGACTCATATAAAAGTCATATAAATCAACCCATGAGGCATGTTATGTAATAAAGAACAGTACAGATGAGCAAAAACAATAAGCGCTTTCACGATTCTGCAGACTATTCCTTGTTTTAAGATGCATCTAAATCAGAAATTGGTGTGATTACTTGTAATACTATGTAAACACAGCCGAAACTAAACGAACAACTTTCAAACAGAGACATGTATGACCTCGTAGAAATGAAACCAACAAGAACAAAGAAGTTTTTCCGCCGCCCCGAAAGGAAATATACTTGACGCAATGCTTGCATAAAAAATGGCTGTTTGTGGTGGACAAAACGCTCTTAAAAAGAAACAGGCTGTAGGAGTGCACAGTTTACCTAATTGCCTAGCAGTGGGCTTACTTGAAGTTGAAATTTGCTGCGTGATGCGTGGTTCGTAAAATCTATACCCTTGCAATGTAAGTGTCTTTATGCTCGCATTCTTGAGAAAACACAAGTGCTCTTTGTTTTCCAATTTGTAAAATTCTAGACGGTCTCTAAATAGGTGTATATATAGATATAATTAAAGCCAACCAAACTTACATCATCGTAACTATTATACAGACCATATTCATAAATGGTTGTGCAATTAATATTCTTTTATGTGCATATAAAATAGCTCCTCTGATGTGCGAAATTCAAAAGAATCTTTAAATCGTCGGCCATTTATGAAGGTCTCTACCCCCAACCTCAATACCGTTTCATTTACTTGTTCCAAAGTAGTGTTGCGTAGGCAGTGTTTTAGATATATGTAGAGCAAAGACGGTAAACTGCAGAGAATAGTTTTAATAACGAAATGACTGACGTTTCAAGCGGAGCCCTTCATCAGAGTAAAAAGTAGAGTGCTGTGTAGGCAGTGTTTTAGATAGAGCAAAGTGAAAAGATGGTAAACTGCTGAGAATAGTTTTAATAACGAAATACTGACGTTTCAAGCAGAGCCCTTCATCAGAGTAAAAAGTAGAGTGCTGTGTAGGCAGTGTTTTAGATAGAGCAAAGTGAAAAGATGACAAACTGCTGAGAATAGTTTTGATATCGAAATACTGACGTTTCAAGCGGAGCCCTTCATCACTCATCAGAGTAAAAACTAGAGTGTTGTGTAGGCAGTGTTTTAGATATAGCAAAGTGAAAAGATGGTAAACTGCTGAGAATAGTTTCAATAACGAAATACTGACGTTTTGAGCAGAGCCTTTCATTAGAGTAATCCGAGAGTCCACACAAAAGTTAAAATTATAAGCATACTTCGAAAAAGATAAGGTAGGTAATTTGTGCATAGCTTCTTTGTCAATATTGTAACATATTCTGAAATGACCCCTTCGTAATTTTCTTTACCTTTTTTTTTTAAACACAAATGAATAGTCGAGTCTTACTTATTAGTCTTCACTGTCTGGTTGTTGTTTACTCTAGCGATTCACGCATGCGCAAACGTTTGGCAACGGTGTCCTATAGCTCTTGTATAGTAACTATTAAACTACCGTATAGAATATTACAAGTATATCATATTCTGTAAGTTATAGTTTAAATAAAAATATTCAATTAACAACTATCAATATACAATATTGTTCTATATGATACTTAACTCGTTAAATATAGGAACTAAGTTTATTTAACTAATTATACTATATATAAAGTATATATTTGATATATAGTTATATTTAACGTGTTTAGTATAGTATGGGAAGTTAACTATATAGTTACAGTTAGAAGATTCAAGAACTATACTATATATATATATATATATATATATATATATATATAGTATCTATATATATATCTATATATATATCTATATATATATATATATATATATATATATATATATATATATATATAGTATATATATTATAGTTCTTGAATCTTCTAACTGTAACTATAGTTAACTTCCCATACTAAACACGTTAAATGTAACTCTATATCAAATATATATATACTTTATATATAGTATTTGAATGTTTAATCAGGTGTTTGTAAATACTGTTAAAACATTGATTAATAAAACATCAATGTTTTATCAAAGTTATTAGACACTAGCGGCTCAAATTCAGTTTTTTTCTGAGTTAAAATGATCTTATCTAACGTTTTTTACAACTCTTAAACAAAGTATTCATCATGTACACTTAGAATTTGATAAGTAAGTTTCAATATTCGCGTCCGATCTTTATATGGGAATTTACAATGGCTCGGCTTTGGCTCGCCATTGTAAATGCCCATAAAGATCGGCCGCTCAAATTTTTACTACTTCAAAAACTCATTAATAATTCACGCTCGCTATTTTCGATGAACTTTTTCTTCGATTTTGCAGCTCAGACAACTTCAATTTTCAAAATTGATTTCTATGAGCTTATTATATGGATAGTTTTTTAAGCCGTTTAAAACATTCGCAGTATTTGTTTTATCAGATCTAAAACACTCGGCTATAGTTACAGTTAGAATATTCAAGAACAATAAAGTCCTATAACGCCTACAATATATGGTTCATATATACTTAACTCGTTGAATATGGGGACTAATTAACTTCATTATATACTATAGAAATACAATACATTTGATGTCGATTTTTATTTAACATGAAAGAGTGAAAAATTTAAAGCAAAGTGGTGATAAACTGACGAGTAACGAAATACTGATGGGATTTTTTTTTACTGAACGGAGGGAGCCCTTCATCAATACTTCACTGTATGCTAATACATACAGTACTCTATAATTATTTATCGTTTTAAGAGTGTGAGGTTAACTAAGCTATATATAGTTTTAATCACTAGAAGACTCAAGACATTAGAATATGGTAAGATAAAAGTGCCCAGAGCCTGCGAATCTCTGGGTACGAGATTGTGTGGAAACAATTGAAATATAGTAAGTGTTGCCAATAGGTAAACCATGACTCAACGTCGTAGAGAATTTCGTAATATATTTGTAAGATACATTCTAAAATGATTGAGTTTGATTAGATTACATTGATAATAATTAATTGGAAAATAAACGACTAAACACACTTTACAAATGATCAGTTAAATACCTGAAGAGTGCATGGGTCTCTACAGCTTGAAACGACGCACTCCCGTCATACATACGCAAACTTCTCTCTATCACAGACCTACTCGCTATTTGGTTCAGTAACTGTCCGATTGTTATAACAAGATTACGATTCCCGCCTGGTACCTCGATTGCTACAATTTTGACAAAAAGAGTATAATCAATTAAAATAAGTAACAAAATACAAAATATAATTTTATTGTTCAGTATACTCGCGGACTGTCCGAAACAGTAAGGTTTGACTGATATACTGCCGAAACAGAGAACGTATAGGAGTCTAACGTTTCGAGCCGGAAGGCTTCGTTGGCCGAGAGAAACGTGAAGAAGGGCCTTTAAAGGGCCTTCCGACTCGAAACGTTAATGCTTTAATGCTTTAATGAATACTCCTAAATCAGACTCCTACGTTCTCTGTTTCGGCAGTATATCTAATCTTACTATATTTCAATAGACGACTTTCAGGCTCATGCGCAGTAGCAACTTTACTTCAAATTTTCATCGGAGGTAAAAACAACTGTTTTAGCTGGAACGAGCATATTGAAAATAGTAGAAGTGCAAAGTTTGAAGCGAATTGCTTAACAAATGGAAAAGTTTCACAAGTGGAAAGTTGACCATTCCAACAGGGATTTATTAGTGATTTAATAGGGATTTTGGCTTGGCGGGCGGGAGTTGCACGCCAAGCCAAAATCCCTATTAAATCCCTAGTGGAGAGCAAAACTTCCGAAGAGCATAGCTTTCGCACTATTTGTCCGATTTATTTTAAACTTTGCACTTTTACTATTTTTAATATGATCTTTCCAGCTAAAACAGTTGTTTTTACCTCCGATGAAAATTTGAAGTAAAGTTGCTACTGCGCATGAGCCTGAAAGTCGTCTATTGTTGTAAACTAGTGGAGTCTAGTATAGAGTACAATTATAGTAAAGTCTAAATAAATAAACAAGACGTCTGAGTCAGACGTTCACTCGGGATACTGATTGTAGTGTTATTGCAGCAATCACAAAGTCGTTGCCTGAATCGAAAGCCTCCCTTCCGCAGAGGTTCTATACCGGGCGAGCAAATGTGGGAGTGGGCCGAGGAAGATCAGATCAGACGTGGTGCATCCTCACATTGGCCGGAACATATTTACGACCAAAACAGTTGTCAGCCACATCTGATCACTGTTGAACGACAAAGTCAGTCAGTCTATTTCGAAATCCACCAACAATGATGGGCAAGAACACCTTGATCAAAAGGCAAAGCTGTTCAACTTTTTGTCCAACTCCAAAAGCGAAAGGAGCAAAGGGCTTACAACATGTCTTACGGCCTCACTCAGTCACACGGCTAACAACTCTCACCGGATGGAAGTAAAAATTGCAAAAATGCAACATCGTGACACCCACAGAAAAAAACCCGAGCCAAAACCTAGACTTGGTCTATCACAGATAGCCCGAGTAATAACAAAAGAGAATGTCACTATACTATCTGTTTGCAGACCGGCAGTCAAAAGCTTGTGAACTAAATAAATATTTTAAACCAGAGAACGTCTAAAAACCTAATATGAATAATCCTGGTTTCGCTTCAAACATCTTTAAACAAAAGAGAAGTTAATTCTTTGAACGTTTTCATGGTGTTTTCATTTTACGTGGTGTTTCATTGAACGTTTTCATTTTGCGTGGTGTTTCCACAAAACTTATTTATAAAAGAGAAGTTAACGAGCAACAACGCGAACCTTCTTCACCGACCGCACTGCAATATAACATATTTTAAAAAAACTCAGCACGCAAACAACAGTTCCGACAATGAATACTAAACAAAATGTAGATATTACACAATAATTATAGCATGGCGGTAGATCACTGAATCCAGTATTAAGGAATTACTAAAATGTGCTTAGTTGCACAGTCGTAGATAATTATAAGATCGCTAATGTATAGATAAGATCAGCCAGGGAGAAAAAACGGATGAGGTTAAAATACCAGTTGAGCCGTCTTTCAAAAGACTTTTTGTTTAACTGTGGGGCTATATTTGTATAGTGCCCTATAAGAAGTATATTCGTGCAAAGTTTTTACATTCCAAGCGTAGCAATAAGGCGCTTTGCTACACTGTTAATTTCAAGGAGTCAATTCAACTCCAAAAGGAGTTATTCTGAACCTAAGTTAGGTTCAGAATAACTCCTTTTGCCTTGGAGTCAAACTGACTCCCTGAAATTAACAGTGTATATGAATTGAAAATATCAAAGATCTTTAATTATAATGTAATGCTTTCTAGAATGTAGCAATTTAACCCATTCCAGCATGAGCCAGCCAAAGAATAGCCTGTGTTCCAGTCCAAAGAAAGGCCTCTTTATTTTTTACTCTGTCTAACACCGGACGATTTTACTCACGAAAAGGAGAACCCTTAAACATCCTATAGCCAGCAATGGGTTAACAAGTGAATGACGTGATCAGGGACGCCGGAACGATAAAAGGGCAAGAGGGGCAAACTCCCGTCAAAGGGCACTTTTGCTGATATCTTTTTTTTTACTACTGCTAGGTTGCCTTAACTTGCCATGTATGAACACTGTACAGTGTAATTTTTAGAGTATTTAACGATCAGCTATTTACTAAGCTAATTTATTAGCTAAACTAAAAGTAAGTACAACAACAACGTTCATACCTTTATTCAAAAACCCGTACGAATGTACGATTCAGGGACATGCAAGGTGTTTTTCTTTCGAAAAACACTACTTCCAAAATGGTTGATAAAAATCATGAATTGTAAAGTAATGTATATATTTCAGATTGAATGTTAAACCAAAAAATGTATATTTTGATCAACAGAATTAAACAACAAAATGTTTTGTCGCGTCAGTTGCGCCATATATTAAATAAATGCACTTTATATGTGGCTGAGCGCTTTAAAACATTCTCTTATATCAGGTATGCTTACAGTTTACTATGTTTCTTCGCAGTGTGTCGAAGGTTAAATGCGCAAGTTAGACCATATGAAACAGTTTGCGTAGTATTTGACAAGTATATTTTTAAAACCCAAACGGCACTTCTGCCCCCCTTGCCCCTCCTGGCAAAAGGCAGGAGGGGCAACCGCCCCTCCTGCCCCCCCAGTTCCGGCGTCCCTGGACGTGATTGACCCATTCCAGCATGAGCCGGCCAGAAACGGACTCCTATATTTTTAATCCGTCTAACGCCAGATAATCTTACTTGTCAAAGGAATAACCCTGAGACATCCTACGCAACAATGGGGTAAAGGTTGTCAAATAACTCGTGGTAACACCAAATGTAAGATAAAACATATGAACTAGGTTGCATGCTACTACAATTAGTCTTGATCCTACTTTTGAACTAAAAACATCAATTTACTGCAAAAAGAAACACATTGTAAACTATATGAAGACACACGGTTAATGATGCTGCAGTACACCTATATACATATATTAATGTAAAGATTACTACATGATATATATTTATGAAATATACGATATATTTATGAAATTCTAATTATACAAGAGTAAACAACGCCAATAGACAGTGTATACGGCTAAAGATATATGTACACTATAAAATATGGATGTACAAATGATGCAATTACATCGTCGATTGCATCTAAAGATGGACACCGTTAATAAAACCATTAATACCTCCGCCAACGTCAAACTTCAACCTTTCCCAGGAGCACTCGACAGGTTTCTATTGAGCTCAACCAATCAGGTTTAATAACCAGTCTTACGGTGATTGGTTGAGCTAGATGAAACCTTTCAAATGCTCCTGGGAAACGTTAAATTAAGTATGACGCTGGCCTAGGTAATGTTTTTTTATTAACGGTGTTCATTCTTAGCCACAATCGACGGTATTCTTGATCTTACTAGAATAAACAACATTAATAAACCATGTAGGTAAAGATATACATTCTAAAAACATAAACAGTACTAACCAGCGTGGTGTCGGTACAAACAGTGTAATTATTCTTGATCTTACTCGAATGAACAATGATTAATATATAAAGTAGCTACAAAACATAACAGTACTATAAATGCACAGCTGCATGCTATACCACGTACTAGAATGAACAATGAATAATATACACCAGCTACAAAGTCATATATAATCAAAAAACATAACAATATAATGTAGATGTATAGAACATTATACCAGAATGCATGCAGGTACTAGTAGCACCACAGTGCAATTATTCCCCATGATCAACATTAACACTTTAAAGTCTGACGACGAGTCTTTAGTATTTTATTCTGGCTAACACCAGACGATTTTATGCAGCACAGGGAGAGGTCTAGGCCTCAAAGTGTTAAAACCTATCTCTTTAATGATTTGAAGCCTGAAGACGAGTCTTTAGTATTTTATTCTGCTAGACGAAAACGCTAGACGATTTTATTCAGCACATGGAGAGGTCCAGGCCTCAAAGTGTTAATAAACCAGCTTCAAAGATATACATTGCAAAAACATGACAGTTCTATAGATGTATGTAAAATTACAAGCATGCATGCATGCAGGTGCTCTATACACCACAACAGTGCAATTATTCTTGACTTTACTAGAATAAAAGACCATGGCAAAATAGCAACACATTTTCAACTGTGTACCTCAGTTGGTGTTTTGTTAACGGAATGCGAATGCTGGGTAGGCAGCCGAGCGTGTTAGAAAATAAAGAGAAAATGAAGGTCATTTAAACCCTTGACTACCAAGGGTCTTCCCTTGACGAGTAAAATCGTCTTGCGTTAGCCAGAATAAAATCGTCTGGAGTTAGCCACAGTAAAATCGTCTTGCGTTAGCCAGAATAAAATCGTCTGGAGTTAGCCAGAGTAAAATCGTCTGGAGTTAGCCAGAATAAAATCGTCTGGAGTTAGCCACAGTAAAATCGTCTTGCGTTAGCCAGAATAAAATCGTCTGGAGTTAGCCAGAGTAAAATCGTCTGGAGTTAGCCAGAGTAAAATCGTCTGGAGTTAGACAGAGTAAAATCGTCTGGAGTTAGACAGAGTAAAATCGTCTGGAGTTAGACAGAGTAAAATCGTCTGGAGTTAGACAGAGTAAACTCGTCTGGAGTTAGACAGAGTAAAATCGTCTGGAGTTAGACAGAGTAAAATCGTCTGGAGTTAGACAGAGTAAAATCGTCTGGAGTTAGACAGAGTAAAATCGTCTGGAGTTAGACAGAGTAAAATCGTCTTGCGTTAGCCAGAGTAAAATCGTCTGGAGTTAGACAGAATAAAATCGTCTTGCGTTAGCCAGAGTAAAATCGTCTTGCGTTAGCCACAGTAAAATCGTCTTGCGTTAGCCAGAGTAAAATCGTCTTGCGTTAGCCACAGTAAAATCGTGTTGCGTTAGCCACAGTAAAATCGTCTTGCGTTAGAGTAAAATACTAAGGGTGCGTCCACACGCGTGCTTCGGAGTCAAAGGGTTAACACGCACAAAATATTCAGATTCTTGAGATAACAAAACGTAAAAAATGGTCATGCTAGCAATGTTATATCCTAGTACATTCTTCAAGAAACCTTGGTAACGAAAGCATAGTTTAGATTGGGTATATACCGCAGACTCCAAATCTAAAATTTGATATTTTTAATTCGTATTAATGATGAACAAACATGTACAAACTGATAACTGAATAGCTAGAAGATTAAAATTTATTCTACAATGTTATCCAAAAGTTACGGTCTTGCATTTTTACTACACATACATATCAAGTTATATATGTATAAATTATTAATATTAATAAACTACAGGGATTAGTAATACGAAAGTAAAAACTAAAATGGATCAAACAATGTTCAAGTATACGCAGAAGCGAAAGATTGGAACTCTCTTCCAATAAATATCAGAGAGATAACCTCTATAAATATTTTTAAACCGACAATTTTTACATATCTTTTAGATTGCGATGTAAATTCCCATAATTGTATTCTTTAGTGTAGTTTTTAGAAGTTTTTTATAACTTTCATATAATTTGTAAACATTGTTCATTTTTTTATTTATTTAAAGATTTACCTAAAAAGGCAGGTGTTGTACTATAGGACACGAGATCCCCTTCAAGGTACACTCACCAATATTAAGATACATTACAAAAATTATACTAAAACTAAATAATCTAAACTAACAACTACATACAGATACAGTGTTAATTCTACGACACTTAGGGCAGACTAATTTAAAAGTACGAATATTGTCAGGATCAAAAACAGTATTTAGCTAGCCTATTAAAATAAAACGTCTTCAAGTACTTTTTGAAACTAATAAGTGAAGGACAACACTTAACGTTATCCGGTAACGAATTCCACAAATGAACAATTCTATTAAAGAATTATTCTCGAAATAGAGAGGTTCTCGTGTACAGCACGTTGAAATTTTGTCCAGATATAGAACATCGAGTGCGATTTTTACAGACGGATAAATAATTATATCTATGTCTAACTTAACAATACCATTTTTGCACTTGTAAAAGGAGACAAGGTCGAGGTTTTCAAGCCAATAATTAATCGGCGGTAGATTCAATTTTAACAAACGTTTCTAACAGGGATCTAACAGTTTAATAAAGATTGTTATTATTATTATTATTATTATTATTATTATTATTATTATTATTATTATTATTATTATTATTAAACAAAGAAACTATGAAAAGGTTAAGTTCATAAATCTATCTCTGAGTGCACTTGGAATTTTCGGACAGTCATCAATGGATTTCATTGAAATGCTAAAAGACTTTAAATTCGACACTCCCAGTAGAAAGTATATCGTAAAGAAAATCATTAACATATCAATAAGAACCTCGTATTATGTATTTTGTCGACGTAACAAAGAATGGAATAACCCGAAACTAATGTCATTCTAAGATTTTTATTCTCATGTAGCATCAGTTCAAATAGTCAGTGGCAAACTACCTGTAAAAGCGAGGTTTATCATTGTAATTTCTACGTTTAATGACCAATAAATAAAGTTTACATTATTATTATTATTATTATTATTATTATTATTATTATTATTATTATTATTATTATTATTATTATTATTATTATTATTATTATTATTATTATTATTATTATTATTATTATGTATGTGGTTTCAGATGGATTAGAAAACAAATAAGTTGTACACGTTCGTATAAAATACACAAAAGAATACTTTTCTGTGATTTCGGCTTTGGTATCATATGAAAGCAACCAGATCTGCCACAATAATTGTAAATTTCGTTTCAGCAGTTTATTGAAAGAAGCCTCTCGTGCATGGCCAGGAATAAGTTACAAACTACCTCTTTAGCGTTTTCCTGTCCGCATAGCTGCTTCATTCTGGTTCACACCAGGTGATTTTAATGATCTCTTAGACAAACCCCGGACATGGAATAAGTTAAAGAATGTTCAGCAATCACGATTGTTAATACACTATACCCACTAAAAACCTAAGACCAACGCCTTGGAAAGATTCATAAAAGTTCAGTTCCAAAGGTCAAGTTATACGTGTCGTAATATCAGGAATCGAGCACGTTCCAGAATTACGACGAGGAGGTTCGATTTTTAATTTCCAGCGCCCACATACCGCGAGTTTCAAAATGAAAGGAATTAAAGACACACCCAAGAATAGTAGGAGGCAGCTATTAATAACGAACAAGTATTGAGGAAGCAATATATAAGACTTTGCACTACCAAGAGTTACACTTCAGTCCTTCATACAATCAATCAATACGACCAGGATCTTGAAAAGCTTTCCAAAACCAAAGAGGTTTATATATATATATATATATATATATATATACCAGGTAAGCATCAATGTTATATTGTATATTCAAACTTATTTTCTATCATCGCTAGTGGTTGAACACCAATATGTACATAACGGTATGCTATTTAAGCGAGTTGCCTTTCATCGCTCAGGACTGAATATAGTTAAGTCTATATTAGACGGGGTTAGTATATATATGGGCAATGGGTGATCGGTCTGTTCGAGTTAATTTAAGGGGGTTATGTGAGCGAGTTGTTGGTTCCCTTCTCTGCTTTGAGGGTTATTCTCTGGGGGGTTTTTCTCACGTTTTACAGTCAAAATGGAAATACCTTCCCACTTCTGCTTCTGTAGTTGGTTGTGTATTACTGTATTTCTGTAGCCGCTACTGAAGCGTGAGGAAAGTCTAGCGTGTATTATTCGTCTGTTGGTATTAATTTGGGATAAACATCTATTGTATTATGATTAAATGCCATTTCAAGCTAAATTATACTATTTTTGTACAGTTTTCAACAAAAAATTTTCTCAGGCTTCGTATTCAGTTGTATGTACGGTATATATAGAGCTATATATCTACTGTATATGTTATAGATTTGTATATATCTAATTTCTACGTTTCTCTCTGACGAAGGGCCTTCGCTCGAAACGTTAGACCACTTATACGTTCTCTGTTTCGGCAGTATTAACCTACTATACCATATTTCGATTGTTGTTTCAACACTGCCTATACGCAGCACACTACTTTTATTGTATATATCTAATGTACATTGTATCTACTGTATCTATCGTTGGTTCCCTCCAGTATTTCAAGGGTTATTCGCCATGTTTTTCACCCGCTCTGCAAAATCCATTCTAGCTTAATTACAGACCCTTTTGACTTAATGACTTAATCGGTCTTAGCTATAGTGGCCCCAATTACTAGACCCTTAGCGGTAAGCTAGAGCGTTGTATAATAGACACTGAAACACATAGTTAATAATGAACAACTTTTCAAAATAACATTTGTATGTGTACTGTACCTAAAGTTGTATCTACCTTATGTATAATGTTGTATATTTATACTTTATATATAGTTTTGTATATAATATAGGTTGTATATACGGTCCTGTATAAAGTTGTATACTTACTGTACATACATATACTCTGAGAAGGGCCTTCGCTTGAAACGTTAGACTCCTACGTTCTCTGTTTCAGCAGTATAACCTTACTATATTTCGTGTACGGTATATAGATTTGTATCTCTATTGTACATATAGCTGTGTCTCCTGTACAGATAATCTTAGGGACTTTAAGATTCAGACAACGGACTTCGGCTACGGTAGAAAGTTTAACAGTGATATTAAATGGTAGTGTATTTATACATTCAACTTTCAAGATACATTATCGCACGGACTCGTCTTGTTCTTAAATTCTTGAAGAGATACACTTGTTCAATCTATGTTAGTCGCGAGAGTAAGGTTAAGCTTTCCCAAGGCTTCTGTAGTAATTCAGTTCTGCGTCGTTCTGCGTTGTCTTTACAACGTAAAAATGCTTTTTGGCGTTGTCAACAGAGTCCCGATGGCACGAAAATTACTCTTGGGACCTTCATTTGCAAAAGCTCTTTGTATATGACATAAAATTCTATTGTTCAAACACGTTGCCGTAGTCGTTGTGGTTTCTTAAGCCTGGTTTTCATATGTCGCCGATGGTCGCCGATTTGTGATTTAGAGGCATGTTAAAACGGGAAGTGCAGCAGCATGTTAAGTAATAAAGAACAATGCAGAAAAGCAGTGCTTTCATTCTTTTACTTAACATGCATCTAAATCATGGGTCGGCGATTATCGGCGACATATGAGAACCAGGCTTTAAAGTCCCTTTTATGTACTGTAAGGTGGAGTTGCATCTACTCTATCTGAGTTAGAGTCACAAATAAAGTAAAGATTGGGTGCAATAACCAACGGTTAGAAACTGCGAATTCCCTGCAACTATCTTTAAGACAAAAAACTTAATGTCTTGCGAATCAAGTATGGCTTATAAGGTCTTAGCTTTCAATCGTTACACCCTTGTTCATTTTCGAGTTCGAATTCATAACGATACAGTACATTTTGTAAATGTTGCACTCGTCTAAGGGGAGCACGGGTGGCGTGTGCTGTTAGCGCGCTGCCTCTCACCAAAAAGTTAAGCCCGGTTAGACGGGGTTAGTACTTGGATGGGTGGCCGCTTGGGAATGACCCCCTTATCGGGCTTGGACTCATATGAGTAGAGTTGTAGTTGATCTCTCCTGTGCTTCGAGGGTTTTTCGCCGGGTTCTCCGGTTTTCCTCCCTCCATAAAATCAACACCTAACATCTTAGCTGTGATCCGTGGTCTGAACTGTGTCGTTGGCGGCTGCTTGGAGCGCCTATGATATGCCTCGACACGGCCACGTTGATCTGCGTCCTTCGCAATTCAGCCGCTGGCTGCAAGTAAGGATGATTAGCCACCTGTCCTTTATCCTTTATCGTCTAGGTTAGTGTATAGTCTTGAGAAAGAGTAGTGACTAATATATAACGTCTGCACTATTAACCTAGACCACAGTCAATCGAGATATGGTCTGGAAACTCAGCTTAAGTCTTTGGTCTATCTTTTTGTTCGCCTTTATTCATTTTTGTGCACGGTCACTGAACACATTAATTGTATTTTAGTAAAATGAACGAATTGTCCAATAGCAACGTTTCAGTTCAAGTTCGTGCGGTTCAACATAAAATCACAGCTCATTATAGGAGCTTTGAAGTTTGCCGAGTTTCCAGACCATATCTCGATTGACTATGCATGCCTAGACAAGCAACTTTCACAAACATCTACTAACATCTACTAGGTTCAAACAATTTACTTTATAAACGATAGTCTCTTTCCAGGCCTCTCCAATTTTTCAATGATTGAGAAATTGGTGAATGCCACAGGGAAAACCTATATTGTACGTATAATCCCCGATATTTACCACATGCCATAGCTACAATTACGCAATAATGTCGTTCTAATAGTAATAGGCGAGTAACCATGCCGATACATTCCATGTCAAATGGTAGGCCGGAAATAATTTCGCTGAAGCTATTTCCGAGCTCAGGCCGATATTTGTCGCCATCAGGATCAAGACCAAAATAAAGTGCTGTGTAGGCAGTGTTTTAGATAGAGCAAAGTGAAAAGATCGTAAACTGCTGAGATTAGATTTAATAACAAAATACTGACGTTTCAAGCAGAGTCCTTCGTCAGAGTAAAATGTAGAGTGCTGTGTAGACAGTGTTTTGGATAGAGCAAAGTGAAAAGATGGTAAACTGCTGAGAATAGTTTTAATAATGAAATACTGACGTTTCAAGCAGAGCCCTTCATCAGAGTAAAATGTAGAGTGCTATGTAGGCAGTGTTTTGGATGGAGCAAAGTGAAAAGATCGTAAACTGCTGAGAATAGTTTTGATAACGAAATACTGACGTTTCAAGCAGAGTCCTTCATCAGAGTAAAATGTAGAGTGTTGTGTAGGCAGTGTTTTAGATAGAGCAAAGTGAAAAGATCGTAAACTGCTGAGAATAGTTTTAATAACGAAATACTGACGTTTCAAGCGGAGCCCTTCATCAGAGTAAAAAGTAGAGTGCTGTGTAGACAGTGTTTTGGATAGAGCAAAGTGAAAAGATGGTAAACTGCTGAGAATAGTTTTGATAACGAAATACTGACGTCCTTCATCAGAGTAAAATGTAGAATGCTGTGTAGACAGTGTTTTAGATAGATCAAAGTAAAAAGATGGCAAACTGCTGAGAATAGTTTTGATAACGAAATACTGTCGTCCTTCATCAGAGTAAAATGTAGAATGCTATGTAGGCCGTGTTTTAGATAGAGCAAAGTGAAAAGATCGTAAACTGCTGAGAATAGTTTTGATAACGAAATACTGACGTCCTTCATCAGAGTAAAATGTAGAATGATGTGTATATAGGTCGTGTTTTAGATAGAGCAAAGTGAAAAGATGGTAAACTGCTGAGAATAGTTTTGATAACGAAATACTGACGTCCTTCATCAGAGTAAAATGTAGAATGATGTGTATATAAGTCGTGTTTTAGATAGAGCAAAGTGAAAAGATGGTAATTGCCGAGAAAATTTAGTAACGAAATACTGACGTTTCAAACGGAGTCCTTCATCAGATTAAAATGTAGAGTGGTGCATGCGTAGGCATTATTTTAGAAAGAGCAAGGTCGTGTTTTAGATAGAGCAAAGTGAAAAGATGGTAAACTGCTGAGAATAGTTTTGATAACGAAATACTGACGTCCTTCATCAGAGTAAAATGTAGAATGATGTGTATATAAGTCGTGTTTTAGATAGAGCAAAGTGAAAAGATGGTAACTGCCGAGAAAATTTAGTAACGAAATACTGACGTTTCAAACGGAGTCCTTCATCAGATTAAAATGTAGAGTGGTGCATGCGTAGGCATTATTTTAGAAAGAGCAAAGTGAAAAGATGGTAAATTGCTGAGATTTTTAATAACGAAATACTGACGTTTCAAAGGAGTCCTTCATCAGATTAAAAGTGTAGAGTGCTATGTAGGAAGTGTTTTAGAAAGAGAGAAGTGGTAAACTGTTTCCAAATATTTATCAAAAAATTCACAACGACAATTATATACAAGAATTTATCCCATACTAAATTAGCCTTTACTAACGTGGGCTTTCCACTTGACAAGTAAAATGTCTGGCGTTAGACAAAGTAAAATACTGAAGTCCGCTTCGTTCTAAAATGAACGATACAGGATATAAATTGATCAAGTTCCTCTGTACGCATTTCTGAACTGACTTCCTTAACTTAATGTACTTAAGAAACTATCTCTCTCTTGGAGTGTCGCCAGATACTTCACTTTTTACTTCAAAAACTCTTTTAGATTAAAAAATGTTCCCACTATCTTATGCCAGAACGATTGTCACAGGAATAGGTCGTAATTTATGTAATCGTTAGACACAGACAAAACCCGTAGTCTTCAGACCAGCCAAACGTTCTAATTATCGGGTAGGGTGTCAAAACAAGGTCTCAAAATGACGTCACACCAACTGTTAGTATACTACAGTAGAACACAAATCAATTAAAATGTTTTATTTTTAAAATCGGCATCCTATTATTGTAATATAGTTATGATTTGGATTAGAGGTTAGGATTAGGGTTAACATTTGGGATTAGGTTATATTAAGGGATACTTGTATGAAAATTTAGCCGAACTACCTAACTACCCAGTTGTGACAGAGTGACAGAGAGAGAATATTAACACAATGTTTCTATCGTGGTGAGGAATTTAAATATAGCGTCGGAAAACGTATTAACTATGAATGAATGGTGAATTATTTGAAAGTTAAAAGTTGACTTAAGCAATAATATTGCCATCCAACTCCCATCTGTGACAATATATAATATATACAATACATATATCTATATAATATATAATTATATATATGCAATACATATATACAAGACATATATACAATATATATATAACCATATATACAATATGTATATATATATATATATATATATATATATATATATATATATATAAGTGGGTGGGCTTACCTCAAAATGTTGAGTGCCGCAACTGTCAGTTTCACACTCAACATTTTGAGGTAAGCCTAAACTATACTATACTATATTCGCTCTACCTTTATGGTATTGAGCACTTTCCGATATTCAATGAACAAAATCACACGTGCTCGTTTATATATATATATATATATACGTCTTCCTCCAACGATCTCTGTCCAACGGTTTATTGATGTTCTCGGAATTTACAACTTCCTTAGTCTTCCTAGTTCCTGTATACGGTGGCCCTAGCTGCTGACACGATCTGAGACGACTTAATTGCCAACATACACATCACGATTTTTAATTAATATTTGCCTAAGTATAGTTTACATATACATGGCATTTTCGTCACGAAAAGCAATTAGTGCATGTTCGTACACAATACAAGACGTTCGTACACAATACAAGACAGGCAAAGCTACCAAGGAAAAGAACCTTAATTCATAATTCATTTATAACTCAGGCTCGTCTCAAACGTGGTACTTTTACCGTGTCGAATCTAGCAAAACTTGAACTAAATAAGAGATGCGACATTACATCATAGCCTGCGTCGAAATTTGAGAAACTTTTTGCGCCCACGTTATGCCGATACAAAAAAAGTCTTTTTGTTTGTGCTGTTGTTTCGATATGAGAGTCCTCAAGTTAAGTTTACGCCGTTGTGTTGACGTAAAAGTCCTTATATTTACGCCATTATGTCGACATAAAAGTCCTTTATATATTTATGCCCCGTTCACATGACGGTACCGAATTTGTACGATCCTACCCAACCTCGTCCCCAGGGCCATTTGTGGGGGCTGGGCCAAGATGGCGGCCAAAAACAAAATGGCGGGAACAAATGGCCCTGGTGGAGGCTAGCTCAAAATGCGCAGTATATTGCGCATTTTATTAACCAGAACTCAGTTCTTTACACAGTAATTATACCTAATTACACCTAATTATTGCATGGTTTAAAATATAATTTCCCGTGCCGTGTGCAGGAACAACCGACAAGGTCAAAATACAATTTTTTTTTAAAAATACAAAATCAAACCGTCTGATTTACGCCATAAGCTCTTGACCAATCAGAGGCTGAGATAGCCTAGCCTCCACCAGGGCCATTTGTTCCCGCCATCTTGGCCCAGTTCCCTACAAATGGCCCTGGGTACGAGGTTGCGATCCTACCTTCCGTTTACACGGGACACGAAACCGGACGAATTCGAGTACGGTTTAACCAGACGAATTCGAGACCCGAGAAATTCAGAATTCCGAATTTGTCCGGTAAACGCCAAAACCGGTCTAGATTTTGCACGGAAAGCGCGGTAGAGTATTGGAGATGAGAAGAATATCATATCCGCATAGGGTTACTAACATGACGTATATACTTCCCGGCAAAAGGCAATAAAACTCGCAAATCAGTATGGGTATAAGATTAGTCGGTCTACAATTCGTCCGGCACTGTGTAAACACTTCAAAAAAGAGCGCACGGCTCCGTGTAAACAATGTCTAGACTATCTACGCGAGGGTCCTCTCTTTGACGAATAAAATATAGTCTGTCCTTGGACAGAGTAAAATAACCAGAATCCGTTTTTGGCCAGCTCAGCTATAGGAATGGGTTATGAGTTTTCATATTTCTGATAAAAATACGTGAAAATATGCGTCGTTTTCTTGTTCTCGAAGTTTGGGTGCGCCTAACGCAATCAGTGAAATCTCAATCTCACCTTTCTCGCTGTCGGAACTCGACATTCGAGTGATTCGACAGTAACAACTGACAAAAATAGATGCCAAGATGGCGATAAGGCCTTCAGTGACAAGTGCAGTTTGCAAGCGGAAGAAGAAAAGACTGCTTGAAATACATACGAACGGTGCGTAAAATACGCGGCGATAGCCGATTGTTTTGGCAGATTCTCGAGTTCCTTTCAATTTGGGACTAAGTTTCCTATTTCTTTTATAAAATAAAGTTGAAAAATTAACGCAAATAAACATTTCTCATACAGTCAATATTTTCGTTTGCGTAAACGTTCACTTTAAAAAACAAAACTAAAGGCGATCACTGGTAAGCGCAGTAAATCGAGACAAAGTATAATAGTTTATATTCTCGGGTAAAATTGGCGGAGTCAAGCGACAGACAAGTACTTTGAATGTGAGAGAATTCGTCAGCAATTAAAGTGATTTTTGACGCGAAAATAATCGGCTTTGGCCGATTAATCGGCCGATTATGTGTCATGATCGGCCACCGATTAATCGAATCGGCCGATCGGTATTTTTTGGTGATCGGTTCATCTCTAGTTATCTAAGTAGATTATGGAATACATTTTTTTTTTAAATGTTTTTTAATGTTTGAATAAGATTAAAGTGTGTTTACCAGCTTTAACGTCACTCCTATCAGTTCAAGTATACTGAAAGTATGATGTGTTTACCTAAAGCTGTGCATGACACTGCTTTTAGAGTTTACTCTAGAATGCCATTAACTTACTAAATAGATTAAGGAACACAACAATTCATATTTAAATAAAGCCACACATTTAGACATCTCAAAAATTAAGCATATTGTAGACCACAGTAATTCGTGTTTAAATACAGGTAAATCTCATATTTACATAAGCCTGTGACACAGCGTTTTGACTTTATTCAAGAATACCACATTAACTAAAGAGATTTAGTAAGACAATAATTCATATTTGAATGAAATTAATCCACATATTTAAACATCTCAAAAATTAAGTTTATTGTAGACCACAGTAATTCGTGTTTAAGTACAGGTAAATCTTATAATATTTACATAAAGCTTTGACACTGCGTTTTAAAATTTAGTCAAGAATGCCATATTAACTAAACACATTTAGTAAGACAATAATTCATGTTTGAATAAAATTACAACATATTTAGACATCTCAAATATTGTAGACCACAGTAATTCGTGTTTAAATACAGGTAAATCTTATAATATTTATACATAAAGCCGTGTGACACCGTATTTTGAGTTTATTCATGAATGCCATGTTAACTAAATCAGATTTAGCAAGACAATAATTCATGTTTGAATAAAATTAAACCATGTTTAGAGACAGTAATTCGTGTTAAAAATAAAACAACTAATTCTTGTAATATTTATATAAAGCTGCATTTGACACTGCGTTTAAAAATCAATTCAAGAATGTTATATTAACTAAATAGATTTAGCAAGACAATAATTCATGTTATAAAATAAAATTAAACCATATTTAGGAATCCCAAATATTGTAGACCACAGTAATTCGTGTTTAAATACAGGTAAATCTTATAATATTTACATAAAGCTGATTCAAGCTTTTTAAAATGCAAAATATTGTTCAGGATACCATGTGATTTCACGGATCTGATGTATTTCCGTTCTTTAAAATAGCGTAAATGCCTAACGTGAATAAAATCGTCTGGGGTTTACTTAAAGACGTAAGAAACAGGACGTTCATTTGACGAAACAGAGAGTTGGAAAAAAGCTGCGGGTATGCGGGTACCACCCGGAGGAAGGTTTACTTTAGTGAGGAAAGTTTAAAGTGAAAACACGTGAAACAACACATTCGGTAATCTGAGAAAGTTACAACTGGCCAAGCAAGGTGTCGAGAAGAAAAGCGATTTGCAGCAAAACATTGACTAACCAACAATTATGCAGCACTGGCAGTGGCAGCAGTTACATGTGTGAGACATGTACGCTGATGTCTGCTGTGATGTCTGTATCTTCGCAGCAGTCGAGGGTAGTTAGTAGGCTGTCAGTCAGCAGTGGTCAGTTATTAGTAGCTACTGTAGTATGTCAAAGATTACCTATATAGCAAAACCAAGGTACTGTAAAAGTCACGCAGTATTTATGAACGTTGCAAAACACAAAATTCTCGCTATATATTTTGAGGAAGGTTATCTAAACTTAAAAACCCATCCGGAGGAAGTTGAATACTTTTTCCAACTCTGACGAAACAGGACGTTCATTTGACGAACCAAGTCATTTGACCTTACAGACAAAGGAAAAAGAGAATTACTAATAAAGGGGTACACTCACTGATCGTTATACAGAAGCAAGGAAACAAAAAACCACAAAAGATGTTACTTTGTCATTTCAAAAGTACTGTCAAATAAAACAAACTTAATTTCCGTTTCATAAGCACTTTAAGTGAGTTATAGATAACGGGGGCCCGCATACACTACTAAAATAAAGAAACTGACATAAAATTACAGATAAAATTATTGAAAGAATACAACTTCTCAGCAGCAGAAATGTCTGCCAGTAGTCCTACAATTAGGACACACATGCAGTCTTCCACATTCCCACTCTATTACTGTCGGAGATGATAGAACTTTTATTTAACCACGCTAACCCCGTCAACCGAAGCTGATTTCCACAATGGGCGTGTAAAAAAGAACTACAGAAGTATAACATTTAAAGCTATTTACAAAATATGAGATATAGTGTCAAATAAGTAACATAATTTATGAATAAGTTTTGTGGAAACACCACGTAAAATATTTCTTTGCTAAGCTTTTTCATAAATATTGCTCTGATGAAGGCCTGAGTCAACAGGCCGAAAGTTAGCAAAGAAATATTTTACGTGGTGTTTCCACAAAACTTATTTATATTACTTTATCGCCATGAAAACGTTCAAAGAATTAATAATTTATGAGTAAGTAATCTATTTACAGGGTTTTTTGATTTTATATGTTGTTACTAGACAGTGTCTAGCTTAGTAAAATGGAATTTGTACAACTGAGTTTTAAAGGAAGGCAAAGTAGCTGACTATAACGAATTACAAGTAGTAAGTTATCTCGCGACCGAGGAAAGAGGAAAAAATTTCGTTACAGGAGTGGACAGGGGTGTTGGTTGCACAGTGGTTAGCGCACGTGCCTTTCACCTCTGCCACCCGGGTTCAATTCCTGTTCTCAGCAGTTATCTGATTAAAATTTCACCTTGGCCGCGTGTGAGAAGAGTGCTTCTAGTTTGACTCTACCAAACATCGGCAGGTTTCCTCCGGGTACTCCAGTTTCCTCCTGTAGAAACACTGGACCAAATGAGGGGTGGCCCTTACTGGACCTCTATAGGGAGAACAGTTAGCTATTAACTGATAGAGCTATCCAGTATAAATAAGATTAGTTTAGTTTATCAACAATAAACCAGCATTTTTCGTGACACGAGCTATTGGCTGGTTAACCGGGACAGGTGCACACATAATAGATTGGCGTTTTTTCAGAGTAGGATAGTTCAGTTGTAACCAACTATATACTTCTTGTCACGCACGTCTACTTTCGTTACCATGGTAATATTCCACCGAGCTGGATGAACACGTGATGTTGAGTTCAGTTGCCAACATGTACTCACGTAATGAGTTATTTTGAATATCGATGGAAGGTTGTTTTTATTAATCAAAATGTTTAGGATCGTAAACAATAAACCGCATATAGAAAACAACATATAGATCCCTCACGAACACCATAGTCAATCGAGATATGGTCTGGAAACTCAGCTGAAGTCTTTGGTCTATCTTTTTGTTCGCCTTTATGCATTTTTGTGCACGGTGTACGGTCACTGAACACATTGTATTTTAGTATAATGAACGAATTGTCCAATAGCAACGTTTCAGGTCAGTCACTCAACCGTGCTATTTAAATATTAATAAACCTAAAACAAAGGATGTGCACGGTGTAAGGCACGGTTCAACATAAAATCACAGCTCATTATAGGCTCTTTGAAGTCTGCCGAGTTTCCAGACCATATCTCGATTGACTATGCGAACACGTTCTTCTACATAATTATATAACAAAGAAATCCAGACTAGTTGGGGTTTTTCCATAAAAATCGTGTTCTTCCCCCTTCCCCTATCCAAAATTCAAAAAAGAAGGGGGAAACAGAAAAACGCAATTTCAAATTACTTTCGTCGTCTGTAAGTATAGAAGTATAGGGATCTCGCCTTCAAAATTAAATAAAAGAATTCTTCTTGCAAAACAAAGAGAATGAATATTGTTTAGTCCCGAGTGTATATAATCTCAACACCATCCTAGTTCTTTATACAACGCCACTTCGAACATTTTCAATCACGTCTTCAGCTCACCAAAAAATGAGAACTGCATATGCAACTCAAGATTGAGCTGAAAACTATACAATCATTATAACCAAGTACTAGGGCGTTTTGAAAGTTATTAAATTAGCTTCAAATATGAAATCTAATAAGCAGTTAACTGTGATTTTTTTAAATTGCAAAATTTATCATACTCTTTAAAGAGATAGTTTATAACTTATTCCTGTCCGAGGGCTTCCCCAGAGGTGAATAAAATCGTCTGGCGTTAGCCAGAATAAAATACTAAAGACTGATTCGGACAGGAAAGAGTTAAGGTCCATCATAGAATAGTTACGTGACCTGACATACGCATAGCAGATATCAGAGAACTAGATCATATATATATATATATATATATATATATATATATATATATATATTATATGTATATATATATATATATATATATATATATATATATATATATATATATATATATATATATATATATATATATATATATATATATATAACTTTAAGGTAATACGACTTTAAGGTAACTATTCTTCATGCTTTGTATTTTGCTCTATCTATACGGTATTGAGCACTCTTTAACATTTCGTGAACCAAAACTTACTTGAGCAAAACTATGAGTAGCGCCGTCAAGCATTTGGGGGTGTGCGGATTTTCGACTTCCCAGAACATGCCATCGTCATCATTAAAAAAATATAATGACCTAATATAACGTCAGTTCAGAGTCTTGACAAGTGGTTCTTAGACCTCATTCCTGTCTGGGGGCTTCCCCATAGGTGAACGAAACCAGAACAAAATACTAAAAGTTAAGATCAAATTGGACAAAAAATAGTTAAGCCTCAAGATATGTCTTGTCCTATATGATTATCGTTTAGGTTTTTATCAAGAATTACCGTAGAATCCCGAAAGTAGCGGCCCCCCTTACTTTCGGTTTTATCCGCTGTTGAGGGCCACTACTTACGGGGGGCCGCTACTTATGGGGGGCCGCTACTTACGAGGGGCCGCTACTTTCGGGGGGCCGCTACTTACGAGGGGCCGCTACTTACGGGGGGCCGCTACTTATGGGAGGCCGCTACTTTCGGGGGGCCGCTACTTATGGGGGGCCGCTACTTTCGAGGGGCCGCTACTTTCGAGGGGCCGCTACTTATGGGGGGCCGCTACTTTCGAGGGGCCGCTACTTTCGAGGGGCCGCTACTTTCGAGGGGCCGCTACTTACGAGGGGCCGCTACTTTCGAGGGGCCGCTACTTTCGAGGGGCCGCTACTTATGGGGGGCCGCTACTTACGAGGGGCCGCTACTTTCGAGGGGCCGCTACTTTCGAGGGGCCGCTACTTTCGGGGGGCCGCTACTTATGGGGGGCCGCTACTTACGAGGGGCCGCTACTTTCGGGTGGTAAAATACGTTAACGTACTGTGGGAGTATTCTTCTTTGTTCCTTCCTATATACCACATTTAATATGCTTTAGTTTTTCCTTATGCCATTTCAACTCTGATTGTTATACACTTTGGTACGTTGATAGTTGAAACTTAACACTTTCGAGTTAATCAAGCGATGACTTTGGGGCCGCTACTTACGGAGGGCCGCTACTTTCGGAAATTTTGTAGACATCTCAAATTTGTCGCTACTTTCGGGGGGACGCTACTTTCGGGGGGACGCTACTTTCGGGTGGGGCGCTACTTTCGGGATTCTACGGTATTCGGGAGTGTAAGAAGTTATATAATCAAGAAAAATTGTGAGTCTGGTAAATTTATATTTAAAAACCAGTTTATGCAGTGCCGCATAAACCGTGACTTCAAGCCAAAGCCTTCTAGCTTAGAAACCAACCAGCAATGGTCACCGTAAACCTGCATGGTTCTCGTATGCCGGCGACATCTCCTGTCATCTCCCGATTGTATGTCATCTCCCGATTATCCCGCCAAAATGCCGTCATGCCGGCTGTAGGATGTAATCAAAACATTCATGGTATTCAAAAATTTATATCAGGGAATAACAATTTATGAGTTTGTGGTCGTTATGCTTGTAGAATCATAGGCTAGAGAGTAGAGAACGCTTGTGTACTGTTTAATATTCAGCCGCTGAAGGCCTTTGCAAGTCTAAAGGCTGAGACACACCGGACGTGAAACCGTAACGCGACGCGATTTTCCCGTTTTTGAAAGCGAATAAAATTACCCTAGAAGTGAACATTTGGAGGTTTTGTATGCACTAGAATCAGCAAGTTATCCTGTCATTATTATGTTATCAAGCTTCTCATGAGGGACGAATTTATTCGGTTCCGAAATTACAAAAATCGCGTCACACGGTTTCCCATCCGGTGTGTCTCGCCCTTAATTGTTGCATCTTTCGCAACAGGTCGCAAATTGAGTCTTAAAATATAAATTGATCGCACACTTTCCTTCAGTATATTATACGTCAATATGTCATTCAATTAATTACAAGTAAATGCAAAATATTCTCAGGATAGCTTATAATATTAGTATATACCTCCTTCTCATCCACTAAATCAGACGGTCGGGTCCTTTGGCTAGGGAACACAAAATTGTCAGGCGTTAGTACCAATAGATATAGAATGTAAAAATACTACCTAGAAACCTCACTCGAAGAGGGAAAGGCATAGCCTATAAGATAGTTTAACTCTTTGTCTGCCAGTTCGTTTTTAAACCAAGCAGGCTTTATAGTATTTTAATATAGTAAGGTTAGATATACTGCCGAAACAGAGAACGTAGGAGTCTAACGTTTCGAGCGAAGGCCCTTCGTCAGAGAGAAACGTGGTATTAGTATTTTACTTAGATCTCGTCCCTCGAGGGGCAGACTTGATCCAAGTCTATATTTTACTCTGGTCTAATGTCAGACGTAGTATTTACTCTGTCTAATGCCAGACGTTTTTACTTGTTAATAGTATTTTACTCCGTCTAATGCCAGACGTTTTTACTTGTCAAATGGAGAACGCTCCGTAGTGGAGGACAAGTCTTTAATATTTTATTCTGGCTAACGCCAGACGATTCTATTCAGCATGGGGAGAGGTCCAGGCCTCAAAGTGTTAATAACAGCAGTCCTCGTGCAGAAAGGCTCCTGCTGAGTGACCAAAAAGCTTTGGCGTTAGCAAGTCTGTGTTTGTCTTCGGAATGTAATATTTCAAACTATCATTCTCTCTTGTCAAAAACTTGTCAGTTCTTATCAACTCGCATGTTGTATTACTCTAGAATTGCTTTACTTTTTTCTACTAAGGATGGTGAGGAGAGATATATTAATCATGTACAATTGTACAACGACTCAAAAGTATATACCGTACCAACATGTAGTTTATTTAGCTTCGTCTATTCGGTGGGGACACAACTATGCCGTTAAGCACCATTTGGTGTAGGTCCTTGAGTTTACTATAGCTAAACTCGGTTAAGCTAAAGTTGATTTTCCAAAAGGAGAAAAAACAGAGAACTTGAGAAGAATTATCAAAGCAAAGGAAAGAACCAACAACTCAACTTAGAGCTCGCTCATATGAGACACGCTAGCCCAGATACCGGACTGATTTGAGAAATACAAAATCATAGACAGCAAAATGTTTGTGTAAGTATAACACACAGGGTATTGACTTTTTTTTGTAGTCAAAGAAAGATTTTTATGAACAGCCTCTTCTTACACAAGTCCCAAGCCGATTACATGAACCAAGTATAAGAACTAACCCCATCTAACCAAGAACAGACTAAACCTAGATCCTTAGCAGTGAGAAGCTGTGTGCTTATAGCATCAATGCTGCGCGTGTTTCCCTCAGTTGGCTAGAAAACGTATCATTTATGGCTTAACCAATGCTTAGCAACAAATTTAGCCACAGTTCAACCTACTATTATGCTACTCGTTCTGTTTAAAAACCCAAAATACATTACCTATAACCGCATTTTCATTACTGGTGCAATTAATATACACCTGTCAAACCGAAGCTTATTTAAAATAATAAGAAGATTGATGCTTGAATTGCTACCACCTGTGGTCTACGGCTACAAAAGTTACAAACGTTCTTTGACATTATGAACACCCACACACTGAAGTAACACCTTAAACCTCACATTATTAACCATTTTCCACCACTATTCACCAACATCTTTTCAACTACCCTACGTAACACCTCAAGTGTGAAATAAGGAAATACGTTACTACATCGCAACGCTCACGACGGAAGATCAAAAGTGTATTCGCCAACATATGTCTATATATAATCTTTCTTCACATTTTACCAGTCGCACGAAAAACTAATCTAACATGCACCCACGTATAACATTCGAAGTTATTCTGTATCATTTGCGGGTTGTTTAAGTAAATCTTATGTCAATAAACACGAGTTAATGTGTATCTCCAAGGAAACAACATGCTTGTAAACAATATTCAACAGCTTTAAAAAGAAAATATCTCAGTGAAACAAGAAACACTTTTTCTGGCCCACGCAGTGACCAACGCCTTTTAAATCCGACGCAAGTCGACGTATGTAGGTGCTCAAATGCCATTTCCTTTCTGGATAAATATAGGGTGAAGGAAGTGTACTTAAAAGCGTGTACATGATTGGCCAAGCGAGTCGAGGAGGTGCTAATTAATGTCTCTTAAATTTGCAGACTCGTGTTCACCTTGTCACAAATCCCCAAACCGTGTCTATCAGTGTCTGAGCAAGAAACTCTACTATAGTATTTCAAAAAATGATGCTTACTGGAATACTCTGTTTGGCCATCATCTCATCCTTTGGATTTCATACAGGTAAGTAACTCAGTAGATGTTGTTTGTGATCACGTTGAACCAATTAACTGTAGCGACAAATAAATCCCTCATACTAGAGACATCTTGTAAAACAACTCCGCGTAAACTTGACCAGGGTTACGCAACCTTAAGAACTATATTACGACAGTGTGTGGACTCCTTTATTCTTTTAATAAATTTAAACCAGCAGTTATAGAGAATATGCAAGTATAGCCATCAATCGACCTACTACGAGAACGCGCTTCCGTCAATGAACTTCCATCAGCAGTTCTTTCATTTCCGGCCTCAGATTCAGATGTTCCAAACGAAACTTGGTCTCGGAGCTACTACGCATGTATCGATGTATTCATCTTTTTCATTCGGTTGTTTTGTCCACATCACGATGCTAAAGACGATTACTTAAGTTCTTATTTATTCAGGCATTTTTGAAGTGTGTAAAAGGGGCCGACGTGAAGTGAGATCGGGGGTAAATTTTGGGTTTCATAAACTCATGTTGCGTGGTCTTTCAATGTGTTAATCATGCAAGAAGTACTGCACATGATTTGTAGCTAAGATTTACGTTCTTCATCCTGTCACCAAAGAACCACGCTAGAAGCATATCACACTGTGGGGTGAAAAACAATTTCATGTGCCTAGCGATGCATAAGACATTGCCAATAATCAAAAACAAAGAGTTTTATCTCAATAGATTAATCCGACCCAACAGGGACACTTGTTTACCGATCTTTTTGGACTCCAATCTTCCAATAAGATTTACTCTTTATTGTTTCACAACTCTATAGTAGACTACCGTAGTATTTCCTTTTAGTATAAACGCTTATTCAGTGATTACAAGCATTTTCAAAGACCTATACATTGTTACCAGTATTTAGTTTAAAACTTGTTTTGTGTTACTGCGGTAAACGTTGCTTGTATCAGCTTAGGTTCGCGTTATTGTGACTCAAAAATATAATTAGCCCAACGAGTCCATTACATCGGAAAAAATCCCAAGAGGTCCAACCAGTTCTACGTCAAAGCTTCTCAAGCCTTCATTCATCCGGTTCCGTTGTCGTAGGAGGGAGCAAAGTGAAGTGTTCCCCTGTGACGTCTCATGCAAGCACGTGGAAGTGATAAGATATTGGAATTTTTAATATGAATTATAATCCAGAGTAAGAGTTAGGTCCTGTTTACAGGAAGCAGATTGAGTGTTCAAGTCAAATCTCGCATGTTGTTTCCCCTTGTTGTATTTACATGAAGAAGATTGAAAATTTTCGATCCGATCGAAACGAGGAATGTCTCCAATCTGATTCATGTAAACACAGTTTGACTTGAAAATGACTTGATACCTCGCTTGATACGCATGAGCGAAGTTGGTGTGTGTTGTGCTAAATGGCAGACATTGAGGGAAGCACTGAAATAGTGTTCTAAAACCGAAAATAGTGTTCTAAAACCGAAAATAATGCTCTAAAACCGAAAATAGTGTTCTAAAACCGAAAATAGTGTTCTAAAACCGAAAATAGTGTTCTAAAACCGAAAATAGTGTTCTAAAACCGAAAATAATGTTCTAAAACCGAAAATAGTGTTCTAAAACCGAAAATAGTGTTCTAAAACCGAAAATAGTGTTCTAAAACCGAAAATAGTGTTCTAAAACCGAAAATAGTGTTCTAAAACCGAAAATAGTGTTCTAAAACCGAAAATAGTGTTCTAAAACCGAAAATAGTGTTCTAAAACCGAAAATAGTGTTCTAAAACCGAAAATAGTGTTCTAAAACCGAAAATAGTGTTCTAAAACCGAAAATAGTGTTCTAAAACCGAAAATAGTGTTCTAAAACCGAAAATAGTGTTCCAAAACCGAAAACAATGTTCCAAGCAGATAGCATTGTCATTCTCCATGTAAACGTCTACCCGGATTGACTTCACTCGCGTTTTTCGATCCGATTGGGCTGCATGTCAATCCAGTTCAGGGTCTTATATTACTCCCACGGTGATCAACAGAAGATTTTACAAGTTCCTAAAGTGCTTGATCTCATTTAAATATAGCAATAACACCATAGAACTGGTTTAATATATGAATACTTCAGACAGAGAATACCCAGATAACCTACGATGGCCCCAGATTAACAGGTGCAGCTTTAATAAGTGTCATTTCTAGGATGAATAGACAGAATTGTCATGTTACACCTGTAGAGCCTTAAATACACGTACTATTACCTTACATAATAGTAAAGTAAAGTACTTTCCACTGGAATTTTTTCCATTTGACGTTGGTTCATATATCTGGAACCAACTACCAACTGCTGCTAAATCTTCTACTTCTATGTCTGAATTTCGTTCCCAAATTAAGGGAATGAGTTTTTCCGGCTGCCAAAGCAACAGGTGCTTATAGACCGTACTGTGTAATTGAACTACTATTAGTATTGTAAATAGATCTTCATAATTATCTATATTGCTCTTTATAACTATTATTGTTAAACTTAGTTTATAACTGTTATTGTTATACCTATTTATTACTTGTAATCTATTTATTTATATTTATTTTAATGGTCGAGCGTTTGTAACACGAGCCTCTGGCTCGGGAGAATGGGCAACCACTCCCCACGTCCATCGACAATAAATAAATATTGTATTGTATTGTATTGTACATCATTTAGGTATTTCTTTTCCTTGTTAACTTAAACCGCAAGCCTACTAATCTATATATGTCCCCTCGTCGGCTCATCCTCATAGCCTGTGTATCCTTCAAGAGGGGTGAGGCCGTCGCGTTGCCGCTCTCCATCCCATCTCTTCACATGTCACCTAACTCCAAACAATTATCTTAGGTTCGAGTTCCGCTTTAGATTTTTTTCGGAGTAAAATAGCTGGAAGGACATTTATACTTAATTCAAATAACCCTAACCCTATAGCAAAAACCAAGACCAGCCAACAACTTGAAAAAGTATAGAATAAAACATATTCCGAAGAATAATGCCATCCTGTAAACTCAAGATATGAGTCAAACAAGTGGAACTATGTTGAAAATTGTAATATTTCGACTTTATTTCAAAGTCATCATCAGACAAGTGAAAATACAAAAACATGCCAGGTCTTATATACAAGTCAAAAGATGCTTCTAATAGCTCGTGTTAGGTCTTCTCTCATGTAATTACTGTTAGGTTTTCTTCTCCTTTGTTGCTGATGATGTCATCGATCTTTTGACTTGCATATAAGACCTGGCATGTTTTTGTATTTTCACTTGTCTGATGATGACTTTGAAATAAAGTCGAAGTATTACAATTTTCAACATAGTTCCACTTGTTTGACTCATATCTTGAGTTTACAGGATGGCATTATTCTTCGGAATATGTTTTATTCTAACCCTAGTAAGAGTTTACAGTCTAGCTTGAACGCCAACTAGTAAGCTTTTAGAATTCTAATTCTTACATTTTGACTGAACGTAAACCCAGAAAAAATTAAATCAACAACTGCAAAGAGGATAAAAATTAAGAGTTCAATTAAAACATTGTCAAAAACGTTTCTCACCGGGATTTGAACCCTCTCGCTTCCGCACAACTTCCACAGCACAGTCCGCTATAGTTTAATTACACTAGGCTAGCAGGGTCGTCATTTAAAACTGTATTTAACATCCCACCGGAATAAAAGAGTAATAGGTTTGCTGTAAGGGAAATGAGATGGCAAAGACCGTCAGGAATCAATAGCAATTAAACTTTTGAATTAATTGCATGATTAACACACATTGAAAGGCAACGCAACACGAATTGATGAAATTCAATTGATGAAGACCCCGTTTACACTAAAGCAAAAGTATCCGGATTCACATTGTTTTTCATCCTCATGGGAATAAAAAACAATGTGAATCTGGATACTTTTGCTCTGGGAGCACGGGTGGCGTGTGCTGTTAGGGCGCTGCCTGTCACCAATAGTTAAGCCCGGTCGGACGGGGTTAGTACTTGGATGGGTGACCGTTTGGGGATAGCCCCGTACTCCACCAGCTTGGGACTTATGTGAGTAGAGTTTAGTTGGTCTCTCCTGTGCTCCGGGGGTTTTTCGCCGGGTTCTCCGGTTTTCCTCCCTTCGTAAAATCAACACCTAGGTCTTAGTTGTCTACACATAGGAGTTTGGTGTCAATTGGGACGAAAGTTCTGTTCCTCTCTCCTGCCACACGTTAAGTGGCAAATTTAATAAATTCAAATTCAAAATAGTGTAAACGGGGTCTAAGTCCAATCTCACTTCGCGTCGGGTCTCTTTCTACACTGGCGATTGGGCATGGCGCGGCCAGGATTCAACACTCGTCACGACGTACACACGAAACTAAGACTTGAGTGGCGGAAGAGAGTAGATAGATGACCTATATCTTGTTGTTTAAAACTTAGATTTTTTGTTAGAAATTTCGGCTTCTTGATTGTCCTCCATGATTGATCAAAATCATTAACCAATGATAACGTCCAAAATTCAAGATAAAAATTTATTTATTCGTTTTTTCGAACGATAAAAGTGTGGTCCTCGTGAAAACAATATTTATATTTGCCGTTAGACTTTTTCATCAAAAATGCTACTCTCTTTTGATCTCTGATGGTCCTCCACGATCATAATCATCATTATCATTATCATCATCATCGTCATCACCATCACCATCACCATCATCATCATCATATCATCATCATCATATCGTCATCATCATCATCATCATCATCATTATCATCATTATCATTATCATTGTTATCATCATCATCATCATCATCACCATTGTTATTATCATCATCATCATCATCGTCATCATCATCATCATTATCATTGTCATTGTCATCATCATCATCACCATTGTTACCATCATCATCATCGTCGTCGCTGTCATCATCATCACTATCATCATCATCACCACCATCATTATGATCATCATCATCATCATCACCATCGTCATCATCATTATTATTATCATCATTGTCCTAATCATCATCATCATCATCATCATCATCATCATCATCATCATCATCATCAACAACAATATTAACCTCCATTACTTTGCTATCTATGTTACAGCCCAATCCGGCCTAGCTAGACCAGCAATGTGCAAGCCATGGAAAATACCAGTTCAAGTCGATCCCCAAAACCACCACTACCATCCCTTCTTTATTGAAATGGACAGATGTATGGGCCAATGTCCAAACGGGTTATCACCTCATCATTGTCAGTGTGTAGCTAATAAAACCCAGAAAGTCAGTGTTTTAGTTGCTGGTGAAACAACTGGCATAAAATCCATAACTATTGAAAATCACATAAGCTGCAAAGCTGGTTGTTTGGACAGCTTACGAAAACAGTGCACCAGTGGACAGCATAATAAATGGGATGAAAATAAATGCAAATGTAATTGCCAAGTAAGCACAGGCAACTGTCCAGCTAAAGAAACATGGAGCACTACAGCATGCCAGTGTGTTTGTAACAAACAGACTAGTTGTCCCACAGGAATGTTCTGGAATAAATCCATCTGTGATTGTACATGCAATGTCGCAGCATTCACACGATGCTCAAAAATGAAAAAAGCAACCAACCTGAAGACTTGCCAATGCGAAAATCAAGCACCCATTGCAGGACAAGTGGAATCAGAAGAAAGTAAGTTTTTAAGTTACTTCAAAAACTCATTAATAATTCATAAAGAAAGCACAAAGGAAATCAGTACCATGTCCATAGTCTGATAAAGGATCCTCCTGATTTACATAAACTTTAGCTTTGATTTTCCCAGCTTAGACAACATTGTTTTTCAAAATTACTACACCAATGAACTTACCAAATGGGTCATTTTTTAATGTATTCAAAACATTTGCAGTACGTGTTTTATTAGATCTAAAACACTTGGCTAGCTATTGCACTGTGTTTTAAATTGGATAAAACACTAGTGCTCATGTTTTAAAATATTACTTAAAAGTTGGTGTTTGGTAAATATAAACATTTTCATTCTCCAGCCAAGCTGTATAATTTTATACACATGTAAAAATATTGTTATGGTTTGTAATTACAAGTAGAATTTTCACTTCAAGAAAGCAGGACACTGTCTCATGATTTAAACATCAAATATTTGTTAACCAAGGAAATTTTAAGTACTGATAGAAAACCACTTACATTATTTGTTTCAACATTATTATTTTAGCGAAAAAAAGTGAAACCAAACTGGTCGCAGCACTCGTGGTCATTGGTCTTCTCCTTGGAACACTATTCATAATTGACTTGGTGCTTCTGTGCAGCAGAAAAGGCTTCATCTATGGTATTTTTACGAAGTATAGTGAAAGGAGAAACCACGCAGAGTTCGCAAATCAAGAGTTAAACAGTAAGCAAACAAATTTTGTACAGTACCTGAATTGACAAAATAAAAAAATAAAGTACTACTGTACTGCATTGGAGCCTGTTATCAACATTGAAAAAGATTTTTATCAACATTGAAAAAGACTACACTGCACCAGATTTAAAAGAATCCTTTCAAAAAGTTAATGAATATCAAAATACATATAATCTAAGGAACAATGATACTAATTTAGTACTCCCAAAGCCAAAGAGAGAATTTCTCAGAAGAAGTTTTAAATATAAAGGTGCCATGCTTTGGAATAATTTATTACATGAAGCGAAACAAACAGAGTCGTTGGATTCTTTTAAAAGGCTTATAGGGCAGACTATGAGATGAAGTTGAATCACGCCACTCTGAATTCTGAAATTTTTTTATTTATTTATTTATTTTTTTATTTTTTTTTATTTTTTTTTATCATCATCATTTTTATAAACCTATTTACTTTTTCATAAACCTTTTATTAACTTTGTAAACTTCCTAGTTGTTTGTTAGTTATTGTAATTAGTTTATTAGTATTAGTCAATTTGTTGTATTAGTTAAATTAAGCACGCCCCTCATTGAAACCAGCATATTTATTGTTGTTGAGGCTAGCGTGTTGAAATAAAGTATGTATGTATGTATGTATGTATGTATGTATGTATGTATGTATGTATGTATGTATGTATGTATGTATGTATGTATGTATGTATGTATGTATGTATGTATGTATGTATGTATGTATGTATGTATGTATGTATGTATGTATGTATGTATGTATGTATGTATGTATGTATGTATGTATTTTCAACTTTCATTCAAGTACAGTATATTAGGATGTTTACTCTGTCTAACACAGTAACACCAGATGATTTTATTTGTCAACAGAAAACCCTAGTTCAGAAAATTAATGTTTGAAACTTCCTTGTCTAATTTTTAGATAGAGGTGGTGACACTGGAAGCATCAATGACTTGGACATAGCTAATCACGCAGAGCCTACACTAAATGGTGATTGCAATCACACGGATCAATTTCTGACAAACACACCTGTAACATGCGTGTAGGCAAGAAAATTACTTTTCTTTGATCCTTTTCATATATTTAAGCTATTTCATATACAAACTATTCTTTCTCATTTAATAGTTCTACGTAAAACCCACTGACCCTGATATAAGTTATTAAATGCAATGTAATTGCCAAAAATAAATGGCATATCAACACACCGTGTTAATTCTGAGTGAAAAAAACAAACAAAAACTGAGTTTTCTGTCCAAAAATTAATTCTGCATATATATATAAAGCAGGTTAAAAAAAATAAAAAAATTAGGAAACAATCCAGTGGGATATAGGTGGGTTGCATGTATTTGCCATAGTATGTAAATATTAATAATTATATTATGTATCAGATAAGTATAATGTCTTTAAATTATTAAGTAATTACTTGTAGTTTTAAAAGTGCTTCCCACTGAGTTTCCAAGCAAATTAACCACACACTGTGAAACAGTTAGTGTTCAGTCAATCTTGACAGAAAAACATCTTTGAATATTTAATTAACTTTAGGATAATACACTAGCTTTAATAAGCACATTAGGGCCATTTATACAAGACCTGATAGGATGCAGCTTACACAGGGTGCAAGTTATATAACACCCAAAACATTCAAATAAATGTACAGACTTATGTTCGCGTCTCTTACACAAGCTTGTTCAAAAATGCCATGTACATTGGTCAGTTCGCGTCTTATGTAAGATGAGTCCTATGAAAGGCATGACGTCTTATCAGCTCTCATATAAATGGCCCTATTAAAACTATATATAGTATATTTAATTATCAGTTAGAAATACAGTGTAATGGGTTGGTGTTTAAAATTAGTGTACTGACGGAACTATATAACAGTAATTTGAACAGTTCTACATCACACAAATGTGTGCTCAAATGATCTTTTTTGATTTCATTATAATGTATACTATAATAGTAATCAGTATAATCACTATAATAAAAAGACCCTTGTTTACTACACTTAAGCAAAGGTTGCCAAGATGGAACTCGACTGCTTACCTATATGTATGTTTTATAGTCAAACCGGATGTTCTCTTGTATATGACGTTGCAATATTGTTACACAACATTGCAATTTTGATTGGCAGATTCAATTAGCAACTTACAAACACTTTATCATGATTCCTCAACACGTTGCTTAAAATATTGGTTTTAAACATTGAACGACACATAAATGCGTTATACTTTAAGGTAATGGCTCTAACTTTATATAGAATTTTGCATTATCCAAAGTTTGGCATTTAAAACAATTTTTAGGGCAACCCATTGAGGAATCGTGATAAAGCGTTTCCAGGTTGGTGATTGAATCCATCTATCAAAATTGTAATGTTGCGTATCAATATTGCAAAGTCACACGCAAAAGAACATCCAGTCTGACTATAAAAACCTCGGAAAGTAAGATTCTATGTACAGTAGAACTTGAGTTTTAGACACCCCTTTTAATGACCACCTGCTGTTTACAACCACTTTTTCTGGCACGGACGATTTGTAATAGAAATGTACCTCCAATGAGCGACCACCTGCCTAACGCCCAGTGACCACTTTTTAGTGTCCCAAACAAGATATTTATATATCTGTTATGAGCGACCATCTCAATGTAAAACTGCTGAAATATGTTAAAGAAATACCCGTTTTTTCGTAGTAAACAAACACGAATGCGACCACATGTGAAAACAAGAAACTGGAAGTGTTGCACAATTGCCGTGTTACCTTTAGACAAATTCATCTTGACGATCGTTGACGTTACCGCAACAAATAAGGGCCATGATATTAAATGGACAAATGTCAAATTTCTTTTCTTTTAATAACCATATTAACATTAATAAATCAAGACTGCACTTCTTTGAAATGTTCTTGTTTTTCCATTTCCCTTGTAAATCTTTATAAATCGCCATTTTCCTAACCTTGAAACAATGTTTATATAAAGAAGCGCTGTGTCGCTGCCAAAATGGCTGCTATGACATCACATCACTACCTGCCATGTACGACCTCCTCTCATTTACAACCACTTTTACCTGGCAACAGGGGTGGTCGTAAAACTCAGGTTCTACTGTATACATACAGATGAAGCCCCATAAATGACCACCTCAGGGATGTGGAAAAGTGGTTGCAACTAGAGCTGGTCACTTATGAGAGCTTAAAAAAGCTTATTTTTGAATTATAAATTACTTTACTTGAAAGAACTCTTAAATTGATATGAGATTGAATTTTACAGCTCTTCTGTATCTCACGTCCCTTTTGAGATATCGTATTAAGATTTGTGGTGAAAATTTGTGATGATGTGATCATTTACATATCAAACAAATCTTAATATTTTATTATTAAAATATTGCCAATCTTTAAGTTCTAGGACAGCGTCGGCCACGGTTGAAATCCAAATATTACCAGGGTTAAGTCACGTTGGCCTGAAAAAACAGAGAAAAATCTTCTCGACGTTTCGAGCGAAGGCCCTTCGTCAGGAGAAATTAGGGAATTTCTCCTGACGAAGGGCCTTCGCTCGAAACGTCGAGAAGATTTTTCTCTGTTTTTCAGGCCAACGTGACTTAACCCTGGTAATATTTAAGTTCTAAGAGTTCTTTTACGTAAAATAATTTATTTCCAACTGAAGTTTTTTACGGCAAATACACTTTAATAATACTTAATATTAAATAAATAATGATATTTATACAGTCACTTTTACTCACGTGTGTGGGCATTCGGCATCGTTTCTTCCACCTCAAAGCACTTTCCGTGGTGTTTTAAACTCCAGTTCGTTAAATACTACGTTAAAAAGTATTTAGCATCGCTTATTCTTGTTTACATACAAGTTTTTCCCTTGTTTTTAACTTGAACAAGCTCAAAAACACAAAAGCCACGTTGAAATTTAAAATCCAAAGCAAATCCGCCATTTTTGTATTTCAAGCACGTGACACGTCCACGTGTTTGCCTTCATCCAATCAGCAGTCGAGTTTCGAGTTTTCTTGGTAACCAAGCCTTGTCTAAGCTATTTATTTATTAATCTATGTACTTAGTTGAAAACAAAAATTACATATATAGCAATCATGTCAGAGAAACAACAGTTGTTGTAATATAGGTAATTCGATAATTTTAATAAATTATGTAACTAAAAACAATGTATTGTGTTTTTCAAACTTCAAGTCTTTACTTGACGCTTCCAAAAAACCTGGGTACAAGATAATCCTGAATATTAAAGAAATGAAATCCCAACCCCGACCCCCAACCCCCAACCCCGTCTAAATACTGTCATATGTTACATTCACAATCACACAACTGAATAAGATACAGTATTATAAATATTTTTTGTGGAAACACCACGTAAAATATTTACTAGTTATTAAGTTTCGACCACATCTGACACCCTCTGAACCACATCTGACACCATCTGACTACATCTGACACCTTCTGACCACATCTGACACCATCTGACTACATCTGACACCATCTGACTACATCTGACACCTTCTGACCACATCTGACACTCTCTGCATCACCACATCTGACACCGTCTGACAGCCATTACACAATTATTATTTACAGGAGAAAATCTTAATCCACATCTGACACCCTCTGACCTGTTGACTCAGGCCTTCATCAGAGCAAATTATCGCCATGAAAACTTTCAAAGAATTAATAAAGATACAGTATGCTCAAAATTTGAATAATTATACATTTCAATTATCTTACAGACATTTTTCAAACCATGAATATATAGAACTTGCTGTACAACGATATTTCAAAGTTTAATACCTTACTAAATAATATCCTTGCGATTCAACCATCTAAACCTTTTTATTGTTGAACTTTTAGAGTTAAAAGCTTCTTTATAAGTTTCTACATCAGCGTGTTCTCCATCTCTTTTTCAGAGTAGAAAAACTAGAATTTACGTGTAGGTTGAGCACCTCGGCCGAAGTTTATTAGCGATATTTATATCGCTAATAAACTAAGGGTGATGTTCTTAAGTTATTTATAAGATGATCAAGGTTTTCTAAAGAATTCAATAGGAAAAGAATTTGTGACGAGGTTCAATTGTTAATTTATTGCGGTTTATATAAGGTTGGGAGGTTTATAACCTGTATTTAGTATAAATTTACAAGTTTATAATGCAAATCCTCGAATTTCATTGGCTATTGCAGGAGTTCATAATTGGTGATATAAACCTCTCGGATAAACCAATGAAAGTCATTCGTTTAAAAAAATTGACCAATCACAAAATGCGTAGTAGAACACGAACAATGATCATTAGAGCCAGCGGTTGTTCTGTTAAGCAAAAATGGCGCCAAATTATAACGGAGTGGGTAAATGAAAGAAGAAATTGAACATTTGGGCGAAGCAATACGTTCTGCAGAAAACAAAAACGGCTACAAAATGGTTAGAATGGAAATTATTAATGATAAGACCGTTAAATTGTTTATCAGTGTTCGTTTGAAACGAAATAACTGCAAACAAAACACATTTCAAAATTACGCTTGCTGTTGACAAGATTTCGTAATGCAAACTATAAGCTAAATTGAATGTTTCTTTCAACTTTTTGTCATTTTTACAAATCAAATAAGTGGATATATATTGTTTCAATATTGTACACGAAAATCCATGCTAAATTATGCAAGAAAAGTTTACTTTTCCATCAATTACTGAACGGGCCAAGGAGATGTCCGAAATGACTGTTGAACGTTTGTTGTTGGCAGTTAAAAAATGTATTAAACGAGCCTCAAAGAATATGTTATGGTCGAGAATTTATTTAACTTTTGTTGGTGAATTTATACTAATAAATAAACCGCGGTAAACAAAAGAAAACTGACTTGATCATATTATAATGATTGTAAAATTGATAAATTCTAGTTGGCCTCAAAAAGTGGAAAAAGTTTTTCTCCTTCTATGTGGGAATCGGGTTTGAAAAAATTCTGCAAAATTTAACAGAGCAAAAGTTCGTTTAATCTTGATTTAACTAAAACTACAACTTCTGGTGATCAAAAATGAAACTTAAAAAATGTTCTGTGACTCCCAAATTTCTCTTTCTATCTCTTTAAAGAACTCCTAAGTAACACGAGTCAAATTAAAGCTCAACAATTATATTTAAATGGTTGAACGGCAAGAACACTATTCATTTTAAATTAAACTTACCCTGCAAACTTTCTAATCAGTTATATATTTCAGACTCAGAGTTTGCTGAATATCAACACACATGTACAACCACTTATCACTTTTCTGTAAGAGATAATTTCAAAATTCGTTCCAATTCATCGCCTTCTGAATTTTCCTCACGACTCTGATTCATCATTTCTTGTTCAGACATTGCTAAAGCAATTTGAAGCTGTTCGTCGTACGAACAATCATTGCTTTCTTCAGAAACAGTTTCTCCAGACTCCGGAGTCTTTAAGCTTTCACGAATGGCTCTAACGACAAAAAAAGAATAAAGTTAAACAAAGAATCAAACCTGTTGTAAAACCTGTTTGGCGCTGCCTCTCACCAATAGTTAAGCCCGGTTGGACGGGGTTAGTACTTGGATGGGTGACCGTCTGGGAACAACCCCGTTCTCGAGCTTGGGACTCATGTGATCGTGAGTAGAGTTTAGTTGGTCTCTCCTGTGCTCCGAGGGTTTTTCGCCGGGTTCTCCGGTTTTCCTCCCTCCGTAAAATCAACACCTAGGGCTTAGCTGGGATCCGTGGTCTGAACTGTGTCGTATGGCGGCTGCTTAAAGCGCCTTTGATATGCCTCGACACGGCCACATTGAAAAATCCTTAGAATTTGAATTTGAATTTGTAACGCATGATTTGTATTTAATCATTGTGAATAAAGAGAATTAAAGAGAATTAGAGTAAAGGCTCTTGTAAAGGCTCTTCTCCAGTCATCGCAAAAACCAGCTGCGCGTGTTTGCCACTAATTAAAAACAACTCGCAGTGCTTGTTTTCTCGTCAGAAACTAGTTCCCAGCTTGCTGCAAGTACTTGTATCTCATTAAAAAGAACTCACAACGATGAAATGAAACTTATTCTTCTGGCAGCTGAATTTCTGTGGTATGTTTTTAAAGTGTTGTGGTTTAATCAAGACTGAAAATCGTCTACAAAAATGAGTTTCAGACTTATATATGTGAAAGAATGGCTAACTAAAGTTTTCGCCTTACCCAGCTTGTGACGTCACATGCATATCAAAAATGTATCCAAGATGGCAGATAGTGATTCAGATTAGCAACTTTAAAAGTGCAACTAAGTTGTTTTATTGGAATACGTTGGGTCTAAATAACACACTAGATTATATCTTCATGTATCTATTACCTCTGTAAATCGTCTTCACTAGACGGCAGATTCTGTCCCTCGTCCCAGGACTCCACAGCGATGTCGCGATAACCAGACTCAGATAAACTTTGTTGAATTGCCAATTGAATTAATAACTCCTCTTCTCCTTGGATATGCGGACCTAATAAGTATTATACAAATGATGATTTCATGGTAATTTATGATGTTAATTTATGTTTTAAATATAAATAATTATTTAACAAAAACTATTAATTAGTGTTAATTTAGTGTTGATTTATGTCGATTTAATATTATATTATGTGGATTTAATATTAATTTATGTTAGTTGTATATTCGTTTATGTTAATTTTAAATTAATTAATGTTAATATATATTAATTTATGTTAATATATGTTAATTTAATGTTGATGTACATTAATTCGTGTTAATATTGCTAATTTATGTTAATAGATGCTAATTTATGTTAATATGTGCTAATGTTGTTAATATATGCTAATTTAATGTTAAAACATGCTAATTTATATTAAAATATGTTCACTCGTGTTAATGTATGCTAATGTATGTTAATATATGCTAATGTCTGTTAATATATGTTAAAATATGCTAATTTATGTTAATACATGCTAATTTAATGCTGACTTATGTGAATTTAGTGCTAATTTATTGTTAATTTTGGTCAATTAATAAACCTTAGTTAAAAGAACAACAAACTACCATCATTCAATAGGTTACTTAACCTTACCCGTGTGTTGTTCTGTTGAACTCTGATCTACGTAATCCGATGGAGCCTCAAAAATGTTCGCTTCAATAGAACACGTGGTTTGAAGGATATTCTCAGTGTCGTCTTGATCGTCTGGGTTCACTTCTGTCCGAGTTGCTTGCTGGGACTGGACTCCAGCGACTGGACTCACCATTGCATCAATATTACCAAATGTTATACGAGCATTGAGGAAGTGAAATAAAGGAATTTCTGCAAAAATTAGAATGGTATGAAAATGAATACAATATACGACAGCCCTTGGTAAGATAGTGGCCCTTGGATAGCGAGCCTTGGATAACGAGATTGGCATACAGGACGTTGGTTTTTATCCGTTTCATAAATTCTGTTTATCGGGTTAGGCAAAAAAGTCAGGTTTTTTGGCCAACTTAATGTACGCTATACGTACCTATTTTATTACATAAAATAAAAAAATAATTATTCGTTTGTCCTTTTCTGACATTGTTCCAGCGCATTATTCCGACTTCTCTCAAGATGTTCTAAACCGGGAGAGGTAATTAAACTGGGATAAAAAGCAGCATTCACATTGCACATGGTCTGGTAATGCACTATATGAGGTTGGGTGGGATCACGACCTTGCTGGCTACAATATGTAGAAAAGACACACATGAAAATACAAACCTATTTTTATTGGAAATCCAGACGGAAGGTGCAGTGCAACAAAATCACGAAGCTTGGCAAAATGAGAGTTACTGATTGCCTATAGAGAAGATGAGAAATGACGTAATTACGCAACGCAACGCACCACAGCATGGCACAGCACAGCACAGCACAGCACGGCACGGCACGGCACGGCACGACACAGCACAGCACAGCACAGCACAGCACAGCACAGCACAGCACAGCACAGCACAGCACAGCACAGCACAGCACAGCACAGCACAGCACAGCACAGCACAGCACAGCACAGCACAGCACAGCACAGCACAGCACAGCACAGCACAGCACAGCACAGCACAGCACAGCACAGCACAGCACAGCACAACACAACACAACACAACACAACACAACACAACACAGCATAACACACCACAGCACAGCACGATACAGCACAGCACAGCACAGCACAGCACAGCACAGCACAGCACAGCACAGCACAGCACAGCACAGCACAGCACAGCACAGCACAGCACAGCACAGCACAGCACAGCACAGCACAGCACAGCACAGCACAGCACAACACAACACAACACAACACAACACAACACAGTTACACACCACAGCACACCAAAGCGAACCAACTAACCAGTAATTTAATGACAGGAAGAACTTGCTGTTGAAGAGAGAGAGGAAACGATGGACATAAACACAATGTGGCTTTGAACTTTTGAGTTTTTGTTATCATATCTTTCGCTTGTCCTATGTCTAAAAAAGAACAAAGAAATGAATGAAGTCGTATAAATAATAAGTGTAGTAGAATGCAGTAAATTGCAGTGGACAAAAGTGGAGTGGCTTCAGTTAAACATTAGACAATATTACACACCTTTTTTAGACTTAGTCAACGGGATATTAAAATATTCTTCTATAGACAAGTTGTACGGATTGACAGAATTTGGATCAACGACTTCAGGGTCCTAAAAAAATTTAAAAGCGAACGTCATAAGAAAGTAAACTAAATACAAAGGAGAATAGAAACTGAAAAGATATTAAATAAAATGAAAAAAGAGAAGAAGATTAAACAGAACAGAACGGAACGGAACGGAACGGAAAAGAACAGAACGGAACGGAACGGAAAAGAACAGAACAGAACAGAACAGAACAGAACAGAACAGAACAGAACGGAACGGAACGGAACGGAACGGAACGGAACGGAACGGAACGGAACGGAACGGAACGGAACGGAACGGAACGGAACGGAACGGAACGGAACGGAACGGAACGGAACGGAACGGAACGGAACGGAACGGAACGGAACGGAACGGAACAGAACAGAACAGAACAGAACAGAACAGAAAAGGGAAACCAGATTGAACAGAACAGAAAGAAAAAAACTGAAGAAACAGGAGGGAAAGAGATGGGACAAAACTGGAAAAGGACGGAACAGAAAAGAAAAGAAAAGAAAAGAAAAGAGAAATAGGGTGACAATACAAGAAAGAAAACAGAATGAAGTGGATTGCGAAAACGTAGTTGACTTGACCAATGCAATTACCTCTGAACTGCATTCTGTTTCTTGCTGTTCTCCTGTGAGCATACTCTGAAAGCCACTGGATGAACCAGAAGCTAAAAGAAAATTTGCATACAACTATAAGTAAATATTAGTTCCATCAGTTCCATGACAGTATCACGGAGGAAGGTTCATGTGCTAATCACACTATGTGACCAACACCCAAACAATGTCAGTTTTAGTATGCAGCCCACCCATCCCTGTCCCACCCCACCCCTCCCAGTAACTAAACTTATGTCGATCTATTGAAGTTTAAATGATGTACAGGATAGCCCGCATTCCATTCCACCCGCAATTATTTACCTTTAGCCTTCTCTTTTTCTTCTGCCGTCAAATGTTCGAACCTTATTCGAGTGACAACATCAATACCAGTGGCTTCATACATCTTCCCCTCGTACCCCTCTACAGTCTCCGTTCGGTCTCCACCCCACCCCCACATAGTTTTATGCCTAAAAAAATAAAACACCATGGATTGTAAATGCTCTTCAAAATCATTAATAATTCATGAGGAAAACACAAAGGAAATCAGTACCACGTCCGTGGTTTTATATCTGATACAAAAATCCTCCTGATGATTTACATAAACTTTAGCTTTGATTTTCTCGGCTTAGACAACGTTTTTTCGTTTGTTTTTTCTGTACAAGCTGTCGTAAGTTAAACTTAGAGAAAAACTCTGAGCTCCAGACGGGACTCGAACACACAACCTTCCGAATGCCAGCCAGATGCTCTCACCATCGAGTCACTGGAACTCAGATGGTAGACTGAGGTTGTTTTCGACATTTGTAGGCCTGGGAACTAGTCAAACCGTACGTGACAACGTTGACAAGGTTAGACAACGTTATTTTTCAAACTTACTACGCCAATGAACTTACCAAATGGGTCGTTTTTGAAGCTATTTAAAACATTCGCAGTATGTATTTTATCAGATTTAAAACACTCGGGGGTAAAAAAAACTTAAGGAATTTATATATTTATAAATCCCAAACAAGAGAGAGAGAAAACGTTCTACTTAGACCCCGTTTACACGATGCCGGTACACTTTGAAAATGGAACAAAATCATGCCGGTATGCAAATACATCATATAACATTTCATGTTATTTTTGTGCCGGTATCGTGTAAACGCAAGGCCTAAACGGCATGATTTTGTTCCGTTTTCAAATTGTTCCGGCATCGTATGGCTAGCCCTAGTAAGAGGGCTGGAATTTACCTCGTGTTTACATGAGCTTTTTTGGTAGGCTTAGCCCTAGTAAGAGGACTGGAATTTACCTCGTGTCTACATGAGCTTTTTGGTAGGGCTAGCCGTAATAAGAGAGCTGGAATTTACCTCGTGTTTACATGAGCTTTTTTGGTAGGGCTAACTCTAGTAAGATGGCTGGAATTTACCTCGTGTTTACATGAGCTTTTTTGGTAGGGCTAGCCCTAGTAAGAGGGCTGGAATTTACCTCGTGTTTACATGAGCTTTTTTGGTAGAGCTAGCCCTAGTAAGAGGGCTGGAATTTACCTCGTGTTTACATGAGCTTTTTTGGTAGGGCTAGCCCTAGTAAGAGGGCTGGAATTTACCTCGTGTTTACATGAGCTTTTTTGGTAGGGCTAGCCCTAGTAAGAGGGCTGGATTTCACCTCGTGTTGGCTTGTTTACCGACTTGTGCAACTTTCGCATGAAGCCCGAAATCATGTTTTCGCAAACAGGATTTGAATTTATAACAAACACATGAACAAATGCAACTTGTAAAATAAAAAGTCGACCAAAAAATATTAGTAAAGACAAACTTTACTCTGTATACTGAGCTTCGATTTGCTAGCCCTCCTAAGAGGACCAGCTCTCTTGAGTGTGTTTACATGGGAAATTTCCAGCCCTCCTTAGGTGAGATCCCGGGTTGTCAATAGCGAGATCTCGCTTAGGAGGCCTGGCCCTCTTGTCATGTAAACGCAAACAAATTTTTACAAGGAATTACGCTGAGAGGCAGGATCTCGGCAAAGAGGGCTGGCGCTACCACCAACAGTGGCAGATTACCAAGTAGGCTGAGTAGGCTGAAGCCTAAAGGCCCAGGCTTGCAAGAGGCCTTAATAAAGCAATGAGATGGTAGTATACAGACCTGATCATTTATTCAGTTATATTCCAACTCGAGCTTTTAAAAACTAACCGACCACACATTACCCTGGGTGCCAGAGGTTCTTCCACGCTCGTAGGGACAATGGGGATAGGGGAGGACGCCAGGGGGTAAATTCGCAGAGCGAGCGGGAAGAACCTCTGAAACGCCCTTGGTTACTCCGTATTGACACAGAATAGTAATACAACCAGAAGTCCAACTCGAGTGAAAACTTGTCCGCATTTCTTCAATGCACAGGCGCGATATTTTACGCCATCCGACGCCATCCTACGCGATCCTACGCAATGTCCTACGCCATCCTACGCGATCCTACGCAATGTCCTACGCCATCCTACGCCATCCTACGCCATCCTACGCCATCCTACGCCATCCTACGCCATCCTACGCCATCCTACGCCATCCTACGCCATCCTACGCCATCCTACGCCATCCTACGCCATCCTGGCAAGTTCCCCCAGCAGTTTTAACCTTCTTTTGAAGGTCCAAACTGCCGGGGGAACTTGCTAGGATGGCGTAGGATGGCGAGGACTCAAGATGCGCGAGGCGACATGCGCGAGGACATAAACTTCAAAGGTTCCAACGCGAGTTGGACTTCTGGTTGTATTACTATTCTGTGGTATTGACGATAACTGATGACGTAGTAGAATTGTGATTATTGGGAAGACCACGGCCTCAGAATGCAGGCAATGGCATTTCCAAGACTCATGCGCCCGCACCCCCTTAGATGGTTCTCGCGTCTTCTGTACTTTAATAATGTTACCAAATTCGCCAATGACGGAGTGACCGGGTTGCCTAAATTATCTCTGGATATGGCACTGATATCGATATCAGTTTCTTCATAGATCAGTGCACTCTATGAGGCCCATGAATTTTATTTATAACATAGCTTTGATATAGCAACAGTTTTGATTGGCTGTCGTGCGTGCTCCATAACTCGATGGAGCACGGCAAAAAAGCGCGGGGAAAAATTTCAAAACAAAACTGAGTTTTAAATTGACTTTTTATGGCCTTTTACATTATCAAAATACAGAGTCATTTAATTTTATTGAGTAATAAAGAACAACGACCCAGAAGACATAAACTGGGTCTGGATAACCGAGTTTAAACTGTCGTTTTGGTCGGATTTTAGTGAACAAAAATTACTTGGCTACGAAAGTAGAAAAACACAACAACCAAAACGATTCGCCGGCTTGTGAAAGGATTTAATGCTATGTTATAAAAGAAATGGCTCATGGTTTAGTGTGCTCCATCGAGTTATGGATTCACTTGGGAAATTTGGAGAGCACTCTCTTACGATTTTTTCGTGCTCTCCCAATTTCCCGCGTGCATCCATAACTCGATGGAGCACGCTAAACCATGAGCCATTTCTTAATTAGTCTACAGGACCGGAAACTGGTAATCCACCACTGACTACCAAGAGGGGCTGGCCCTACTACCAAGAGGGGCTGGCACTACTACCAAGAGGGGCTGGCACTACTACCAAGAGGGGCTGGCCCTACTACCAAGAGGGGCTGGCCCTACTACCAAGAGGGGCTGGCCCTACTACCAAGAGGGGCTGGCACTACTACCAAGAGGGGCTGGCACTACTACCAAGAGGGGCTGGCCCTACTACCAAGAGGGGCTGGCACTACTACCAAGAGGGGCTGGCACTACTACCAAGAGGGGCTGGCCCTACTACCAAGAGGGGCTGGCCCTACTACCAAGAGGGGCTGGCCCTACTACCAAGAGGGGCTGGCACTACTACCAAGAGGGGCAGGCCCTACTACAAAGAGGGGCTGGCACTACTACCAAAAGGGGCAGGCCCTACTACCAAGAGGGGCAGGCCCTACTACCAAGATATAAACACCCCTTAGAAAATCAACGTACTTTGTAAACGCGATAGAATCTGTATCTAAAATTGTGGAAATATTCGGAGAACTCATTCTAGTATTCATGGCTTCCATACTGCTTTCAAATCTATTGCGGTCACGGGAAGTTTGCCTAGAATTAGAAAGACAAAAAATCTTACTCGTTTTTCTATTTATTTAAAAAAAAGAGATTATATTTTTAAAAAAATATTTACATGTACTCTATATGCACCTCATGTGAAGTATTTCTTTTGAAAACACTTTTCGTTCGTGATCAATTTCTATAAATTCTGCACCATTTTCTATAAAGCAGCAAAAAAATAATTAATCACCCAAACCTCTCAAATATATTAAACTTTTTCACCCACGGCAATGCCGTGTTTGATGAGTAAAAGTCAGTAAAACTGTTTGGTATTAGCCAGAGTAACATTAATAAGAGAAAAGTGAAAAGGTCGTAAATTGCCGAGAATAATTTTGATAACACTGACGTCTTTTTATCACATTTGTAGGGCTGCACTGGAAACGACAGTAGTTTTACTTAAGAAATGGCTCATGGTTTAGCGTGCTCCATCGAGTTATGGATGCACGCGGGAAATTGGGAGAGCACGAAAAAAGCGTAAGAGTGAAATGCCCAATATTACTTATAATATACCCAATTCTCTCCTGGCATTACCACCTTATTATATATACAGAACTCGCGATCAAGCTCTCGGCAACGCCCTCCGTGGCTCAGTGGTCAGAGCATTGCACTAGAATCGCAAGGTCGTGGGTTCAATTCCTGCCGGAAGGCCTGTGTTCGCAACTGGTCCTGGTTTGGTCTTAAAATGTATATATTCTACACTCGAATTTTCCGACCTCATATTACCCTGGTTGCCAGAGGTTCTTCCACGCTCGTACGGACAATGGGGATAGGAGAGGACGCCACATTTGAAGGGCTCCACTGGAAACGACAGTATTTTTACTTAAGAAATGTCTCATGGTTTAGCGTGCTCCATCGAGTTATGGATGCACGCGGGAAATTGGGAGAGCACGAAAAAGCGTAAGAGTTGGTCGAGGCGTAGCCGAGAGTGCTCTCCAAATTTCCCAAGTGTATTCATAACTCGATGGAGCACAGTAAACCATGAGCCATTTCTTTTATAACATAGCATTAAATCCTTTCACAAGCCGGCGAATCGTTTTGTTGTTGTGTCTACTTTCGTAGCCAAGTCGTTTTTGTTCACTAAAATCCAACCAAAAGGACAGTTTAAACACGGTTACCCATACCAAGTTTATGTTTTCTGGGTCGTTGTTCTTTATTACTCAATAAAATTAAATGACTTGGTATTTTGACAATATAAAAGGCCATAAAAAGTCAATTTAAAACTCAGTTTTGTTTCGAAAATTTTTCCGCGCTTTTTTGCCGTGCTTCATTGAGTTATGGAGCACGCACGACAGCCAATCAAAAACGTTGCTATATCAAAGCTATGTTATAAAGACGTTTGTTGAACGTTCATCAAGCTCAACTACACGCCTAAAAATCTCGCAAGTTGTTACAGTATTGTTGCCTGAACAATGCTGTAACAACTTGTTGACATATGTGAACAACATTGATAAATGAACAATATTGTTCATCATTGTTTCAACAAGTTGTTACAGCTTGATGAAACAACAACCGTTGTTCACGTATGTTGTAACAACCGAAGAACGTGTTGATACATCAACCATGTTCACCATTGTTGTAACATTGTTATTCATCGTTGTTACTTCGTCATGCTGTTACAACATGTTGTATCATGTGCGAACAACGTTGTTGGCTATAAAAATGTGCTGTTGGAACAACTTGTTCATGACTGTTGATTTATCCGTGAACAAGTTGTTCGAACCATAAGTGAACAACTTGTTGACAACTTTTTGTTCACGGCGAGCAGCACAACATTGTTCACGGCGGGCAGCACAACATTGTTCGCGCCTGTTGACAACCGTGAACAAGTTGTGCATTTTTACGCGTGTATTCAGAAAAGATTTCTGAGCCCCAAACAGGGTTCGAACCTGCAACCTTCTAATCACTGGTTAGACGCTCTAACCATTGAGCCACGGCTGAGGCACGCCCCTGATATCGGGTTTGAGCGTCTAACCGGTCATTAGAAGGTTGCAGGTTCAAACCCTGTCTGGGGCTCAGAAATCTTTTCTGAGTAACTGAGCTTGACGAACGTCCACCAAACGTCTGTTACATTACACCAAGCTCGCAAACGTACCATATGCGTGCACTACAATGTAAACGTACGACTTATCACGTCGGTATTTCGTTATCAAATCTCAGCAGTTTACTATCTTTTCACTTTGCTCTATCTAAAACACTGCCTACGCAACACTCTACTTTTCTACACTCTAAAATGCAAAAATAATAATTTAATATAAATTTTATACCTTCTCCTTTAAAAATAAAACTCATGTTTCCTCTTTCCCAGTTCACAAGGTTTTGATCAAAACCAACCAAAGTTGTGTCTACACGCACATTACAACCTGAAGAAAGGAATGACTTGTGTTAAAACAGTTCCCGACTTTCTTCAGATGATGAACTGCCAAGATTGGTTTTAATCACGAAATACTGACATTTCAAGCGGAGTCCTTCAAAATGTGATGAAGGGTTCCTTTCAAAACGTCAGTATTTCGTTTTTAAAACTAATCTCCGACAGTTTAACACATGTTATACGATGCGATTTTCCTTGCAACTGAGGGGTTGAAATAAGAAATTTTTTGCTCAAGTGGCTACCAGAGAAGAAAATCTAGTCGCCAAATTTCATATCAAGTCGCTCTATATTAATTGTCATATTTTTGTGTTAAAATCAAAACTTCTGACCAAGAAACACATTAATAGTTATTATATCAGAAAAAGCAATCAAATAAATTAAATATTAATGAAGTTGTGAATACGTCTCAGTCTCCGTTCTATCTATTTCATTTCAATTCAATTCAATTCAATTCAATTCAATTCAATTCAATTCAATTCAATTCAATTCAATTCAATTCAATTCAATTCAATTCAATTCAATTCACAGCATTAGTGAATGATGTGCTTGCTTAATAAACTTCTCATACAATCCTAACTCTTTAGTAAGTAAAGTAACAGTATATTTCTTATTTTTAGTTAGTCGCCACACGGGCTACCTGCGGAAAATGTCTGGTCGCAAGATTAGAAATTTGGTCGCATTTGGCGACCTGGCGCCCGCTTATTTCAACCCCTGCAACTTGCAACAAATCACTGAATGTTGTAAGTTGCATAAAAAATCACACCGTGTAACGCCCCGTAGCAACTTGCGATTTTGTTATTTTTGCCGTGTTGCAAGTTGCAAGAAAAGTTGGATGGGTTCTACTTTTTGCTGCAACTTGCAACAAAAATCGCAAGTTGCTGAACGTGTAGCACCCTTCCTGCAATTTGCGATTTTTTTTTCACGAGTAAATTTGTTGCAAGTTGCAAGAAAAATCGCATCTTGTAACAGCACCTTAACACACAGTCTACACAGCACTCGGCATTCTGCGTTCTATTCAGATGACATCAGACACCATCTTTTGAATGTTTTAATGATATAATCAGATTGATTAACCCTTTCGCGCATGGCTTTCCAAGACTTTCCCCCCCTGACGAGTAAAATCGTCTGGCGTTAGACAGAGTAAAAAGATAAAGGCAGTGGCGGACAGTGGCGTGGTGGCAGGGGGGGGGGACAAGCCCCCCCCCCCAGCTGGGGTTGCAGAAGGGGCGCCAAAACTAGCAAGGGCGCCAAAACTTAACAAAACTTTCTATAGCTACAATCATGGCCAAAAACCCTAGGACAGTTCGTAAAAACCACTACGCATTTGAAGTTTCCCCCCTTCCCCCCTTCAATGTTGCCATTCTATATTGCTCTTTCGTCGTTATATCACACCAAGTATAAAATGAAACAACATTGATGGAGGGGGGAGGGGAAAGATTGTTAGGTAAGGATTCAAGGCGATATATTATAGTTTTTCTT
>OZ036008.1:10097691-10460191 GCA_964035015.1 Corallium rubrum
CAAACAAACAAACAAACAAACAAACAAACAAACAAACAAACAAACAAACAAACAAACAAACAAACAAACAAACAAACAAACAAACAAACAAACAAACAAACAAACAAACAAACAACAAACAAACAAACAAACAAATTTACTAACCCCATGTAGTGAATTCCCATTTCATCTCAATGTAAAAATCTGGTGCCTAAACAGTTAACATTCATATGAAAACTTTCATCTAATCATTCTGATTAGTGCTATTTGTATTTTATCTCACTTGTCTAGAGCAAACGTTCCTAAATTTTTTTCTGAAGGCCATAAAGAGAAAATTACTCTCTGAATAAACTTTAAATGACCAAATCAACTCACTGCTTTCAGATCATCCAAAAGTTCTGGAATACCATCAAGTCTTTGACTTGCTCTTTGAAAATCTCGTTGCTGAAATACCAGGGAAAGAATCTCCGGATCACCACAACTGACTGCCTCTTGACAAACTAAAATAATTCAAGATTGAAATTCATTGGACAGGTGGCGTGTGCTGTTAGCGCGTTACCATTCCAGCCTTCATTGGACGGGTGGCGTGTGCTGTTAGCGCGCTGCCTCTCACCAAAAAGTTACGCCCGGTTAGACGGGGTTAGTACTTGGATGGGTGACCGCTTGGGAATGACCCCGTTGATGGGCTTGGACTCATGTGAGTAGAGTTGTAGTTGATCTCTCCTGTGCTTCGAGGGTTTTTCGCCGGGTTCTCCGGTTTTCCTCCCTCCATAAAATCAACACCTAACATCTTAGCTGTGATCCGTGGTCTGAACTGTGTCGTTGGCGGCTGCTTGGAGCGCCTTTGATATGCCTCGACACGGCCACGTTGATCTACGTCCTTCGCAATTCAGCCGCTTGCTGCAAGTAAGGATGATTAGCCACCCAGTCATTTATCCTTTACCCTTTAAAAATACAATAATTATAGCTCTGGACTTTTTAAGACATTTTGTATATTTTATAAAAATTTAGGAGATTCTAATTTTAGATAAATTTATTAAGAATTTAAAAAATTCAAAGAAAGAATTCTACATGTAACTGAAGAAATCCCTGCACAACCCTTACCATTCCAGCCTTGTTTATTTACAGCATTGGCATTTACATGGTATTGTAATAAAGCTTTCACAAACTCGGTCTTTCCCAATGACACAGCTAAATGAAGTGCTGTCCTTCCACATGGATCCTTGCTTTCCACATCCACCTACAGTACACATACAGTATATCAGTACTTTATTTTGAATTATATTTAACAAATAAAACATAAAGTTCCATGCATATGTACTCTTATAAAGGCAAGTTTGACGTCATTTGAACACAAAAGAAGTTGAGTATCTTATAAGATACCTTAATAAGAGTACATATGAACAGGAGCGGTATGTTTTATTTGTTTTATAAAAGAAGAAGAAGAAAATCAAGTTAAACGTCTGGTAGGTTTGGAATTTGGCGGGCTTTTCCGGCCAGCTGACGCCATTCTACGCCACCCCACGCCATTTTTACGTCATTCATGATCTATGTTCTCTTATAAATGCACGGAGCCCAGTCAATCAGAGCGTAGAGGGCACCTTATTTTATAAAAGGTGTTGTCAATGCATGTTCAGATTGGTTAAGTTTAGCATCTTTATCAGAGCACAAATATCACCTGGACCTAGACTGGAAGTGGAAATGCAGGCACTTTTCAGTAAGATATCAAGCACACCAAAGCTTACAATGTCAGGTACAGAGGTACAAATGTTCTCCTAGGGGTACATTCAGAGTGATTGCAATTGGTTAAGAAAAGTAATTCACTATTTCAGCACTTTTTCAGAAGCACCATGCTGAAATATACAGTAGCATGCAATATGTTCTCAGAGGTGACATGGAGTGCCAAACTGAGCTGCATGTAACAGATTTCAAGTCTAAGGACAGAGAAACAATGGCCATGTTGGTTTGTAGTACTAGAGTGCTGTCACAGTTATTGTACTGTACATACAGGTGTAAACAAGGGCACAATGAGGATTTTTGAAATGGGGGTCGTTTTTAGGACAAAGTGACGACACAAATCTAGGGGGTCTGGTGGCATAGCCTTGCAGGAAATTTTTGAACTTTGGGTCTGTAAAATGGCATTTCCTGCATTGAAGACACTTTTGACCCAAGTATAAAGGTTTTAAATCACATGTTTTAGGCGTCAGAGAGAGTAGAAGTAATTTTTGGCCTCCAAAATTTCCCTCACACCCCAAAAAATTTCTCTCTTTGCACGCCTGGGTGTAAAAATCTCACAAGGAGCTCTCTCATCAACAAGTAAAAATCATCTGGTGTTAGACAGATAAAATAATAAAGTACAGAAAATTCCATATTTGGGAGTAAAAGCATTAACAGGATGTGTTCACAGGCTTGTAGACAAATTGTAATTTTATCAAGCCAAGTCAGTCAGTCTGTCTGTCTGTCTGTCTGTCTGTCTGTCTGTCTGTCTGCCTGCCTGCCTGCCTGCCTGCCTGCCTGCCTGCCTGCCTGCCTGCCTGCCTGCCTGCCTGCCTGCCTGCCTGCCTGCCTGCCTGCCTGCCTGCCTACCTGCCTGTCTGTCTGTTTGTCTGTCTGCCTGTCTGTTTGTCTACCTTCTTGCCTGCCAGCCTGCCTGTCTGCCTGTTGGAGTCATCGAATATGTTTATATAAATTTTCAACAACCTGTTACAAACTTAACTGGGAACAACCTGTGCAAATGCATCCTGGTGTATATATATATATATATATATATATATATATATATATATATATATATATATATATATATATATATATAAAGGATATTACACGGTGGTGCGAAGATATGAATTTTATCTTCGAGTGGTGAAAACAATATTTTACAAATGAGTGTAGCGAATGAGTAAAATATTGTTTTTATCATGAGAAGATAAAATTCATATCTTCAAGCCACCGTGTAATTTTCTTTTTATTATATAGATTCAATGCAAAAGGTGGGAAAATGTTTAATCACGTGATCGATATCTTCACTAGTGAGGATATGGAAAATATGTCACTGCATATTTCTTAGTAAAACACTCGCATCTATATAATAAATATATATATATATATATATATATATATATATATAAAAGTAGCGTGCTGCATAGGCAGTGTAGAAACAACAATCAAAATATAGTAAGGTTAGATATACTGCCGAAACAGAGAACGTAGGAGTCTAAGATTTTGAGTGAAGGCCCTTCGTCAGAGAGAAACGACGAAGGGCCTTCGCTCAAAACGTTAGACTCCTACGTTTTCTGTTTCGGCAGTATATCTAACCTTACTATATTTCGATATATATATATATATATATATATATATATATATATATAATAAAAGTAGCGTGCTGCGTAGGCAGTGTAGAAACAACAATCGAAATATAGTAAGGTTAGATATACTGTACTGCCGAAACAGAGAACGTAGGAGTCTAACATTTCGAGCGAAGGCCCTTCGTCATTTCTCTCTGATGAAGGGCCTTCGCTCGAAACATTAGACTCCTACGTTCTCTGTTTCAGCAGTATATCTAACCTTACTATATTTTGATATATATATATATATATATATATATATATATATATATATATATATATATATATATATATATATATATATATATATATATATATATATATATATATATATATATATATATATATATATATATATATATATATATATATATATATATATAGTTGGGTTGGTACAAAAGAATGTACATTCACTCACACTAATATATATATATATATATATATATATATATATATATATATATATATATATATATATATATATATTAGTGTGAGTGAATGTACATTCTTTTGTACCAACCCAACTGTGTAATCTAGCAAATATATAAATGTTCAAAAGATGACAGAGTTTTGAAAGACCCTACATTCCCACATCCGTAGTTTAGTAAATATTACATTTGTCATTCTGCATTTGTGGCAAAATACCGCATTACATCCCGTCAACTGATAACGTTTTCTACTTTATTTCAATTCATATATCAAAATCAAATAACAAATAAAAATCTAAAGAGGAAGTCAACAGCTGCCTTGAAGACAGAAGGCATTTGGACAGGAAAAAATAAAGCATGATTGCAAAAAGGGTCAATACGTCATATGTTTACATGCATGTAAATAACATCAACATTGCTTAAACAGAACAGTTATCCAAACCTTATTTTGTTTCAAAGTTTCTGTTAATTCTGCGCATTTATCTTCAAAAATATAACAGTGTAAAGGCCATTTAGTTTCGATTTCCCGTTTGTTTAGCAATTGCCATTGTTTTTCGGCCATCTTGGATTTTTACCGCTGACAACCAAGATTTCATGCTCAATTATTAACCTTCTTCCCTTTTCTCAAGTTGACCAATGGGCCAATGCAATGGAAGGCCGGAAGGCCTTTTGCCGGAAGGCCTGTGTAGTTGCATTTTTCGCAACTGGTCCCGGTTCGGTCTTAAAATGTATATATTCTACACTCGAATTTTCCTTCACCCAAAATCCTTGGAACCTGCTATGTAATCGAGTGAAATGCCCAATATTACTTATAATATACCTGATTCTATCCTGGCATTACCACCTTATTACATATATACAGAACTCGCGATCAAGCTCTCGGCAACGCCCTCCATGGCTCAGTGGTCAGAGCATTGCACTAGAATCGCAAGATCGTGGGTTCAATTCCTGCCAGAAGGCCTGTGTAGTTGCATTTTTCGCAACTGGTCCCGGTTCGGTCTTAAAATGTATATATTCTACACTCGAATTTTTCTTCACCCCAAATCCTTAGAACATGCTATGTAATCGAGTGAAATGCCCAATATTACTTATAATGGCAATAAAGATAGCCGTGCACAATGAGTATAGCCGCCAAATGACTACCAACCACGATTTTCCTCAATTATCCCATACAAAATGCGCATATATACTTTAGCGCAAAGGAGCGGCAGTTTTACACAGCAGAAAAGGCTAGAAATGGAACGAATTACACGAAAACATTGCGTTGGTAAACTCACGAAGTTACAAAATTACTAAATAAAAGACGAAAGAAAAACAAAATGGACTCTATATTTTCAAAACACATGCATGAGAATACCACAAAAAACTATGTTTTGTAAGGTCCTGTACTTACCCAGGCAATGTTTTCGTATACTTCAGTGGATATTAGGGATTAATTTTCTGGTTACTTTGCAGTGGTTATTAGAGACCAAGTTTGGTGGTTATTTTAACCTTGTTATTTTGCGGTGGTTATTAGGGTCTAATTTTGGTAGTTATTTTCACCTTGTTATTTTGCGGTGGCTATTAGGGATCAATTTTGGTGGTTATTTTGACCTTGTTATTTTGCGGTGGTTATTAAGGACCAATTTTGGTGGTTATATTTTTCCTTGTTCTTTTGCGGTGGTTATTAGGGACCAATTTTGGTGGTTATTTTGAGCTTGTTATTTTGCGGTGGTTATTAGAGACCAATTTTGGTGGTTATTTTGACCTTGTTATTTTGCGGTGGTTATTAGGGACTAATTTTGGTGGTTATTTTGACCTTGTTATTTTGCGGTGGTTATTAGGGACCAATTTTGGTGGTTATTTTGACCTTGTTATTTTGTAGTGGTTATTAGAGACCAATTTTGGTGGTTATTTTGACCTTGTTATTTTGCGGTGGTTATTAGAGACCAATTTTGGTGGTTATTTTGACCTTGTTATTTTGCGGTGGTTATTAGAGACCAATTTTGGTGGTTATTTTGACCTTGTTATTTTGCGGTGGTTATTAGGGACCAATTTTGGTGGTTATTTTGACCTTGTTATTTTGCAGTGGTTATTAGGGACCAATTTTGGTGGTTATTTTGACCTTGTTATTTTGCAGTGGTTATTAGGGACCAATTTTGGTGGTTATTTTGACCTTGTTATTTTGCAGTGGTTATTAGGGACCAATTTTGGTGGTTATTTTGACCTTGTTATTTTGCAGTGGTTATTAGGGACCAATTTTGGTTGTTATTTTGACCTTGGTATATTGCGGTGGTTATTAGGGACCAATTTTGGTTGTTATTTTGACCTTGTTATTTTGCGGTGGTTATTAGAGACCAATTTTGGTTGTTATTTTGACCTTGTTAATTTGCGGTGGTCCAATTTTTGTGGTTATTTTGAACTTGTTACTTTGCGGTGGTGATTAGGGACCAATTTTGGTGGCATAAACCGCCAATAGAATTAACTAAAATTATTTACAAAAAAAAAGTATAAATAATTAAATAAAAAAACCCATTCGGAAAACACCCCAGGTCCATATAGGCACTTTAGCCTATCTCTAAAATAAAACCCGATGCACACATTTGTCCACGGCCACCATACCAGCCAGGCTGTATTCTGTGGCTGTAGTATACGGTAGTTTCAACGATTCGCCTCAACTATCCTATGCAAAGGGGCGGCAGTTTTACGCAGCAGAAAAGCCTAGAATTGGCAAGAATTATTATCCACGGCAAAATACCCATGACAAAATAACTAGGCCCTAATAACCACTGGAAAATAACAAGGTCAAAATAACCACCTCAAAATAACAAGGTCAAAATGACCACCGCAAATTAACAAGGTCAAAATAACCACGAAAATTGGTCCCTAATAACCACCGCAAAATAACAAGGTAAAATAACCACTAAAATTGGTCCCTAATAACCACCGCAATATACCAAGGTCAAAATAAGCACGAAAATTGGTCCCTAATAACCACCGCAAAATAACAAGGTCAAAATAACCACCAAAATTGGTCCCTAATAACCACCGCGAAATAACTAGGTCAAAATAACCACCAAAATTGGTCCCTAATAACCACCGCAAAATAACAAGGTCAAAATAACCACCAAAATTGGTCCCTAATAACCACTGCAAAATAACAAGGTCAAAATAACCACCAAAATTGGTCCCTAATAACCACTGCAAAATAACAAGGTCAAAATAACCACCAAAATTGGTACCTAATAACCACCGCAAAATAACAAGGTCAAAATAACCACCAAAATTGGTCCCTAATAACCACCGCAAAATAACAAGGACAAAATAACCACCAAAATTGGTCCCTAATAACCACTACAAAATAACAAGGTCAAAATAACCACCAAAATTGGTCCCTAATAACCACCGCAAAATAACAAGGTCAAAATAACCACCAAAATTGGTCCCTAATAACCACCGCAAAATAACAAGGTCAAAATAACCACCAAAATTGGTCCCTAATAACCACCGCAAAATAACAAGGTCAAAATAACCACCAAAATTGGTCCCTAATAACCACTACAAAACAACAAGGTCAAAATAACCACCAAAATTGGTCCCTAATAACCACTGCAAAATAACAAGGTCAATATAACCACCAAAATTGGTCCCTAATAACCACTACAAAATAACAAGATCAAAATAACCACCAAAATTGGTCCCAAATAACCACCGCAATATAACAAGGACAAAATAACCACCAAAATTGGTCCCTAATAACCACCACAAAATAACAAGGTCAAAATAACCACCAAAATTGGTCCCTAATGACCACCGCAAAATAACAAGGTCAATATAACCACCAAAATTGGTCCCTAATAACCACTACAAAATAACAAGGTTAAAATAACCACCAAAATTGGTCCCTAATAACCACTACAAAATAACAAGGTTAAAATAACCACCAAAATTGGTCCCTAATAACCACCGCAATATAACTAGGTCAAATAACCACCAAAATTGGTCCCTAATAACCACCGCAATATAACTAGGTCAAAATAACCACCAAAATTGGTCCCTAATAACCACTGCAAAATAACAAGGTCAAAATAACCACCAAAATTGGTCCCTAATAACCACCGCAATATAACTAGGTCAAATAACCACCAAAATTGGTCCCTAATAACCACCGCAATATAACTAGGTCAAATAACCACCAAAATTGGTCCCTAATAACCACCGCAATATAACTAGGTCAAAATAACCACCAAAATTGGTCCCTAATAACCACTGCAAAATAACAAGGTCAAAATAACCACCAAAATTGGTCCCTAATAACCACTACAAAATAACAAGGTTAAAATATCCACCAAAATTGGTCCCTAATAACCACCGCAATATAACTAGGTCAAATAACCACCAAAATTGGTCCCTAATAACCACCGCAAAAATAACAAGATCAAAATAACCACCAAAATTGGTCTCTAATAACCACCGCAAAATAACAAGGTCAAAATAACCACCAAAATTGGTCCCTAATAACCACTGCAAAATAACAAGGTCAAAATAACCACCACAATTGGCCTTTAATAACCACCGCAAAATAACAAGGTCAAAATAACCACCAAAATTGGTCTCTAATAACCACCGCAAAATAACAAGGTCAAAATAACCACCACAATTGGTCTTTAATAACCACCGCAAAATAACAAGGTCAAAATAACCACCAAAATTGGTCTCTAATAACCACCGCAAAATAACAAGGTCAAAATAACCACCACAATTGGTCTTTAATAACCACCGCAAAATAACAAGGTCAAAATAACCACCAAAATTGGTCCCTAATAACCACTGCAAAATAACAAGTTCAAAATAACCACCAAAATTGGTCCCTAATAACCACCGCAATATAACTAGGTCAAATAACCACCAAAATTGGTCCCTAATAACCACCGCAAAAATAACAAGATCAAAATAACCACCAAAATTGGTCCCTAATAACCACCGCAAAATAACAAGGTCAAAATAACCACCAAAATTGGTCTCTAATAACCACCGCAAAATAACAAGGTCAAAATAACCACCAAAATTGGTCCCTAATAACCACTGCAAAATAACAAGGTCAAAATAACCACCAAAATTGGTCTCTAATAACCACCGCAATATAACAATAACCACTGCAAAATAACAAGGTCAAAATAACCACCAAAATTGGTCTCTAATAACCACCGCAAAATAACAAGGTCAAAATAACCACCAAAATTGGTCTCTAATAACCACCGCAATATAACAATAACCACTGCAAAATAACAAGGTCAAAATAACCACCAAAATTGGTCTCTAATAACCACCGCAAAATAACAAGGTCAAAATAACCACCAAAATTGGTCCCTAATAACCACTGCAAAATAACAAGGTCAAAATAACCACCAAAATTGGTCCCTAATAACCACTGCAAAATAACAAGGTCAAAATAACCACCAAAATTGGTACCTAATAACCACCGCAAAATAACAAGGTCAAAATAACCACCAAAATTGGTCCCTAATAACCACTGCAAAATAACAAGGTCAAAATAACCACCAAAATTGGTCCCTAATAACCACTGCAAAATAACAAGGTCAAAATAACCACCAAAATTGGTCCCTAATAACCACCGCAATATAACAAGGTCAAAATAACCACCAAAATTGGTCTCTAATAACCACCGTAAAATAACAAGGTCAAAATAACCACCAAAATTGGTCTCTAATAACCACTGCAAAATAACAAGGTCAAAATAACCACCAAAATTGGTCCCTAATAACCACCGCAATATAACAAGGTAAAATAACCACCAAAATTGGTCCCTAATAACCACCGCAAAATAACAAGGTCAAAATAACCACCAAAATTGGACCCTAATAACCACCGCAAAACAACAAGATCAAAATAACCACCAAAATTGGTCCCTAATAACCACCGCAAAACAACAAGATCAAAATAACCACCAAAATTGGTCCCTAATAACTACTGCAAAACAACAAGGTCAAAATAACCATGGAATCTTGAACTCTGTTTTAAACTGACCACTATTTTTCATTATATACTGTCCTCTGTATTACAATGTTAAAGTTGAAAATGCAATAGGCAAAGTCGCCAGAACTGTTTCTTTTGTCTTGCCAAAACTAATTAAAACTCCAACAAATTTCTGTTGCATTACACCAAGCTTGCACATATACCATAAGGACATGCACCTGTCCTAAACCATAATTGTATTATACCTAACATATTGCAAATGTTGTATCTAGGCTTGCCCTTGTTTTAAAAAAAGAACGTGACAACAGATCTGACACAGATTGCCCCCACGTTTATGCTAAGCGTCAAGTAAGCGTGTAGTGGGAGTTGTGCTATGCAAATTTACAAAGATGTTTGTCGTCTTAACACTTAATGAAGTCTGAAGACGTGTCTTTAGTATTTTATTCTGGCTAACGCCAGACGATTTTATTCAGCACACGTACGGAGAGGTCCACGCTGTTCATTTATATGTATAAAATGAGCTTTGTAAACGTAATTTATAAGATTTATAAAGAGTCTAGCACCCTCGTCTCATGGCATAGAAACGAGTAGCAGCACCAGCCCACGCTTTAACACTTATTTTATGAAATTCAATTGCACATCGAGGCTCAATCTTATGGAATGCACTATCGTGTCATATGATGAAGACTGTGTTTGTATTGTATTTTAATTATCTACATGTATTATATATATATACATAACACTTCTGTAGTAAATTACTAAATTTTAGTCATATTTGACCTGAGTGCTATATTAGCTTGGGGCTGTTTACATAAGCTAACTGCTATAAAGCGGCGGTGGTTAAGTTTTTTCTTGTTTTTTTTTCTTTCAACTTTTATTTGGACCAAGAGAGAGAGAAAAAAAAAAAGTATAAAATTACAAGTCCAAATTCGGCGAGCACGAACGAGAAAACTCCCATGCGAGGTGCTCACCGTAAAATTAAAATAAAATAAAAAGTAATGATATGTACATAGATCTATCGAAGATTAAGTTGGACTAGACATGACAGGAACAATTCCTGCATATGGAATAGGAACAAGGTGAATCTGGGTCAAAGGTAGTGTTCGTGAGTTCAGTATAAGTTAGGCGTAGATAGGACTTAAACCTAGTTAGAGAAGAAAATATATCAGATGGTGCATGCTTAAGTAAATAGTTCCAGGGTTTAACTATTCTATTAAAGTAAGATCCTTGAAAGGTACTAGTTTTACAATGTGGGGTTTTAAGAAGTGAGGACGAACCAGATCGGGTGTTACAATTATGTACAGGATTAAAATAGTCGACGTTTAGATCTATAAGTTTATATTTACATTTGTAGTAAAAGATCAAGTCACGGATTTCACGGTCGTAGGCTAGTGGCAAAAGGTTTAAGACTTTTAGACGTTCAGAGTACGTCAGTTCTCCTCGTTTCTTCTTCAGAATCCATAACGTAGCTCTCCTTTGAACACCTTCCACCCTCTTCATCCAGGTATTACTTTGAGCTGACCAGATCTCGGAACCATATGAAAGTTGGCTTTTGACAAATGAGAGGTATAATGTCCTCCTAACACGGGTATCCGGCAGATAGAAGCAGGTTCGTTTCAAGAGGCCAAGCATCTTGTTACTCTTTGCAATGATGTTCATTATATGGGCGGCCCATTTCAGGTCACTGGAGATTGTAATGCCCAGATCTAACTCGACATCAGTACAGGAAAGTTCTAGGTCGTACAATGTGTAATTATAAATTACTGGACTTGGTCTCCTTGTAATCCTTAGAATCTTACATTTGTCAGTGTTAAATTTCATTTTGCTTTCGGAGCTCCATAGTTCTAAAGAGTGTAGATTATCTTGTAGAGTTTGACAGTCGTTCAAGGTTTTTACGTGTCTATGTAACTTTGTGTCGTCGGCGTACAGAGCAATGTCAGTGTCAATCTCAATGTGAGTGTCAATGTCAATGTCAATGTCAGTGTCAATGTCAATGTCAAATTCTGTTTATGATTAAACGGAATTTCTTTCGCGGCTGCAAGAGGAAATTTTATATCAATGTTACAATTTATTTGCATTTAAACTCAACCAGATTTTGTTTAGAAATTTAATTTGTGTTAGTTTCAAAACCAAATACAGTAAAACCAATTATCTACAGTTCTACATATTAATAACTATCATTTCCTGTCATGTGACAAGAATATTTGCATGCAATTCTTCTGATCGTAAAATATTCTAAAGTAAGCATTAAAGCAGACAAGGCTCTTGAATACACAGGTATGTTACTAATAAGATACAATCTCAGTTTAAAATTTTTAGCGTTTTAAAGCATGTTAAAGGATAATTTCTTCAGTACCAATAACTTGAGTAACACTTTTGCGTGCACATTCTGCGGCATCTCTCTTGCATACTTTTTATTTTCAACAACTGTGTTAAGTATATAAGAGCATCTTCTAGAGCAGTGTTTGTCGAATCTCCTTGATTCAAATATCGTGAGTAACGACATTCTTCTAATCTTTCCAACCATATCTATATATTAAAACTTCGATATTCAAATATTTATTTTCACATTATTCTATCGGACTATATGCATGAAATGATAAATGTACAAATGACTATTTAAGAAAAAGGGTGTAGAATTGATTTATAACATATATTATATATACCTTAATCTTAGAATAAGAGTGTATTAGCGGCGAATAAAGCTAATGTCTAATGTATATAATACAGTGGTTAAAAAATCTATAGCGCTTTCGAGACACTTGAGTCTTCAAAGATAAGATGATTACTAGATTTTATGAACTTGCATGTCTGAGACTAATCTTATTCCAAATTTCACTCCGCATTATATTCTCCGACAGTATACCGCGAGTATAGTTATTAGTCATGCTTGATATTGTGACATGTATAGTTCCTCAGTTCATTATTTCGTTGTGCTGTTTTAAGTCGTAGACTTGTTTCTGGAGAATAATTCTGTGCCGGTTCACTGCGCAGTGTATTTTCTCAAAGATCAGTCCATCGAGTTTCAAAACGCAGTGCATGGCTTCGTTTCATTACCGGCTAGTGTATACGTACTATAAGTAGTTGCTAGGCAAGTTACAGTATAGCGTATCACCTACATCATATATATATATATATATTTATATGTTTTGGGCTAAAACTGTTTGTTTATATATGCGCGGAAGGCGAGGTTCCATTGAGATCTAGCTATGAAAAAAATGTAGCATGGAGTAATCACGCCAAATACCGAATCTTCATCTCGTCAGTCCTATCTAACCACCGCGTATTTAACCCAGTGCTCTGCAACACTCAGAAACCGAAGGAAAATTCACATTTTTACGGGTCTATAAGGCTATTCACACATTCTCTATCTGTTTTTAGAAAATACCAGAGACACATTATATGTCTTTGTCTGTTATTTAATAACAGTTGTTATTTAATTACAATATAGAAGACCAGTATGGACAGATGGAAACGTTATATGATAAGCGCTATTTACAGTCCGCGCATACCTATCCGTTCAGATCAACTCCCCTGTTTGAGAACAGGAGAATTTGTATTATTTGTATTATTTGTTAGGGCGGGAAACTTGTCTTTCTTCTTTTTCACAAATTATCAGACGAGCTATATTTTTAAAGTAATTTGCCCATCACTATAGTTTGTCTGGACGACTGATTATTTGTTCTTTGTTGTCAATACAAAAAAAGCTTTTGTCAATTTGTTGTACCTTTCTGGCAGTTTCTGCATGTTTTGTTTCTTCTTTGTATTTTTTGTATTATTTTGCTTCTGCAGTTTATAGTGAGTTCATGATCTTTTGAATATCAAATCATTTTTGATTACATATTTCTTGAAAAGAGAGTAAGTGAAAAATTGTTTGATTCCCGTTACAAAAAGGGGAAAAGTGGGGGAAGATGATGCCGTGTATTTAACAAAAAGTTGCCATGGGGGAGCAGATTGATAGTTTTATATATATAAACAGTAACTACCGCAACCGTAGCATGCTGTTTGTCAGTATAATAAGTAGCCGACATTCAGTGTTTTGCATATTCTGTTTTTCTTTGAATGCTTGCCAAGTGTACAAAAGCCGAAGAGCGCCGTCTGTAATTTTGTGTTGCTAAAACGAGCGTCCGCTAGACAAGAACGGTATTTTGATCTGAGTTGTACTTCAGATAAGATTCGAGATGTTAACTCCCAAAGGTTCTTTTAAAGTAAGTGTTTGAAACTAGGATTGGTACATGTTTGTGAAAATTGATCACGTCTAGGTTAGACAAAGGTTCTTTTATATAAACTACATCATCGCATATCAACGGTGCTATATGGTCACGTTTGGCTCTATATGCAAATCTCGATTAACCTTTGCTTTCCGCCGGCCCAAGACGTCTCCCTTGACGTGTAAAATAGCCTGGCATCAGTCTGAGTAATAATTTAGACTAGATAGATAGATAGATAGATAATCTTTATTTATCCACGGTCAATTCATCAGCTATACAAAAAATACTACAATAAATACTACAACTATATATATATTTACATGTTTATAAAATTAAAATTATTATAAGAGCTGCTTTCCACGAATGCCGTGCCTCAAAGTACTTGTTTGACTGCGCGTTTGAATCTCCCTAGGGATTCTATTTGTCTTACGTCATAAGGAAGACTGTTCCAAAGAATGGCGCCACTATAGCTAAAGCTATTTTTGTAATAATTTGTGCGCGGTAATGGAACATTGACCTTATTTTCAGAGTTCCTAAGGTTATATGTAGATATTTTATTTTCGAATGTGGAACATAGATATTCTGGGGCCAACCCGTGTAGTGACTTATAAACCATTATGGCTCTTTGAATTTGTTGCTGGCGAATTAGATTTTTCAATTCCACCTAGGATTTCAAATAGATCACCAGCATCAGCATCATAATTTGAAAAAGTCAAAACACGGGCTGCTCTGTTTTGTAATTTTTGTATCTTATCCTGTAAGGTTGTCCCACAGTTCCCCCAAACAATATTGCAGTAATCAAAGTGCGGTTGAATTAAAGCTTGATATATGAGATGCAAGGTCGCCTGAGGGACAAGGTGCCTAATTCGTTTCATGGCCCCAATCCCAGAGGCGATCTTCTTTGTTAATTTCTCTACGTAGCTACTCCAATTGAGTTTGTCATCGATAATTACTCCAAGTGATTTTGTGGTAGCTACCTTGCTTACTTCAGCACCATTGATTGCAATTGCTGGGGAATCTGTGAGAGTATTTAACCTCTGCCGTGATCCAATGAGCATGTATTCAGTTTTGGTCATATTTAAAGTTAGTTTGTTAGCTTTCAACCAATTACTAACATTTTCTAAATCTTGGTTTAAATTTGATTGTATATTGTCGGTATTGTCACCCACTAATGTAAGATTGGTGTCGTCTGCATACATCCTTGGCTGACAATTTAACAGACAATTTGGAAGATCATTGATATATAATAGGAATAGCAGTGGTCCTAAAATTGTCCCTTGGGGAACGCCACAACTTAATGAACATTTATTAGAGAGCGACCCATTGATGGAACACATTTGTGTGCGGTTTTCCAAATATGATTTAAACCATTGGTATGTATTACTTTGTATGCCGTAGTGGTTTAGTTTGGATAAAAGGATCTCGTGGTCAACTGTGTCGAAAGCCTTCTTTAAGTCAAGAAAAACAACAGCATTGATTTTTCCACTATCGATATTATATGCCCAATTATCCGTGGCTTCTAATAGAGCCGTAACAGTTGAGTGAATAGTGCGAAATCCTGATTGATATTTACAAATAATATGGTGTTCTTTTAAGTAGGCATATAATTGGTCATAAACAATTCTTTCGAACACTTTGGCCACTACCGAGATCACAGAAATTGGCCGATAATTATTTAAATTGTCCCGATTACCTTCTTTAAAAAGTGGGGTTACCCGTACACATTTCCAATCATCAGGAAATATACCTAAATTTATTGATTGATTGAAAATATCACAAATAGGGATGCAAATAAGATCAGCGCATTCCCGAATGAGCCTGGCAGAAATCTTATCAAGTCCAAGACTAAAGAGAGAAAGCACTGTAAAGGATAAAGGACTGGGGTCTAATCATCCTTACTTGCAGCCAGCGGCTGAATTGCGAAGGACGCAGATCAACACAGGGGCGTCGGAAGCGGGGGGGGGGGGGAGCCTGGGCTCCCCCACTTTTTTGGGTTGGGGGGGGGCAGAATATGTTTGGGCCCCCCACACTTTTTAACAAGGCCAGTAATAAACAAGGCCAGTAATAAAGTTATGATTAACAAAATCACTAACCCTAGCTAACACACGACTTTGAATAAGTATATAATAAAGAAATTTGAATGGAGATATTCAATGTCTGGAAAAGTGTTGTCTTTTCAGTATTTTGTGACGTTTTTGGACCTTTAGAATTCTGTAAATCCTTGTCCTAAAATGCAGGAAATGGCATTTCAGAGACTCTAGATTTCAAAATTTCCCGGGAGAGCATGCCCCCAGACCCCCCTAAAAATTTCGCCCCCCCCCCTCCCCCCCCCCCCCCACTTTTAGTGTCGCTCCGACGCCACTGGATCAACGTGACCGTGTTGAGACATATTAAATCACAGCTAAGATGGAGGGAGGAAAACCGGAGAACCCGGCGACAAACCCTCGATCAACCACAAGTTCCAAACTCGACAACGGGGGTCGTTCCCAAGTGGTCACCCGATCCAACTGCTTCCACAGGCTCTTCTTATAGTTTTTAGGAAAATATTTGTTTAAGTTAAATTTCTCATGTTGAGCGAAGCTTGATACTGGCGTAGAGCGCGCGCAATGGTTGATAGGCAGCGATCTGGGCTTAGCTTTTGGTGAGAGGCAGCGCGCTAACAGCACATACCAGCCCACTGAAAACGCTACGATCCTAACAAACTGTGAAAAGATGGCCGTTTATGATTGATCCACAACTTCAAGGTATCAAATCAATAAAAACACGAGAAAGCGAAGCACTGAGAATAGTACGACTTGGAGCACTGTAGTGCTGTTTGGAGTACATGTAGTGCTGTTTGTCTAGAAAAGAGTTTACCGTAAAACTTTAAACTTTTATGCATGCTTTCATAACCTGAATTATGCTTGTCATAACTCCAATACAAATCAACAATATTATTATTTTCAAGTTAGCACCGATTATCTTAATTGGTACTTCGACACTATTTATAATTCTTATCTTGGCAGTGTGATCATGAATATCAAATTGAAATTTCTTCGAATATTTTTGTTCCTTGTAACTCTTAAAGGTACGTTCCATTAAACAAAAGATTTTTACGAATGGGATGGAATGGAATGGGATGGAATAGGATGGGATGAAATGGGATGAAATGGGATGGAATAGGATAGAATGGGATGAAAAGGATGGAATGGGATAGAATAGAATAGGATAGAATGGGATGGAATAGGATAGAATGGGATGGAATGGGATAGAGTGGAATGGAATGGGATGGAATGGGATAGAGTGGAATGGAATGGAATGGAATAGAATGGGATGGAATGGGATAGAGTAGAATGGAATAGGATGGAATGGGATGAAATGGGATAGAATGGAATGGCATGAAATGGGATGGAATGGAATGGAATGGGATCAATAAGCATGAAATATGAAATAGATGGGTGAAGAAATGGAAGGAGAGATGAACTGAGAAGAAAATCTATGCCTAATTCTTATTGTTGTAGTAGAAATAAAAGTTAATATATATTTTGTACACATTGGGATATTTTTTAACCGAAATAATGGTCGGTCTATTTTGTTTTCTACGTTCAAGTGATGACAGTGGAATTATGCAAGAAGGACCAATATAATGCAACAGATTTAGCGAGTTTAAAACGTGATGGATTCGTAATTGATAAGACTCAGATATTCTACAAATGTGTTCCTAAGAGGATCAATCCTTGTCCTAACTGTGTTCCATCTGGATACGAACTTAAACCTGTCACCTATGTTGAAGCTAGTTCTGATAAAGTTGTAAAAATGTTTTTGTATTCCGTCAATGGATGTGAGTGTGCAGCGAGGAAACCAATTAATCAGATCAACAAAGGCCCAGAGTCACAGAAAAAGCATTATCGCAAAAGTAAGGAAAATCTAGTTTTTTAAAAAAAACTTTGTAGATATTTTTTAAAAGCAAAAACATTATTATTCCAGGCGGACATTAGGGTGTGCTTTGAACCGTAAAACCACGAAAAAATGTAAAAACCCCGCAGTACAGTGTCGATTGAAAGTTAAAGGAATGACGGCCCTGCAAAATTACCGGAATGCCGAACGAAAAATGTTACAGCACCGCAATACCAAAATTCCTAATCCGTTCCTCTTCCAGAAAAGCAATATCTGATGTACAGATTTTTTTACTCAATATATACTGATAAAAAAAACGCATATATATCCTTTAGAAATTGTACGATTCAGTATATGTCGATGATGTCTCGTCTGATACACGTGTAGAAAGTAAGCGGGCTTAAAATGGCCGTGTAAACAGATCGGCGTAAATTAATCGCGATTTTGCACGATCAGTTAAACGCGTTTAACTTGGCCGTGTAAACGCAACGGGATCTCTCTCCTCCGCGGATGCTTCTAGAGCACTTTTGAGCTCTTCAGTATATAGGGTTTATTATTATATGGCTGGGTTTGATTTCCGGTCCGTACGCAAAACGACGTCGCGCGCTGATTGGTTCCTGAGAGGTCGGGATTTTACGATATTGACCTCGGGGTCAATGCGCTTGTTTCTCGGCCCTGTAAGTTTTGGCGGGAACATTTCTGAGTTGATTGAATACAAATAAAAGAGAAACAGGTATCGTTATTCAAATATTCTGAACAATAAAATGTGTTGGAACATCACTGCTGGTTTTCTTTAAAGCTGTTTATCTAAAAACACGACAAATAAAAGCCGAACTGGTGTAAATAAGAAGGCCAAGAAGCGACACGAAAAAGTCAACATGTAAAGGTAAACAGCATACTCCGAAGACGAAAACAACGCTCGAAGCTTAAAAATAAAATGAACCAATAGCCATATAATAAATTCCTTATTAAGCTCGTTTGCTCGGTCTGTACTGGAAAGTATTTGCCCTCGATTTTATCGCACAAACCTCGCTCCTTCGTCGCTCCGTCTGTACGAAAACCTCAGGCAAATACTTTCCCGTACAGACCTCGCACTCGGTTAATCCCCGAGTGATTAGTGAGGGTGCTAATCTCGACATGCGTGGAGTCCATTTTACACGCGTGGAGAAAAAGCGAGGGAGACGTAATTTCGGAAATAGTTTATATTTAACAAAATAGAAAATCGCTTGCGTGTCTCTGTACTGTGATACAAACACGAATGACGTGATTTCAACCGGAAAAAATGCCCAGTGGAAACACGAGGCGAAGCCGAGTGTTTTCACACATTTTTTCCGGTTGAAATTGCGTCATTCGTGTTTGTATCACAGTACAGAGTCACAAAAGCGATTTTCTATTTGTTTTATAAAATAACTAACCGTTTTAAGAGGTAAAAAACCAAGGAGAAGCCACCAAAGTGACCGAGACTCAGCTGACGAATGATGGCGTAATCAAATAAATACGCCAGTGATTACGTGAGATTTAACCAAACAGAGCATGCGTTGTACAATATAAAATGAAAATGACGTCAAACGTGTCTCTGTACTCTGAGTGAAAATGGCTCTCGTCCAATCAGAGCGTGCGTAGCATACCTGTTATTTTATAAATATATATGTTCGGGACGGTGTCATGCGGTAAGAATTGTTGGACACTGGTGACTAGCGATGCAGAAAACTAAATCTGTCAGTATTATTTTTCCTTTCGTTTATTACGAAATGGAGCCTGCTCTACTTAAATTAAAAGAGAACAACGAAGAAAGGAATACAAACAGCCAGTTTAATATATCTCGAAGCGAAACCAGAGGACCTGAAGAAACCAAACGCCGTATGGTAAACAAAACCTCGATCTGAATTGCAGTGTTTGTGGTCACTCAGTGGTCTCAAAATCATTCAACGGTAGGGGATTTGTGTTTTGTCCTTATGTCCTAAAACAATATACAGCTTCATGTTTTCGTGCTTTCCCTTTGCTCGTCCAAATTAACCATAAGTCAGCTTAACTAAAGCTAACTTAAAACACTATCTTAGGCTTATATCACCCTTATATTAACCGTGCTGGACGTGGGCTTTGTCGGGTTTTCTTGGCTGTGATTCCAATTTTTCAGCTGAAACGTTGTCTGTTTAATACTTCTTTCCGGATCCGATTCTACTGAATTGTTTTTATCTCAGACTCTATTATAAATGTAATTTTGGAGCTGTCAACTTTTAATTCTGCCTTTGCAAAATGTACATGCATAGAGAAGTCATTTAAAGGCTTGCTAAAAATAATCCCTTTTGAAACCTCCTAAAAACAATATATTTTTTACAACCAGAATGAAATCTAAGTTTTGCTTTGATATGTTCAACTTTCATTAAATGATTTAAATCAGTTTTGTCATCCTATAGACCTCTCCATAAATTCTATAATTTTATATCCCAAGGATTTAATATCATTTGTTTTTATATTTGTTTGTTTTTATATTGGCTGTATAATTAGGAGTGCTTATTTTAATCAGGGGTTTTTGTTTCAAAAAAGCATGTAAAAGCGGGCAAGGGGTTTTTGCATTCATGTATTTCTAGTAAGTCTTTAATACTGAAGAGCTCAAAAAAGCTCTAGAAGTCTCTGTGGCGGAGAGAGCAACGGGATTGAAAAACGCTTGCTATTAATACGGTGTTATTAATACGATAAAATGCATTTTTTTTGCCCTGCTGTAGCAGCTTCCATCTCGCTATTCTTTGTTCCTTTGTTTCTTTCTTTCTTTTAGCTATTACTCTTTCTCGTGTACCGATGTCTTCCGTTGTTCTTTGACGCACGCTACCCATAACGAAGCTTCCAAAACCAAAAATATAGCTCGTCCGCCGTGTCGAATAATGGTTACGTGTTTTAGCAATAAGGGATTATTAAATGACGCACCAAGGTGGCGCATTTTAAGCAAGCGTGCTTAAATTTTGGCGTGTAAACACGGCTTAAGTGTCAAAACGTTAGGTCATCAACAGTAACTTTTTTAAGATATCCTCAAAAGCGTTTAAGCCAGAGTGAGTACTATGGGGGTTTAAATTGTACGTGTTTATTTTATCTTTTGTTTAGTGTACAAGATGATGAGAAACAGTACGTTTACTCTGGCTGCTGTATGTATTGTCTTCATCCTAATCATTATTTGTTTATGTGTCCGTTACGAGCCATTCTGCAAGAAAGTACGTAAACGTCGCCAAAAGAAGCAAAATAACAATTCGACAGTTTTATCGAAACCGGAGGAACCGCGTGCATCGTTAATTGTAAGTATCTTATGCACACACTGTTTCAAAGTAAAACCAATAAACCATGAACAACACAAATGCATGGTTACGCCAGGCAATTTCTCGCAACTTTATATGTCGCAACAAAAATTACAAAACATGTTGCACGAAAAATCGCCTAGTGTAACGCCACCAGAGAGAACCGTGGCCTTCTCTTGTCAATGTAAACGAGTTTGAGCATTATAAAGAGGCAGTTCTAGACAATTTTCATACAAATGCAAAGTGAAATTCATTCCAGCTGTTACTAAAGGCTGCGTTCAACGTCGCAACAATAGGCGAATTTAATAGACTTGAATGGATCACGTGATCTTTCTTTTTGACAAATCTGATTGGCTAATGTCCACTATTTGTCCGAAGTTTTGGATGTCCGAAGTTTTGCGAGAGCCAATCAGATTTCTCGACTCTTTATCCACACACTTCATGCGCCGGAAAGGTCTATTCAGACGAATTTAATTGTTTGAATTTTATTCGACGAAACTGCGCAATTTAATAGACGTGATTAAATTCGACATATATCATAAGACGTGTATAATAAGACGTGTATAACTCAATTAAATTCGACACACGAATTAAATTCGTCTCGGCAATTACATTCGTCTGAGTCAGATGGATAGTGCGACGATAATGCGTGTTCGAGTTACACGACGAATTCTCGTCGCGTCGAATGAAAGGTTTCTCTTCTGTCTGTGACAATTCGGCACCATGTTTTCAAGAAGTCGTTTTCAGGACCCACGACTCCAAGTAAAAACAATTCAATTGCGACTGAAATTCAACGTTCAACTCGACGTCGCATTTGCGTCACATTACCGACGAATTAAATTTGTCTATTGTGCGACGTTTAGCGCAGGCCTAAAGGCGGTTTTCCACTAGGCGAAAAATGTCGCGCGAAGCGACATTTTCTTTTGTCTCGCAAGCTCTCGAGTGCAACTAAAGCCGGTTTTCCACTAGGCGATTTTTTTCGCGCGAAGTGACTTTCTTTTGTTCCAATTCAATAGATTTCTGATTAGTTCCAGCTCAGAGCTCATGAGACAAAAGAAAAAGTCGCTTCGCACGAAGAAAGTCGCCTAGTGGAAAACCGGCTTAATTAGCCAAGAAAAAAGAAAAATGTCGAGTCGGTCGACAAATGTCGCCTAGTGGAAAAGCGCCTTTTCGATGCACCTCCTATACTTTATTTTACTTACAACCAATTTTATTTGTTTTGTGTTCTTCAGCAGCAAGAAGAAGAGCCCGTAGAAGCATAGGCCCATAGAAGGTGTCAAGCTATATTGTGAAGGAGCTCCAATATTCTTTTTTAGTCTCGTAGTGCCGTTCTATTCCGCAGTATATAGTTCATTACTGACAATAGCTAGTACTTCCAAACTCATAATGTAATATAGCAGATCTGCAGAAATATTGTACAGCTGGTTTGCTTTTTTCTCTGTTGAAACTGTCAGTGTAAGATATTTCAACTTTTAAATTGTTTTATAAAGTACCGAAAAAACCGCTGATCGCCTATATAACTAGATTGATCATCCGACTCCAAAAATGAAGCCAGCAGAGATGACGAATTTGGAGTACCAAGATGGCCTCCACGAAAATTTCGTAGCACGAAAAGAGACAGAAAAAAGCCACATTAAAAATATTTCTGCCATTCGTATCCAAAAAAGAACACTGTACAAGGTTTAGAAGCTTAGTTTTTGCATTTGTTGGTATTATTTAGCAGTAAAAGGTGTTATTTTGTAGTTTTTTACTCATTGAATTTGAATTTATTAAATTTGCCACTTAACGTGTGGCAGGAGAGAGGAACAGAACTTTCGTCCCAATTGACACCAAACTCCTATGCTGTAGACAACTAAGACCTAGGTGTTGATTTTACGGAGGGAGGAAAACCGGAGAACCCGGCGAAAAACCCTTAGAGCACAGGAGAAACGAACTAAACTCTACTCACATAAGTCCCAAGCTGGCGGAGGACGGGCTTATTCCCAAACAGTCACCCATCCAAGTACTAACCCCATCCGACCGGGCTTAACTATTAGTGAGAGGCAGCGCCCTAACAGCACATGCCACCCGTGCTCCCTGTTAATCGATAAACTTGCCCGATATCACAAAACTCGTAAAAACCAACGAAATATTAAGTCAGTAACTTCATTATAAAACTATCTAGTTAAACCATAAGTCTTTACAAAGCCTTGAAGTACGTAGTTGACAATTTTGGACTGTATTTGCTTGTATTTCCCTTCTGTTTTTCGCTATCAAATTGCCATTTGATACTACTCTTAAGCCCGCAAGGTACACTGGACCTGGAGTACCAATATGCCCGCCGCCAGTGGCTTCAAAATGTTTACTGCTGACCATAAAGGATGAGCAATCCAGTTGTAGAGATCAGTCGTAAAAACACATTACAGTGTTCACCACACTGCGTATCTATTTTGGATCCAACTTTTTTCATTATTGCTTAAATTCAAGACATAGTGAGAACGACGTGAAACTCAATTGTAGAAACTCTAAGTATTACCAGGGTTGAGTCACGTTGGCCTGAAAAACAGAGAAAAATCTTCTCGACGTTTCGAGCGAAGGCCCTTCGTCAGGAGAAATTAGTAAACAACTCACATGTGGTCACGCGTATTTATAGCAGAGTTACAATGGGAATCACGTGAACACATGTAAGCCAATAAAAACAAAGTAAACAAATAAATTAATATGTAATTTTAGCCTGTGTGCAGGTGCTGACCCAATTTGTGGGTCAGCTACTTGCAAATAGGCAAAGAAACAGGTTATAAATTACTATTTAAATCATCAGAAAAAGGTTGAGGAAAAGGTGTGGAATATGGTGGTGGAGTGAGCTAAATGAAAGAGAATCGCTCATTGAGGCCGTGAGGGTGAATGGTACCAAGTTTGTAAATGAGACGCATTTCTTGTTTACGACGAGTATCGTTACAACCTGTAATGGGCTGAATGGCACAGACTTTCATGTTGGAAAAGGAGTGGTTGGCACTGTTGAAGTGCCTGGCAACAGGTTTGTTTTGCACATTGTTTTTGACATCACGAAGGTGTTCAACAAACCTGTCACCTAAACGTCTTCCAGTTTCTCCGATGTAAAGCATGGGACATTTACTGCAAGAGATACAGTAAATGAGGTTGGAGGAAGTGCAAGTGAAACTGTGGGTTATGTTGAACCTACATTTTGGAGCCACAGTTTCACTTGCACTTCCTCCAACCTCATTTACTGTATCTCTTGCAGTAAATGTCCCATGCTTTACATCGGAGAAACTGGAAGACGTTTAGGTGACAGGTTTGTTGAACACCTTCGTGATGTCAAAAACAATGTGCAAAACAAACCTGTTGCCAGGCACTTCAACAGTGCCAACCACTCCTTTTCCAACATGAAAATCTGTGCCATTCAGCCCATTACAGGTTGTAACGATACTCGTCGTAAACAAGAAATGCGTCTCATTTACAAACTTGGTACCATTCACCCTCACGGCCTCAAAGAGCGATTCTCTTTCATTAGCTCACTCCACCACCATATTCCACACCTTTTCCTCAACCTTTTTCTGATGATTTAAATAGTAATTTATAACCTGTTTCTTTGCCTATTTGCAAGTAGCTGACCCACAGCCTAGACATAGGCTTTTCCGTTGGCTGAGCTGTGGCCTATAGGACTGGGAACTAAATTCGATTCATGACGTAGCAGAGTTGTCTCTCCCCAGTCCCCTCGGCCATCCCGGCTTCAGATTTATAACTCCCAAATAGGAAATAGAAGGCCTAGGTCTAGGCTGGCTGACCCACACATTGGGTCAGCACCTGCACACAGGCTAAAATTACATATTAATTTATTTGTTTACTTTGTTTTTATTGGCTTACATGTGTTCACGTGATTCCCATTGTAGCTCTGCTATAAATACGCGTGACCACATGTGAGTTGTTTACTAATTTCTCCTGACGAAGGGCCTTCGCTCGAAACGTCGAGAAGATTTTTCTCTGTTTTTCAGGCCAACGTGACTCAACCCTGGTAATATTTGGATTTCAACCGTGGCCGACGCTGTCCTAGAAGCTTTTAACTGTAGAAACTCTAGCTTTCTTTCCAAAGTCTCCAAAAGCTTGTTCCTTTTCACGTCACTTCCGGTATGTAGTTATCAGCTTTGACAGTGAGAAAGTCCAGGAAGATAAAACTTTAGAACGACAAAATATATTGCAATTTTGTTCAGGAGCACCCCAAGATTACGAATATGTAAAATACTACACCTAATAGTTGCAGTTTACCACATTTTCATTTTGCTCTATCTATAAAACACTGCCCTACGCAGCAATCTACTTTTTACATAAAATTCTTATATTGAAATTAGTGAGTAAGCCTTTTTTTTTATTAAAGTTCTCTCCCCCAAGAAAAGTGTAAAAATAGATACGCCACCGGTTCTCCACCCCAAGGGAACGTTGCCTAATTACTTCTGTTTTGTAACAACACCTTTTCGTCTCCAGTCTCTCAGTTAGTAATAAAAGTAGTGTGCTGCGTGGCAGTGTTGAAACAACAATCGAAATATGGTATAGTAGGTTAATACTGCCGAAACAGAGAACGTAAGTGGTCTAACGTTTCGAGCGAAGGCCCTTCGTTTCTCTGACGTTTCTCTCTGACGAAGGGCCTTCGCTCGAAACGTTAGACCACTTACGTTCTCTGTTTCCTCAGTTAGTAAGTTATTTCTTTATTAAGCAAAGACACCCCCCTAAAAAGTGCAAGAATAATTAAGCCCCGCTCCCCCCGGAGAACATTGCCTAATTACTTCCGGTTTGTAACAACGCCCTTTCGTGTCCAGTCCTTGAGTCCATTTTGCTCGAACTATGGCGGATGTTTGAACTAAATATTATACTGTAAGTGATTATATTGTGGGTGTATGAACACTGTCCTTTGATCAAAACTTCTTGTTTCACTTTGAGAAATGAGGGACAGATTAGCGGCTCTGAAGGTGAGTTATTTATTTAGGGATCGTTTCATAAAATAAGATTTATTTGGCCGAGAAACCAAGGCTTTGAAAGCTGCTGTTGTCGAGTTCTAGTATCTACTTCATAATTACGATCATAAAAACCAAATTATTGTCTTTCAAATTTCCTCCTAAAGGCCGCCAGACAAACTGATGATTTCGCCAATGACTACGATGATCATGTGGTGGAATTTAAGGGTGAATTTATGCCAGATTTCTTCGAACAGGTAAAGTTCTGATCTGGATTGCATTCCTACGTAAATACACGGTTGTCCCAAGAGAACTTTGAATTTAAATTTCGGCCCTGCCCAACAACACATAAGCCAAATAATCTTTATTTCTTTTAATGGTGTAAAAATATCACCTTGACCTCTGTGCTACGATCATTTTAGGTCGATGAAATTCGGAATAACATTGATGGGATAAGCAAAAACATTGATGAAGTTCGAAAGAAACACAGTGCTATTTTGTCTGCTCCTGTACCAGATGAGCGTAAGTTATTGGTATTTTGGGGGAGCTATTGTTATTATAGTTTTGCCTGATATTTGTATGAAGACGTTGCTTTGTTTATAAAAAAAATGTATACAATAGACATAATATGTAATCCCTGTTGCTTTTGGTAATCACGGTCAATAACTTTGACCTATTGCCAATTGCCATGAAATTATGTATAGGTTAGATAATGAACTCGAGTGTTCTATGGGATATAGTGCCGAGCATAGATAGAAAGCCACGAGGGCCGCAGGCCGAGTGGCTTTCTATCTATGCGAGGACACTATATCCCATAGGACACTCGAGTTCATTATCTAACCTATACATATGTGATAATTTAAAGATAAATGGTTAATTTTAAGTACCCATGATTTCAGCACAGGGAAATTAGTGATTAAATGTCCCCGAAAGGTGAAGGAGGAGTCCCTTGGCTTGGGCCAGGGCCATAGGCCAGAGGGACTTTCACAAATCCTCATGAGGTATGAGGGCACAATTTAATCACTAATTTCCCAAACATATCATGGTATTAGTTTGTAATACCATCATTGATTAACCTATGGGTTTAATCAAACTTAATGTCCCTTGTGAGGAGTAAAATTGAATGCTCTTTTGATGTTCACTCATGCATCTGAATGAGGGGAAAATTATAAATTTTCCCCTAAAACGGGGAAATTAAAGATTAAATTTCTCCGTGATTATAATTAATAATTATTCACCAAAGTGGAGGTGAGTAGTGCTGGATATTCACCAAGCCGCTTTGGCGAGGTGAATATCCACACTATTCACTGACACTGAGGTGAATAATTATTAATTGTTTTAGTATATACCTTATAAATGAAATAACAAGTTTAACATTCTTAACTTATATTTTTCGGTATTTTATACAAGACACAGCCACTAGCAACTTGGACACTTGGCGTACTCGATATTTATTGACAAAACATTTTTTTAATACAACTTTTGAATATATTAATGGCTAGAAAATTGTAAAGAAACACCTGTGGACACTCTTCTACTTAATTTTGTTGACTTTTCTGGAATTTTCTGCCGGCTGAGGTATAAAAGAGGCATAAAATGGATTTCTCACACGCTGCCGGGGGAATGGGGTACAGGTTAGGTGCCAGGATGTAAGAAGTTCACTTTTGTTGTTGCCATGTAAAGGTCTGACCTGTTAAACACCCACCCACCCATAGGTTACAGCAGTAAAAGAATTGAGACTGGTTATCTGGACTGTGATTGCATATTAGCTTATAGAGCTTCATGTTTATGTATTGGTGTTAATTGTTGATTAAAGGTCGGGCACTGTGTATTGTATGGTAGCTGCATTGCATGGTGGCTGCATTCCCTGGCAGTGTGTGAGAAGTGTCTAATCTCTAGGGATGAGCCGATCAAGAAAAATCAAATTTACCAATCCGATAAATTCCGATACAATTTATGATCTGATCGGCCGATTTATTGGTGGTTACCGATATTTGTCAACAGGAATTCCTGACACTTGATTTGCGGCAAAACAATAGCAAAACATAACGTATATTGTTTGGCAAATATAATGTGATCATTAACCATCAGTCATCAGCAAGACGGAGTTTAAGTTGAAATATGAAAAATGAAATACGAAAGTCGAAAACAAAAAAATGTTTCACCAAACAAGAAATGTGACGTGTTAAACATGATGCACCTTATCAACTTAGTTAAATTTTATAGTTTCTTTGTGGAATCACTATAACTTAGTGTTTTTCTTAAAAAGGAAAATGAAATCCACAAGTATAAATCCAGTATAGTATTTATCGGACCACCATATATGTCGATGTAATCGGCCGATAACCGATCAGCCTGAAAGTTGCCGATTATCGGCTTCTACCGATTAATTTCCGATTATCGGCTCATCCCTACTAATCTCTGTGACCGTAACTGTATAGTCTCTGTGTAATGAATATTTTAGGGGTTAACTCGGAACTTGAGATGTTGATGAACTCAGTTAAGAAATCTGCAAACAATGTGAGAACTCGACTTAAAGGTATGAGATATATACAGTACTGTAAATATAATTTACTGTAACCAATTTCATAATAGAGTACATACCATATTTCTGGGTGATAACCCACAGGTTATCTCTTAAATAGTGCAGGTAATAGGGTGGTGAGGGTAATCTGTTGAATTCTTAAGACAATGCCATCACAAAGACTGGAGACCTACTTTCATCTTTCAACTATCGGTACTGTACTTTTTTAAAATTTTGTGGTCCCAAACCTATTATTAGCAGCTGCAGGTTATCTGATGGTGTTGGTAATATGCTGATTTATTTTTCCAAAAGTGACATTTTTGTTGCTGTGCAGATTATGTATACACCGTGCGGGTTATTGCCCAGAAAATATGGTATTTACATATACAGCACCTGTATTTAATTATTTTATAACTAATCTACTGTATAATAAATTATTTCAGCTATGGAGCAGGGAATCCAGCAAGACGATAGAGACCAGAAAGTTGTAACAGCAGATACAAGAATAAGAAAAGCACAGGTTAATATTCTTAGTTGAATGAAATATTTCTATCTTTCTTTGGTACTTTCTGTTTCATCCTCTCCCTCTGCTTTCCCACCCTCTACAGTAATCTTTCAATTGGGGACAGTGGGGAATTTTCAGCTGACCACTAGAATAATTAGGTCATTCTATTTTTTACTCTGTTTAATGCCAAATGATTTTACTCATCAAGGGAAGACCTGCGATGGTGGTAGTTTATGTTATTAAATAATGTTTTTTTATTCAACTTCAGCATGCAGCTCTATCAAGAGGTTTTGTTGATGTGATGAGTGAATATAATACAATTCAAGTTGGTTACAGAGAAAAATGTAAAGAAAGAATTCAAAGGCAACTGGAAATAAGTAAGTTTGGACATACTGCACACTACAGCTCATGTTTCTCTCTGAAGAACAGCTTTGGCTCGAAACGTTAGAAACTATGTTCAATATTGTTGTCAGTACTCAAACCTTACTATATTTCAATTTGTATTCAATTGAATTGGCCTGCTTAACAACCTCTCTATTCTACTTTCCATTTTTTATTTTTATATTTAATGTTAAGCTGGGAAGCAGAACACAAGTGAGGAAGTCGAAGATATGCTTGAAAAGAAAAACATTGCACTGTTTACTTCTGGTGTAAGTTTTATTTCCTTTTCTTAATTAACAAAATAAAAAGTGAATTTTTGGTACAGCTACTGTACTGTATAAACTGAAACCACTGATAGCTATAAAAACAGTCACTGTCACAGCACTGAATTAAGGTTTTAATTTCTTACTGTATTTAGATCATTATTGAGACTCAACAAGCAAGACAAGCTTTGGGAGACATTGAAGCGAGACACAAAGACATTTTAAACCTTGAAAACAGTATTAGAGTAATTCAAAATAATCTTTTTTATCTTATGGTGTGGTACAGGGCATGGTCTGGTACTTACTGCATGGTACCATTAATTGGTGTGGTGTGGAATGTGATGTAGTAAATACAGTACCTGTGTAGTATGGCATTGATAGTGTGGTGTGGCATGGCATCTCAAAATACAAGCGTGTAAATAAACATTTAAAATATTCTTCTTTTTCAGGAACTTCATGAAATGTTTTTAGACATGGCTTTGCTGGTTGAGAGTCAGGTATGATGAACTATGATCTCTTCATTTCAATGTAAAGAATTTCAAATTTGGCTTCAAAAACCTTAACTCTGGGCACATTATTACATTAGCATGCTTCTCCTCCCCCTTTGCCTTGCACTCTCTCTGAGTATTATTCCTTGGGTTTTGTTTTTCAGGGAGAAATGATTAACCGAATAGAGTTCAATGTCGATCAAGCTGCAGATTATGTCCAGTCAGCAAAAATAGAAACAAAGAAAGCGGTGAGATATCAGAGTAGAGCGAGAAGGGTAAGTTGACTTCAGTCAAGTGAATCCTCAAGATTGTTTTCTCTGTGATAGGAGTAGAGTAGAGTAGAGTAGAGTAGAGTAGAGTAGAGTAGAGTAGAGTAGAGTAGAGTAGAGTAGAGTAGAGTAGAGTAGAGTAGAGTAGAGTAGAGTAGAGTAGAGTAGAGTAGAGTAGAGTAGAATAGAGAGTTGAGTGGAGTGGAGACTGTGGAGTGGGGTGGAGACTGGAGTGGGGTGGAGACTGTGGAGTGGGGTGGAGACTGTGGAGTGGAGTGGAGTAGATTAGAGTGGAGTGGAGTGGAGTAGAGAGTGGAGTGGAGTGGAGACTGGAGTGGAGACTGTGGAGTGGAGTAGATTAGAGTAGAGTGGAGTAGATTAGAGTAGAGTGGAGTGGAGTAGATTAGAGGAGAGTGGAGTGGAGTGGAGACTGTGGAGTGGAATAGATTAGTGTAGAGTGGAGTAGAGTAGACTAGACTAGAGTAGAGTGGAGTGGGGTGGAGGAGAGGAGGGGAGAGTGGAGTGGAGACTGTGGAGTAGATTAGAGTGGAGTAGAGTGGAGTGGAGTTGAATAGAGTAGAGTAGAGTAGAGTGGAGTAGATTAGAGTACTGTAGAGTGGAGTAGACTAGACTAGAGTAGAGTGGAGTAGAGTGGAGGAGAGGAGAGGAGAGTGGAGTGGAGACTGTGGAGTAGATTAGAGTGGAGTAGAGTGGAGTGGAGTTGAATAGAGTAGAGTGGAGTGGAGTGGAGTAGATTAGAGTACTGTAGAGTGGAGTAGATTAGAGTAGAGTAGATTAGATTTGATTAGAGTAGAGTGGAGTGGAGTAGACTAGAGTTGAGTGGTGTCGAGTGGAGTGGTGACAGTGGAGTAGAGTGGAATGGAGTAGATTAGAGTGGAGTGGAGTGGTGTGGAGTAGAGTAGAGTAGAGTAGAGTAGAGTAGAGTAGAGTAGAGTAGAGTAGAGTAGAGTAGAGTAGAGTAGAGTAGAGTGGAGTGGAGTGGAGTGGAGTGGAGTGGAGTGGAGTGGAGTGGAGTGGAGTGGAGTGGAGTGGAGTGGAGTGGAGTGGAGTGGAGTAGAGTAGAGTGGAGTGGAGTGGACTAAAGTGGAGTGGAGTGGATTGGAGTAGAGTTCAGTGTGATAGAGTGGAGTAGAGTGAAATTCATTGTGATAGAGTGGAGTGGAGTAGAGTTAGATTAGAGTGTGATGGAGTAGCCTGTACAGAGGTGGAGTGAAATGGGATGGAGTAGGGTAGAATAGAGTGGAGTACTGGAGTGGAATGAAGTGGAGTAGAGTAGAATAGAGACTAGAATGTAGTAACACTATTCTACTGTACTACTACAGTACTTATTTCTTTGCTTCACTTTTTTTAGAAAAAATTTCTTATAGCGATTTGTTGTCTAATTCTGTTTGCCATTATTGCTGGTATTATCATATGGCAAGTTGCTTAGTAGTTTGACAAACCTGATCTATATGTAGATATTTTAATGCAGCAGAAATGAGAAACTTTCTTATACTAAGCAATGCAGTACTTTTGTACGAATAACCATTACACTGTAGCAACAATTCATTTCACACAAGATGTCAAATATTACCATCAAGAAGAACTGATTTATCACACTTTCAGAACCCACCCTTTGGTCATCTAGTTGAAATTGTAAGCTGCAGTTACAGTATTTCAATTTATGATAGGTGCTTGATACATGTGTCTCAAGTTTTCTCACCATGAAAATTGAAATATTTGTATGTCTTTCAAAATATCACATGACCTGTACTTTGTAGCTAAAATACATTTGTACGTACTTGATTAAATTCAAGTAAAAGCATTTTATATCGTAGGCACATGTGAAAACAAAAAACCTTGAGAAAATGTTTTCAGAATGAAAATCAGAATTTGTATTGTTTTTTAATGAAATGATTAAAAAAATAGTATTTTGTGATTGAATAGTGCTTTATGAATGCCAGATATAGAAACAGCAAAGTTGGTACTGTAACGTACTGTATACTCTACTATATTCCACTGTACTGTGCTGTCATTTGCACCTAAATGGAAACACCACCAATCAAAATTTTTTCAAAAGTCAACCGTTTTGAAACTGACACCATGGGATTGGCATGTGTGATTGGCTAAGAGCACAAACATGTACATATCGAAGGGAAACAAACAGTAATATGTTTCCGAGGAGGAAACGTTTATGTTTGATGTTGAAATAGATGAAATAGAACATGTTTTGATGGGCAGTACTGTGCAATATACTGCCATTTACCATGGTCAAAGTTTTCAAGGTCTTCCTTATATTGAGGAACTAAATACAACCAATGAGTTTAAAGTTGGAACAATTTAGAGGTGAGCCGATGTTAACAAAAAGCCGATTGCCGATAGCGATTGTTAAGAGCCGATATTTCCCCACCATCGGCCGATTAATCGGCAAAACCGATGTTTGCTAACCTGATGCTCAGTGCTCCCGTTTTGTCGTTTTATTCATCTCAAGTTTCGCAATGAGAGGAAGTCATCAAGCCAATTCTCGTATTTTGAGCGCAACAAAACAGTTTATTGATGCGATTACTGACGCCGTACCACAGACGCTCGCTCCCCGATTTGGGGAGGGTTGCGGCTGTACACAGGCTATGATAAACGAGGACGAGAGAGCAGAAATACGAGGACGAGAGTCACGAGACAGCCGATCCGATGGTGAAAGACAATCGACTGATGGCCGATTGTGAGAAAAACTAGCCGTTAATTAATCGGCTCTGCCGATGTTTTGCCTATGATCGGCTCACCTCTAGAACAATTGCGCATATGTAGAAAGTGTGCCATCATAAAACCAACTATGCCATGTGTTTTAATTAAGGATATTAATTTTGGGTATAGTTATTTGTCTACTTACAAACTCTTCTAATATAGGACATTTTATACATTAGCGAAATCCTTCACCAAATTACATACAGTACGTGCAAAAACTGTATGTTCATGTATGTATTATTTGTTGTAATAATTTATGTAAAATGATTGACAGTGCACCAGAATATGTACCTTGATACTCTGTCTTATAAAATGTATTTATAACAAAATAAACCTTTTTGCATGGTTTAAAAAGTTGTGTCAATTCATATAATTATAAGTAATAAGTTATGTCAGTTATGTAATCGAGAAGCTGTCTTTTGCTTTGTGTACACATTGTGTACCTATTTTTAACATCTAAACTAAACTAACTTATATTTATACTGGATAACTCTATCAGTTATATATATATAAGTTTTGTGGAAACACCACGTAAAATGTAAATATTTCTTTGCTAAGCTTTTGGCCTGTTGCAGTGGCGTCGTGGCCGGGGGGGCAGGGGGGGCTATAGCCCCCCCTACTATTTGATATTTGTCGGAAATTTTCAAAATTTTGTGGTTGTCGGAAAACTTGATCATCAGTTGACAATAGATTGTTTACAATAATGTAATGACTTACTAGATCGGCTTATTTCGGCCAGTTTGTTCATGTTGTCAGCCACAGTGAACTCACACTATCCTGCCTAGTAATGCAATACCAAGGTCATAGATAGCGGGGGGACAGCAGGGGCAACTGCCCCCCCCCCCCCCCCCCCCGAGAAAATCCAAAATATGATTTTTATAATGTTTCTTATTATTTTTTATTGGTATTCAGACAGTTATATAGTTAATAATTGCGCAACAACATCATATTTGTTCCCAGAGTCACACAATAAAGAGCTAACTAGTCGTTTAATATCATAACTGTGACAATGAGTTTTCGCGTTGCGTTCGCGCTTTATGCCTTTATCCCGTTAGAGTAACTATTATTTTGCAGTCATTTGCTACTCACTTTTCACCAGAATGTTCGGAAGTTCGTTGGGAAGTTCAAAGCTCGTTTTAAGCTACGCATTTGATTGACTGCTTGGTTCCTAGTGGCCGGCAATCAATTGCGTAGTTGAAAACGAACTTTGAATTTCCCAACGAACTTGCGAAGTTCGTAACGAACTTCTGAACATTTTGGTGAAAAGTGACAAGTGAGTTGCAAATGACTGTCGTTGTTTTTGTCCCCGAGCCGGGCGACGGGCCGAAGGCCCGGAGCCCGGTGAGGGTGCTAATCTCGACACGCGTGGAATCCATTTTACACGCGTGTAGAAAAAGCGAGGGAGACGAAATCTGTGAAATAGTTTATTTATTTGTTTGTATATATATATGTTTGGTACGGTGTCACGCGGTAAGAATAGTTGGACACTGGTGACTAGCGACGAAGAAAACTAATAAATCTGTCAGTATTTTGCTTTCGTTTAACTAAATGGAGTCTGCTCTTACGGTGGCCCGTATGTGCAATACACAAAAGAGAATATCAGTACACAAACAAAAGTTTCAATTCACAAGTAAATTAGCCGATACACATTACAAAGTATCGATTCACTGAAACGAATTTCAATACACAACAAAGATTCGCGAAATACACAACAATAAATATTTTCAGTGCGTAATAAATTCTTTCCACAAATACACAACAAAGTATCATGCGAAACACAACAGCGTAATTTGATACACAACAAAGTCGCGTCGCAATACAACAGAGTGTAAGTCGATACACAACAAAGAATAGATCCCGATACACAACGAAAAGTTTTCGATACACAACAAAAAGTTGCATGTGGGAATCTCATGGACAATAGGGGAAAGGGCAAGGACAGAGCAAGGTGATCCAATCTAATTCTAAAGCACGGCCCCGTGTTGACATGTTTAATTTGTGAATTTCTTTGAGCTCGAGACAATGTTCTGTTGATAAACAAGAACTAGCCAACCACGCGGTTGTTTGAAAACGTTCTATCATATTAAATCTGCCCACTTTTTCAAAGCGCTTTCTAAAACCTGCTCATAGGTCATATCTTTTGACAATTTCACAGGAAAAGTCTTACCACGGACTACGGAGCGGCTTTGGTTATATAAGCACTTCAGCAGCGGCGGGCAGCGGGCTTGGAATCTTTGTCATTGTTTTTCGACGAGCGGGCTTTCTTAGACTTCGGCTGGAAGTGCGATCTTCGTTCTTTCTTCTTCTTTTTCTTTAATAAAAGAAGAATATGAATTGAACAGACGAACCTCTGCTTTGCGAGAGGTTCGTTATGCCCCCGCTTCACGTTCTCTGGTCTTTATTCTAGTACTGGGCTACTGGCACCGGCATTATGAATATCAGTATCGCCCTTTTTATTCCCACAGGCTGGGCAATAGATAAAGGATTCCTCCATGGAGCTTCCACATTTACAACAGAACATTGTCTCGAGCTCAAGCCTCAAAGAAATTCCCAAATTAAACATGGAAATCTCACTGAACTCTCAGGATGTCAACACGTGGTGAGATTGTGTTCACACCGGGTTTAATCGACAGAGTAATATGATCCAAACCATTCTGTGGTGTCCTTGCCCTTTCCCCTATTGTCCATGAGATTCCCACATGCAACTTTTTGTTGTGTATCGAAACTTTTCGTTGTGTATCGAGATCTATTCTTTGTTGTGTATCGACTTACACTCTGTTGTATTGCGACGCGACTTTGTTGTGTATCAAATTACGCTGTTGTGTTTTGCATGATTACTTTGTTGTGTATTTGTGGAAAGAATTTATTACGTACTGAAAATATTTATTGTTGTGTATTTCGCGAATCTTTGTTGTGTATTGAAATTCGTTTCAGTGAATCGATACTTTGTAATGTGTATCGGCTAATTTACTTGTGAATTGAAACTTTTGTTTGTGTACTGATATTCTCTTTTGTGTATTGCACATACGGGCCACCGTATGCTCTACTTAAATAATAAAAGTGAACAACGAAGAAAAGGATACAAACAGCCGGTTTAATATATTTTGAAGCGAAACCAAGAGAACCTGAAGAAACCAAACGCTGTATCATGGTAAACAACTCCGTGGTCTCAATTAAGTTAACGGTAGGGGATTTGTAATTTGTATTTTGTCCTTATGTCCTAAAACAATATACAGCTTCACGTTTTCATGCTTTCCCTTTGCTCGTCCAAACCATAAGTTAGCTTAACTAAAGCTAACTTAAACCGCTACCTTAGGCTTACGTGGACGTGATGTTTTTCATTGACTTTGCATGCACTTTGTAATTTATTCAGTATTAAACATACGCATGGGCTTTGTCGGTTTTCTTGCCTGTATTTCCAATTTTTCGACTGAAACGTTGGTCTGTTTAATACTTCTTTCTGGAATCTGATTCTACTGAATTGTTTTTATCTCAGACTATTATAAATGTAATTTTTGAGCTGTTAACTTTTAATTTTGCCTTTGCAAAACATCTATTGCATAGGCAAGCCATTTAAAGGCTTGCTAAAAAGAATCCATTTTGAAAACTAAAAACAATATAATTTTTACAACCAGAATTTAATAATGAAATCTAAGTTTTGCTTTGATATGCTCAACTTTCATTAAATGATTTAAATAAGTTTTGTCATCCTATCCATAAATTCTATAATTATCCCAAGGATTTAATATAATTTGTTTTTATACCTGTTTGTTTTTATATTGGCTGTATATCAGGAGTGCTTATTCTAATCAGGGAGTGGGTGGATGGGGTGTTTCAAAAAAGCATGTAAAAGTGGGCGAGGGGTTGTTGTGTTTATGTATTTCTAGTAAATATGTAATACTGTAGTTTTAGACAAAAAATGAGAGAACGTGTCTTAAAAATATGTTTTAAAATGTTCAAAATTTTGCTCAAATATGATGTCAGATCGCGGGAAATGCCATTTCAGAGACTCTCAAATCTCAAAAATTTTCCGGGGTAGCATACCCCCGGACCCCCCCCCCCCCCCTAGATATTGCGCAGTCTTATTGCCCCCCTGACTCAAAAATCCTGCCTACGGCCCTGTACCTATTTCATTATAAAATACGTTAGCGCGTGAACAACAGAACAACGCAAATTTCGCTGGATAACTTCCCGTTCATGTCCTGGACTCTTAGTGTTAACCTAGCTACTGTATACTGTAGTTGTTTAAATCAGAAAACTTACAGAAAAAATACACCTGTCGGAAAATTTTGGACTTGAGCCCCCCCTGTTGAACAGCTCCCACGACGCCACAGGCCTGTTGACTTTTCGGCCTTGTATTCTTACGTGATTTAATTGATCAGTTGCTTAATTTATAAATGACATGAGCCAACAGTTTGTTATTATTGCTCTGATGAAGGCCTGAGTCAACAGGCCGAAAGCTTAGCAAAGAAATATTTTACGTGGTGTTTCCACGAAACTTATTTATATTACTTTATCGGTTATATCTAAACTGTTATCCCTAAAGGTCCAGTGTTACTACAGGAGGAAACTGGAGTACCCTGGGGGAACTGGTATTTGGTAGAGTCAAACTGGAAGCACTCTTCTCACATGTGGCCAAATTTTTATCAGATAACTGCTGGGAGCAGAAATCAAACCTGGGGCATGTGCACTAACCATTGCATCATGACCAAGAGAGCTGCAGAATATTTTTAACGTACAACTGATGATACATGTACAATTTTGTATCCCTGAAACTTCTTTAATTTATAATTATAACAACAGGTCACAGTGAATCTTGTCACTAAGTTTATAATAAACTTGTCAATTGTATTTCTCACAAGCTGGTGTAATTTTTTATAACTTGCTCTAAAGAAACAAAACTATCGACAAAATCATCTTCACTTATGCCATGCTTGGTGTACTGGTAAACATAAGCCCTGGAAGCAAACATCTCCCAAGCATTACTAACAACTGAATTAAGAGGTTTAAGAGATGTTTGTGAGTTACTAAGAAGTGTGATGGATCTTTCTATATCATTGAAACCAATGGAATGCCAAGCTGTACTCAATCTACCAAATGAGGGAACCCAGTTGGTGTAAAGCAATGGATCTTGGAAGGATGAAACATCAACTTGATCTGCTTCTTCTCCACGAAGAAAGAGCTGGTTTGATAGGGATTTATTAACGGTTGATACTTGATCACTTGTGCTTGCTTTGTGAGCAGGAATGTGAGTGGATGGAAGCTTAACATCCCAGTTTATTCCTGGATATACGAAAAACAAAATCATACAAAGGCATTGAGGTTTTGGGGAGTAGACAGTCACAGGTATAGTATATAATGTATACAGTGTAGTATATTATATTATATATATAGAGTATATACAATGTATAATGCAGTAAGTACCACATTGGTAAAAACTCTACTGTTTGTTGACCATTTGCTTTGCTCAGGGGCATACCATGCTGGGGTGTATGTGTGTGTGACAACCACCCCTCACTTTTCACTGAATCGATTGGTAAAACACGGAGTCAGTTGGTAAAACGCGGAGTCACTTGGTAAAGCCTGGCATTGGAAAAGTGATTGGTCAGACTGGAAGTTGGGAAAACCTTGTACCATAATAGTTAGATCTGTTGGTAAACTGTTCATTGATATTTAGATTGTTGATAAAATTGACTTCATTGACTGTTTAAATGTGTTCCACATGTCCATCGGTAAAACTAAGATGATACACCCCCCATCCAAAAATGGTCATGGTACGTACACCACCAGCTTCGCTCTCTCTTCCTAATGCAATTTTTACCCCAAAAATAGCTGCCCCTTGAAAGTAGCTCCCCATACAATAAATATAGCTTCAAAATATAAAAGTAACTGCTGTGACTACTTTTGGAAATTTACAGTGCATTACCTTCCTCCATGTTAGCATTAGCTATTAACATTTGCCTACAGTGTTTAATCAACATCTTCCAATGATACGAGGTGTATGCAAGAGAACCCTTTGGAATGACTGGTATATTTAAAATATTCAATAACTTATAGCCAGGATGTGAACAAACATTTGAAAGAATATCAGGCAATAGAAACCTGGATGAACCCTGTATCTCATGCGCAGGTAACAATATACCAGCCATCTTTGTGGCAATAACTTTATTGATATCTTTGAAGGAAACATTCTTAATTTTCAGAAGCTGTGAACAAATTTTCTGCAGTTTTTCATTTTCCATAATGATGATGCCATCCGATGAAGAATAAAGGTGCGACAATGTTAATACTGCATTGTAGTTCTGTACAATGACCTCCCCAGTTGCGTATGGCCATATTGCCTCGTTAACAATTGAGCAATGCGGATATTCATCTCTTAGCGCTGTAGTAACAAAGGCACCAAGCCCGGAACCCGTGCCACCAGCTAAACTCATTAATGCTAAAAATCCACCCAAACTATCACACTTCTCAGTCTCTTTTGAAACCATCTCAAGGACATCTGTTATACACTGTGGCCCATGGCAGCAATAACCCTGGGCCCAGTTATTACCAGAGCCTTTTTTACCAGTAACTTTTTGGTCCTTCTGGTACCCCCAAAGTGAAGACTTCTGTGCATCATGCAATGCTTGGGAAATAACTTTCTGTTCCATGTCGACCATGACTGCTCGAGCCAATGGTTGGTCGTGTTCATTGACATAAAAAAATCTATCCAACACCTCCTGGACCCAATCATCCTGGGTGGTGGTTAACTTGGTTGATTCAGGTTTGGTGAGTGTTTTTGAAAGTAAATCAAAAAACTCAAATCCAATTTGATTTCCACATTGACCAAGCTGCAAAGTAATAATTGACATTTTCAATTCTGTCAGCAAAGGTTATTAAACACACGTATCCTATATGAAAAGGATAATATAACACTGTACCTGTAGAACCCATCTTTCAAAAGAAGATCGGTAAAAAATACCATTCACTTTTGAACTTCTCTTAGTGTTTCTACAAGAAACTTTTTAAACATAAAACATTAGGTGGATTTATCTTAATGCTATTGTAACCAAAGCCACATTATCAATTAATATTGCCCAGATACAACTAAAAAATACTGTAAAATATTGTATATTGTCAACTTCTGAGTGATGCGATTTGACACGGCCAAGATCCTGGATCCAGTAATTAGAATATTTAGATGGTTAGAAACGTGTTGTAAAATATCTTGTTAAGAAGGGTCCTATATTTTGTTATATAATAGAAAATTACAGCCAAATCGTTGCTAAATGTTTGCAGTTTATTTGGTTGTTTATTCACGTTGAAGGTTTTGTAATGTTCCTGTGAGAAAGAGTGAAAATGTATTCATAAACAATCCTTTGTTGGCAGTTGGCACAGTTTCTACAGTTTGTGAAGTTTTAATACAAGTACAGTGTATACAGCTGGTTGAAAAGATGTTTGGTTTTAGATTGTGCAAGCGAAACAGGTTGAGTTCCCTCAGAATTCTTGTGATGTTTCTTTGTATTTGCTTCGTAGTGATGTTATTAAATAATATGAAACCTGCCCCAGAGATAAAGGACGTTGATTTTATAAACGACATGTTGGATCCAAAAACAGATAAACAACTAATGAATATTGCACCGACACCGAGACAAGATGAAGCAGGTATTTCTGAAGAGTTAGGCAAGAATGAAGTAGTTATTGCAGTTGATACAGATCCTTCACAGAGACACCCCACACAATCACAACTCAACCACCAAACTGGAAAATATGATGTGGAAGAATTGAAAAGAACCGTGAAACAATTAAATGAAGAACAAAGGATTTTAAATTTAAAGAAATTCCCCAAACGAAGCAACAATAGTATTGTAATTGTGGTACAAGTACACTCCCGGGCTAAATATTTGTTAAAATTGATCCAATCTTTCAGGAACACAAAAGGGATTTCCGATGCTTTACTAATCTTCAGTCATGATTATTTTGCAAGTGAAATCAACAACTTGGTTAGGGGGATTGACTTTTGTCAAGTTCTACAAATTTATTTTCCTTACTCACAGCAACTTCACCCTGATGAATTCCCAGGAACAGATCCGGATGATTGTCAGAGAAATATACGCAAAGAAGAAGCTCTTGCACTTGGTTGTAAAAATGCTGAACATCCAGATATGTATGGTCATTACCGTGAAGCAAAATTCACCATGACCAAACATCATTGGTGGTGGAAAGCAAATCGTGTTTTTCAAGATCTTCGAAGCACTAAAAACCATCAAGGTTTGGTTTTATTTGTAGAGGAAGACCATTATGTCTCTCCTGATTTCTTTAAAGTTCTTCAGAGAATTTATTCCAAGAAAAAGACTTCTAGTGAGTGCCAGGAACATGGTTGTGATATCATTACTCTTGGAGACTATAGAAAAATTGATAGTTTTCAAGATGTTGGGAGTGATGTTGTTCAACTTCAACCATGGAAATCAACAGAGAATAATATGGGAATGTCATTTGATCGTACAACTTGGAATAAAATTATTCGATGTCATAATGTATTCTGTACTTACGATGATTATAACTGGGACTGGACCTTGATGAGAATGAGTAAAGTTTGTTTTAATAAACAACTTACAGTTTTACTTCTTAAAGCTCCTCGGATTTTTCATCTTGGAACATGTGGACTTCATCATAAGAGCAGTTACTGTGATGTGGAGACTGTGCTTGATCAAATCAAGCATGTTATTAGTAATAGTGAAAAAGTACTAAACCCTAAACATTTAGTTATTAGTATTGCACGACCGTGGATCCAAGGGTACATTGGACAACCGAATGGAGGATGGGGGGACAAAAGAGACCATAAATTGTGCATGCAGTTTGTAAAATCAACAGAAAAGTAATTTGATATACTTTGATACATGCATGTATATACTTGTAAAATAACAGCATGGTATTTTTAAAGCACAATTTACTCTGCCATCAATTCTAGAAAATGACTGCAAGCATAATTATAAACAGCAAACACAATGAGTTTAGGACAATTTTAAAGCTAATGTGAACCCAACAATTTACCAGTGGTAAAGGTTTGGATATAAAAACTTTTAAATTTTTCTCAACTTATGTGAGTCACATTTATTATAATTATTCTTGAGTTGCACTTGACATCATGGTGGCCATGTTAGAGGAACTCTAACAAAACAATCTCAGCAGTAATTGTATTTGGAGTATGTTTTCCTCTAACATAGCCATTTTATATCTCTCTTCAGAATTTCAAGGCAAGGATTGATTGTAAACCATAAATACTGTACAGTACATATCTTATACGATTATCATTCTGTAATGTGGAAACAAAGTGCATTCATTTTCTGTTGTTTTTTAATAAAATACATAAATACTTCGAATATTTTTGTGAGAAAATATTTGTAACCCCTACCCCAAAGGCAATTTGTCTAGTACTCCCCACCTCCCTGGACTTTCCTAAAAGCAATTAAATTTTGACTCCCTAGTATGAATATTTTCTGGAACTACCCCATAGGTCGACATCCCCCCCCCCCCCCCCCCCAACCGAAAGCATGATCGGATATCATCGGATACTCCTCGGAGTGTTTCGGAAGCGCGAGACTGTCAATCTTGGTTAGTCAGTGGTTGCCGCCATGAGAACGGAACCGCAAGCTGCCAGCCGAAGTGAACAAATGATTTCGACGAAAGAGATTTTTAGCATTAAAATCAACGTTTTATTTGTTTTGATGACACTTTTACAACAATAGACTACATCTTCTGGCTGTATTCCTTCGAACTTATGCCTTCAAGTATTGCAGATGCCCTTATTTTCGAAGCGAAAATCAGGTAAGATTTGTATTCAAATATTCCTGCGAATTAACATCCTGAAATGATATGATATGGAAGGCCATAAATAGATGAAATATTAGTGGTTTTAAACACCAGACGTTTTAAGAGAATATTGTTCTTTCATTATTAGATATCTCGGAATTATTTTGACTTTGTTTGGGGAAGGGATCGCTGGTTTGAATCATTTCAAAAGGGTTGAGTAGTTGCAAGCTCTTGGCAACGTGACATTGTTTTTGCGCTCAAAACTGACAGACAAGGCATTATAATGCAGTGTGATTAACACAGTCCAGATTGAGTAGGTCTTTACGAATACAGATAGGAAAGCAGTTACGCTATTTTGACTGTTGTTTACTGAGAAATTGATTACTTTTACAAGTGCGCCCAAGCTTCCGGTTTGCTTATGCATATATCTATATATATACTGCAGAACATTGCAACATATTTTACATCGTGAATGTCAGATTTTATAAATGAAATAGTATATATATATATATAATCTTGCGTTGACTGATAAGCTAACTAATTGTAAATGGAGAATATTCAGCCCATTTTTACACTTCTATTTGGTGATTTTCCTAGAAGTGTAGATAATTATATGTTACTACTGTACATGTACTGTAATAAAACTGTCCTAAAACATGTTTTGTTTTATTAAATAATTTCAAATCTTTTGTACATAAATTCAAGTTTAAAATTATATAAAATGGTATACATTATTATTGTCTGATCAAAATTGAGATACAGAAACCACACAATCGATATGTGTGTTTGCTCAGTGCAAAAGCAAAACATTTGCCAATTTTAGCTGGTCTGTGAAAAATGACCCCTTTATTGTTTTACTCTGTCTAATGCCAGATGATCTTACTAAGACATCCTAGGAGAACCTCAGACATCCTAGGCACTAGCAATGGGTTAAATGTTTGTCTGTCTGTATTCAAACATTAGAATTATTCAAAAATGGCCACCAAATTAGAATCCTGTTATATGCATATAAATTAGCCCTTATAACCTCGTTTTAAAGTAGAAATTCTTTTGAATTTCCCACATGAAAACGAGTTCATAAGGGCTAATTTATATATAAGAATTTTAATTTAGTGGCCATTTTTGAATAAGGCCTACCGGTATTAGCTTTTGATTTGACAATGAGCTACTATGAGTTTAAGCTGATGGTTGATTTGACCACAAACAAACAAGAAACTTGATAAAGAAACCTTAAGAGCTTTGCTTATTTTTTGTTTTAAAGGCAAAAAGAATTCCAAAGACAGTAAACATGCTGCTGGAAAAGATGGTGCCAAGGGTCTTCCAAATCATTCTTTAAAATTAAACCAACCTGAAATTGTAGCACAACAAGGTTTCAATGGAGTATCTTCACCTCCAGGTACAGTAGTACTGCATTGCAGATTAGGAATTATGAATGATAGCCATTTTGGGCCAGCTCAAACTTATTTTATTTTTTATTGATTCTAGACAAACCAATTAAAGATTACTTATATAGAAGTATTGAACGTCCTCCAAACTCAACTGTCAAGGTAATCAAGAAATTAAATTTAAAATAGTAATATGTACAGTACAGTGTATAATTATCAATTATTGGACGAGTCGGAGCAAAATATCATGATTTGTCAGTGGCGAGCTACTAGTTATTTGCCGATGCCGAAGGCAGAGGCAAATAACTAGTAGCGAGACACTGACAAATCATGATATTTTGCGATAGACGAGTTCAATAATTGATTTATCATTCATAAAATAGTTAAAAATTTGAAATGCCTGAAGTAAGAGATCGCCACTCTTCTCTCTGTCTTCGGCATACTAAAATCTTCGTAAAACTTACTTTATGTTGGCACGAGTCTTGCTTTTTATCTCACTAAAACGTCCTTTTCACTATTTCTTTTCTGAAGTACATTGTCGTTAAAGATGCTTCCAAATAATCTCGATTATTTCCTCGGATAGCTGAAGAACTAGCCGCCATGTTTACGAAAATTATTTGCCGTCAGCAGTGTTACCGCTAGTGCGCATGCTCATAAAATTATTTGCAGCAGAAAATTATTTGCACTCAGTTATTTGCAGGTAAATTAACCAATCAGAATGCCGGATAGAAACGAAATGAATGATAATTAACAATTATTCGCCGAAGGTGAGTGAATTTCAGTGAATAATAACTGAGATGAAATCGAGGTTATTATCCACTGATATTCACTGAGCCATGAGGCGAATAATTGTTTTAGTATAAATACACATTTTCATACTTTTAGGGTCAACATTTTCTTTAAAATTGTTCATTTCCTCGTCTGTCGCGTTGACGACTTGGCTGGTGGCCATTTTGGATAAACGCTGTAGGTGATTATCGAGAATTAACCCGAAGTAGCTCGACCAATCAGCGTGCGAGATTTTCTATAATCACCTGTGTATTTATACTAAAGCTGGATGTTACAGTACCTTGTTAACATCTGCAGTCACTATACTTACCCTTGTGGATGGTTAGGTGCAGACATGACTACAGGATATGCTGCGATTTGTTGTTACTTGGATTCAGGTCCCCACACTACATGTCGAATTCCATCCTTGACCTGACCACCTTTGCATGTCTGCACCTATCACACCGAAAATACTTTCAGTGGAAATTACAATTTGCTTTGATTGATTAGGGGTGGGATGGTGGGACGCAAATATGTTCACTGTTATACATTTTCTCCAAATAGCCAGTATGCTGACTGAAGGCGTAATGACTCCTTGCTTGCCAATGCGCCTTTAGTTATTGAATGCTCTCACGCAGATTCTCCCCATTCTCTGTGCACAGTTCCTTGGCTGTTAACCTTGGTTATTGCATAACCTCATTAAAATTAATATTTAAATGACCATGCAATTATACTGTATGTTTTAATTGCTTGGACTCTGTAATGTTGTTATATGACAAGTTTTTTAACTCTATCCTGTCCGAATCAGTCTTTAATATTTTATTCTGGCTAACACCAGATGATTTTATTCACCTCTGGGAAAGCCCTTGGACAGTTAGTAATTGTTTGTAAATATTCCTTTTGTGGTGAAATACATTCTATATTGTACTTGACTGATGTGGTAGTACTGTACAACAATAGTTTAATAATTATTTTGAAATTATTCTTCTAGTGTGTTGCCAATTTCCCTCGACGATCCCGACTTTCCAAAGCCTTGCCTGAAGTATTAGTAGATAACTCGGTGCTGCCTCTTTTTATGGAATTTCTACAACGACAAAATGCTCAAAATATTCTAAACTTCTGGCTTGCTGCAGAAACATTTCATTTGTCTTCACGTGATAAAACTTTGCTTTGTTACAAATCAAGATTAAAGACAAAAAATGACCACCTAAATCCTGTACAGAAAGTGAATTCTAATATTAGAAATGTTCAAAATGATTCAGGAGATGTCATACCAACCAATCACATGCAAAGCACAGACAGACATGATAATACGAGTGAGGACCTTTTGTTAAACCGTGCTAAGGATGACAACTCTTTGGATAATTCTGGTAATTCTAATCTAATTTCAGTACAGCCTTCAGAGTCTAGCAGATTCGAGGATTCAATGATTAATTATAGTGCATCTAATGCAACTCTGAAAGAATCTTTTGAAAGAAGAAGTTCTAATCACTCGAGCAAAGATGACAATGTCAGAAAAGATGTTACAGAAACACAAACCAATGAAGGGGAATCGGATGTCAGTACACTGGGATTAAATTATTCTGCAGTAGAACAAACACCTTTGTCAGGAAAAGATTGTACTTCAGAACAGCAAAAGGATGAGACAAGAGAACATCGGCGACAATCAAAGAGTAAGCTTGTTGTGGCTTTTGAATGATATAAATATTTCTTGCTGTGATCTTACCTACTTTGTATTTGATAAGTTAGAAAAAAGATCCTGTTTCAATCTGGTCAGTACATGAATCATCTTTTAAAACATTGTGACATTTAAAACACCCAGTTAAATTCTACATTTTGTTTTTTCAGCCATGATGGTTGATGCTCTGAGTATTTACCGACATTTTATATCACTCGATGCTACACAATCACTAGGTGTGGATGAAAATGTTAGAAGAGAAGTTGAAAGTAAGGGTAGTATAATATGGCATTGGTCAAAAGTCACTCATTATCACCACTACCACCACCATCACCACTACAATCATCACCACTACCACCATTACCACCACCATCATCACCACCATTTCCACTATCACCACCATCACCACCACTACTACCACTATTATCACCACCATTACCGCCGCTATCAGTACCACCATCACTACCACTACCACCACTCTCACTACCACCATCACCACCACTATCACCACCATTACCACCATCACCACCACTATCACCACCACTACCACCAGCACCACTACTACCACCATCACCACCATCACCATCACCACCATTACCACCACCACTATCATCATTACCACCATTACCACTACCACTATCATCACCTCCATTATCACCACCACTATAATTACCACCACCACCACCACCATCATTACCAATACTACAATCATTACCATTACTACCACACTGCCACCACCACTACAGTACCAGGTCCACCTGGTTCACATTCTACTAATGTTGTTTTTTCTCTCTAGCCAACATTTGTAGTGAGAATGGAGAAATTGATCCAGACTGTTTTAAAATGGCCCAGAAATTTGCTTTTGAAACTTTGCAAACTAGGTAAAGTACAGTACATCTTCAAAATATCAGAAAATCAAATATATAATTATATATTTTGGTATTATATTCATGTACATTATAAATAAACCTTCTAAATGCTTAGCTTCATATTGTAGTATCATATTGTTTTCTTGTTGGGTGTTTTTAGATATTTTGATGATTTTATTCGAAGTTCCTACTACCAGAAACATATTATGGAAATTGTTACGAGTGGCAAAGTATTCTTAGCAGACATAATGTATAATGACAATGCTGTTTTTTATTTTATGGAGGTGAGAATATTATGTAATAAAGTAAAATGGTTTGAACCTACTGTAGGAGTATTGTAACATGTTTGAGAAAGTTGCTCGTCCAGGTTAGAGGAATCTTGAGAGAGATTGTTAGTGGTGGTGACTGACGTTTCGACAACGAAAAATTCGACAATTAAAAAAATGAACAACATTTTGCCAACTATATCACGTTGTTTTCTCGTTTGTTTTTGCTGTATAGCTGTCGTAAGTTAAACTGAGAGAAAAACTCTGAGCTCCAGACGGGACTCGAACCCACAACCTTCCGAATGCCAGCCAGACGCTCTCACCATTGAGCCAGTGGAACTCAGGGGCCGTTAACATGAATCCGGATTGAGTTTCAATCCGGATTGAACTCATTCCGCTTCTGATCAAATCCCTTTATCTGTTTACATGAATCCGGATTGGGATTAGCTCATTCCGGATTGAGTTCAATCCGTTTCTCATTCCGGATTGAAATCTCATTCCGGATTGAAATTTCGTTCCGGAATCATGTAAACGCGGTGCGAGTTTCATTCCGGAATGAAAAACGTGACAGAGAGGACTAGAACAAACAATGCATGCGTGTTTTCTAATATTTACGGATTTCAGGCGACAGGCGGATTTCAATCCAGAAACCCAGTTCCCATGTAAACACGGATTGACTTCGCTTTTCAATCCGGATTGAAACTCAATCCGGATTCATGTAAACGGCTCCTCAGAGTTCAACAACCTCGGTCTACCATCTGAGTTCCAGTGACTCAATGGTGAGAGCGTCTGGCTGGCATTCGGAAGGTTGTGGGTTCGAGTCCCGTCTGGAGCTCAGAGTTTTTCTCTGAGTTTAACTTACGACAGCTTGTAGAACAAAAAACAAACGAAAAACTTTACCAACTTCAAGCTGAAAACATTAATAACTTATATCACTTTGTATTTTACATTTATTTTTTCACAGTTCATGGAGCAAGAAGAGAAGAATTATCTCTTAGCATTCTGGTTTACAGTTGATAGTTTCTGCCAGGAACTTCAGTCCAAGTTAGACAAGGGAGAATATAATGTTGATGAAGCATTAGCCGATGCAATGGTCTTGTACGAGAAGTAAGTTCAAAACAAAAATAAATACATATTTACAATAATATTTAGGTAATTTAAAAACTCAGTACCATGCATGAAACTCAGTACCAGAAATCAGTACCACTATGTCCGTGGTTTTGATAAAAAAAATCCTCCTTTACATCAACTTTAGCTTTGATTTTCTCGGCTTAGACAACGTTGTTTTTCAAAATTATTACGCCAATGAATACCTGATCCGTGTTCTGATTGGCTAACGGGTTTCCCGCCAAAACATTCTCAAGCTTTCTTGGAAGTGAAGAGATTTTTAAAATTTTACGAACTGCGTAGAAGACTCTCAAAGAAACGACATAAGGCGAGTTAAAGAACATGAATTTCGTTGTGAATAGCTCTGGGAAGAATTAAAGGTAGGAGTTTGGGTTTATATTAGAAAAGCCAGATACATTTTGACAGAGAAAGTGTGTTATGAGTGTAATTAGGATACAATCTTTAAATACAATGTTAAAAGTTACACAATCTTTAAGTAATTATTTAAAACATGAGCAATAGTATTTTATTAGATTTATAAGAATAGCTTCAAAAACGACTCATTTCGTAAGTTCATTGGCGTAGTAATTTCAAAAAACAACGTTGTCTAAGCCGAGAAAATCAAAGCTAAAGTTAATGTAAATCAGGAGGATTTTATATCAGATCCTTTGTGTTTTCCTCGTGAATTATTAATGCGTTTTTGAAAGACTTATTATTTCTACAGTAAGTTCTATATTTTCTGAAACATTTACTTTAGTATCTTAATACTTACTTCATGTCATTCATCCTTATTAATTCATTCATTCTTATTTCTGTTTATATTGTTTTAACCTCGTAGATATTTTTCAATGCAAGCCACTCATTCTCTTGGTGTGAGCGACCAGACAAGAATACGTATCGAAAACAAGATATGTAGAGAAGGTGGCCCTCTTCCTGACTGTTTTGAAGAACCAATGGAAAATATTCTTACACTTCTCGAAGAAGTAAAGTTTTTTGCACTAAATTTACTCAACTTTTATGTCGATTCACTCGCGAAATATAAGTTTATTTAGAAGCAAGTTATGGAAATGGCAAATGGAAATACCTTTCCACTTCCGCTACTGTAGTTGGTTGTGTATTACTGTATTTCTGTAGCCGCTACTGAAGCGTGAGGAAAGTCTAGCGATAAAAGTCGCCAATTCTTGATGTATATTTGTCTGTTGGTATCGATTTGGTATAAACATCCATTCTATTATGATTAAATGCCATTTAAAGTGCCTATCAAGCGAAAATTATTATTATCTTAAATGAAAGAACTCTCAAAACGACAAAGTAACATCTTTTGCAGATCTTCGTTTCCGTGCCTCGTTGTTGAGATATTTCATGATATGCAGATTAAACACTTTGACGTCACACGTGTATAATGAGTTATCAGAGAAGGTTCGGTATCTTTGCTATTATCAAACGAAATCAATTAAAAATCTGTATGTCTAATGCTGTATGCGAAATAGACGCACAGGATCGGCTTCGAAGTGATTTCGTTTGATAATAGCAATGATATAGAACTTTTTCCGATTACTCATTATACACGTGTGATGTCAAAGTGTTTAATTTGCATATCAAAGAAACTGAAATATCTCAACAACGAAGCACGGAAACGAAGATCTGCAAAAGATCTTACGTTGTAGTTTTAAGAGTTCTTTCATTTAAGACAATAATAATTTTCGCTTCAGAGGCACTTTAAAGCTAAATTATATTATTTATGTACAGTTTTCAACAAAAAAATTTCTCAAGCTTCGGTAGCGGCTACAGAAATACAGTAATACGCAACGAACTACAGAAGAAGAAGTGGAAAGGTATTTCCATTTTGACTCTAAATCACTTGGGGGAGTTCTCCTTCAACTTCAAAAATTGTTTATCTTTCTCAGACATAAACTTTACTAAGCCAATGTGTGCTTTTTTATGTTTTTAGGTGTATTTTCCAATTTTTCTGGAAAGCAGTGTCTATTTTAAGTACTTAAATGAACTATTTAGTTCAGTAACTGACGTAGACAGTGACCAAACTAGTGCATATGCTGATGACTGCAGTAGTACGGCCAGCGGTTGTGAAACCTCGAAACTCATGGAGTCTTTAACGAATGACGTTGAACTACAGGAAGATCCTGATGAAATTTGGCAGAGACCAAACATTGGGTGGGTATAGGCGAACGGACGAGCGGTTGGACGATGAATGGGACATCGGAGGTTCAGAAGTTCGTATGGAACTTGGCATTCTATTGGCTACTAGCAACTAGCAGTAATCAAATGCCTAGTTCAATACGAACTTGTGAACCTCCGAACGAACTTCTGCACATTTCCGTCAAAAGTAACTTGAAACCGACTGTAATAGGTACAATCAATTTCAAAAGTCGTTGGAACACCTGACATTTTCTCACATATACTTCATATATATCGTCTATTTGGCAATGTCGCCACTTTCCCTCCCTCCCCCTCCCTTTACAATGTTGTCTAGCGAAACAAGTTATCATTTCGACGAAATTCGCTGTAGAAATGGCATACAATATTGAACAGGGGGCCAGGGGAGTCACAAAAAGAGAAAATGACTCATAAACCTTGTGCGTGTCCCAACACTTTTGAAAATGATTGTAGAAGGTACTGCCAATAACGTTATCGTGTAAATAGCTTATCAAACAAACAAACAAACAAACAAACAAACAAACAAACAAACAAACAAACAAACAAACAAACAAACAAACAAACAAACAAACAAACAAACAAACAAACAAACAAACAAACAAACAAACAAACAAACAAACAAACAAACAAACAAACAAACAAACAAACAAACAAACAAACAAACAAACGAACGAACGAACGAACGAACGAACGAACGAACTGTAATAGTCCTTGTCTTGGGTATCTAACAGCCCGCAGTCTTGGTTTTAATATCTTTTATTTATTTCTTCGTTCTACTTTTTCTCTATCACTCTCGCTCCCTCTCGCTCTCCTGACATGCTTTCTTCCTCTCTCGTTCCCTTACTTCCCTACCGTGCTCACAAGTTCCTTTATGTCCCTTTATGTCCTTCTTTGGACACCGCACGAACGAACGAACGAACAAACAAACAAACAAACAAACAAACAAACAAACAAACAAACAAACAAACAAACAAACAAACAAACAAACAAACAAACAAAAAAACAACGTGTCTTTGTATTATTTACAGTCTTTCTATTGGTCGAGTAAATGAATACGGTGTTTATGAACCTTGGATTGAGCCGCAACCCGAGCAGGGAAAAAAATCAGGAGGTAAGGTTCTTGCATGTAGGTATTTACAAAAGTTACATGAACTCACAAATTAAAATTTGGTGTTTTAGCTTCAAAATTTGGCCAGAAAATGAGAAAATTTGTATCTGGAGATTCCCATAAGGTAAAGTTTTTTTTTACAAAGTATTTGTTGACGTTGATCTAATGGTAAGGTAGGCTGTTTTTGATCCTTACTGGCGTTGCAAAGTTGAGTGTTACTTCATCGTACCGTAATCGGAATTTGATCGGAACTTGGTCGATATTTCAGTGATTCTCTCTAATTAGTTTTTATTAACCCCCCTCCCCCAAAGTAAAAATAATATGATAGTGGCGATGGTGATGCTGATGGTGGTGCTTCTGGTGATAATAGTGGTGATGGTAGTGGTGATGGGTGGTGGTGGTGATCATGATGATAATTGTGGTGGTGATAGTGGTGGTGGTAGTGGTGATAATGGTGTTGTTGTTGTTGGTGGTGGTGGTAGTGATGATGGTGGTGGTTGTGTGGTGGTGGTAATGATGATGATGGTGATAATTGTGGTGGTGGTGATTGTGATGGTGGTGATGGTGGTCATGATGATGATGGTCATGGTAGTGGTGGTAGTGTTGATGGTGGTAGTTGTGTGATGGTGGTGGTGGTGATGATGGTGATAATTGTGATAGTGGTGGTGATGGTGGTGGTGGTAGAGGTGATAATGGTGGTGGTGGTGGTGGTAGTGATGATGGTAGTAGTTGTGTGATGATGGTAGTTGTGTGATGATGGTGATAATTGTGATGGTGGTGGTGATGATGATGGTGATAACTGTGACGGTGGTGGTGATTGTGATGTTGGTGGTCATGGTGAATGATCTCTGAAGTCGTTTTATTTCGTATTTAGGTAAAAGAGGAGATGGCACGGCAGGTTGCCAAAATGGTTTTAGAAGATGTAAAAAAACAGCAAAGAAAAGCACCGAGGTAAAACGAAATGTGGAGGAAAGCGTAAGTGACGCTACAATAGTGTTTTACATTTACATTACACGTTTTCTATTAGTTTTCTTAGAATTAACATCAACGGTAGACATACGCTAATGACGCCTCAATCTACCATCTTGCCAGCTGTCAGACGTGATATTTGGCTAGAACAAAAGCGATTAACCAAATATTTTTCATATCGGACATTCTGCAGTCCGTACCGCAGTACAAGTGGTGCCTAGTCTTCCACCATCTAATCGGACAAATAAGTATGCAAACGACGTTTAGCGGAGACATTAATACCTCGATAAAAATATCGCGCACGGCTCGCGCAAATGTGCTATCCGTAATGCGGGATATTATTTTCTCGTGAAAATACCGAGAAAGAATTTGCGCATTATAGTAATGCATCAGTCAATCTGTAGGGTTGATTTTCTGGTATTCTATCTACAGTTTATCTAACTCAAGATCATTGCTATATTTTACTCTTGGTCGATAGTTACGGGCGTATACGATTACTGTCTGAGAGACGAATTAAAATAGTCCATCAACTGTTTTCTTAAAACAATTTTATGAAAGTTAATCGTAAAAAGTTTAGCAGCATGCTATAACTTAACAAAAGTTTAAAATCAGGTAAGGTCAATTTACGGTAATGTCTCATATGAAAGTTTGCACTCAAGTGGTCGTACCACAATGCAAGTTTTAAATTAATATAAGAGTTGAAACAGCTTTGAAATATCTGAGTCAGCTCTAAAAAGGTCCTTTGCGGTTCATAATGACCCCAAAGTGTAACACTAGAGTCACAAAATTTCAGCGCTACGAAGATGATATCAGTTTTGTATGTTCTATGCCGTTTAAAATCAAGCTACACATTGCTCTTTGATTCGTTGTTCCTGATCCTTTATTCTTATTGTGAAGCGCTGGCGTTTCGTACCTGTTAGCATGTCTAGCTAGTAACGATATGTACAAACTAAAAAGCGTGTGCTGTGATTGCTTTGAAAAAGTTTTTAACACTATTGTTGTCGTCGATCTCGTGAAACAATTTTGACGCTCGTTGAACACCAACGAAGGAATAAACATTGATTATTGAAGGACCTCGCTGTAAAATATAGAATGTAGTATTAGTTGAATAAACATAAAATCTCAAATATACCAGAAATCTACAAAATGCAGAGTCTCGTTTCTTCTAAGTATAAAATAATGCTACAATTGATGAGAAATTGAATAAGAACATGGTGTAACCCACAAATTGTGTTATATGTAGTTCAAAAATCACCATTCACCGCTTCAAACAATATAATAACTACTTAATAACCGAGAGTGAGGTCTTTACGGTGAAATATTAAATCGAGGTCTTGCTATTGACCGAGCGATTACGAGGTTAATACGCTCAAGACCGAGGTTTAATATTTTACCGTAAAGACCGAACGGTCGAGGTTATTAAATAGTTTATTATATGGCACTTTCTATTTCAAAATCAATCCTGTATTTCTTGGTCTTCGCTCTTTAAGTTCGTCAAAACACCGAACTAGCGTTATTTTCTTCTGTTTCTTTCTCGTCTGGATACTAGAATTTACTTTTATAATGTTCATCGTCGTCTATTTCATCTATTTTCGCCGTTTTTCGGCAATAAAAGTTTCTTATAGTAGGATTTTTTGTTTGTTTCCAATCGTAGGGCATTAACAATTTTCATAATGCCCGTGGGCATTGCGGAGAAATCTCGCCACGTCAGCAACCAATCACAGCGCGTGATTTTGCCGGAAGTAATCCGTGCCATATAATAATAATACTTATCAAATTCATAAATAATTCATGAAGAAAATTCAAAAAGAAATGAATGTTTAATCAGCTAATTGACAGTACCAAGAAAGATGGCGGCGGTACATTTAACCACAATGCTTTGCAACCTCAAATCAGCTCAAATAACAACTAAACATTGCTTATCATGCTAAAATGGTTTAAATAAGCAAGAAGTTCATTCCTACCAAAGTTCACCCTTTTAAAACCTTATCTTTCGATTATTCTGCAAGAAACAATACTTAGTGTGCGCAAATGATTATGGTTAAATGTACAAGACGCCATCTTTTTCGTTACGGTCAATTACACAAGCTAATAGCGTTCTATTTCTGTCAGAAAATTTTTTTGAGTGTTTGTTTGTGTTTATATGTTCTCAAACTCAATTATCACAGCCAATCCATGAACGTATACCACATCACATGCATGAGTTTTGATACCCAATGAAAACCTGTAGGAAACTTCCTAGTGAACTGGATCACATTTCTTAATCTGCATATTGAAATCAATGAAGAAAACACCGCAAATCGCGATGCGAATACTCGTTTGAGAAGCAAGATCAAGCACTCGTTTATCGTGTTTCATCAGGGGACTCCAAACACGAGAAAATAAATCAAAACCGAGGGCGTAGCCCCGAGGTTTTTATTGTTTTCGAGTGTTTGGAGTCCCCTGATGAAACAAACAAACTCGAGTCGTGTTTGCTCTATTACATAAATTCGTACTCATAAAACAGACTGTGTTTTTGCGACTGTTTTTCTGTAGTATATTTGGGATTTTATTTCATTAAGATAGAAATTAAAAAAATGTCAATTGTAGAATACCTAGTTACATTTTTTTGTAGCTTTACGTGGTTTGAATTATGGACGAATAATGCATGAATTCATTACGACATTTAATATTAAATAATTAGTGAAAATTTGTACAGTATATTAAAGTCGATAAATCGTTAGAAGAGTGATCTTAAATCTGTTTGAAATGTAAGTATTTGAAACAATTAGAGGATTAATATATGTTTATGAATAAATTTTGAAATTTCTAATTTGTAAGATTACGTTGTTGCATGTGTGTCATTAATAGCTGCTTCGAAGAAAATGGCAAATATTTTTTTGTAAGTTCAGTAAGTTCTGTCCTGTTTCTTCGTTGCCAAAAATTCCACTGCATTTTCATACGCTTTCGAGGAAGTTTGGGCGGCGCGATGCCTTCTCTCAGTTGAAGTTAACCCTTTATCGCCCAGTAGCCACTCCATTGACGAGTAAAATCGTGTGGCGTTAGCCAGAGTAAAATACTAAAGACATCGTTGGGCGATAAAGGGTTAACCGAGATAGTCTATTAACCCTTTATCGCCCAGTAGCCACTCCATTGACGAGTAAAATCGTCTGGGCGATAAAGGGTTAAGCCCGGTCAGATGGCGTTAATAGGGACCTTAAGCAAGCACAACGCGAACGTTACAACGACGACCCAAGTACAATAGTATTTTTCAACCAAAACAAAGCGTTGAATAATTTGCAGTCCCAAGAGTAATCTCAACACCGTCCTCGTTGCACATACAACGTCAACTGAAGCGTTTTCACGTTTTCAAGACAACGTTGTGTCAAGGAACGGCAAAAGCTGTTAGTTTACTTAGGCGTTAATCTATCATACGTTATGTTGTCGACGCTATGGCTGTCTTTTAAAGATCTTACAAAATACATAAAGCATACAAGATACGATGTCCTGATCCATGTCGTCGTCCTAACTTGCTTAAGGTCCCTAATATTTGGGTGCCTCGCGGGTTTTTCATCGGGTTCTCTGGTTTTTCTCCCTCCGCAAAATCAGCACCATAGTTTCCCCAGTTAATCCTTTATTGGACAGGTTTCCGGAGGCTCTCCCCTTGACGAGTGAAATCGTAAAATTAATAAGTAGACAAAAAGCAACTGTGGGCAGTGAATGGTTAATTGCTGCGAGCTGTAAGGCGAGCAGCTCACTAATCTTGACGAGGTCTGTGCCGAGTTTATATGCGTGGGCGATGATCTTTGGTATACGCAATGTCTACCGATCAGCGGTAGGCATTATTAAAGATGGCAACATTAAAGATGGCAACAGCCGTTCTGCAAATCAACAACCTAAAACTGCATAGATTGCCGTTCTTCACTTCAAGCAAGAGTGCTTACGCCATCACTCTTTAATGGCTCGATTTTATACGCGTGATGTCCATGTTGAGGAAAACGTCGCATGCTTAAACTCTTTAATTGAAAATGCTTCGGACGATAAGTATTACTACTAAATAGTAAATGGTAGCAACTCGCAGCACTTCACTTTTGATACAAACTTCTAGTTCGGTCAAGGGGTGAGGGCCATTGGGTTATCAGTAGCTAAATACTGTCGTATGCATGTCACCCACTGATCTCAAATAATATACTCATTATACTGGATAGAGCATCTATTGTTTCGCGCGTGGCAAAAATTGAAGTCGGAAGTGAGGCTAAAAATCTCGCGGCCACCATATCCGGTGGGACCCACAATATTGCTGAATCATAGTTTTCGCCTCTGGTTTTCGCTTTAAATGATCGGGTTTTTAACGAAAACCAGCTAAATTTTTGTGACATGTATCTGTCGTTATGGGAGAACTTAAAAGTGCCTGTATGAAAACCAAGTGGGTCCCACCTGAAATGGCCACCACTAATTTATTCCGACTTCACAGCGATCACCGGATGCTCTATCCAGTATAATGAGTCTATTATTTGAGATCAGTGATGTTACCTCACTTTACGCTTTCAACCAGACCTCTTGATGCCTCAACCCACTCGTTGACAGTGCTCCCTCCCCCTAAAGTACTGTACAATGCCTCTCCCAAAAGAAAAAGTTAATTTAAGAGACAACACTTAAACAACACTCTCAGGCAACTTTGCACAATAAATTATAAATTTTGCCCGTAGAAGACGGGAAATAAATAAATTAATTAATATTCTAAAATTCTATGAATCCACTCTATTCGGAATACAAATTGATGCTGTTCCTCGTCTAGTAAAGTATTATTTCCCTTAAGTGGCGACAATTGCATTATTATTAAATTATACTAAACTAAATATCTTCCTAAGCAACTTCTTGCTTGCGCAAACGATGTCCTTCGTAACCGTGCACAAAGGACACGATACGGTCATTGCCTGTTTGAATAAAAAACACTCTCACTACTAAATTAATTAAAAATACTATTGCAATAAATAACACTATCTTTTATATTACAATTGACCGCGGTCTGGTGGCTTAATTGTGGTTGATTTGTAAATCAAATGAATGTTAAATTAATTCCGAATATCAATCGTCCCCAGTTGGTGGATTTCAATCAATCTTCCCCAAGATTCAAGAAACGAACACACGCTGACCAATGTTGGTGGACGCAGAATTTTGTAGTACAACCAACATGGCCGCCGTAACGTCAGCTCAAACTAGGTTTCATTTCCAATGAAAGGCGACTTGACTAATCAGCGTTCTTCAAATGCTACATGTGACTATTAATTTCGTATCCAGTCCTTTTTGTATCCACGGTTAGACCATTCTCTGCACGTTTGAATACTACCATTTGCGTTTAGCGAATAACTAGTTGTTTTCGAGTTTTGAAACAAACGTTGTCCAATAACAACTATACGGTTGACAGATCAAATCAATGACGAATAGGTGGTGTAACTTTCCGTTGTTATTGCTTCCGTTTCAAGTTTCAACGTTGCGTTGATATTTTCTCACGGGCCACGGCAAACATTACCCTGGGTGCCAGAGGCTCTGAGTTTGTGTTTGGGAGAGGGAACTCGGAGCCTCTGGCACCCAGGGTAGGCAAACATGGAATACAAAATAAATGCGTTCGGCAGGTCATATCGAAGTGAACTACCCTTATCAGACCATCTGCGTTCGCTGATCATTCCAATTCTCACAATTAAGCCAAAGACCGGTTACGCCAAGCAAACGCTGCCGTGTGAAAAGAACGATGACAAGTCTTAAACAACTGAAAGTTACACCCCCTATTCGTTTAAATTGATTTGATCTGTCAAACGTATAGTTGTCATTGGACAACGTTTGTTTCAAAACTCGCAAACAACTAGTTATTCGCTAAACGTTTGAACGCAAATGGTAGTACCATCAACTCAGCAAGTATATTTCTCTCTCCAGTCGTTTTACAAGATGCACCCACACAGCGCTGCTGAAATTTCTTAATCCCCGCACCAGTCTAACATCATGTGGACGTAGGATTCGCGTCGGTGAGTTTAACCCCAAACTTAAGTCATTATTCCACAAAGGACGTGTTGTATCACCACGTTCAAGCTCAAGGCGAAGATAACACTGCTCAACTTGATTTAACGTCGTTTTGCTTCACTGCATTCTTTACTGTGTTCTTGCCAAGCCTTAAGCTAAATGAGGGGGAAAATTGTTTTGTCAGAACTTGGAAAACGATGATGTAAAAAGTAGCACAAGTTGTCACAACACTGATGGCTTAATTAATACGGTATCACATTCATCAAGCTCAATTACTCAGAAAAGATTTCTGTGCCCCAGACAGGGTTCGAACCTGCAACCTTCTAATGACCGGTTAGACGCTTTAACCATTGAGAGCCACTGAGACTCAGATGGAGAGCTAAGGTTGTAAATTCATAGTCACATGTGCTCCTTATTATTAAGTGGTAGCGTTTGCATATGAGATGTGAGACTCAGATGGAGAGCTAAAGTTGCAAATTCATAGTCATATGTGCTTACATATGATGTAGTTAAAGTGATATGATGAGTTGTATATATGTAGTGCATGTGGTACGTTACTCTGCCGTTCCTGCTTCACCTTACTCCATCGTGCGGCACTCTGCTCCACCTTTTCTGCTCTACTTCTCTCCACCTTTTCCCAACCTGTTCTATTTTGCTCGCCTCTGCTCCAACTTGCTTTAGTTTTTTTCTACCCTGCTCCACTTTATTCCACTCTTCTCCACCATGTTTTACCCTGCTTCACCTTAGATGTTCGTCATTGTAACTATTATAAAACTCTTTTCCATCCTTTTAAATAGACCTTCATGTCTAATTTAGTGCTATCTTTATAAGTGGGGACGATATAACTTATAAATAAGCGCCCTGGGCGCTAATTGGAACATTTGTAAATCGCGTTGCGACTTTAGCTCTGTTCATTCTGTTGTACATGTGTGTGAGTGGAGCGGGGGGAGTGGGTGTCGACAATACGGAAAATAAACCATTAATATCTCACCTGACATTTTGTCCCACAATACCAAGCTTTCTGGCAACCAGAACATAAGAATGAAGGTTCTTTCCCGCAGACACCACACATTCGTTGACTTTTCGTTCGTTTCTTTACTGGTTCCGTACTACCAGTGTCTTTTTCATTACCACTACTAAGTTTATGAAGAGCAGCTTGTTCTTCGCCAAATATGCGTTGTTTCCTCAACGCTTCACTAACACTTCGTTCATGTTTCGTACGCAGTACATCAAACCGACTCATGTAAAATGGTGTATTATCGGCGCTTCTAGCCCTACCGGGAAAAGGTCCCGTGGGTACACGCCTGTCTACTCGAGGGGTGCCGTACATAGCGAGATAGTGTTCTTTCATTGGGACTAAGTCTTCGTTGCTATGGTGACGTCCTTGATCGTCTTTAGGATAAATATTTAATCTTTTTACCATATCACTCCCAGATGGTCTGCCATAAGCTGATAAAACCTCTGGACTCATATCTTCAAATTTCCGTTTCCTCGACTCCATTTCTTCCCAGTCTCTGCGCAGCGCCTCCTCTCTCGTCCTAGGAATCCGTTGTTCTAACTCGGCGTTCTCCGCTCTCGTTCGTTCATCTCGTCGATCGTCGGTTCTCGTCGGAAGTCGTGGATGAGATCGTTCGATAGCTTTGCGTCGTTCGTTTTCCAAGTTGGCGAGATTCATGCGATGTTTTTCCAGTGCAAGACTCATTTCCTTCTCTTGTAGTTCTCGTTTGCTCGACACATACTCTGCTTTTTCTCCTTCACGTTTATCCATTGCTGATTTCTAAACGGAAAAAGGGAAATTATCAGTGGAGAGTTAACGTTGCAAATAAAGTTAAAGGGAAAATCCGTGAGCCTGCCTGGCTAATAGACGAAGCCTACTCTCAATTTTAAAGCATTGTTGAAAATTCTGACATATTCTCTACTGTAATATAGAGACATTAGTTCAACCTCGCAGTTGGCAAATTGGCTAAGATCCTGCGCATGCTTTATGCATTTCATACTTTTTTGCCTCTATGGCGTTGTTCTTTGTCCCTAAAATCTGTAAAATGCTTGCAGTAAAATGCTGCCAACATCTTACTTCCAAATTCGAGCCCTGTTCGAAAGTCAAGATTTGTAATTGTGATTTTTGTTGCGTCGGTATCTGTCTCTGAATAACAAAAATAGGCGAGTTTCAGGGTGTTGCGCGCGCATCATTTTTCAAAAAAACTGGCCAACTCCACTCAAAGTAAACATACTGCTTAAAATAAACAAAGTGTAGATACAGTTTCTGGATGTTTAACACTGTTATTCTGCTGTTGTTGGCTCACTAGCAAGTCTGTTTGTCATTGTTTTCTATGTGGGGAGCCCACCAAGAGCCCGCGAATTCCTTTGCAAAATGATGCGCGCGCAATACCCTGAAATTCGCCTATTGAAATTTCCTTCTTCGACGTCATGTACGCGGTAAGGACGGAGCGTATGAACGGGTTTTCTGAGTGGCCATAAGTAAACCAATCACATTGTTCGTGGTTAGGGCTAGGGGGTTTGGATATAATTTAAAGTGTATATGAAACGAAAATTAAGTTTGTCTTATTTGAAAGAACTCTTAAAATAATGGAGAATATCAATTTACAGCTTTTTCATATTTTACTTAGTTCTTGAGATATTTAGACTTACGTGATATTCAAATGAGATAACTTATGGTTCTTGTTTTCTAATTAACATATTCGAAAATCGTGAATATTTTTAAGATTATTGATCAAAATCCCTTGTAACGTGTCTTTCATGTTTAGTTGCATGAACTGTAGCAATATGCAAAGTTTCAAGTGGTTTTGTTCAATAATCTTAAAAATATTTGCGATTTTCGAATATGTTAATTAGTGAAAAAACGAACCATAAGTTATCTCATTTGAATATCACATAAGTCTAAATATCTCAAGAACTAAGTAAAATATGAAAAAGCTGTAAATTGATATTCCCCATTATTTTAAGAGTTCTTTCAAATAAGACAAACTTAATTTTCGTTTCATATACACTTTATCATATGTAACTAAAGCACTAAATAATCAATGTCCAGAAAGTATTTCAAAAATGTTTAAAGTGTCAAATTCAGAAAGTTATAATTTAAGAAGCAATAACAAATTAACAATACGCTAATGTTGTCGAAACCTAGAACAAATCAATGAAAAGGGCTTTTAGCTATGCCGCTGCTAAAATCTGGAATGATAATAGCAAAAAATCTGATTTAAGTGCAAACGTAGCTTAATTGTAATTTTTAACTCATTTGAGAAATCTTATTGTAAATATAGTTAGTTAGTTCTACTTCTATATGCTGAATTTTTATATAAAGTCTAGTCTCTGTATATTTTATTGTTTTTGGAACTTTTTATTTATTTTTTTTTAAACAATGATATTCTGTATTTAGATTTGCATAAACAAGTAGACAACACGGCCTAATGAAAAGCAACCATTTTTTCTTATTTGTATCATGTAACTAGGTTGATTAGCTACCGTGTCAAATAATTTTTAAATAAAACGCAACTCTAGCTCAAAAGTTTTTTGAACGCAGCTTAAAAAGTTACTACCCAACGTTTCGACACTTCGATCTAGTGTCTTCCTCATGGGGATCGTTGTGAAGACAGGTCCCATATTTATACTCTCATAGGACCATTGACGTTATCTATTTGCATCTTGTTGATAGATAACGTCATCAATGGTTCCATGAGAGTATAAATATTGAACTTGTCTTCACAACGATTACCCTTGATGGAGACACTAGATAGGAGTGTGGAAACGTTGGGTCATAAACAGGAACTTTTTAAACTACGTTCAAGCTACGTTCAAGCCAGAGTAGCGTTAAACTATGCCTGATTCTTCACCTCGCTGTGTTGGGAATTGAAATATGGTATAGTAGGTGAATACTGCCGAAACAGAGAACGTAAGTGGTCTAACGTTTCGAGCGAAGGCCCTCACGTTTCTCTCTGACGAAGGGCCTTCGCTCGAAACGTTAGAGCACTTACGTTCTCTGTTTCGGCAGTATTAACCTACTATACCATATTTCGATTGTTGTTTCAACACTGCCTACGCAGCACACTACTTTTACTACACTGTGTTGGGAATTCTTTGTTAGGGGGTTCGTTTGGTTTAGGTTATCTAAACCAATCAGAGACCTTCTTTACTATTGCTGGGTGATGACCTCATGTACACCGTGCTTATACTACTTTATACTAGAAAGGTTCCCACACCCACCTGAACTTCCTCTAGATTTATTCTTGGTGCCGTATAGCTCGAGACTCGTCCGGGGGACCTGACTGGCCAGGGCATGTGGTTATAGTGAGCTGAATACTCGGCGTGGCTTGTTATATGTGGCAGTCCTCTCATCATAGCTTTCTTCATTTCTTCTCGTGGTTGGTAGCCGTGTAATCTATGTGGTCCAGCCATAGGGCTCATGATGTCGCCATAGGGAGGATATGATGACGGGGGCAGTGTTGGTTTATGGGTAGTGCCCAATCCTCGCGCTGATTCAACGTCTTCGTCCTTACTTCGCTCATCTCGACCACTTAGAGAAAGTCTTGACGATGGGTTTCTACCTGTGGGAGATCCTGCTCTTTCTTGGAGTTTGTATTTGGATAGTTGAGGTCCACGGGATAAAGGAGACTGGCCCTGTCGCGTAATTCCATCATCGGGGTGTCCCGTAGCAAACGCAGGGGTATCTTCGTGACCACGCTCGTTCCCAGGCCTACGATAAGTGCTCGTCAAATTGCTTTCATGCGACATAAGCCTCTCTTTTTGTTGTTGCTTGTCCTCGCCTGGGTTCACCTCTTCCATTTTTTCACGAAATGTTCTATTTAATATATTAAACCTTTCATTAAAATCTCTTCGTATTGATTCCTGATCTAGAGTACTCGATGGTCGACTGGACTGGAGTAAGTTTTGATCGGTCTCAGATTTCCCGTCTAATCGTTTTGTGTCTCCAAGCTGGATAAAAGCCGAGCGGTGTTCCTTACTTGGTGCTGTGTGTGACACGTGTTTCTCGCCAGATGGCGAGTGCTTTCCGGGCTTTGCCGGCGAGCTCTGTTCGGAATGGGCCGGTTGGTCGGCTTTCGAGTACTTGACTTCGTGAGGCGATAGACGACGTGTAGTTAACTTATCTCGATGGTGTTCCATATGATGACTTGCTCCTGGAAGTGACCTCACTGGTCTTGTAGACTCACTTCCGGTATCACCTGATGGCGGTACGTGTTTGGGACAATGACGATCTTCCGCCGATGGTGACGCGATGCGTTTCGGTTCATCACGTTTGTCCTCCGATGGCGAGGCGACGTATGTCGAAGGATGTTCTTCGGACGGGCCACTGTGCGCGTGCATTGGTGGTCTGTGAAGTGTATACCCAGTGTCCATTCTACGTTTGAATCTTTCTCTTTCGAGTTGAAAGCCAGCCTCGTCAATAATCCTCGGGCCCAGGTAACGCGGATGTTGCACGTGACCGTAATGCATCCCATGAGGCAACATGAGGTGTCTGTGGTTATCATAAATGGCAGGCAACCGACGATGCATTGCGAGTGGATCACTAGCAAACTCTACATGTTCTCTGAGCTTATCTCGCATTTTTAACGCAGCGACTTCAGTTAGACCATCGTGTAAAGGAACTCTTCCAAGGACATGATGATCGCCATGGATTATAGGATAGCTGGTTGCTTGATGGTGGATAATCTTCTCTGTGGCTTTCTTCCCGTGGAAAGGACAATTCATGTCGGGTTTCGAATGACCACCGAGTTCCATCCGGCCTGGTAGATGACCCTGGACTGAACTGTGTGCCGGATGTCTCACGATTGGAGAGACTGGGGCGGATACACCTGGCGCCAAGGGGATATTATGAGTTATAAGGCGTGGCGTGAATGTCCTTGGGGAATATCCAGGAAGGTAACCAGGATTACCAAAACGCAACGGTGGAAGAAGATCGTTTGGGATTCTTGGACTACGCGGTACCATACTATGGCGACGACTTTCATGGTGGCCAGCTTTCATTTCTTCTATCGAGCGCCGTTCACTTCGTAAAAACGGACTTACTGGATTCACAGATTTGCCAGTGGATATTTTTAACACTTCTGTCTCTTTGCTGCTTTCTTCGTTGTTTTGTCTTATCTCGTCGTTCCCTTCTCCATCCGATTTGATTTCAATAACTCTTTCTTTTTCTTCTGTCTTTCCTTGGGTGACACTCAAAAGCCTCTCATCAACGACAATTTCAAGGTTATTATCGTCGCTGTCTTGGCCTCCTTTTATTTTTTGAAATCTAATCTCCTCGCCAGTTCTTTCTGTGTGAGCCAACGAAAAATCTTTCTTTTCTTCACTGAGTTTGTTATCGTCCCTAGAATCTCCCCTCGACCGTTTGTCTTCGAAAGTGTTTTGTGAAATATCCGAGACTTGGAGTAAGAGAGAAGATTTATCTAATTCCTCACTTTCTTCGCACGGTGAAGCCGATACTAAGGTCGGTGAAAACTTCTTTAGCTCTGGGGATAGATTATTTAGCCTTTGAGGCGAGTTTCTTTCCGATTTCACTGGAGATAATAACTTAAATGTTGGTGATGCAGCATCGTTTGAATTTCTCTCCACAGTTTTTTCATCTTTGGTGAATTCATTGTCAAAGTCTGCAATGTGTTCACTCAATAGTAAGTCTTGTTCTGGTTTAGTTTTGGTGTACGCTTCACTGTGGATGAAGTCTTCTTCATGTTTGTCTTCTGAGACAGGATTTGTTGTCGATATTTCAAGATTCTCGTGTTTAGCACTTAACGTTACTTCCCCTTCGGGGTCGTTAAGAACGTCATCTGAGGTCATCTTCGTGCTTTTTCCTCCAGCACCACTTGAACCACAAGTGTTCGACGGCAGCTTATTCTCATTAACTAAACGTTCTAGAAGCCAATTATGACGAGGAAGATCACTCCGTACCCTGTTCTGAGCGATAACGTTCTGGACTTCAACGTCACGATCTTTTTTACCTCCTCCTTCGTGCGTTCCTGAATGTGGTCTCGGCTTCCCTCGTTCTTTACTTCCCCCTTCGTCCACCTCAAGTGTTTCGTTGTCATTATGGGAAGTAGTTTGTTGTTCAAGGCTACTTGATCCTGTGGACTCTTTCAAGGACTCCTTATCCGTTCTACAAGAACCACTCCTCCCACTACTTCCCTCTTTTGTCTTTCGTGACTTGCTTTCGTGAAAGGAACTTTTACTCTCGCAACCATCTTGGCCATTTTCAGAATTAGTTTTCCCTCCAGAAGATCTTTTGTGCGCTCTGTGTACACTCTTTCCGTGCGAGGTTTTTTTCGGTCTTCCTCTGCCAAGTCGTTCTTTATTCATTTCTTCATGATATCCTGTCAAATCATCAGATCTGCCAATCACTTCAACTTTCTCACTTGTAAAAACCTTCTTGTTACCACTAGCGCCATCTGTCGACTCCTCTGTCAGTTCGACCGCAAAACTTGAAGGTAAAAAACTCCCAGGGCTGGGTTCATTCGTATTTCTATCGCATTCCGCGTTCCGAGAGCTCGAATGTTGACATTGTGTGTCAGATATTTCTTCAATCAATCCACATACGTCTTTTATTTTACTTCCTCCTTGAGAACTGTTTGTTTCCTCCTGGGTTTCCTCACCATCGCAACTACAAGCGTCCAATTGTGCTACAGAATCTTTATTTTCATGGTGATTAACGAGGAGTTCAATTATCCCTGAATTTAATGCTTTCTGAGTAACGCAATTTTCGTTTAAACCAGAGTCCTCGGGCTCCATGTACGGTGAAGTGTTATTATTTTTATTACTAACCGCTGACCCTACTTTCTCGCGGGAGTTTTCCGAGTTCTCGCCTGGATAAGCCGCGTTCCATTCATGATTGCGGGCGTACAATCGTCTATCGTGTGTCCCAGGTTCTTCGGTATCTAAATCTTTCTTGTCGTCGTCTGTCGTCGCATCTTCGCCCTTAGATCGTGGTAAATCACGTGTCAATAACTGGTTGTGTTCTCTTCGTAGTTCTTGTCCTCGCTCCATGTCCTCCTTCAATTTCTTTCTTTGTCTTTCCAGGTCTTGTGTCAGTCTTTGTTTCTCACGTGGTCCATCCTTCCCAAGGATCTTTGTTTTATTTGAGTCTACTCTCTCCGACCCTCTTGTCCCGTCGTGTGGTGAAGTGTACCCATTATCCCAGACATCCTGCGTTATCCTTTCCTGATGTTCCGCAATACGACGTCTCTTAGATAACGCCTCCATTTGACGGTAGTGTAGTCGCTCGCTGCTCCCCCCGTAGCTGTCCGAGTACGGATAAAACTCGTTTCTAGGACTGGTGCCTAGTCGGCGATCCACTACTCCACGACGGCTCATAACCCGATGGTCACCCAACACGTGTCTAGCACGTGATCTGCTCGTCTCCATTCTGTGTCCTGGGTAGGAGGAGTCGTAGTAATCTCCCATAACACTCCTCACTCTCTCAGTTCTGTCGTTGTGCTCGAAATCAGTTTTATTTGGACTGTAATGGTTGTCCTAAATGAAAACAAAACAAACAAACATTGTTTTACATCCTGTATCAAACAACACCGCTGCCAAACGTTTTGGGCATGTGCGACGTCCGAGCTCGGCCTCGGAAAAAAAGCGGGACAACACTGAAATATTTGGATTTTGGACTGGTCCGACACAAAAGTTAATTATAAGCATACTACCAAAAAGATAAGGTAGGTAATGTGTGCATGGCTTCCTTGTCAATATTGTAACATATTCTCAATTTACCCCTTCGTAATTTTCTTTACCCTTTTTTTAAAACACAAATGAATAGTCGAGTCTTACTTAGTCTTCACTGTCTGGTTGATGTCGCCACGCTAGTTCCCACTTCTCTTGCAATGTTTACTCAGCGAATTCACACGCAAACGTTTGGCAACGGTGTTGTATCAAACAACTTTATTATGAATTATAAAATAAGGTGCCCTCTACGCACGCTCTGATTGGCTGGGCTCCGTGAATTTATAAGAGAACAGAGATCATGAATGACGTAAAATGGCGTAGAATGGCCGCCAAATTCCTAAATTACCTCACTTTTAGTTTGATTTTTCCTCTTATTTTATAAAAACAAATAAAACATACCGCTCCTGTGTATATGTACTCTTATAACGGTACGTTTGACGTCAATTGAATATTTGAACACGAAAGAAGTGTAACTTTACTCAACTTCTTTCGTGTTCAAATGACGTCAAACGTGCCTTTATAAGAGTACATACGCACGTAGCCTGCGAGCCCAGACGTATTTGCCCGCCCTCGTTGCCTAATACGCACGGAGCTTTATGTTTTATTTGTTAAAAGTACAATGCTGTGTAGGCAGTGTTTTAGATAGAGCAAAGTGAAAAGGCGGTAAACTGCTGAGATTAGTTTTGATAATGAAATACTGACGTTTCAAGCAGAGCCCTTTATCAGAGTAAAACGTGATTTTTCAATCAATTTGTAATATTTCCGTGATGTTTATTAATCTGTGACCTTGAGAAGATTGCTTCATGTTGACCAAATGCATATGACGTTCATTACATTATTTCCGGTGTTTGTGACGTTGTAGTTTATATTGAGGTTTGTGAATGTAATCAAATTAAAATATCTGATGCACTTTGGTCTTTGGAAAGCTACTCCTGCAGACAACACCTTCATAACATGTATTCTTTCCTGTTCAAGTGATACACAATGTTCTTTATATAGGGGGGGTGAACAAACCTCCCTACTTCGTGGAGTTCAGATTAAAATTTCACCTGGCCGCATGTGAGAAGAGTGCCTCTTGTTTGACAATACCAAAGACCACATATTTCCTCCGAGTACTCACTACTCAGGCTCTTTGTCTAGTAACACTATATTTATTTATTTATTTGATCAACAACATCAATACCAGCTTTGGTATATAGGATACAAACGTGACACTAACTACAACTACATGACATACATATTACATATATATAAAGTTAATCTCTATTATCTACGTTAAGTTATCAAAAATTGTTAAAACATCGAAACAGTATTTCCCTGCCAAAGCCATAACTGTTCTGTCTTGCATAGGCATAAGGTACATAAAAATATCTTGGGAATTAAACAATTCGAATGAACTATTTACTTTATATAGGTTATCAATAAAATTTACTCTGAGATCGGCGAACTTTGTGTTTGTACATGACGTTAAAAAGTGTTCTTCATTCCCGATCTCGTTAAGATCGCAATCTTTACATAGTCTATTACTGTATGAAACATTGCTGTATCGACCAGTTTCAAGAGGTAATCTATGAGCTGAAATCCTTAATTTTGTGACAGCTTGACGGTGTTTGAAATTGTGAATTTCAGAAAGATATTTTTCACAACCAAAGTTAGTTTTCAGTTTTTTTGAAAATTCTTAACTTGACTAATGAGGAACGGCCCTCTATGGAGAACGGTTTGGATATGACTGATTGGGTTATCCAGTATAAATAAAGTTAGTTTACTTAGCTTTACTCCGGTTTCCTCGTGTAGTAACACTGCATGGTCCTTACTGTACCTCCAGGGAGAACAATTTATGTACAATTGAGAGGGTTATCCAGTATAAATAAAGTTAGTTTAATATGCAGCAGAAGTGTCTGTTTCATTTAGTTCTATAAAATAAGCGACGTGAATATTTCTGAAACTTGCCAACGACTTGATGCTAAAAGAGGTCTGCAAGCTTCTCTTAAATCTTGTTATTCCAACGTTGGGGTCCAACAAATCGGAGAGTATCAACTGTCAGCTTAAAATCCGAAATAGTATGAAGAGACACGCAAGATAGCAGAAGTTCACGCAGAATATTATCAGATTATAATTTCTACACCATTTAAATCCTAGATTTTTCTCATTAATTAGGTGTTGATACTGAATATCTTGGCCGAAATATAATGTGATAAACTAAAGTAAGATATCCACTTTAAAAAAATTAACGCGAACGTTTTTCATCTACTTGACCATCTGCAGGTGTAAAACGAAGGGGAATAGCCGTAAGTGCTTCTAGAAAAGACGCTGGAAAAGATTTTACACAAACTTGTGCGGGCAATTTCAGTTCGTGGTAGTTTTATTGCAGGCGCGCCAGACACTTGTAACATCCCTTTCCTAGTAGTGTAAAGCCTAATTAACTGTGTGCCTATAGTATGATTGTATTTTACTCTGTCTAAAGGCCGATTTAGACGGCACAGGTTGTACAAGAGTTGTGAGCAAGTAGTAAGAACAATGACTGACTATTGTAGAACAATGGTTGAGTATTATAGAACAATGACTGAGTATTGTAGAACAATGGCTGAGTATTGTAGAACAATGACTGAGTATTGTAGAACAATGGTTGAGTATTGTAGAACAATGGTTGAGTATTGTAGAACAATGGCTGAGTATTGTAGAACAATGACTGAGTATTGTAGAACAATGACTGAGTATTGTAGAACAATGGTAGAACAATGGTTGAGTATTGTAGAACAATGGCTGAGTATTGTAGAACAATGACTGAGTATTGTAGAACAATGGTTGAGTATTATAGAACAATGGCTGAGTATTGTAGAACAATGACTGAGTATTGTAGAACAATGGTTGAGTATTGTAGAACAATGACTGAATATTGTAGAACAATGGTTGAGTATTGTAGAACAATGACTGAATATTGTAGAACAATGGATGAGTATTGTAGAACAATGGCTGAGTACTGTAGAACAATAGCTGAGTATTGTAGAACAATGGTTGAGTACTGTAGAACAATGGTTGAGTACTGTAGAACAATGGCTGAGTATTATAGAACAATGGTTGAGTATTGTAGAACAATGGTTGAGTATTGTAGAACAATGACTGAATATTGTAGAACAATGGTTGAGTATTGTAGAACAATGGTTGAGTATTGTAGAACAATGGTTGAGTATTGTAGAACAATGGCTGAGTATTGTAGAACAATGGCTGATTATTGTAGAACAATGTCTGAGTATTGTAGAACAATGGTTGAGTACTGTAGAACAATGACTGAGCATTGTAGAACAATGGCTGAGTATTGTGGAACAATGACTGAGTATTGTAGAACAATGACTGAGTATTGTAGAACAATGGCTGAGTATTGTAGAACAATGGTTGAGTATTGTAGAACAATGGTTGAGTATTGTAGAACAATGGCTGAGTATTGTAGAACAATGGTTGAGTATTGTAGAACAATGGTTGAGTATTGTAGAACAATGGTTGAGTATTGTAGAACAATGGTTGAGTATTGTAGAACAATGGCTGAGTATTGTAGAACAATGGTTGAGTACTGTAGAACAATGGTTGAGTACTGTAGAACAATGGCTGAGTATTATAGAACAATGGCTGAATATTGTAGAACAATAGTTGAGTATTGTAGAACAATGGTTGAGTATTGTAGAACAATGGCTGAGTATTATAGAACAATGGCTGAATATTGTAGAACAATGGCTGAGTATTGCAAAACAATAGCTGAGTATTGTAGAAGAATGGTTGAGTATCGTAGAACAATGACTGAGTATTGTAGAACAATGGCTGAGTATTGTAGAACAATGGTGAGTATTATAGAACAATGACTAAGTATTGTAGAACAATGGATGAGTATTATAGAACATTAGCTGAGTATTGTAGAACAATGACTGAGTATTGTAGAACAATGGTGAGTATTATAGAACAATGACTAAGTATTGTAGAACAATGGATGAGTATTATAGAACATTAGCTGAGTATTGTAGAACAATGACTGAGTATTATAGAACAATGGCTGAGTATTGTAGAACAATGGCTGAGTATTGTGGAACAATGACTGAGTATTGTGGAACAATGACTGAGTATTGTAGAACAATGACTGAGTATTGTAGAACAATGGCTGAGTATTGTGGAACAATGACTGAGTATTGTAGAACAATGACTGAGTATTGTAGAACAATGGTTGAGTACTGTAGAACAATGACTGAGTATTGTCTGAGTATTGTGGAACAATGACTGAGTATTGTAGAACAATGACTGAGTATTGTAGAACAATGGCTGAGTATTGTAGAACAATGGTTGAGTATTGTAGAACAATGGTTGAGTATTGTAGAACAAGGGCTGAGTATTGTAGAACAATGGTTGAGTATTGTAGAACAATGGTTGAGTATTGTAGAACAATGGTTGAGTATTGTAGAACAATGGTTGAGTATTGTAGAACAATGGCTGAGTATTGTAGAACAATGGTTGAGTACTGTAGAACAATGGTTGAGTACTGTAGAACAATGGCTGAGTATTATAGAACAATGGCTGAATATTGTAGAACAATGGTTGAGTATTGTAGAACAATGGTTGAGTATTGTAGAACAATGGCTGAGTATTATAGAACAATGGCTGAATATTGTAGAACAATGGCTGAGTTTTGCAAAACAATAGCTGAGTATTGTAGAAGAATGGTTGAGTATCGTAGAACAATGACTGAGTATTGTAGAACAATGGCGGAGTATTGTAGAACAATGGTGAGTATTATAGAACAATGACTAAGTATTGTAGAACAATGGATGAGTATTATAGAACATTAGCTGAGTATTGTAGAACAATGACTGAGTATTGTAGAACAATGGTGAGTATTATAGAACAATGACTAAGTATTGTAGAACAATGGATGAGTATTATAGAACATTAGCTGAGTATTGTAGAACAATGACTGAGTATTGTAGAACAATGGCTGAGTATTATAGAACATTACCTGAGTATTGTAGAACAATGGCTGAGTATTGTAGAACAATGGCTGAGTATTGTAGAACAATGGCTGAGTATTATAGAACATTAGCTGAGTATTGTTTTGAGCACTGACTTGCAGGTCAAAATGCACAATGGTGATTGGTCAGTCTAAGCCATTGCTAAGTCAGAAAATATATTTAGTATATTTTTTTATAAATTAGTTCTTTAGTCTTTATGCTCAGATAGTCTTTGATATTTCGTCTCATCACTACCTTCCTGTTGAAGGCTGCAGTCTGGCAGCCGAAAGCTCGTTAATAAACAAATATTTTGGTCAGAGAACGTCTATTTTTATACTCATTATGTATAATCCTGACCGCGCTTCTTCAATTTTTTCAGTTTCCATTATCTTTTTACATGTTAAGTTGCATGTTTGTCTAATCTAAATCTATGAGACTTTCTAACACTGCGTGGAGACATATAGATTGATAAATGCTCCGTAATTACATGGTATATATATTGCCTTGGAGTAAACTCACTCTCAAGTCAATGTTCAATCCTATAAAGACCTTCAGTGGCCTTGATAGAGGTTCAAGTAGGATAAAAGAAGTGGTTCTTACTATTGTCGTAATCAGCGGGTTGGATTACTAACGAGGGCAAAGTCTATTTGAGCTCTGTTACACGCTGAAAGAGTTTTCGTATACAACTTGTCTCGAAACGCCAAAGGCGAAATGCAAATGTATTTGCGGCTCTTCAGTGTTTTCAAGAAGGCGCTTTGACTTGATGTGACTTGATGGTCGTGTATATATTAATGATAATTTGAATCTACTTAGAAAAGGTTCATTTATTGTATCCGACTTTCAACGTTTTTCAAGATGGCTTTTTTTTTCACACGTGTTTTCACGTATGGCTTTCCTCCCCTAGACGAGTAAAATCGTCTGACGTTAGACAGAATAAAAAGATGAAGTTGTTCCACAACAACAACAATGCGAATTAAAGGGTTAAACCCCCGACACTTTTCAAGTTAGGGTTAGGGTTCCCCGGGAAATCCACATTTTTGAGATTAGGGTTAGGGGGTTCGGGGGGGGGGGGGGGGGAAGGGTTTCATTAATAACCTCTTTATTAAAAAAACATGCACATGTATGATGAAATGCATCATACACGCGTGTTGGGTTGTATGTTATATATCATCATACGGAACGAGAGATTGGGTTGCGAAATACGGGCTGACCCGTATTAGCTACGCATGCGTAGAACGAATATCTTGCGTGTAAACGTCATCAATACACGGCGACAGGAGCGAGGACACCCCGAGCTCAAAGTCAAACATCTCCGCTCAAAATCGTCGCTCGACCATAATTCTTCAACGAGCGCATAGCACGAAGGTTGGGCTTGCCATAGAATACGGTTTGTTGACAACTCGTGGAATTTTTGCGATGTACGAACCCATTACCCTTCTCAAATTCATCAGTTTCAAATGTCCTCAGAACTCACTTGAGCCAGCACGCACGTGGACTGCGAACTGCCCCATGGAAGTGGCCGATTTTCTATACGATTTCCGATCGTGTGGAGCCAGGCGTCGATCGTGTGGAGCCAGGCGTTGAAGGACAATCAAGGGCTTTGGCTTAAAACATTAGTATACCTCGTTTTCTTGACAGTTCAAACTCTTAAGATATATATTTTATACATCGTAACACACTACCTACACAGCACTCTACTTTTATATTACTCCGTGATTTACTCTGATGAAGTACGGGAAGCACGTGTGCTGTTAGGGCGCTGCCTCTCACCGCTGTAGTTAAGCCCAGTTGGACGGGGTTAGTACTTGGATGGGTGACCGTCTGGGAATAACCCTGTTCTCGAACTTGAATTTCATGTGAGTAGAGTTTAGTTGGTCTCTCCTGTGCTTCGAGGGTTTTTCGCAGGGTTCTGCGGTTTTCCTCCCTCCGTAAAATCAACACTTAAGTCTTAGCTTATGTCGTGCACTTTAATCATGAGCCTCTGGCTCGGATGATTGGGCAACCACATCCTGTGTTTAACGACGTTAAATAAATCATTACTCATTGCAAGAACTTTGGCTCAAAACGTCAGTATCTAAAATCTCACCCTGCAGTTCGCCACCTTTAAGATTTTTTATAAAGCAGGAAATCTGGATTGTATTTAATTTTCTATGCAGTCTGGAAGCTTTGGAAGCTTGCTTCTAGTTGGGAAATTGTGGATTCCAGATTTCCTGGAATTTTAATTCCTGCATTTTATGAATTTTCGTAAAATTAATTAATATAAACGTAGAGTGGTGTATAGGCCATTGTGTTACAATGTATAGAAATATGTTTTTAAGTCTATTGTTTTTTACGTGAACAAAAATAGAAATGCTTGAAAACATATTTCATTTATAGAAAAGGGAGTTTCTTGACCCCCTGGTCTTCTTGGAGTCGCCGCGCCCTTGCCCTTCCTGTCATCTGAGAACATTCACGAAGACTTTCAAATTCTTTCTGTAATGTCCGACGTCAAGTAGTGTTCTCAAGCAAAGGAATTTATATACATATTTCAGAGGCATTAGCTGGACTTAGAAGATGAAGGACGACTTGTTATTTCAAAGCTATTGGAATATATTTGAAACATTTCGGCACGTTGTACGTTACGGGGAATTAAATCTCCAAAACACTGGTTTTCAGTAAGCAAATAAACACTTTTGAATAAGCCAGACCATGCATTACTGTCGCTATGTAATGAAGCTCAGATCTGCATTATAAAACTTTCTATGCAGAAAAAATGTAATTTCTTACGGTTTAAACAAACAATCGAGATACAGTTTAGTGGATTATTAATCGGCTTATAAAGAAAGACTTTTTTCATATTTTCTATACGCTTTGTGTCTTCTTACGAGTTGGATCTAATCGAAGCTATACCTACACGGGTTGGACAACAAAAGTGGCCATCATTAAAAATATGGTTAACGTGGAATAACTATTATTCGAGAAAAGAAAAATATGTAAAGTGATATATTTTAGAATGCATGCGTCAATATCTGCTCAAATATGATACCCAATTCTAATTTTGTTATTGGTTTAAAAATACATTAACTTTGAAAGCATGCCGCGCTGTGAAGCGGTAGTGAAATCAAGTGAAATGGCAACAAAATATCTAACTATTTTGCTGTTTACAACACTTTCATAGTAAACAACTCCATTAATCATTTTGAAGACCAATTGGAATAAGTCGAGCTAAGATTCATTTCATTTCTTACAAGATTGAAAATCATGAAAAATGTTTTTAAATTAAAATCAATGGATGAAATTAGAATTTGATTTCATATTTGAGCAGATCTTGACGCATGCATTATAAAAATATATAACATTACATATTTTTCTGTACTGTAATAAAAGTTATACAATGCACATAAATCATACTTTCAATGATGGCCATTTTTTTTGTGCAATCGAGAAAGAATCTTCTTCTAAGAAGAGAGGAAGTGTTTGGTGTCGATGATCACTCAGGAAATGCCGGAAATGGGACGAAGGAAGAGTATTCCAAACAGCTGGTGCAATATATACGATGTATGGGACTTTCTCTTTCATTATTTTGACACCATGCGCCGTGGGTTGTGGTTTCGCCGCAGCGTTATCCACGCAGGTGTGGTGGTGTTCTGGGGTGATTTCCAAGAGAGACTGACGTTGGCAAGTGGTTTTAAATGGAGTTCTTGCTCCACAAAACGTGCTCTTGTTCCCACCGTCATTTCTCATTCCCCCAAACGTTCACTCGTCTTGTTTCTATATAGTTCAAATTACTCCACGCACGTAAGACGTTTTCTATTTCTTAAAGTGTATATGAAATGAAAATTAAGTTTGTCTAATTTGAAAGAACTCTTGATATTGTAAAGTAACATCTTCTACAGTTTTCCGTATCTTCATTCTTGAGATATTACTATTTGTTTGATATGTAAATGAGCACACTGCATACGTCACATTGTATAATGAGTTGTTGGAAAATTAGGAATATTGTTGAAGTTATCGAACAAAGTCACACGAAACTGGGCATGTAGGTGTATTTCTCTCATGACTTTAAACAAACACAGGTTCAAGCGATTTTACAGATTAATATAATGATATGCACGATTTCTCAGTAACTCATTATACAATGTGACGTATGCAGTGTGATCATTTACATATCAAACTAATAGTAAGATCTCAAGAACGAAGTAAGATATGGAAAATCTATAGAAGACGTTACTTTACAATATCAAGAGTTCTTTAAACAAACTTAATTTTCATTTCATACACACTTTAAAGAGAACCCCTGCATTCTAGCCGATTTCCTCTCACGATTTCAAATATTGTTGCAGTATTGTGAAATTAAATTATGGTTGAGCACTTTTCAATTTCTGTACGTGGAATAAAAATGGAACCCTTTTCTCTTGCGGAAAGATACATATTGACATATTGTCTATGCATCAATAAAACCACTTGGACGTTATCTTATCCTTATAGTCGCTTTATAAGGTATCATTGCTTATAAAATTAAAGTGACGTAAAACATATGAAACGTAAAATAAAACACAATCCGAAGATAGCCTGCGCCGCAGACCGAAGACCAACATCTTGAAAACCCAAGATATGGATTAAGACCTTGTCTGATGATATGGATTATTCTTAATCCATATCTTGGGTTTTCAAGATGTTCGCCTTCGGATTGTGTTTTATTTTATATTTCTCTAAATTGTCGGCTGGCCTTGGCTTTTACATATGAAACGTTAACTATATTTTTTAGCATCAAAACGTCGTTTAACTGCTACTTTTTATGCATGCGTTCACATATGTGGTTAGAGTCGAGAGAGTTGTGGTCAAACATAAGCGGAATAATTAGGTCATGCCAAGAGTTGTCTGATGGTTTAGCTGTCATCAGTGCGCTCTTAAGTCAGGTCATAAAGGCCAGTATATTTACCACAGTATTACCAGAGTATATCAAATAACTCAAATTCTAACTAGAGATCAGCTGAGTATACTATGCAGCCAAAATGTACAATATACATTTGGTAAACATTTTTGTACAATATATATTTAAGAGGAAGAGATGTACTTCGCGTGAAGGATAGTTGAGGCTATCCAAAAGAACAACCGTGTAAATACTTTGTTCAATTTAATATTGCAACTCACGCGAAGTAACCAGTTCTGTGCGTGTTGATTCTCGCCCAGAATATGCACACCAGCAGGAAATTAGGATGGGTTTTCAAAAACAATGTACCAACGACACCAACAAACAGACAAAGCCAGCCCCGTCCGAGTTCCCTCGCCTCCCTGTGCACTGTAATCGCGAGATATGATTATAATCGTCCATGAATAAAGAAACTGTAGCTTTCCATTAAGAAAGTCCAAGCTGTATATAACAGAGAATTGTTGCTTTTTCCTCCAACGACAGTCCAACCGAGAAACGACTACACTGATTCTATATAACTAACCTTTCAAGTCGGTAGAACAAAAGTTTTATTAACTCACCCCATTGGAGTACTCGCCTGATTCGGCATCCTGACGGTACAGGGTCATGATGATGAGCGCTAGAAATCTTTTACAGAAGTGAAAGTAGACATTCTTTTATCATAACGTAAGCTATCCAGTCAATTCTTTATCCCCTCAAAGCCTTTTATGGTTGGCTTTATGAGGCAAAAAAACTCGGCAAAGACATGCCGTGTTTATATCATCAGACATTAAACACTTGAACATTAGTAAGTGCCACAAAGAACCTTGTTTCCGTTGAAAAGGGAGGCTTTATATCAAGGCAATAATGAGTTCCTGTTTATGACGTCAATTGTGAACACCGATATATAAAATAAAGGAAAATTGGTATATAAGTTTATATAATTGTTCTATTTTGGTTTGTCTATCTTGTATAAAATATGCTTTTATATTTTGCCGAAAAATGTCATGGAAATCTGATAAGCCACAAACAAGACAACTTTAGACTCGTAAGGATCCATTTCCAAAATATCTTTTGGGTTTTTTTCTTTATTTATTCCCTGCTTTTTGTTGTGAGTTTTATATTTTAATCATTTGTATGTAGGTTTGTTTTTCATCATTTCTACGATACTGTATCATGCCAATATTGTGTTCAGCACAACTTATAAAGATCACGCAAATTAAACGCATGATGTGTGACGGAATTATCAGATAAGTGTTAAAAGATGGCACCATAGGATACTAGATGGACTTTTAGATGAGAAAACCTTTACTGAAATTAATTAAATACTCATTTGATTAATCTTTCATCATCTGTTTTTTTCTGACTTATGATAATCCTCCAAGGAGGCCAAGATTGATGTAGACAATATGTCCACAGATGACATGTACTTAAGGTTTTCATTTCCCGTTTTAATACTGCACTGAAAGGCTGAAGCGAAAAGCAGGGGTGGACGGATGACACAAGTGGTTAGTTCCGTTCTATCTTATACACGCCCGCATCTACAAACGAACAACCACTTGAGATGAAATTATAACAAAACACGTGTTTCCCTCTGTTATTTCGCTTTTTTATATTTTGTTTTATTATGTTGGTTCACGAGGACGTCTGTAAAATGTGGAATATATCTCCTTAATAAATATTATTTAATTTTTTCAATGCTTTTATATTAATATTGTTGTTATTTCTTATTGGATTTATCTAATCCCGATATGGCAAAATAATTAAGTCAGGAATTCAATATTGGGCGAGACCGAAGATCGAGACTAATATTGGAATTTGAGATTCAAACATTTTAAATATTTATTACTGTACACCAAACCAATAATCCTGCGACTGACAAATGAACACCTTGTGTGACCTGTCCAAAGATTGTTGTCCAACTGTTTTACATCGCAAAATATTGGACTGGCACGTGACGCTAATCTAGACATTCGATTGGATGATTATTTGTGAGGGTAAAATAATATGCGATGCGATATTATATGTATATAGTGTATTATTATTAGAATCAGAATTAGAATTAGAATTAGAATTAGAATTAGAATTAGAATTAGAATTAGAATTAGAATTAGAATTAGAATTAGAATTAGAATTAGAATTAGAGTCAACAATAGCTTTGATATAAGGTGACGACAAAGTCTGAGCATACACGGAAAATGTCAGACAAATTTTAAAACAACAAATTAGAATACCTAACACCTATATCTGTTTTAGTTTCATAAGGGATCTTTATCAAATGACGACATACTGTGTGACGTTACTACATTACGTCAAAAAACGAAAAAAAAAGCCTGTTCGCGTAAAATGGGTTGTAGTTTCTTTCCAAGAGACCCAATATGACGTAAATAAAAAAAAAGACACTGGAAGTTGGCCACAAAAATCCGACTATATTACCGATTAAGAGGAAGTATTTGCCTGTGGACGGAGAGGAAATGTTTTCTTTAAATAACAGACTGACCAAACAGTGAATTATTCTTCCGGATTTTATTGTATGTCAGGTTTCTTGATATCGAGAACCTGATTTAGTTCAGTAAAACGATACGTTTTTAACAACATTTTATACATAATACCTCAACTAACTTTATTTATACTGGATAACTCTCTGTCTAGAGGTCCAGTAAGGGCCATCCCTCCTTGGTCCAGTGTTATACCACAGGAGGAAACTGAAGTAAACTAAACTAACTTTATTTATATACTGGATAACCCTATGAGTCATATCTAAACTGTTCTCTCTATATAGAGGTCCAGTAAGAGCTATCCCTCATTGGTCCAGTGTTACCACAGGAGGAAAATAGATGGAAATATCTGTAATTAAAGCGTTCACCAAAATGTGAAGAGGTTTGAATGCTATGCTAAACCCAGGCGAACAACGTTGTACCTTCGGAATAATATTGTACTACACTCCATTAAAAATATTGTCTTTCTTTATCAATAATCAAAAATAAACCGCCAAAAAAAATAAAATCCCCTGCGGGGAAAATTTGGTAAATCATGGTTAAATGCCTTGGGCTCTTCCCGAATCAGTAAAACATATATATTCCGCGTCGTGGGTATAACCGCAGACAAAACTGTATGTAAGTGAAAAGTTGAAACTGAAAGCCTTTAATCAGAGTAAAATGTTTACTGTTGGTTGACGCATTCACTATACTAGAAACCGAAACGTGTTCTAAGAACACCCATTTTTATCCCCTGTATCAACACGCTAAGTTTTCTAGTATAGCCATGCAATAGTACAGAGCATGTGACGAGATACCGAGTTCATGGACAAAGGAGGTTATAATTACGTCCCATGATCTTGTCTTTTGATTATGTATAAATATATATATAAAAGAACGTTTTATTTCTAGACACATGCACGCATCTTTCTTTTTCGTTGGCACAGGCAAGCTGTTGTAGGTATTAAATTTAATTCTAAATAGATTTAGAGTGCACTCTATATAAAATAACCCGCTTTTCCTTGCGTTATATTAGATAAATTATTCCCGATGACTCACAGTTACTGAATGTATACATAATCCAATGAGGAACAGTAATATTTCAATTACTCAGTTTTATAGTGACGACCTGGGGGTGAAAATCCTTCTTTAGAATAAACCAGAGGGCAAAATTAAGAGTGTTTTTTGTATGTACAGATATTAATAAATCACTAAATGTATTGATAGATAACAATTGTACAAGAAACTCGCGTATATATGTGTTTAACGTCGGCGATACAACGGATGAATTGGTTGCCTTGCTGTGCATCGAGCGTGTACAAGAGGTCTGTTTATCGATCTGATGCAGTAAATGTAAAGCATTATTATACAAGTGCATGTATGTAGCTATATGTACTATGAAGGCTTTCCTCGGACAAATTTCTGAGTATTCGGCCGGCAGTACGCGAGAATCAAGCTTGTAAATTTTGGATCGTCGGTGGGACGCTCAATCTTTGAACTGCCACCGATGATCGCAGGGTGCAGGTTATAGCAGTCTGAGATTCACTCCGAATAATTCCTGAGTAAAACTATAGTTTTGAAGCACCTCTTCGCAGCAATATCGCATTTGTTAGCTAGCATGCAGGCATATAACTATAAGGCATATTTCAGCGCTGTACTCATTGTTAAAAATTTTTGAACGTAGGTTACAAAGTTACTGTTCAAGACTCAATTTCGACAATCCGATCTAGTGTCTTCATCAGGACTATACTATAGTCTGATCCATCACCTGGCTACGTTAGGGTTAATTTATAGGCTTCACTATCTTGCACCTATAGTCCATATGCCTTCCTTATTTCCGACAACGACTTAGTGCATTCGGCTGTAATTTTATAGTTAAGTTATAATTTTGATTTTTAAGTCGTAATAATCTTACCTTTGTTACCGCTCTGTGTTTCCTCGAGCTGGGATTAAAATTTCTCAGTTTGACTTCGAATGGATTTAACAAGTAGGGACACTCAATTCCATTTGAGCAATAAACGCACATCCATGGCGCATCTGGTTCGAGAGCGTTGTCTTCGATAAATGGTTGGTGGCATTTCTGATGATATCCTGGAGCAAAAATGAAAGTGCGAAAACAACCATGTTTATCATTTATCACAAACACATAGAACAATCTTTTTCGTACAATAAAACTATCGATTATCTTTTCTAACACCAAAACTTTCTGTTTGTTTCAGAGCGTCACATCAAACCCGGTCTGTAGTATGACTTCAAAGATGTCCAAAACTCATGCACTTATTTAAATTTACATTTGTCAAGCACTCACTCGCTTTCAAATCATTTCCATCTGGTAATCTAAAAATCAAGCCCCTGCCTTCTTCTTTATCGTACTCTAAACGTATCTCTTATCTAGCGACATATCTCAAGTCATTATCAATATTTTCAAAAATAAGAATGGGGTATAAATATGGTTTTGTATATATCTTATATTTCCTCGTTTTCGTCACTTCCTTTTCCGTATGTGTATATACCTCTTGAGTTTTTGCAAAATCTAAAAGCAAAATTGCTTTCGTTGTGATTCAGGTGTGTATAGAATTTGAACTTAGGCAGGTGTATAAAGGTGAGAATTAGGACTATGTTATATTAAGATGGAAATGTCTGGTTTGCTTGAGAAGCAATACGCTATCCGTCTTTGTTGATTGCTTGGTTGCTTTCTAATGTTGTGTGTTTGTCGTCACTATATAGCAGTTTACGTAAGAGAACAACGCCAATAACTCCTCGGATGTTAAACGAACCGCTTGGATTGTTTTTGAGAAGTTATCCGCAGGCGCGCAATGCTGCATGGATCTTGCTTACTATGTACATATACATCTGTACCAGGAGTACCGTGAGGGGGCGGCCTTTGCGCATGTGTTAGGGGTCTTAATCATATGTCGGAAGCCTTCCTTGCATAATTAAGGGGGTCTTAACTCATTTGTCAGGGCCTTGTCTCACGCGTCAGGGGCCTTCTATAATGTGTCTAGAGCCTTTGCGCACGTGTCAAGGCGGGTTCTTAGCTCATGTGTCGTGGAGGGGCCTTTGCGTATGTACCAAGGGCCTTGTCTTATGTATCAGGGGCCTTGCCTAATGTGATCAGGGGCTTTGCCTAATGTACCAGGGGCCTTGTAATGTCTAATCTGTGGCCTTGCCTATAATGTATATACCAGGGGCCTTGCCTAATGTATCAGGAGCCTTAGGTCATGTGTCGGTAAATTCTCTAGCCAGCCCCTCGTTCCCTAGACTTGGATCAAGTCTGTCTCTCTATGTGGAGACAAGGGGTCGAGCGCGCCGCGAAGCGATGCGAGCGCTATATCTAAAGTTGTGACTCCCTCCCTGTTGATTACATCTTCCCGCGTGAACACCATTAACTCGTTCCTGTCCGGGGGCTTCCCCAGAGGTGAATAAAATCGTCTGGCGTTGGCCAGAATAAAATACTAAAGACCAATTCGGACAGGAAAGAGCTAATAATAAAACATGTCCTTCAACTTGATAAAGTTTGGCCAGCCGAGTATGTGAGAAGTAATCCAAGAATAAAACAACGCTTCTGTAAAGTCTATACAGAATTTATGTCGCGTTACTGATGAATTTAATAAATACTCTAGTCTCTACGCCAAAAAGAAGGGTTGTAAGTATGAAACATGACAAGTGTATGGGCGGGAAAAGTGTATGGGCGGGCTTAAACTGGAATAGTTTGGGGCGGCCGAAGAACATGCATGTTTTGTTAACGGGTGTTGGCAGGTAGATGCAAGCGACGCTGTACTTCGTTATGTTCAATGTGTTTCGTAAATATAAATTAGGTAAAGCGGCTTTATTTAGTTGTACAATCGTTGCACAAAGTAGAGAACTCGATTTTACTTTATATCACAAACCTGCGTGGTTTATCGCGTGCATATGCTAACGTGTATGAACAGAACACCACTTTCATAATAGCGATTAATTTGAATATTCTTTTATGTGCATCTTAATAAGCCTTTCTCGCCTCGTTTGTGTATCTGTAATTCAAAGGAATCTTTGCTTCATAACGAGGCCAGAAAGCTTCATTTAGATGCACAGATAAAAGAATATTAAAAATAAAGGCATTTTATGAAAGTGGTCTATGCATGGCTTTGCCTTAAATGTACAACACATATAATTAGATTGACATAATTTCATAATTATAATATTTAACAAAGTTACAATTATATATTATATATATATATATATATATATATATATATATATATATATATATATATATATATATATATGCAGTATAATATAATATACAATGCATAATTCTAGTTATGTGTTATAAATAATAATTATAATTACAAACTAGCAATTATAACAATCGTTTGAACGTATCCTTCAGTGACATAACTGGTTAAAAACATATATTTATTGCAAATGCGGCCAATTCGTTACTGTTAAAATATACAAGAAGCTTTCGGGACGACCTCGTCAGAAACTGATGGACGAGGTATATATATATATATATATATATATATATATATATATATATATATATATATATATATATATATATATATATATATATATATATATATATTAAAATTATAAAATTATAACAATGTGAAAAAAAATACAGTTACATAAAATATTATAATTATTATATATATAATAACATAATTATTAACGACGATCTAATATAATTAAGTATAAAATATAATAATACTATAATTATATGCAATTGATTATCACCATTATAAAATATAATTATAACGAAAACATACAGTTATATATAATAACATAATTATTAGCAACGCTCAAATATAATTAAGTATAAAATATAAGAATATTATAATCAGTATGCAATTGATTTGATATAAATATGCAGTAGCATCTGCAGTCTGCCGAACCAGACGGTGACGTCATGCTTTTTACGAATATTCATTTCGTAAAGATAAACAAAATTGAAAGAAAGAAAAACAATTACGTTTATAACTCTGACTACGAAGCAAATAAATAACGATGCCTTTCACTTTGCTTTTGCTTTTGCTCTGTGCATTTTCTGAGGCAGTTAGTGTTTTATTGCATTAAAAATGTGAGTTGGAAAATATTTTGTCCACCTGCCTAGCGTTTCTTATCATTTAAGCGTAACACTTTTTTTCCGTTGAAGACGAAGCCGGCTTTTCTTTGTTTCATTATTGGAAACCGAAAACTCTGCATGTCGTCTAACTAGGCACACCTGAAAGCCATCTCTATATATAGTATTGAGTTTATTCACCGCGAGAACTAATACTTTATCATATTGCGTTGTGTATTCTGCATGCAGCTTGCGTCTATTTGCGGTCATTTGTTAAATATGCATGAAACTTGTGAAGAGCTACACGTTCTTGCAAAATACTCCATCAGGCATCAAACATCACACCCTCATAGGAGTCAGTATGATTTCTAACCGTTAAAAGACCGTTATTCTTTTTTTTTGGATCTCCTTAACTCGATAAAGAAAGAACTACTGTGTATTTCAATCGTTGCTTTGCTGTATACTTGTTTATATCTAGATCTCGAAGAAGCGAGGGACGTAACGTTTTTAAATGAATATCTACATTACCTTATTCTTGCTAGGAGCTTTTACTGTGGGTTGTAAACGATGATTATGAAGCTCTAGTTCGCTGTACAGTTTGATCGAAAGTCGTTCTCGAACAATACACAGGCGGTGGTAAATGACCCAACCTTCACTTAAACTAAACACGTTGTCAACTGACTGGCTGGAGACAAGCTGCATCATGTTTACACCTGTTAAGGCCGCTATGTGTACTTATAATAATTTGATATGCGTACTTGTTTTCTCCTTTTTTCCCCTTATCTCACGTATAGTAATCATTAAAAATATATGGGACCCAAATAATCTTTTCGCAATATTGGAGCGGTTTTTTATAAGTCAGTTCTTAATTCGTTTTTGCTGTATATATGCGTTAAAACGTATTTGTGAAAAGAACAGCTGAAAAGACAGATGGACTTCGCGTCATCAATATTTATGATCTCATGGTTTGAGCAAACAATAATTTTCAACCACGTTTATAATTGCAGTCTCTTCAAAACAATTTCTTTATAGCATTGATCAACACAAACTATATACATAGATGATATTATTGGGCAGGTTTTAAATAATGAAATAATAGTAATCGATTGTCATCTATAGTTTATGCTTGTATATCTCGTGAAACCTGCCCCCAACTGATCTAAATAAACTGGACGGTGTATTTAGTAGCATTAATAAACTGGTGTAAAAAAAGCAAAGGTTCACACTATGCTGTACTTCAAAGACAGAATGTGGAGTATATATCATGCACACTGCATAAATATAAGTCTTTACGTCTGAATCAACTCAGGCTGTATTGCGCTGTTTGACTGCTTGACAAGACACTCATGCATGTCTGCATGGTCACCAGCAGCAACTGTGGGCAGCTGTTTAGTTTTCGCATATAGAACTCCTCTGCAGAACATTGTCTATAAATCGTTCGTTGCTTCCTTTTTTCCTCCCTCCTTTCGCTTCTTCCTTCTCTTTTTTTCTCCCTTCCTTCCTTAGCTGCGTGTGTGATGGCGAGTCATTAGCTACACACTGTGCATGTGAAGAAGGAAGAAAGTAACCTTTATATCAAGATGATTTTTAGTGAACTGAACTCTTCTGTTCTGTATGCCTCTCCTTAAATTAATTCTTTGGAACTTTGAAAAAGGCTATATGTCATTGACGAACTAACTATATTTAAATTATATATAAGAAACCCGTACGAGCTTGCCTGAAGCCTGGTATTTCCTTTCTCTAATACTATATCTATATATGGTCTCTCTCTCTCTCTCTCTCTCTCTCTCTCTCTCTCTCTCTCTCTCTCTCTCTCTCTCTCTCTCTCTCTCTCTCTCTCTCTCTCTCTCTCTCTCTCTCTCTCTCTCTCTCTCTCTCTCTCTCAACTTGCAACAAATAGCCTGTAACAGCACCTTAACCTTGCAACGCCATATAACCGTCAGTTTACTAATGTATAGGTGCTGTAATCAATCATGTGAATATAATTATATGCTTTGCCATATCTTGACGGCATATGGTTTAATTCTAAGCTTAAAAATTTAAACGAAAAAAAGCCGTAATAACCGCCAAGAATACAAGTGTATGACTTATTGTCTGAATGCATGTATATTTTGGTCTCGTATGATCCGTTTATATTCTAAACCAGCGTGAAGTATTTAAAAAAGCGGCTTAGTATCTAGTAATTGCCCCAGGCATGGCAGGCCATGCGCGTTTAAAAAGATAGTCAAACAATAGGTTGCCGGTTTAAAGATCAAGCTGGTCGAACACATTTCAGAAAAAGCACGTTCGAGTCTGGTTTAACTTCCTATACCATCTCTATTCAACTACAGGGATCTAGATTTTAGCTATGATACACACTGGCTGTTCCAGGGGGAGGGTTACTGGCGTTGCAACCCCCCTTTTCATAAATGTGTAAATATAAACTTTGAAAGAATAGTGTAAGTAATCCTTTATTACGGACCAGGGGGGGATTGCTTTATTTTGCTATATTGCAGAGAACGTAGGAGTCTAACGTTTTCTCTCTGACGAAGGGCCTTCGCTCGAAACGTTAGACTCCTACGTTCTCTGTTTCGGCAATATATCTAACCTTACTATATTTCGATTGTTGTTTCAATACTGCCTACGCAGCACGCTACTATTATTTCAATAGTGTAGACAGCTGTTTTATTATTTTGCATGGGACAGTGTCATGAAGGCTGAGCTCCACTCTGGAACATTTTCCTCAGGATATAGGAATGGACAGGAAAGTTTCCTTTGTGTTAAAGTCATTAGCTCTGACCGCGAGCTCACAAGACAAAGAAAACTTCCCTGTCCGTTAATTCCTGAGGAATATTTTAACCTTCAGTGGTGTTCAAGGCAGGGACGTAGCCAGGATTTTGAAAGGGGGGGAGCCGAAATCAAAAAAATTTTTAGGGGGGTCTGGGGGCATGCTCTTCCGGGAAATTTGTGAAATCGAGAGTCGCTGAAATGCCCTTTCCTGGCTTTTGGAGGAAGATTTTACAGGCTCTAAAGGTTAAAAAACGTCATATAAAATACTCAAAACACGCAAACGTCACATAGATACTCAAAATGCATACCTCAGTAGATTGAATACACTGTTTACAGTTAATTTCCTGACACAATTCATATTGCATCAGTTTTGTAGTTCATGTCTGTTGTTTTATATCTAAAGGGGGGGAGCCGCGGCACCCCCAGCTCCCCCCGGCTCCCTGGTTCAGGGCTGTCGTGAAAGCGGTTGAACTAGGGAATGTGTGTGAGACTTTTTTGCTGCATGACAAATAGGCGTTGTCTTTCGTGAATATTGAAGTTCGTAACACCAAAGTTGTTCTATTTTAAAACGATTATACTATTAAACCGTTCAATAACTGTCTGTAAATGTGAGTTGAAACTGACTCATATTTTCCTATATTACAGCCATATAACATTAGCTTTGAAGGAGTCGATGATGACCGCGGCTCTACGTAGTAAACGTATTTATTTTTTACCGTACACCTCTTGAACTACGCCTTAGGAAAGAATATCTGAATCTACACACTTGTCAGCCTTCCTTTAGACCATTTTGTTAAATTTATTTTCTGACAAACCCTGGTTCGATTATCATTTACCGCCAACAGTTTTTGTTGTTGTTGTTTTTTGTATTTATTTATTTGTGTGTGTGTGTGGGGGGGGGGGGGGGAAGGCACGCCCGAGAATGAGCAACGGAGGCTGTTGCTATGAGACTGACCACGGGTTCTGGTATGTAGAGCATGAAATGTTATTAGTATGTATGTTAATTACATAATTTAAAATTTACAACTATTTTTTATTATCAAGCAGTTTACTGTAGTTAATGCCAAATGATTTTATTCGCGTCAAGGGGAGAATGCGGTACGTTGCGTGAAAGTGCGCGAATTACATCTCTGCTTTTTTAAAAAGTGGAGTATGGTTTAACTTTAACCAGTTCATCATTTTATATTCAGGATAGGATAGGACAGGATAGGATAGGATTGGACAGGACAGGATAGTTAAGGATAGCGCAGGATAGCATAGCACAGCAAAGAATAGGACAGGATAGGATAGCACAGGATAGGATAGGATAGGATTGGACATGACAGCATAGGAAAGGATAGAGCAGGATAAGATAGGACAGGAAAGGATAGGACAGGAAAGGATAGGACAGGAAAGGATAGGACAGGATAGGATAGGACAGGATAGGATAGGACAAGACAGGATAGGATAGGACAGGATAGGATTGGACAGGACCGGATAGGAAAGGATAGGGCAGCATAGGACAGGATAGGAAAGGATAGGACAGGATAGGATAGGACAGGATAGGATAGGACAGGATAAGATAGGATAGGACAAGACAGGATATGATAGGATAGGACAGGATAGGACAGGATAGGACAGGATAGGACAGGATAGGACAGGATAGGACAGGATAGGACAGGATAGGACAGGATAGGACAGGATAGGATATGACAGGACAGGACATGGCATGACATGACATGACATGACATGACATGACATGACATGACATGACATGACATGACATGACATGACAGGATAGGATAGGATAGGACAGGACAGGACAGGATAGGATAGTTTAATACAACAAGTATGACCGAGGACCTCATACAAACATGAACGCGAAATGACTTCAATTTCAAACGTTCTCTAAAATCCCAGCAATAAGTTTACCATCTTTAAGATAATTTATACATTGTATTCGGAACACACTGCCTACGTTGGTACTCAGTCTCTACTTTTTAAAATATTGCTCCATGATTTACTCTTCGGCCTGATGAAGGACTTGCTTGAAATGTCAGTATTTCGTTCTCTAAACTGATCTCAGCAGTTCACCACTTTCTAAGATTTTCTATACATCGTAACACACTGTCTACACAACACTCTACTTTTGTATTACTCCATGATCTACTCTGATGAAGGACTTGCTTGAAACGTCAGTATTTCGTTCTCTAAAATCTCAGCAGTTCACCAGTTTTTAACATATTTTATACATCGCAACACACTGCCTATGTACGTTGTACTCTACTTTTATATTATTACTCTACGATTTATTCTTATATATGAAGAGCATCTGAGTATGTCCTATTACGTCGTCACTACGCAATGGTCTTTAGACAATATAATTTATACTTTATATATACGTCTATAGATTTCTCAAACGTGTAAACATTTGTAAAAATACTAACTTTGCGATTAATTGCCATTCGTGTATGCTTTTGTTTCGAATTTAAACGTGCAATAGGAATGTGTGTCTTAACACGCATTGTTCATCATGTGTACGTTACCAGACATATGTGTGTTTTTTGTGTTAAATGACGACAATGAATGATCGGAAATGTCCAACTTATTAAACAATGACGTTAAATCCAGGCCAGGTCAAGTCGTTCACCTTGTCCGCGTTTCACATATGACGTCTTACGATTCCTGAATTATATATATATATATATATATATATATATATATATATATATATATATATAGGACGATTGGGAGGAAATATAGAAAAATGATTTTCTATTACATATGAAGAATCTACCAGCCAAGAGAATTATATTATATAGAGAATATTACACGGTGGTGCGAAGATATGGATTTTATCTCCGAGTGGTGAAAACAATATTTTACGAATGAGCGTAGCGAATGAGTAAAATATCGTTGTTACGCTACGAGAAGATAAAATTCATATCTTCAAGCCAGCGTGTAATTTTCTTTTTATTATATAGATTCAATGCAAAAAGAGGTAAAATTCTTAATGACGTCATCGATATCTTCACTAGTGAGGATATGGAAAATATGACACTGCATATTCTCTAGTAAAACACTCGCATCTATATAATAAATATATATATCCCAACTTGACCATGTAAATCGAAAGTTACTCGGAGTAGCATCTTAATATACTGCTTACTTTTCCTTAGTCGTGTTCGGTCAAGCAAAGCCTGGTAGAGATATATTAAAGCTTGAATTACATTGGCTTTTTATTAATTTGTTTTGCCATAATCCCAAGACATTGAACGTGAGGAGAGAATGTAGTATTTATCAAAAAATCGCACTTCACTTGCGGTAGTAACTTCTAGTATGCTGCATACCTTTCCTTAGTCACGTTCGGTCAAGCAAAGCCTAGTAGAGATATATTAAAGCTTGAATTACATCGGCTTTTTATTAATTTGTTTTGCCATAATCCTAAGACATTGAACGTGAGGAGCGAATGTTGTATTTATCAAAAAATCGCCTACGTCAAAATTCTAATGTTTTCCATTCTTTGTCAGATCCATTCTGATGATAACAGCGTCACATGCACCCACTCAGCGGGTGACCCACGTAAGGGTCTGAGGCAAAAATCATTTCAGGAATTGAACTTTTGACAATAGAAAAAAAAAGACGAAGAAATACGCCATTGTCGTAAAATCTATAGAGTATACTACGCGACGGTAATGTATAATGTTGCCATATTGAAATGTTTGATAAAAGTTTATAAATTAAAGCTTCATGTTCTAATAACAGATGACGTTTGCTTAGCTGTCAAAAACACTTTGGATCAAACACGGTTTTTCGTTAAATTCTGGCGTTGAAAATTCACACGTCAACGTTAAAATTGTTACGCAAAATATTATCTTTGTGTTGCTTATTATTATATACGCGTTTTTCAAATCCCCGTCTGACACATGAGCAGGTGGTCGAAGCAATATGAATAAACGTATATACCTTTCAAGCGAGCAGCTTGCGCTGAAGTATTGAATTAATTGACAAGAAACAAGATCGGAGAGGGAACAACTTGAAGAACCAATGATTCTCGTGTTATACGTGCTAACATGCCGATATAGATATACATAGAAATATATATAAAATAAGGTCTAATAATTTGACTTACCTACACCACACTTGTCACATAACACTATTTCATTTGGCTTCGAACTCGCTCCGTCTTTACAAATAATGCACACAATGTCTGCGGTGGTTTCCGTCACTAAATACGAACAAGAAATATTTGGTACCGATTTCGTTCATAAATAAAAAAAGAACTAAACGCTGAAATAATTAACGTAAGGTTCAGCTGCAATTATATTCAGGTAGAACAACTGAAAATCCTTGACTGCATGAGCACATGCTTGAAACACATCAACTCTTCAAGACTCTTTCCACGTTTTGATCAAGTGACCAAAACTTTTTTATCATTGTTCATGTTTAATTCTAAATAATAAAGTTGATAAAAACTAGGGCAAAGAACAAAAACCAACCACTGTGTATCTTGGAAATTGGACAATCGTCGATCGAGTCGTCATCGAATAGCAATGTACATGTCAGTCGGGAGCGATTAATATGAAGTATTTTTGCGTAGAAAAGTTTATCCGTCCATTCTGCCAACACCACATCGCCAATTGTGAATTGAAAGCCGTCCATTCTCTCGGCCAATCTGTAGCAGGCTGTCACATTTCCGCTACTTCTACCACCGGTCTGCTGTAATTCCTTCCGCCGTGAGTAGAATGCGCCGAAAACTATAGCAATTATCGCAGAGGGAATATATTGTAATCCTCGATGAACGTTTCTCAAAGCGAATTTCACTCTAGCCTCGGTCAGACGTTATGTAAACTTGATCAGTTTGTGACGTGTGAAAGGAAAAACCGCTTAAAGAAAACTCAAACCACGCTATCGAGGTCAAGACTTTCCTTAAAATACTCTTAGCTCTTACATTTATAGTCCTAAGATTTATGAACCCTTCTTCCGTGGATCCTACTGCACTTTATTTACGTCAAAACTATGTCCCCGCAAGCAGTTCATATTTTTTTTATCCAACTATAAATGCAAAGACGTTGACATCACCAGCAACCAATTATAAAAGTTTTTCCATATCAACACGTATCTGTGTCTGTTATCTGGTCTTTTGTTATGCTAAATTCTTGCACCTGTAATACACCCGTTTATAGCTCTTATCTTGACTTCAAATTGGCCAACACTTCTAGATTATATTATAGAAAATGTTGATTGACATTCTGCTTTCGTAATTCTTTTAGCCAGGCCCAGGGAGATTTTTTAAAGAGATATGTCCATCCCGTTGTGTTTCGTAGAAGCTTTGTTTGTGCGGTACTTTGCTTTCGCCTTGGTTATAGCGAGTTTGTTTGTCTTTATCTGGTACCGAAAAGTCCCGAATAAAATAGAAATGAAGTCATTCTGTAAGAAACGACCAATGACGAAAGCTACTATACTCTCTCATATTCCCCTTTCCTCTCTTCCTTTCTCTCTTTCATCCTTTCTTTCTCTTTCAAAGATTAAGACTGGCTATATGTGGGGACACAAAGTGTTTTCGCCATCATACAACTATCTTTAATATACGTCATCGAAGCTATATAAGAGATAGCTCATGACGACAAATTCTATACCATGCATATTACATGTGAATAACCGTCAACAACAGCAACCTGTTCGGTAACGTAGAACATACCCCATTTTAAATGAATTACATGCAATCCTATCTAAGTAAATCATTCGTCGATATATAACTCTTCTTTCTACTCTTATCGAGTTTGATCTGGTTTTGAAGGATTTTTATGATGCTGTAAGAAAAAGTGTTCGTATTTATATATCTTAAAAGTTACTCTTGGGAAAATTATGATGTACGCTCAGCAAAAGGAAGCGGCATTGGCAAAGAGAAGGTGTGATGTCGTTATTTGTATTATTTATTATGTAGAATCGGCGCTTACGATCTGACGAACGAAGCACTTAACGAGTTGGACAGGTGTACCTTCCCAGCTAAACAACGTTGGACAATACAGCTGAGCAGGTGGAAATATTAATTAATTACGTCTCCTGTCAACAATATTTTTATTGAAAATGCTTACTAAAGTCGGCTTAAGTGGGCGACATGCAGATATCGGTTGAAGTCTATGTCTTGGGTTGGTCGCACACATGTCGTCTTTCCCACATTAAGTTGCAAACAGAAACACAGCTGCCTTGTGAGATTGAAAAGTTTAAGATGAACCGTCGACGTGTGTCATAAACAAGCTTATCACAAAAGCATTTGTACTGCAGTAAATGTACAAAATGTATTCTACGTTCAACTATACAGCGGGTTACACGGTTACTCCAGCAGGTTTTTTGAATATTTTACGAAGTACGATATTCGGAATTAAAATTAGTAAGAACAGCGTTACGTGGTTAGTATTTAATTCTTTAAGCAAAGTTTTTTTTCTTCTTTCATTAAGGTTGTCGAAACAGCTGCCCTTACAAACTCGTGGGCTAAATTAAATTCTCGCCTATAAATATATCTATATATTATAGTTCACAGCTCTGTTGCTTTTTGGGGTCTGTTGTAAAGGTGTTTTTGCCGATAAAAAAACTGAAGTAATTTCACTAACAAAGACACCAAGGCAATTTCTATCCCTTTTCGAAGTAATTATCTTGTTAAATTTATTTCCGACCAAGGAAGTAATTACAGCAGGACGCTGGAAATTGTTGATAAGAAACTCCCACCAAGAATTTTGTTTGTGCGGTCTATATATATATATATATATATATATATATATATATATATATATATATATATATATATTTATATATATACTATTACTGAGTATAAAATATTTACATTATACATGTGCGTACTATATATATATATATATATATATATATATACAGTATATATTATATATATATATATTATATATATATATTATATATATATACATATACATATACATATACATATACATATACATATACATATACATATACATATACATATACAAGCACCAAAGCTATGGTAAACTTCAAATATACGACAAATTTTTTAATTGTAGACATGTTTCGGCAAAACTTATGCCATCTTCAGTACAGATAAAGTTAACCGTTTATCTGTACTGAAGATGGCATAAGTTTTTGCTGAAACATGTCTACAATTAAAAAAATTGTCGTATATTTGAAGTTTACCATAGCTTTGGTGCTTGTATATATATATATATATATATATATATATATATATATATATATATATATATATAGTACGCATATGTATAATGTAAATATATATACTCAGTAATAGTATATATATATATATATATATATATATATATATATATATATATACTGTATAGTACAGTCCATGCATGCATGCATATATATGCATATAAATATATATATATATATATATATATATATATATATATATATATATATGCAGCATAAGTGCAGCTATAGTGTGTGCTGCATCCGTCGGCAGTGTCCAAATTAAAAATACAAATCGTAAGTGACGAAAAAAGGTGTAGTGACGAAATATTCCTAAACGATGTCTGATATTTTGAGTGATAGGAACATAGATTGTACATCATTAATTCAAATAAAGCGCACGTTATATTTTCAGATAAGTTTTCAGGAAATCAGACGGCGATGTGCATAGCTCACCCCTGTGGAGTTATTGTTCGTGTTAAATAATCTAATTGGACTGAATAGGGATTATTGGATTAAAGCGAAAAGAAATCCAGTTAAAATATACCAAACAGATCTTCCGAACCAAACACACGTACATTTTACTCTGATGAAGAGCTCTGCTAGAAACGCCAGTATTTCGTTATCAAAACTATTCTTGGTAGTTTACCACTGTTTCATTTTACCCTATCTAACGGCCTGATTACATGAGCTCGGGCTAACTCAGCTAACCATGCAGACTGACACGTGTCACGAAATTCTTTTCTCGAACGCAAAAGCAGATTTTAATCAACGTTTAGATTTGTTTACATCTACACTAAACCAATTCTTCTTTGTAAATTTAGTTTATTTGCGAGTTTTAAAACCACACTAAAGCCGGTTTTCCACTAGGCGATTTTTTTCGCGCGAAGCGACTTTCGTTTGTTCGAATTCAATAGATTTCTGATTAGTTCCAGCTCAGAGCTCATGAGACAAAAGAAAAAGTCGCTTCGCGAGAAAAACGTCGCCTAGTGGAAAACCAGCTTAAGATCCTAATCACTCGCGTGAGCCAAGTTAACCGGGCTAGCCCGGCTCATGTACGCAACACTCTACTCAGTTTTTACATGCATACATGTTTGTTTTTAATTTGTCATCAACAATCCCTTATCCAAAATCATCTTGTGTAAGCCATAATAAAATATAACCACGATTTTGTTGATGGTCGGATAACAAAAAATCATTTATAGTAAGGCCAACCTTACTTTTTTACCTATGGTGCATGCATGGTTTTATACTTAGACCTGCATGTTAGAAATTTAGCTTCAGAGTAATATATATTATATTATTTCCATTTTTATATTATATATATTAACATATGACATGTCCTATATAATGTTTTTGGTATATTTTTATAAATAAGATAAGGTAAAGAGAACGGATTTTTTTTTATTAAAATGTAAACGATTTTTTTGTCTCGACGCAATCAATTTAAGATCATTTTTCATTGTAAAGCAAGGCTTTGCCCACACGAACAGAATGTTCATTGTTCAGTTTCCTTTGAAAGCTGCGGCCTACGCTAGCAAAGCAGATGTAATAGCAAGTGTCTTTTATACAAATTATATAAAATAATCATTAACATTTTGAAAACATACTTAATATATAAGTGATTATACTTTGACTCCAAAGCACGCATGTAGACACACCTTTAGTATTTTACTCTGGCTAACGCCAGATGATTTTACTCATCAAGGGAAGACCCTTGCATGGTAGTCAAGTGATTAATCCATGCAGGTTTTTCAATTGACTCGATGAAAAAAAATATTATGCTATATGAGAGAGGGAGTGCGGGGAGGGGGGGGGGGGGGGGGGAGGCTTCGTGCTGACGTGTTCGCTTATCGACCATCAAGATTTGAGGCAAACCCACTTATTATATATATATATATATATATATATATATATATATATATATATATATATATATATATATATATATATATATATATGTATATATATATATAATAGTCAAGACAGGAACGCTTTAAAACTTTATTTCTTGACGTTTCGGGCACAGCCCATCTTCAGAATAGAATGTTGATTAGTGTCGAAAAATTAAAATGATTGTACACTATATAGTCTTGAAAAAAACATGTATTCTGAAGAAGGGCTGTGCCAAAAACGTCAAGAATTAAAGTTTTAAAACGTTCCTATCTTGTCTATTCTATTAATCCTTGGAACAACTGGCTCTTTGATTAAACTATATATATATATATAATACAAAATGAAAACTCGAGTTACTTCATTGAAGATTTATTCACGACAAATTTGTTTCGTATGGCACTTGCCACACTCATCAGGTGAACTCATTCACCTGATGAGTGTGGCAAGTGCCATACGAAACAAATTTGTCGTGAATAAATCTTCAATGAAGTAACTCGAGTTTTCATTTTGTATTACATAGCTCTGCTTACGCATTGAGCACTCTATCCATATGATTTTGAAACTGCTAGTTTCTATAACCGCACTTATAATATATATATATATATATATATAAAGGTGACTCATAAGCAGTTACCTTCATCCTGCTCATCAGCACTACACTGATGAGGCCCGAAAGGCCGAAACGGTACCGTCTGTAGTTATATATATATATATATATATATATATATATATATATATATATATATATATATATATATATATATATATAAAACTTTGCCTATTGATAAGTGACTAACCTCTCCATAATTCTGGTCTGCAGTTCCTTCCAAAGTTACAGCAATTTCTTAGAGTACGGTTTCCGTATGGTTGATATTGCCGTAAGAAGTGTGAACTGTGTGCAGCGCTTCTACAGTTATGTGCTAGAAAAATCTCCGAACAACTTCTACATGTCATTGTCTATAAGCCTTAAGGAGTAGCTATACTAGTAAATGAGTCACACTTTTCACTTTCAAAAGACAACTTAAGTTTTAATTTTATGGTTCCAGCTGAAAAAACGTGCACTATGAAAAGAAATAGCTTACTATCAATAGAGTATTGAAATGGTTGATTCAAGCGAAAGTGAGTTTCCTAACAATGTTTATACAGCTTCGTGGCCTCAGTTGAATTTATTTAAATTAGCTAACCTATTCCCAGTGTAATTTTAGGTTAATCTCTTTAACAAGTCCTGATTTTGAATCAAGATCTTAATAGTGAAGATAATAAAGATTGTTCTGGGATAGTTTTTATAATAATCAACTCAGTTATCTGGGTGAGTTGTTTATAAATACATTGAGGTGATCTAAACGCTGCGTCCATGTGTGTAAATATATAGTCAAAAGAATACTGTTCCAATGTCAATTGTAGTTTAAATTGTAGACTTAAGGTCTAGATTAAGAGACACAGCTTTAGTTTTATAAATCTATTCTGTCTTATCCCAACGAGATTGACTTCTTTGTATGCAAAGTAGTATTCATGTAAAAACCGCAGCCGAGTGAACTTGAGAAATGTGAAATAAATTAAAGTGATATTCCAAAGAGGAATGCCATCCTGAAAAGCCAAAATACGATGACACTATTTTGAAAATCTAATATTTAACAATTAGAGAATGAGCTCAAGTTGTTTAATTGTTTTAGTATATAAACCAACTTGTTGGGCAAACTATTATTTTAAAGAAACAAACTGAAACCTTATAGCAAAATGCGAGATTTTAGGCATTATTCTGCATTTAAAGCTTGTCTCTTTTGCTACCTTTAAGGATTTTGGGTGAAGGAAAATTCGAGTGTAGAATATATACGTTTTAAGACCAAACCGGGACCAGTTGCGAAAAATGCAACTACACAGGCCTTCCGGCAGGAATTGAACCCACGACCTTGCGATTCTAGTGCAATGCTCTGAGCCATGGAGGCCGTTGCCGAGAGCTTGATCGTGAGTTCTGTATATATTAAGGTGGTGATGCCAGGAGAGAATTGGGTATATTAGAAGTAATATTGGGCATTTCACTCGATTACAGATGTACGTTCTAGGGATTTTAGGTGAAGGAAAATTCGAGAAAAAATACTAAAGGTTGCGTCTACATGCGCTTGCGAGTCAAAGGGTTAATTAACTCATTCCTGTCCGGGGGCTTCCCCAGAGGTGAATAAAATCGTCTGGCGTTAGCCAGAATAAAATACTAAAGACCGATTCGGACAAGAAAGAGTTAAAGAGATAGTTTATAACTCATTCCTGTCCGGGGGCTTCCCCAGAGGTGAATAAAATCGTCTGGCGTTAGCCAGAATAAAATACTAAAGACCGATTCGGACAAGAAAGAGTTAATGTACTATTTAAAATAATCGACAATTGCATATATGTTATTCCTGATTCATCAATCTTTATCTTCATGCATGTTATTCAAGTTTAAATTTAATTGAACAACAGAGCTTTTCTGTACGACTGTACGTATATTATTCTCAATCTGTTTTCTAGTTAGGTGCATGGAAGAATGGAGTAGACTTCTGTCATGGCAGAAACAGGTTCGCAGCTCGCAGCGAGTATTTAGTAAAGTTTTTTCGTTTGTTTTTGCTGTCCAAGCTGTCGTAAGTTAAACTCAGAGAAAAACTCTGAGCTCCAGACGGGACTCGAACCCACAACCTTCCGAATGCCAGCCGGACGCTCTCACCATTGAGCCACTGGAACTCAGATGGTAGACCGAGGTCGCTTTCGATATTTAGAGCTCAGGGTTTTTCTCTGAATTTAACTTACGACAGCTTGTACGGGCAAAACAATGTATGTAAATCTTTATTTAAAAGAAACACGCTAGCCCCAACAACATTAGCTGATTTCCATGGAGGGCGTGTCTGTACAATATAAGAGATATAAATAGTATAATTATTAAAATACAAATGTTCACTAAAATTACATTACAAAAACTAAGCTAAAAACTAAAAGTTATCAAAAAGAAAGAAGATGTGACCCAACTAAGGCCTAATATTGCTTTTGAACCTGTATAGCGACTCGGCTGTTTTCGCCTCACAGGAAAGCTGATTCCAAAGCACAGCGCCGCTATATTTAAATGTCTTTTTTAAAAATTATCTTTTTTGCTTTGACAGTGTTAGGTCTGTCGCATTATTGCGAAGATTGTAATTATATTGACTAACACTTCTCTTCTCAAAAGAATTTTTAAGGCCCGGTGCGGTGTGGTCATTCAGTATGTTGTACATACTTGATTTCAGTATGTTGCACATACTTGTTTACCAACTTCAAGCTGAAAACACTAATAAGAAAGAACTTATTTATGGCCGGGGTTGGGCCCAAAGAGAAAATATTTCAGAGCTAAAAAAAATCCGAACCCAACCTTTTTTAAAACAAAAAATTATTCAACCCAACCATTGGAAGGCAGGGAAAAAAATCTACCCCACCCTACTCTTACTTTATTACGTAAGGTCACATGTTAACACTTTCACTGCCATCGACATCCTTTTAATAATACAATGCTTTTGTTACTATGGCTAAAAGGAAAGTGAGGAGAGCAATTGAGCAGAAATCAAAGGCCAAGAAAAGGAAAGCAATATTACAACTGCAAAAGAGCAAAGAGTCTGAGATTAATAGCAGTGATGATGATATGCCAATTGACATTTTAACAGATGATGACCTTTTAATGGAATAATTTTAGATATGCAGAGTATACATATCCATACAATTTAAATACGGTTTTACTAGTTATGTATATTTTGTTACCCAACTTTTTCCTTAATAATATTTATTTTACCCAACCTAGAACATGCTAGTTTTTTCATTTACCCAACCATTTTCTCTTCGGGCCCAACCCCGGCCATAAATAATGACCGCTCCCTTAATTTGATACAAGTACTCGCAGCAAGCTGAAAACCTGCCACTGTAGGCCAAAGCGAGCGAGAAAGCAAAGGAAACTCGATCGAATCTTTTCCATACTCCCAATGCAGTTTCCTCTTTGGGTTTGTAGGGATTCCGGTCAATAGCGCTGGCCAGATCACTGGCAAAAACAACGATCTGCTTGCCAAAAATATCAAACGACATTTTCACGGCGTCGTATTAAAAGAGAAACCTTACAGCCTTGCCTATATACTTGTTTCTGCCATAACTGGGGAAGAGGTTAAGTCCCCAGACCTTCCTTGCTCTTCAATCGCACGTGGAGGTTGTCATGACATTGCCATGACAACTGCATTGGCATGACGTAAGACTATATTGTCCACTTCAATGTTCTTAATTTGTTTTTTCATTCCAGAAATTTAAAAAAATAACAAATTAAGGAATCCATCTATCAACCGTGATCTATCTTAAGGCTGTTTACACATCTTAACACAAGTTTTCAAGTTAAGTATTATTTGACATAGAAAAAATATCGATAATATCGATTCGTGACTCTGATTATTGTAAGATATATTTTTAGAAATAATTGTCACGAAGTTCCTGTTTGATCTTTGCTCAATCGATCACGAGTCGGACTGATTCATTCTAAATCTTTTGTGGAAATCTCATTGGAAATAGCTCTAAACAGCTTTCAAATGTGTCATTTCCTTGTTTGTTTAGTCAGAATAAAACGGGAAATTACTTCTGATGTGTTATCTGAGCATCATTAAGTTTGAAAACAATACTAATGTTAGCACTTGATGTCTTACAAACACCTCGAGAGGAAACGGCGTCTAAGCACGCATGCATGCACTCTAGTTGGGAGCTAAAGCAAGCTATAGGACGACGATGGCAGTCTAAAGTTCAGTACCCCCCGGGAGCTGAAGACATTTCGTTACAGAACAGATTCATGACATGCAGTCTAGAGTATAAGTGCAAAGAAATGTTCCTTTTGTGTTTTCCCAAGGATGATTTTTAAATTAAAGTAGCTCCATGCATAGACTAGGAGTTGGGCCATTTCACTATACTTCTCTACATGTAATTGTAGTTTTTAATATACCTGCAACATGCCAGAACAGAATCTCAAACAAACAACTGACAAGACTCTTGTCACCAAGATGGTTTATACAGGCTGCATATATATCCCGATTCGCTGCACCATTGTATATATAGCTATGGTTATATAAATACATACTATATATGATCTATATCGGAAAATAATGGTATAAGACAAACATACAAACATGGCCTTATCATAACCTGAATAAACTAGGAAAATATATCAGAGTAAGATAATATACGATACAGTATATATAGATAAGATTTCGCATTGACATAGCTGCATATTATCCAAGACTATTATATATACAAATTAATCCAATCTCGGTTGGGCTGGTATCGTGAGAAATATGAAAGCAGTTACCTGAATTTGTGTTGCAACCCAGAGAGGAACAAGTCTTGGTGTGGACAAGTTTTTGTTTATCTTTCGTTTCTGTGTAAATTCCTGCCATGCATTGAACAAGGAGCTGACAATGTGCCTAGCTACTGACGTTGGACGGACCGTGAACCCGACTTAACTCATTCTTTATGTTGTACTGTAAGTTCCTGAGACTCTTGGTCTATCATTACTTTTATACATCTTTCTCAAAGTCTCACGAAGATAAGGAACAATAACATATAGATAGCTGAGGTCACAGTCACTTTGCTTCAGAGGTCAAGCACTTGAATACAGTTTCCTGTTTTAGTATAACTTTATAAGGGCTTCTGGCATCGGGAGATGAATAGTACTGAAGCGGAGCTGGTTTGAGCGTGGAGGAAGTAGAACCTTTGGAGCAAACGTACCTTTATTGGACGAAGAATGGTGCAAAACGATACAATTTTTATGGTGTCGCTGTGCATGTGTATACTCAATGATATGCGACGATAATCCTTATGGTAAAAAAACAAAACAAGGAAGATGTAGACAAAAACAAAGCAAGCCAATACTTCCTCTTTTGAGAATAATTGGTGGCGAGGTTCATATTCAAGATAATTATACGTATATATAATTAACCTAGCCTTCTATATTCAGTTAAGAAGTCTCCTTTTTCTGCTACATAATATAAATTTAGTTTTATATTTTTAGTTTTTTTATTATTTTAATTCTTCTTGAAATACAGACTTTGTGGAGAAGATCACCGCGAGCTTGAACAAAAGGCCAGAAAGAGGGCACCGCAGGCCTTTTAGCATGCACTGCATACCAAGGTTTTGTTCAACAGATCTACTTATAATATATTCTTGGTGCTGGTCCAACAAGGAAAAACCTAAAAATGATTTTACATCTGAACATAATGCTGCATCTATATTCCAATTCTTATATTCAGTTTCATAGCTAATAATTCTTTGAAAGTTTTCATGGCGATAATGTAATATAAATAAGTTTTGTGGAAACACCACGTAAAATATTTCTTTAAGAAATATTTTACGTTGGTGCATGTTTCCACAAAACTTATTTATATTTCATAGCTATTATTGCCACAGGCTGTAGCAGGGGCAGATAAACCCAAAAGGGCTTTTACAAGACAGTTCTCTATTAATTATTAGTTACAATTAAAATATATGTAATTGTTCGTGAGGTTATATTACACAATCCATGCTATATCACAAGGCTTTGTCACGTATGTCTTAAAATTGTTTTTTTTGCTTCAATTTTTGTTGCCCTCCGTATATATTTTAGCCAGGAAAAATACGTATGTCAGAATTTGCGAGGCTCGTTTTTTGCTAGTTGACATTTTACTCATTTCCAATCTTTTCTTAAAAGTTTCAAAATGGTTTCCTTGATCATACAGATTAATAGAAACAAATTAGAAACTGTTCCAATGAGCGCCAGGATTCCAATTACTGGCGAGTCTAGAAAGGAAAATGGGCTCGAAGTTGAAACATTCATTTTAGCATTCGCTGATCCTTTCTCTCTTAAAGTGTTTATGAAACGAAAAAATCGTTTCTCAACTAACATTCCCATTTTGTAGTTCAGATTACGCTGATCATCATGCGCTATTTTATTTTTACATCACGATTTTAGAAAGTAGATCTACAAGCCTTCAAAGTTGACCATTTGCACTAATTTTTGTCCGCCGCGCCGCGCGGCCAAATTGGTTTTGTGACGTCACTGGTTGTACACACGCTTGTTTTCCAAATAAATATGTGTAAATCCAGACGAGTCTGATGTAGACCCACGTAGCCCAGACTCCGAACTCACTGGTAAAAATGGAATCTTTGGAAAAGTACTGTATTGCTAGTGGCCCAATCGAGATGAGTTGAAAGAACAACTTTAAGATTCAAGGATTAACCTTAAACTGTTTTCCTAGTGATGAGTTTGTTTGCCAAAATGGACAAAAATTGAATGGCTTTGTGGAACCGCACGTTTCCTAATGAAAGCCGTCAAACTGAAACTGTTCGGTACTTTGCTCCACGCGTTTCTGTATTATTTACTGTTTGTAAACAACGGCTTGACGGCTCTAAATTGAAAGAGCCAGGGAAATTTACAACAAGGATTTTGTTGAAGAAGCGAAGCCAAGAAGGGAGTAATGAAACCCCGGTTTAGATTGCGTTAGGCTACAGTGGCAAAGAAAGGAAATCTCAACCCGCGAAGGTGGACAGGTTGTATCACTTGTATGTGTATGGATTTTTCATGTTTGATACCCGACCTCATTGCATTATTTTAAAACAACACATGGAACAAGTATCAAACAAACATAGATACTTTTACGGTTTCTTCGGCAGTTTGATATTATTTGTTATTTTGGCTCACTTTATATAAAATACAGTTGATGATCTTATATGTTTATCGAGTAGCGTAATGCGATATTTCACACCGGCAAATCACGCTAGCGATGCTGTATAATCTGATGTAAACTACCGGAATTCTTTTAACGTATGTTTGAACAGATCATTTGTATCATTGTTCAACCACAGTGAGTTGACGTTTCAAATATACCTATGTGTCTGAAATATGCGATGAGCACAAATTATGTATGATACGTTATTCATAACAAGATGAACCAGTTGTCCTGAACTCAAGTAAACATGCACGGCGGAGCGCCTAAAGAGCTAATTTTAAGTAGCAGTGATTCGTTTTATTAGCAGGGTAGTTTTATAAGAAATGTGAAATACAACAAGGCAAAAGAATACAATTTGAACAACTTTTCAACTCCCCATAAAAAGGTCTAACACATATCTTCAAACGGCACGCTGATGGCAACTGACAATAAATAGTTCATATGAGGTTGATGGCAGCTTTTATAACGCTTAAACTTCCTTGATTTTCATCAAATTCACTCTGTAAAATATTCTCACTCTCCTGGTTTGAGTTACCAATCGAATGATAAGTCTTCGCTTGGTAAGACAGCACGAATCACGGTTAACTTAAGTTAAAACATACAGGGCCTGTGTAGTTGCATTTTTCGCAACTGCTCCCGGTTTGGTCTTAAAATGTATATATTCTACACTCGAATTTTCCTTCACCCTAAATCCTTAGAACATGCTATGTAATCGAGTGAAATGCCCAATATCATTTATAAGATCAAGACATGTGTACAACCAGTGACGTCACAAGCCGTTTTCCTTCGGTTCCAGGCCCCGGACAAAAACAAGTCCAAAATAAGCACTTTCAAACTCCCAAAAAAGCATTTTCTAAAATCGTAGTGCAAAAATAAAATAGCGCACGATAATCAGCGTACTTTAAACTACAAAATAGTTGCACTTTTCGAGGAACGATTTTTTCGTTTCATAAACACTTTAAACATCAAACATCCAAAGAGTGAAGTGAAACAGCTGGATTACTTAATGGAACGCACAATTTAATAATTTAACATTCTACAGTCTTTAATTGACTTAATTTCCTTTCGAAAAACAAAGTGGCAAGCAAATGAACGTAACTTAATGATAAAAACATATAAAGAACATATTGCATTCTGACGTGAAATAATGATTATATACTTGATTGGCAATTCATACGAGACGTGTCTTATTTAAGACGTTTTTATATATTTTGTTGCAAATAACTAGTAGGCATAGCAACGTCCCTAGCAACCAATGTTTTCCACGAAACTGGATTTGACTTTATAAGCCATATGGCAGAAGCTATTATTAGTCTATACTGCATGGTAGTTGAAAAACTTGAAATCCGTAGTATCATATTAGATGTTATCTTGTTTTCGCGATGGGCATCCTTACTCCAACTATACTGACCCCTGCACACACTGCGTTGCTGTCAACTGTGAGCATACTCTGAACAATATACGTCAACGGCGGTCTCGACGTCGAAGAAGGATTAATCACATATCTTTTCCAGAACCAATAAATCAAGCTTTGCGCCAAATGACGAGAACAGTCAGAGGTCCGCGTGTTCTCGTAGGTTCACGTGTTCTCATCGTAGGTTTACGTGTTATCATCTTGGTTTTACGTGTTGTCTTCGTGGTTTCACGTGTTCTCATGGTAGTTTTACCTGTTCTCATCATGGTTTCACGTATTCTCATAGTAGGTTAACGTGCTTTCATCGTAAGTCCACGTGTTCTAATCGTACGTTCACGTGTAGTCCCTACCGAGCCAATACTGGTCTTCTTCGTGCAGGTGCTATCTCAGTCGCTAGCAACGATACTACACGGAGTTCACGAAACGATCATTTCCAAGAACTGAGGTACGGTAACGACCGGGATGTTTTGCACGTGAGCTTTCAACCTCAAGTTGCGATCTTCTGTCAGAAGAACCACTTTACGTCTGATGGTGAATGGTTGGTCGGCTATATAGGGAGAAATATAAGCACTAGTTAGAATATGAGCGGCCGTGTTGTATCGGATATACAAACTCGAGCTGAATGCTAGAGGTTGTATGTCCCGCTCAACACGGACGCGACTGATTCAGTGATGGACCCAGCTTGACCTGGTAGGGGGCGGGGGGGGGGGGGGGTGATGAGTGAGCGAAGTGAGACCAGACCTGCGGCGTGGGGCGTGACCAAAGCAGGGTGGAGCGCCGCTGAGGGAGCTACAGCAGGGGTCTGGGGACACAGCCCCCGGCAGGGTCCAGGGGCCGAGCTGGTGGTGGGGCTGGGGGGTAGGGGGGTGAAGCCCACCAGAAAATTTTTTTTATACCTATTAATACCTATGAATCATATGGTAGCTAATATATGAATCATATATCTATGAATCATGTGATAGCATGAAGTTTACACGGACATTGAATGAATGCATCCTTTAATGTACTTGGATTTGACAAGGCAATTGGCACCCCCCTGCACCCCCCGCACCCCCGCACCCCCCTGTAAATCCATCACTGGACTGATTCATAAATCGCAAATAAAATGCTTGTGATACGAATGGATGTAAACATTCGTATTCGTCGATAATCGTTAAGTGCTTATAAATCCAAATAAGATATTTAATGTGTATAGTTGAATGCCAAAATATTTTTTGATTTTAACTTTTATTTGTTGTCATATCGAGGTTTGTATTTCCAAAATGGTAAGGAACGCAGTGTTCCATTACAGCAGAAATATTACCCAATTCACATGTTAATGGAATACTTGAATAGTATATTCTGTATTTTATCATATTTCTTTTCTCATTAAAATCTTCAAGCGGTGTTTTATCATTAAAATCTTCAAGGGGTGTTGGTGGCACAGTGGTTAGTGCACGTGCCTTTCACCTCTGCGACTCGGGTTCGATTCCTGCATAGTCAATCGAGATATATGGTCTGGAAACTCGGCAAACTTCAAAGCGCCTATAATGAGCTGTGATTTTATGTTGAACCGTGCCTTACACCGTGCACATCCTTTGTTTTAGGTTTATTAATATTTAAATAACACGGTTGAGTGATTGAACTGAAACATTGCTATTGGACAATTCGTTCATTATACTAAAATACAATGTGTTCAGTGACCGTGCACCGTGCACAAAAATGCATAAAGGCGAACAAAAAGATAGACCAAAGACTTTAGCTGAGTTTCCAGACCATATTTCGATTGACTATGATTCCTGCACGGTGCAGTTATCTGATTAAAAAAATTTCACCTTGGCCGCATGTGAGAAGAGTGCTTCCAGTTTGACTCTACCCAACACCACAGGTTTCCTCCGGGTACTCCGGTTTCCTCCTGTAGTAACACTGGACCAATGAGGGTGGGCCCTTACTGGACCTCTGAGGATAACTGTTTAGATATAACTGATAGAGTTATCCAGTATAAATAAGGTTAGTTTAGTTTACCATAAGTAAAGAAAAAAACACACAAATGCCTACATTGACGTCATCCTCATTAACATTTTGGAAATACAAACCTCAATATAACAACAAATAAAAGTTCAAATCATTTTGGCATTCAACTATACACATTAAATAGAATTCATATGCAGTAATACCATATTTTGAGTTTATAAGCACTCTAAAGATAGGAATGATTTTTGGTGAGAAAATCGAACGAAAAGTTTATGTAAATGTGTCATGTTACGTCATGTAACGTCGCGTCATGTCCATATGAATAATAGACCTATTATCAACTCTATTATTCCTATGCCTATGGTCATGTCACATCACTGAAAAGAAACAAGATTTTACCTGAAGCAAGTTTATTAACGACATCCATTTTTGCGTCACAATAATGAGTGCAACAATTTAAAATCACGTCATCATTGATGCCCTGAAAGAGGAATTATTGAAGGAGGATATATAAGTCGCGAAAAGGGCATTTGTAAAGCGAAAAGGCGCTGAATTGGCGAGATTTTTTAGCAATGATAAACTGATGTTTCGAGCAGAATGCTTCATCCGATAGAGAAAACGAGTTTATCATGATTTATTGTGATGAATTAAAGGACATTGGCAATAAAAATGAAGTTTATTAAATTTGAAAGAACTCTTAAAATTGTAAAAGAAGATTTTTTACAACTTTTTTGTATCTTTCTTCGTTTTTAAAATATTTTAGTTTGTTTGATATGTAAATTAGATGATCTCTGACGTCAGGAGCAGGCTACAGTATTTTCATACATTACAAAATCACTTACACCTCTATGATTGCTCAACATAAAATGGTTAGTGTCACAAGGCGTTTTTATGTGCAGTTTCAAGTTATTTCGTTAAACAAACTTGGAGATATAACTGATTTTGCCAGGTATGAAAATACTGTTATCAAACAAACTGGAATATGATCATATAAGCACTAATGTTAAAATAAACTTCAAATAAACGACAAAATTTTTAATGGTATACATGTTTCGGCAAAGCTTATGCCATCTTCAGTACGAGTAATTATAGAATATTTACAAGTGATATTTGTATACTAAGGCTAATTAAAAATACAGAGGTATGACTCATCTAATGGATTTGTTAGGTGTTACGCCGGGTAACAAATCCATTAGATGAGTCATACCTCTGTATTTTTAATTAGCCTTAGCATATAAATATCACTTGTAAATATTCTATAATTACTCGTACTGAAGATGGCATAAGCTTTGCCAAAACATGTATACCATTAAAAATTTTGTCGTTTAAACTGGAATATCTTGAAAACGAAGAATTATACAAAAAGTTGTAAAAGGTCTTCTATTACAATTTTACGAGTTCTTTCAAATTAGACAAACTTAAATTTTATTGCCATTGTTCTTTAAGAGTACACGAACACTGTGTCCACGACTCACCCTAGCCTAGTTTCTAGGCCTTTCGTTTCCGCCATGAGCTTGGCCGCGTAGTCGGTTTGGGCTTTTGGGAAGACTGGGGAGAGGCTGGAAACGAGAAGGCCTAGCAACATCGCAAAAAGGTCCTGCCCAGAATCGTTCTGGCGAACCTTCGTCGATCCGAGAGCCTTCAGAGGTGAGTGCGCTTGTAGTTATTTTATGCAGATGGATAGTAAGTGTCGGGAAACACTTAGAACGTCATAACATCACAATTCTTCCTCAATAAACAACTGAGCTGTAAAGTGAAAGTGTTTACGAATGTTGCTAGGCCTTCCCCAGCGGGTCCGTTCGGATCACTTCCGAAACGTGTCAACCGAGGAAGGCCTAGAAACTAGGCTAGACTCACCCGTCCTTCGCTTGGTTCTTCACTTCGAAATGCAATGGTACTGAGCACGGATCCTTTGCTTGTCAGAGCTAGCATCTGGGAATCACCAAGACTGAATCGATACTCCAGAAAATCAATAGCTGCCCTGCAATAGCCAACACAAGAAAAGTAAATACAATTTGGGACTGCAGTACTTCCGTATATTTAAGAAATGGTTCGGGGTTTGCTCCATCAAGTTATGGATACACGCGGGAAGTTCAGAACTTCGGAGAGCACGAGAAAAGCGTAAGAGTGCTCTCCAACTTCCCAAGTGTATCCATAACTCAATGGAGCACGCCAAACCATGGACCATTTCTTTTATAACAGAGAATCAGACGGAAAACAATATTTATTTCGCTGATTAAAAACGAGTTTCTCATTACGTTTGAAATTACCGTGCTCCATCGAGTTTTATACAATACCCTGGTTGCTATGCGTGTTTTCATTGGTTGTTGCCCATGATCTATTAGAGGACAGACACATGGATCACGTCAGATCACGTCAGCTGACTTGCTTTTTTCTTTCTTCATGCCCCAAAATCTGGCAAGAAGTATTGTGTAATTTTTATATTGTGTAAAACAAATAGATTCCATTTTTTTGTTGTCTGTTCAGTTATAGATGCACAGAAGACGTCACAACGTGGTAACTCGACTGCATCTCGTGGGCCACTTTTTTGTTCTTACCACGTTGTGACGTCATCTGTGCATCTATAACTGAACAGACAACGGCAAAATGAATCTATTTGTTAAATGGAGCACGCACGGTAGCCATTATAAAATGCCGTTAAAATGCCGTTATATTACATCTCTGTTATAAAGCTGTATTCTAAAGTCGATATTCCACAGTCATATAACTAACTATATTGTAGTTATACATGTAGGACTTTGGTATTGATACACAATACCTTGAACAATCTGCTACATAGTCTGCACGTTGTTGTTGCTGATGGTGAACAGCTGACGCTCCCTTGGCTAAACCGTCCAATTCATTTATCACTGTGAAAAATCGAAGAAAAATCGTGATTGAAATCATGGCTATTGAGGAGGGTCCACATGCAATGAGATTTATTGGGACGCAGCATAATGATTATTTTGATGATAAGAAACAGGATACACGAGCACAAAATAACGGGAAACGAGTTCTAGAATTTTTGCTGTCGTGATTCGGGAAATAAAGAGATTGAACAACGGAATTTGGGATTTCTAAATAACGAAGACATTGGTCGGGATTGGATCAGCTAACCATGCAAAGCTGTGGGGATTACGGGAAGGGTATCAAATATCGAGTGCGGCATTTAGGAAGCCTATTGTGGACCTATATACTTTCCCATAACTCACCTACGAGAGGTATAACAATAGTGAAGTCCCTTGACTCGACAATGTACTGCAGATCCAACAGATGATCAATAAAACAATTCGTATCTGGGACCAGATATTGTGGATTGATTTCCAGTACTAACATTGGCTTACTCGAATGTTCAACTAATACAGCCTGAAAAATAAACCGAACTTTTTATAGGTATCTCTACGTGGAATAACGTTTATATATCAATGCAGCCAGCAAAGAAAGTTTTGCTTTAACCTCAAAACGTCTGCGAAGGAGGCTAGTTTTGCTTCAATCGACGGCAAGGCTTAAAGCCCTAATCAAACGAGAACGAAAGTCATCGCAAGTTGGCAGTCACGAATGTCTGTGGCGGTCGTTCGAACACTCAAATTAACAAAATAAAGGTTTCATGAGTGTTTTAAACAAGTTTCAACTTTGCCACGGTACATAATATTTTCGAGAAATCATTCAGAGCGGCCAACTTGCGATGACTTGCGTTCCCGTTTGATTAGGGCTTAAGGTTACTGTAACCGATTATCCAAAACTTAAAGCTACTGCATCACATCGTACTTTGGCATCTTTCTCTCTTTGCTTCTGGTTTAAAATTTCTTTAGTAAGAGCATCTTTCTTAGCCTATGAAAAAGAAATTAACAGAATCATGGCCAGTGAACTGTAATCTATAATTAAACAGGAAAAATACCGAGTGAATTTTGTTGGATAATCCAACATCGCATTATTTTAATCATACTTTTAGTTCTTTTACAGGATTTACCAGCTCCGTGCTACAAAACGGAAGAGAAAGAGTCAACTCGATAAACCCAACATTTGTCGTAGTGTTGTTGTTGTTGCTGCTGCTGTTGGCCTGTTGCTATTGTTGTTGTTGTTGTTGTTGTTGTCGTCGTTGTTGTTGCTGTTGCTGCTGCTGCTATTGTTGTTGTTGTCGTTGTTGTTGTTGTTGTTGTTGTTGTTGTTGTTGTTGCTGTTGCTGCTGCTGTTGTTGTTGTTGCTGCTGTTATTGTTGCTGTTGTTGTTGTTGCTGCTGCTGCTGTTGTTGTTGTTGTTGTTGTTGTTGTTGTTGTTGTTGTTGTTGTGTTGTTGCTATTATTGCTGTTATTGCTGTTATTGCTGTTATTGTTGCTGTTGCTGCTGCTGCTGCTGTTGTTGTTGTTGCTGTTATTGTTGCTGCTGCTGTTGTTGTTGTTGTGTTGTTGTTGTTGTTGTTGCTGTTGTTGTTGTTGTTGTGTTGTTGTGTTGTTGTTGCTGTTATTGTCTTTACTCTTCCCTACTCACTCCGAGTCGAAATCTTCAACACTCTCTACGATAACATCGTCATCAATATCCTCCTGCAAATTAGAAGCAACAAAAAGTTTATTCTATTAAAGATTTATTCAGGAACCATTTTAGATGGGGCAGGTGAAGGTAAAACTAAGTCGTATAGATTTCCAACCTCGTTTATTTCATCGATGTACTCTCTGTCGTCAGTTCCGTCTGTTACCATGGTTACAGTAACCTTGGTGATGTAGTACTGATGAGAACTTTCATCATATCTCAAAGGCAAGTCTTCAAATTCACAAAGAAATTTCGCAATGACTTGGATAGCTTCAATCCTGAGTTTCTTGCAAGCCAGCTCCTGAGAGATAAAACATACATTTCCAAAATAAGATTATATATAGGTATCCTGTATTGTATTGTCCTGTATTGCATTGCATTGCATTGCATTGCATTGCATTGTATTGTATTGTATTGTATGGTATATCCCATTTTCAACCCATTTAAAGTCTTGACTATAAAGAATTAGATGTTAAAGAAAAGAAAGCGACATACCTTCTCTGAAATAGATTCTATTTTAGCGCGCGGTTTGGACGCTTGTGCCAAAATCTTAAACCCATCAAGATGATCATCTTCGGCCAACGTTATAATCGAATCACCTGTGCAATAATAATTTTACAGAAACATATTAAAAATTATTGATAGTTGAGCTTGTAAAATATGGAACTTCTCATTCCAGAGTTTTTCGTGACCGCTGACGGAACTGATTGCTTACGAGAATCCGAAAATGATCGCAAGAGCTTTGCCGTTGGGACTTTAGAAAATCCATTTTAGATTTTGAAATATACCTTGTGCAACATCACTCAATCCGTCCATCACGTACACTTGACTTAGGCAGTTTAAAAGAACAGAAACAGAACTCCAAAATTCTTCCTTAATGCTAAAAGAAAATATATAACAGTACATCATAAGGATAGTTTTGTCATCTGCTGTCAGTTGTACGGAGAACGACGACAAGCATTCTCTCAATTGTCATTCTCATTGTTTTCCCTCATAATTGTTTTTCACTCGCATTGTAGTGGAACAACTTTATATTTTTACTCTGTCTAACGCCAAACTCTTCAAGGGGAAGGCATCTGAGAAAGCCATAGGGAAAAGCCCTCTCTCTATCAACCACGCTCCTCTTCGGAAGACAAATTTTATGCACTTTAAAAAACGGGGCTTATTCTTTAGATGAAGCTCTGAGAAAATTGTGTGTCAAAATATCCTTCATACCTGACAGATGAAGATCTTAGTACAGTAATACTGTTCTGCATCCAGTCAAACCACACTTTTATCGCTGGAAGATAATTGGCTAAAATGACTTGCTTAACATCATCACCTGTAGACATATAGAATAAAACTATGGATTGACATGCAACCAACAAAACCATGCGTCCATTAACCCATTGAAAAGCAGGAACGTTTGGCAAATTTGGCAAAAAACACACATGTATATTAAGTATACATGCAGTGGAACCCCGCCTTACGGCCACCCCGTTAATACGACCACCTCGTTATTACGACCACTTTTTTCTGGCCTGAATACACTCTAAGGATCTGTTTATATGGAGCCGAAATACTCGGCAAACCAAATTACCCGCCATGTATAGAAATCCAATGCTATCCCGGCAGAGGGTTTATATGAGACAGGCGGATCATGCACTCGGCTAGACGAGATCCCGGCAAAACAGCCGAAATCTCGGCACGCCGGGATGAAAATATTCCCATATAAACACTCTCTTGCTGGGTAACTCGGCTAGCCGAGTTGAATTCGTCACAACAGCGCACGCGCCACTTATGAAGACAATCAGAAACTACTCATGGAATGTGAAACGATTATAATGCATAGGCGGCTTTGCCGAGTAACTCGTCTCACATAAACACTCATCTTTTTTCAACTCGGCTTGCGTAGTAGTTAAAACATGAGCAGCATTTGAGATTTTAAATACGAGGTGATTGTCGTGTTATATCTGATAAAACACGTACTGCGAACGTTTTAAATAGCTTCAAAAACGACCCATTTCGTAAGTTAATTGGCGTAGTAATTTTGAAAAATAACGTTGTCTAAGCTGAGAACATCAAAGCTAAAGTTTATGTAAATCAGGTTTCTTTATCACATATAAAACCACGGACATGGTACTGATTTCCTTTGTGTTTTCCTCATGAATTATTAATGATTTTGAAGAAATTATAAAATACTTCTCGGTATTATATAAAGTCAACGCGTTGAACAAAAATACCTGAGGAATTCTCGTCGTTAGATTGTTGTAGTAGAATTTCTGTAGTAGTCTTACACACACATTGAAACATATCAGAACCCAAATTAATGGCAAGATCCAACGGTGTCCCTTCAAAAACCTGTCCAAAATCTGTCGAGCATTAGAAAATACGTTAAAGTAATGTGTAAGAAATCCTGGACCAAGTTGAAAGCTTTGATTAATTCTTACCTTCATTGGACATGTTTTCGACTTCAAAGATATTGATGGCCATAATTTCTACAAGTCGTTTCATTCCCACCGCTGAACATGTTGGGTGTCGCAGTAGAGTTCGAAATAGGCCAAGAACTTTGCGATGGTTGTCAGAAAAATGATCAATCCTACAACGAACATAGCATAGTCATTCCTATATTATATAAGCTAGTATACTTGCTTAAATAATAAATCTTGAATATATAACTGTTCTATCTTACCCTATTTTGGAGTAAAGCATTGCATGGCAACAAAGGTAGAATATTTCAAACTGCTTGTTGATCTGAAAGAAATAATAGAATCTGTAGCCTATTATTAAAATGTCTGTCTGTCTGTCTGTCTGTCTGTCTGTCTGTCTGTCTGTCTGTCTGTCTGTCTGTCTGTCTGTCTGTCTGTCTGTCTGTCTGTCTGTCTGTCTGTCTGTCTGTCTGTCTGTCTGTCTGTCTGTCTGTCTGTCTGTCTGTCTGTCTGTCTGTCTGTCTGTCTGTCTGTCTGTCTGTCTGTCTATTAGGAAGAGTCATTTGTATGCCTGCCGTTTCAACGACAAATTTCGGGAAGACAATGGGCACCTCATTCAATGAGATTTTAACGTTTGGTTTCTCTTGTTTTTCATTGCTTTCCAGTTCAGTATTTCCTCCTTTCACAAGACCACCAGGTGTGTATAATAACTCTTGACGAACTCCTCCACGATAGAACACCCATAATTCATGCCTACAACATTGATAAAATATTCACTATTATTGAATAAGTATACTGAGATCTTCGTGCAATTAATGTCGGACAAATTACTTGTAACTGTGGTAATGCAGTACTTCAAGTAATTCAAGTCATCTTTACCGTCCTTCTCCCATGGTTTTCTTGTCATTCATCAATCCAGTGTTCTCTCGGCCTTCACTTCTACATCTTCGACGACCACGTCTCGTGTCGTTCCGTCGTCCATTTTCCACTCCATTTGCCACCTTCCCTTTGTATTGAAGTGCGTCATCCATTTCCTGTGCACGAACATGTAACTCATATGCCTAACATGACAAAAATATATTACAGTACTATTTACTTGTTTTACAGACTTTAAACTTTACAGACTTTTATTATTCAGCTCAGGCTAATGCCAGATGAGTTTACTCTAACACTGGATAATTTTAAACTTGTCATGGGGAGACATCTCAGCAAGCTGTGTTAGCCTGATTTAAGACTTATTTTGCTTCTGTTTGTTTGTTTGTTTGTTTCTTTGGTTGGTTTGTTTGTTTGTTTGTTTGTTTGTTTGTTTGTTTGTTTGTTTGTTTGTTTGTTTGTTTGTTTGTTTGTTTGTTTGTTTGTTTGTTTGCTTGCTTGCTTGTTTGTGTGTTTGTGTTTGTGTGTTTGTTTGTTTGTTTGTTTGTTTGTTTGTTTGTGTATCTGTCTGTCTGTTTGCCTGCCTGTCTTTCTGTCTGTATGTTTGCCTGTCTGTCTGTTTGTGTCTGTCTATCCATCCATCTATCCATCCATCCATCCATCCAGCCATCCATCCATCCATCCATCCGTCCATCCGTCCATCCGTCCATGCATCCCTCAATCTGTCCGTCTGTTTCTCTTTCTTTCTTTCTTTCTTTCTTTCTTTCTTTCTTTCTTTCTTTCTTTCTTTCTTTCTTTCTTTCTTTCTTTCTTTCTTTCTTTCTCTTTCTTTCTTTCTTTCTTCCCTCCCTCGCTCGATCGCTCGCTCACTTGCTCTTTCTTTCTTTCTTTCTTTCTTTCTTTCTTTCTTTCTTTCTTTCTTTCTTTCTTCCCTCCCTCCCTCCCTCCCTCCCTCCCTCCCTCCCTCCCTCCCTCCCTCCCTCCCTCCCTCCCTCCCTCCCTCCCTCCCTCCCTCCCTCCCTCCCTCCCTCGCTCTTTCTTTCTTTCTTTCTTTCTTTCTTTCTTTCTTTCTTTCTTTCTTTCTTTCTTTCTTTCTTTCTTTCTTTCTTTCTTTCTTTCTTTCTTTCTTTCATTCTAACCTTTCTCTGAACATCATCATATATTGCGTGTAGTTTTTCTCTTGCGGTCATGATTGGGCTACTAACAGTAAGACTCCTAATGTAGTAATACACAGCGTCCAATCTACGTTTAGCGTACACAGCAATGACAGCGAGCTGATTGTAAGGCTTGCCATTTCTAGGAGCAATCTTGCTGGCCTTGAGGTAGCATGAGCGAGCTGCACTCCATTCCTTGACAGACAAGACTTGTTGTTTGTAGCGTTCAATGTCACCGAGAAAGATCATGAAATGATGACAACATAATAAAGCCATCTTCACCTAGAAAAGGTAAAATTGAAAATATGCAGCAATTACCTACACTAACACCTCAATTTGAGCTGCTCCCAATTTATCAATTATTTTTTCATTTTTTTCCCACAATCGATTATACTTAACAATAATCGGATCATCTATAACAACCCTGCACAGCATGATGCCGGAATGATTTAATCTTGTTTTGTTAAACAAATAAGTAATGACTGGTTACAAACACGCCTTAGTTAAACCAATTATTCATTAACTGATTAGCCAATATTATCGCAGTATCATTTAGGAGTGTCAAGAGTAAACTAAACATCATCTCTGTCTTGTCATGTCTCTTGTGTGAACTGTGAGAGCACGCGAGAAAGTGTGCAATCTATAACCGTGATTAAACAGTGATTTAAAACGTCAATAGTGACTGAATTGTTGGGCGACAACAAGGGAGGCAATCCCCAACAAATTTAGTAAAAACTTAATTATAAAAGCACCCCCTTCCTTTGAATGGACAAACCACCATGGACATGTCGTATTTAATTCATGACATATTTAATCAATACAATTAATCGATATTAATCAATTGTTGACAACAATAAATCGATTACAAAAATGAACCGATGGGAGCAGCTCTAATCTCAATATTAACCCATTCCTGCCTGAGCTGGTCAAAAACAGCCTCTTTGTTGTTTTACTCTGTCTAACACCAGATGATTTTACTCATCAAAGGGAGAACCCCCAGACATCCTAGGCAGTAATGGGGTAGCCTACAGAATGAGCAAAGCTTACCAAACGATTACAACCATCATATTTCGTTGGTTTCTCCAAGAAGCTCTTCAACAGAAAATCTTGTTCCTTTTCTAGACTTGATATCATGCCAGAAATAAAACTACTTGCTGAATCTAAAAAGCCTTGTAAAATACTGGATATTTTTGCTCCCATTCCATCAGTAATACCATCGCAATCTTGGTTATCTTTCTGCAAACCTCGTACTCGTTCAATAATCTGATAAAACCCATTTCTCCATAAAATATGGTACACCTCCTTACTTGTAAAGAAGTAAAGATCTGTTAGCATAATAGATTTACATTTCTCTTGGATTTCATTGCTAACCTTTGTTATATGACCTAGCTGTTCTTCAGAAGATAATCGACGTGACAACAAGTTATCAAGATCTCCTTCCAGATAACCAATGTCGGTAAACAAACTCTCAGCTTTCTTCCGTTGTATCTTTTTCAACTTCTGCTGGCTGTCTTCCAGTGATTTGCCTTCCCTTAAGCATTGGTTATCTCCACTGCTATCTGCACTGCGGTCTCTTTTACTGCTCCCAACATGAAGCTCACCCATCATATTGGTTAAATTGTGGTTATAAAATTCCCTGGAGCTATTGACTGTGGAATTATTCATTTTTCTTAAGCTTTCTGGCTTTACCGGATAATTTACACTACTGTTATCGGTTTCTGGATTATAAAGTGACCTTGGTGAGCTAGAATAAGGATTCTCTCCTCTGTCATAGTCACTGTCTGAGTGTTCATCAGTGTTCTTCTGAGCGATGGTTTCTTGTCTGCTCTTGCTTTTGTTTTGACAACCAGACAAACGTACGTTCTTACTAATTATTCCCTTTTCCTTTCGATCCTTGTGAACTACAACCGTATCGTCCTTAGGGCGTTCTTTCTGGACAGAGACCTTACTATTTGAGTTTTTAGACAGCCTCTTTCCAGACTGGTTGGGTGCTGGCAACACTGGTTTGTTGTTGTTCCTTCCCTCAACCTCTGACCTCTTGTTTTGTCGTTTCTCGTCCGAATTTCCACCTGATTTCTTTGTAGATTTAGAAGAAGTCTTCGGCACCTTCTCTCGAGTTTTATATCGTGGTGTTTCTAGCTTTATAGCCAGTTCTTTTAGCTCAGAATGAGTACAACGAACAACCCTCAACTCCTCATCTTCTGACGCCATTTTGTTTGAGTTTATATTTAAATTTAGCCTCATTCATTCCAACTGCCGGACGTCTGCCTGAGTTGGGCCTGTGTATCCCCAGTCTTCTTGGAGCGACGCGGTTTCAAAATGGCGGAAAGTGGCGGTAAATTTGGAATTGAATGTTTGAAGACAAAAGAATGAAAGATACATGAACTATGAGGTTTACAATGAGGGAAGTGATAAATAACGACAGCAAAGCATCTGAAATTGCTTAAATCTTATTCTGGGATCAAATGCGTTGTGTAATTGCTGGGAATTCAGTAAAACGTAAGTGCCTTTACAGTAACTTACTGTACATATTTTTTTATAGTACATTTGTACATGTATTTATTACTGATTTAATGTTGTTGTTTTGTAATGATTATTAGTTTTTGCGAGAGCTATTCATTGTCTGGCAAAGATTGGAGAAGAGATCTATCTTGAACCATTAACTAAAGGAGTAAATACATCCTATTAAATATATATACAATATATACATTTCATGTAATACACTGCATTACATGACATTGTATATTACATTGCATTACATTACATTTACACTACATTAATTTACATTACATTACATTCACACTCCATTAATTTACATTACATTACATTACATTACATGTACACTTCATTTACATTACATTGCATATTACACTGCATTATATTACATTACATTACATTACATTACAAGTACATTACATTATATTACATTACATTATATTACATTACATTACAAGTACATTACATTACATTACATTACATTACATTACAAGTACATTACATTGCATTACATTATATTACATTACAAGTACATTACATTATATTACATTACATTATATTACATTACATTACAAGTACATTACATTACATATTACATTGCATTACATTATATTACATTACAAGTACATTACATTACATTCTATTACATTACATTTCATTACAAAGTACATTACATTACAAATTACATTACATTACATTCTATTACATTACATTACATTAACATCTACTGTCATTGTATATTTTAGCTATCCTTAAGGACTGTGAACTCTTCTCGTTCAGCCTATGCCTGCTTTCTGTTTCTCTTGAACTTTTTTCAAAGTTATGACGATGGACTTCACAACATCTCTGGTAGTGAAAACACCCCCCCTGAAGATATTCTTAAATGTAAACTATCTGTTAAGGTATGTGGAAATGTCACCAATTTAATTAAATTTAAAGGTTGTAGTTTCTATTTGAAAGGATCTAAAATAAAACACTGGAAATAATTTGTTTAGGATAATTTTGTTGAAATAAAGAGATCTAATAATCTAATATTTTTGAAATATTTAGTCATTCTTGTCTGTGTTCAAGTCACTAAGTACAGTTGAGAAAATTGTTGATCGGTGTTCAATTAAAATGGATTTAGAAAAAGCAACATTGACGTTTTTACTGTATTGTCGTCATGGTAAGTTGTGACAATATATGCTACTGTAGTTTGCAGCAAAGATTTGTTGTTATTTTTTGTGGGTTTTTTTGCTTAACTGTGACATTTCACCTAGGCATTACAAAGACTTACAACTTATCCTACCAAGATTGTGAAAGTTTACAAGCTGTTTTTACAAAAGATCTTTGCCCAAATGTTATTACTGCTCAACCCCGGTACATATGTACATACTTATATGTATTATTCTAAAATACTACTGACACTGTATTCTTTCAAAAACTATGGTAACAGTTCATTGGTGTATACACTGTACTGTGTTTATTCATATTTATACCTATACTAATTCTCATTTGGTTCTTTGTGTATGTACATGCAAACCTAAAGAATCTTTAGTGAGGTGGTGATGAACTTCCAAAACACACAAGAAGAGATTACATTAACAGTTTGTCCTCAACATATGAAAGTAACAAATTACGTTGATGATGAACCAGGTAGAGTTTTTGCTAACTACATCTCATATGCAAGCGCTAGTGTTTATAAAAAACACTTCTATAAAACTCATTAATAATTAATGAGGAAAACACCAAGAAAATCCACGTTTAACGAGGGTCTTTATATGTGATATAGATTCCTCTTGATTTACTTAAACTTTAGCTTTGATTTTCTCGACTTAGACACCGTTTTTTTTAGAGAAATTACTACGCCAATGAACTTAACAAATAGATCGTTTTAGAAGTAATTTACAGAATTCGTGTCCGTTCTGTATCGGCCTCGCCTCGTGTCTGTATACCCCAATACAGAACGGCCACTCATTCTGTAAATAGTACATATAGGATCATGAACTTCCAACCTAATAAGTTCTCCATCTGAGCCTCAGTAGCTCAATGGTTATAGCGTCTAACCGATCATTAAAAGATACGATCCCAGCTGGGGCTGACATGATCTGTATGCACTTACAAATACACGCAGTTCAGCTAATTCAAACGTGAGTTGTGGATACAATATTAATTATGATTTTAATACAGATCCTGAAAAGGTAATTCGCACAGAAATGGTGTTAGTCCAAGAAGAATTTGATAAGTATCAGATTGGAGTTGATACAGAGGTGACATTTTGTTTAAAAGAGTTGAAGGTAACGGGACTAAACTATACTCCATAATGCTTCTCAGTTTCAGTTCTTTAAAAGTGTTCATGATCACTATATATCTTATTCTTAATTGCAGGGAATCCTTACTTTTGCTGAATCAAGCGGTCAACCCATGGATATTTACTTTGAATATGGTGGAAAGTAAGAATGCGTTAAATCTTTAAATGTTAGATTTTCACAGGTTTTGCCTTGACTGACTTTGCCAAAATGAAATACTAATGCATGTCTGACAAGACGCACGCCTGGCAAGACGCACACACGTGTGCGGATGGGTGGGGGGCCTGCGGGTGCGTCGATTGGTGGTGGAGAGTGGGTGTGTAGGTGAGTTTGTAGGTGCGTGACTTTGTGGGTGCGTGCATCTGTTGGTGGGTACGTGCGTGCGTGAGCGAGTGAATGAGTGCGTGCATGCGTGGTGAGTAAACGAATGCGTGCGTGAGTAATTAGCGGGTGCGTCCATCGGTTGGTGGGTATGTGCGTGGTGAGTGCGTGCGCGCGTGCACGGGAGTGAGTGAGTGCGTGTGCGTGCGTACGTGAGTGTGCGAGCGCGCGTTCGTGCCTGGGCCAGTTAGTTATGAATAGCCTTATTTCGAGGTAATTTTTTTTTAATTATTTTCTTGAACGACATCTTTGTTTAGACCCATTGTGTTCAGCTTGAACAGTGACGCAACATTCGAAGCTAACTTTGTGCTGGCGACATTAATAGACCAACCTACATCGTCACAATATTCCCAACAAACAAACAACGAAACAGAACAACCCCAGAAGACGAAACAAACCCAGAAGACGACGAGAAAACCTCAAAAACCTCAAAAACCCAAAGAAACTGAAAGGTATTTTAAGAGATTAAGATATTGTGCTATTCAGAGAGAGATATGGGTTCGGCACAAGCCATTAAAGGATAAAGGATAAAGGACTGGCTGAATTGCGAAGGACGCAGATCAACGTGGTCGTGTCGAGGCATATCAAAGGCGCTCCAAGCAGCCGCCAACGACACAGTTCAGACCACGGATCACAGCTAAGATGTTAGGTGTTGATTTTATGGAGGGAGGAAAACCGGAGAATCCGGCGAAAAAAAATCGAAGCATAGGAGAGATCAACTACAACTCTACTCACATGAGTCCACGCCCGACAACGGGGTCTTTCCCAAGCGGTCACCCATCCAAGTACTACCCCTGCCTTAGGGTAGTAGCCAAAGAAAGAGGAGCTTTCTGGCTGCCTCCGACTGCAGTCGACCAAGTCAACTGCTATTAGTTCAAGATCTTGACAGTACGAGCTCTGCCACAGGTCAGGTTCGTACTAAAAAGATCGAGGTTAACCAATCCAAAGTCAGCTTATACACTGTGATGTTTGTTTTAGTCATAATACCAATCATGTGTCTGTGAATGGAAATAACGATGACGAGTTTGGCTTGGCAAATGACGAGGACTGGGACGAGTGCGCTCTAGATGACGTAGTGGTTGAACAAATGGCGGTAAAATCATCAAAAGGAAAGAAGCAAACCCAAAAAGTTTCTCACGAAGAGGAGAATCCGTTTGAAGACCCATTTGAGCACCAAGGTAACGACTCGAGTGCAATCACGAAGAATATGACAATCCAGGCTACGTTCACACGGTACCGGACGAATTCGAGAGCGGTCCCGAATTCGTCCTATTTCGCCGTGTAAACAGGCGGAACCATACTAATTCGAGAACGGTACCGAATTTGTCTTCCGTGGTTCCGAATTCGTCCGGTCTGTAATGATATTAAAACTAGTAAGAACCATAGACAATGTTTAGAATAGTTTAATTAAAATAATAGCTTCCTACACACATATTTAAAACGTATTGGTGGCTATAAAAACTAGTTTCGTCTAAACGGAGACCTCTTCAGTTTGTCGCCATTAAAAATAAGAAAATTGTTTTATTTTTAATGGCGACACACTGAAGAGGTTAGTCACCAATACGTTTTTAAATGTGTGTAGAAAGCTATTATTTTAATTAAACTTATTCTAAACATTGTCTATGGTTTTTAGTGAAGCTTTCTTGGCTTCAGTGCAAAGAACTTCGAATAAAACGTAGGGTATAAGTGTAATAGGTTTTTTAAAAACAAAAAACGAACAAAGCCGTCAAAGATTAAAGAAATACCAAATGGTTTTCCGTGTTTGGATACTCTGATCCAAACACGCGGGAAATTGCGAGACTGGAGAAAAGCGTAACAAAACACGAACCGTAGGCGAGTGTTTTTAGCTTTTCGAAAGTCGAGCAATTTCCCAAGTGTTTGGATAAGAGTCTCCAAACACGGAAAAAACAATTTTGTATTTCTTTCATAAAATAATCACAAGTAAATATGATATACTGTCCGACATTTTCAAAAAATCGTTTTGGCGGGAATTTTCCGTGTTTGGATACTCTGATCCAAACACGGCAATTGACCAATCAGGGCTCGCGTAGTATACATGTTGTTTTATAATAAACTGTCACAATTTTGAAAAACACTAAAACTACAGAGCTCGCACTACGCTTCTTGTAGGCCACTCGACCTATGGACCTTTCCCCTTTTAGCAAAAACCGCAATGCATCATGGTAGAGTGGTAACGCTCATCTGCCAAGCAAAATGGCGGGAGAGGAGCGGGCGTTTTGTGTGGCAGAGGACTTTTGCTTTTTAAACGAATGTCATCAAATAAAATAGCAAAAAAACTTATCTTTACGGTTAAGGAGGTTTTTACTCGGACTCTAAACTAGATATAAGGCAATCGTGGCGGTTTTTGTTGGAAATAATGACTCGGGTTGACTGGACAAACAATGGCAGTTCGAAATAAACATTCTAGAAGAAGCGTCTTAATGTACAATTGTAGGTGAGTAGACTTGGCTATTTAATCTCATAAGAATCTTTTGTTATAGTACTAAGCGGCGACGCCTAGTTTACTTACATCTCAAATATTTTGTGCATCGGAATGCATGTTGAGGACTTTTTCGTCTCCGCAATCTCGAGCAAGTTTTCCTTAATTACCACCAGTCGTTCGATAAACATTTAAGTAAGAAAAAGCCCTTTAAATTTGTTTTGGCGCCAGTAAACCCGGTTTCCTTGTCAACGGCAAAGCTCAGGTCTTTTGCAAAAGCGTTAACTTGAACAGAAACTGTAATTTGGTATTCTTGCTGTATTTTGTTTCTGAATTTCTTTGTAACCGTGGAAGAAGCTTCTTGACACAATTAATTGCTGTAGGTTTTAAATATAGGTTAGTTATGTGTTTTTTAAATATAAACATTTAGCTAAAAAGTTGATTTTCCAAGCTGACAAGGCAGTTGGCACAATTTAAAATTATTATTGTTGTTTGATAATTGTTTATAAAGGCTTTTTTATAAATTTGATAAAAAGATAATTAATTTAATTTGTATTATAGAATTGTAAATACTTCAGTTTAACTATTAGCAAGATTTAGTTAGGTTAAAATTCAAATAATAATTGTGTACAAATTTATATAAATAGTTAGGATGGTTAGATATAATGTTAAATAAGTAAATAATTTAATATTAAATAAATAAACAGAAGCCAAACCACAAACAATGAATGAAGAAAAACAACAAATTACTCCAGCTACAGGACACAAAGTCATGGACAAGAGATTTAAAGTCATTCCACTATTTTCACATCATCTGCTGCAAAAACATTTTATAACTGAAACCCAAGCAGATGACAGTGCAACCAGTGCTTATGAACACAAGAAATTAGGTTTACTTACCAGCTTTTCAAAGATGCAGTAGGTATGTGAAACAAGTTCAAGTGAAACCAGAAGTAAAAATAGATGGTGACCAAGTACAGTATGTTATTCAAAAAGAACAGTCCATGCATCAATGAAGAGTAAAAGTTAGTTATCTATGTGCACTTAAATCAGTCAACAGGAGTGTTGTTTGTGCAAATTGTTTGTGCAAAAAGAATTGGAAAAAGTGGGCGCAGCAAACATGTCAGTGATGTTGCTGCACTATTGTTTTAATTCTTGATTATTATTACAGTTGGCATTAACAGAAGTTCCTGATGATATCCAACCTACACACAGCTTCTTTAACAATGGCACGTGCCAAGAAATTATGTAACATATGAAGCAATGCTTTTGAAGATTTAAGTTTGAGGCAGTCAGTTTCAGCTTTTGTCCCTCATACCATTTTTTACAATCAGATTGGCTCCTGATGTTCCTTTCAATTTCCAATGTTGTGTCATGTGTTGTACCTAAATTTTCTTCCACAAATCCCATATTATTTTCATCTAATATACAGTATATGTTTGGTTACTAGTGTCTACTTGCAAATTTTCTAGCATTTGTTCCTGAATATGAGTGTCATGTAGATGGCAGGTTATATCCTGCAATTCTGTAGTTTCTCAAATGAAATAATTTTATATACTGTAGTCATTTGATACCAACAGTTTACTGAGGTAACTAGCTTTCCCTGCCTGTTCTAACCCATGAGTCAACTCCACTGTTTTGGCATGGCTGCAATTCTCTTGCAAAATGTGGGGTAGGATTGTAGTTGACTGCATTTCTGTTTGGTAATTCATGTTTTCTTCCTTTGTCACCCTTTTCATAAGAGGCATTACCACATCTTAAATCCTCAAAAGCATTATTGCTTCATATGTTACATAATTTCTTGGTGCATGCCATTGTTAAAGAAGCTGTGTGCAGGTTGGATATCATCGGGAACTGCTGTTAATGCCAACTGTAATAATAAACAAGAATTAAAACAATAGTGCAGCAACATCACTGACATGTTTGCTGCGCCCACTTTTTCCAATTCTTTTTGCACAAACAATTTGCACAAACAACACTCCTGTTGACTGATTTAAATGCACATAGATAACTAACTTTTACTCTTCATTGATGCATGGACTGTTCTTTTTGAATAACATACTGTACTTGGTCACCATCTATTTTTACTTCTGGTTTCACTAGAACTTGTTTCACATACCTACTGCATCTTTGAAAAGCTGGTAAGTAAACCTAATTTCTTGTGTTCATAAGCACCGGTTGCACTGTCATCTGCTTGGGTTTCAGTTATAAAATGTTTTTGCAGCAGATGATGTGAAAATAGTGGAAGTGACTTTAAATCTCTTGTCCATGACTTTGTGTCCTGTAGCTGGAGTAATTTGTTGTTTTCTTCATTCATTGTTTGTGATTTGGCTTCTGTTTATTTATTTAATATTAATTTATTTACTTATTTAACATTATATCTAACCATCCTAACTATTTATATAAATTTGTACACAATTATTATTTGAATTTTAACCTAACTAAATCTTGCTAATAGTTAAACTGAATTATTTACAATTCTATAATACAAATTAAATTAATTATCTTTTTATCAAATTTATAAAAAAGCCTTTATAAACAATTATAAAACAACAATAATAATTTTAAATTGTGCCAACTGCCTTGTCAGCTTGGAAAATCAACTTTTTAGCTAAATGTTTATATTTAAAAAAACACACAACTAACCTATATTTAAAACCTACAGCAATTAATGGTGTCAAGAAGCTTCTTCCACGGTTACAAAGAAATTCAGAAACAAAATACAGCAAGAATACCAAATTACAGTTTCTGTTCAAGTTAACGCTTTTGCAAAAGACCTGAGCTTTGCCGTTGACAAGGAAACCGGGTTTACTGGCGCCAAAACAAATTTAAAGGTCTTTCTCTTACTTAAATGTTTATCGAACGACTGGTGGTAATTAAGGAAAACTTGCTCGAGATTGCGGAGACGAAAAAGTCCTCAACATGCATTCCGATGCACAAAATATTTGAGATATAAGTAAACTAGGCGTCGCCGCTTAGTACTATAACAAAAGATTCTTATGAGATTAAATAGCCAAGTCTACTCACCTACAATTGTACATTAAGACGCCTCTTCTAGAATGTTTATCTTCGAACGGCTAAATTGCAGAATACCCGTCCACTAGTCACCTTTCACTGCGCAGCCATACTTTCTGTGGCTACGCGGCTACGCAGTCATGGTCGGCCCAGGCTCTCCTCCTTAACAAAGAACTTTTCGTTCTTAATAAACCTCGCGAAATATCAATATAATATGTTGTTGCTTCGTTCTTAATAAACCTCGCGAAATATCAATATAATATGTCGTTACTTCGTTCTTAATAAACCTCCGGAAATATCAATATAATATGTTGTTGCTTCGTTCTTAATAAACCTCGCGGAATATCAATATAATATGTCGTTGCTTCGTTCTTAATAAACCTCCCGAAATATCAATATAATATGTTGTTGCTTCGTTCTTAATAAACCTCCCGAAATATCAATATAATATGTCGTTACTTCGTTCTTAATAAACCTCGCGAAATATCAATATAATATGTTGTTGCTTCGTTCTTAATAAACCTCGCGAAATATCAATATAATATGTTGTTGCTTCGTTCTTAATAAACCTCGCGAAATGTCAATATAATATGTTGTTGCTTCGTTCTTAATAAACCTCGCGAAATATCAATATAATATGTTGTTGCTTCGTTCTTAATAAACCTCGCGAAATATCAATATAATATGTTGTTGCTTCGTTCTTAATAAACCTCGCGAAATATCAATATAATATGTCGTTGCTTCATTCTTAATAAACCTCGCGAAATATCAATATAATATGTTGTTGCTTCGTTCTTAATAAACCTCGCGAAATATCAATATAATATGTCGTTACTTCGTTCTTAATAAACCTCGCGAAATATCAATATAATATGTTGTTGCTTCGTTCTTAATAAACCTCGCGAAATATCAATATAATATGTCGTTACTTCGTTCTTAATAAACCTCGCGGAATATCAATATAATATGTTGTTGCTTCGTTCTTAATAAACCTCGCGAAATGTCAATATAATATGTTGTTGCTTCGTTCTTAATAAACCTCGCGAAATATCAATATAATATGTTGTTGCTTCGTTCTTAATAAAACCGTTCTCTATAAACTTCGTTATACATTTATATCATTGCTTCGTTATTTAATAAACATACCATTACTATGCCATGTTATGTATTGCTCCGTTCTCGAAAAACCTCGTTATACGTATCACTACTTCGTTATTTGAAGATACGATGACTATTAATATTAAAGTCTTCCTTCTCTTCAAAATCTCACTGCGTAGCCGCGTAGCCACCAAAATATATAGCTAGGTAAATAACGTCATTCATTTTCTCAAAGACACTTAGGATTTACTTGGGTTCTTTTCAAAATCTCACTGCGTAGCCGCGTAGCCGCGTAGCCACCAAAACATATAGCTAGGTAAATAACGTCATTCATTTTCTCAAAGACACTTGGGATTTACTTGGGATACCTTTTATATTATCCCTCAATTCTCCTTCTTTTCAAAATCTCACTGCGTAGCCGCGTAGCCACGTAGCCACCAAAACATATAGCTAGGTAAATAACGTCATTCATTTTCTCAAAGACACTTAGGATTTACTTGGGATACCTTTTATATATTATCCCTCAATTCTCCTTCTTTTCAAAATCTCACTGCGTAGCCGCGTAGCCACCAAAACATATAGCTAGGTAAATAACGTCATTCATTTTCTCAAAGACACTTAGGATTTACTTGGGATACCTTTTATATTATCCCTCAATTCTCCTTCTTTTCAAAATCTCACTGCGTAGCCGCGTAGCCACGTAGCCACAAAAACATATAGCTAGGTAAATAACGTCATTCATTTTCTCAAAGACACTTAGGATTTACTTGGGGGTACCTTTTATATTATCCCTCAATTCTTCCTTCTTTTCAAAATCTCACCGCGTAGCCGTGTGCCGGAAATTAGTGTCTTCAAATATGGCCGGGTATTCTGCAGTCGCTCCTCTTCGAACTGCCATTGTTTGTCCAGTCAACCCGAGTCATTATTTCCAACAAAAACCGCCACGATTGCCTTATATCTAGTTTAGAGTCCGAGTAAAAACCTCCTTAACCGTAAAGATAAGTTTTTTTGCTATTTTATTTGATGCCATTCGTTTAAAAAGCAAAAGTCCTCTGCCACACAAAACGCCCGCTCCTCTCCCGCCATTTTGCTTGGCAGATGAGCGTTACCACTCTACCATGATGCATTGCGGTTTTTGCTAAAAGGGGAAAGGTCCATTGGGATCCTTATACAATACTTTACTATAGACTAAAGGTTTTAGATCTGTGTGTTGACAAGAACTATATACGTAACTTTTAATTCTTTTGAATATAGATTTGTTTTCTAAAAAAGCTAGAAGACCACCCACTAAGTCGCAAACAAAGACAACACAAAACGATGGAGGCAAGGCTAACGAACAATCTCTGTATCCTTGTCACTTTGTAATTTTTAAACATCAATTAGGGATCCGCGCGTTCCGATACTGGTATCCTGTCTGATGAAAGGCTCCGCTAGAAACGTCAGAATTTCGACAGTTTACCATCTTTTCACTTTTCTCTATCTTAGACCCCGTTTACACGATGCCAGTACAATTTAAAAACGGAACAAAATCATGCCAGTGTGTAAGTACAGGCCAAAATGTCTTGCGTTTACACGGTGCCGGTATAATATAATGACGGATTAGCATGTGACTATTCTCTTCCAATGAGAATTTTGAAGACTTTGTGAATACTGCTGACCCGAATACTGTGGTCGTATATATATCGTGATTACCGTCATCAAACTGTTACGGCACGGGCGTTTACACCATACCGGTTAGTGTTCCGTTTTCATTTCATGCCGTCAAGGAACCCGTCTTCATTTTGTGCCGTTTTCATGTCATTTTTGTGCCGGTATCGTGTAAACGCAAGGCCTAAACGGCATGATTTTGTTCCGTTTTCAAATTGTACCGGCATCGTGTAAACGGGGTCTAAGACACTGCCAATACGCAGCACTCTTCTTTTATAAATAGAGAGATTAGGTCTTTTTTAGCTTTTTTAGTTGGTTTTAGTTCGTTATGTTTTCTTCCTTTACTCCACTATACTTCATAAAAGCCGCGGTACTAATCCTGTTCGAATGCTACCAGGTTTCGTGTCAGGTAAGTTTATAAACAGAATAACTATAAAACAGGTTGGAAAACTATGAATGAGTGCAAGCATAGTTGGTATATTAAGGAATTAATCATTATTTTGCAGGTGACTTATCACAAAAGTATTCTGAGATGGTAGGCATATTAAATAATTTACTTCAATCTATTCCAGTTTCAATTTCAGTTCAACATTTTGTGAACCCAAATGAGTTTTAGTTTAGTCCAAAAGAAAAATCCTTTAAATTTCTAAAATTAGGCAAAGACTTTCCCATTTTTTATTATTATTACCCTTAATACATTTGCGTTAAAACATGCTATAGACCACCTTTCATAATAGCGACTGATTTGAATATTCTTTAATGTGCATCTTAATAAGCCTTTCTGGCCTCGTTTGTGTGTCTGCAATTCCAAAGAATCTTTGCTTCATAATCTTTGCTTCATAACTTTAGATAACGAGGCCAGAAACGCTCATTTAGATTCAAATAAAAGACTATTTAAAGTGGAGGCTTTTATCATAGGTAATGGAAGGGGAACTGGATAGGAAACTTCAAACGAGGTTAAAGAACCGGAAACGTTGTTTGCACAACTTGCTATGGTAATTACACACTTAAAAGCAGCTAATGCACCTACTGCTGAAATTAGACAAAAGTGTAATATCACTTAAGTTCAGCAGTGTCTGATTTTAGCCATGTGGGACCACCCGTTAGGTGCATTGCCCCCTTATAAGCGTATAATTACCATAGCAAGTTGTGCAAACATCGTTTCCGGTTTCGTAAGTTTCCTATCCAGTTCCCCTTCCATTATCTATGCTTTTATGAAAGTGGTCTAGATTGTAGTTTTTTACAGTTTAATAATATACACCTTGTAACAACTAATTCGTTCTTGTGTTCCCTCGAAATTTCTAGCCATTCTTGGGAGGAAGTATTAGCGCTGATTCCGAGGGCTCGCCTGGCATAGCAGTAAGATCAGGAAAATATAAAGATGGAATTAACAAACCTGACGAAACAACGATCCATGAAAATGCCGATCTTCTGGAAGATAGTGTTCCAGGAACACCCCCGAGTAAAAAGGTTGGAAGAAAAATGTCCGACATTCTTTTCTCAGTTCACTTTTTGTTCTTGTTATCTCTCAGCTACCCATCATGTAACGTGTTTCATTTCTTTCTGGGCCTCAGAAAATGTCCGTACAATGCATCAATTCTTCCTTAGCCGATCTTTCTTAAGCTCTCAGCATTCGTGTTAAGATGTTTCTCCATATTTCTAAACTCATTAATAATCCATGAGGAAAACACAAAGGAAATCAGTACCATGTCTGTGGTTTTATACCTGATATTCAAAAACTCATTAATAATTCATGAGGAAAACAAAAGAAAATCATGACCGTATCGTGTCTTTATATGTGATAAAGATACCTCCTGATTTACATAAACTTTAGCTTTAATTTTCTCGGCTTAGAGAAGATTATTTTTCAAACTTACTACGCCAATGAACTTACCAAGTGGTTCGTTTTTGAAGCCGTTCAATAAACTCGCAGTTCGTGTTTTATCAGATATAAAAACACTCGGCTTCGCCTCGTGTCTTTATATCTGATAAAACACTCCTGCTTGTTTATTATACAGTACAAGAAACACTCCTGAATTACATAAACTTTAGCTTTGATTTTCTCGGCTTAGACAACGTTATTTTTCAAACTTAGGCCTACTACGCCAATGAACTTACGAAATAGGTCGTTTTTGAAGCTATTTAAAACATATCTGATAAAACACTTCTCTATACTGCTCATGTTTTAAATAATTATTACTTCAATATATTGTTCTTTATTATAGTTTAAGTCTATGTTCTTCAGCGCCATGACAGATAGTGAAAATCCTTCAACCAAGGTACGATTTTACAGCCTTGTTACAAATTGTCATTCAACTGGCGCGCAGAGTCGCAGGGTGCATTCACATATATAAACTTGCTTCTTATCGACAACCTGTTACAGCGTGTTTCAACAACGTGTTTTAGCGTTGTTTGTACAATAAAGGGACAAACTGTAGATTGGAATTAACCTTATGCTAACTATTTATTATATTTTTTAGACCAAGACTGCTCAAGAAACGTCCGTTGTTCTCGCTGCTGATACAGATGACGAATCAGATTAAAGTATGACCGTTGTCACATGTTTCGTACAGGCGTGAGTTGTAGAAAAGAGCGGGAAACTCATTCAACGCATTTTCTTTGAAGACAAGAAAACCTCTGACATTTACGGTCGGTATAATCTCTATATGATTTCATTCTTAAAATGGTGAAATATATGGCTGGGTTTCATTCCTCTGTAATTTCCATGCACTTTTTTAAGAAACAGTGAGAACTATTTGGGTATTTTCTCGATGCATTTTTTAAGAAACAGTGAGAATGATTTGGGTATTTTTTTGGTTTACTTTGACTAGTTTTTGTTGGCTATAAACAAACGTTAACAAATACTACTAGATGTGAATATTTGGGTCTTTTTCAGTCTTCTGCGGTTGGATGTTGGTGGTAATCACTGACCTCTATATAACTGGACTGCGGGTCCCCGATACTTTTGTATTACATGAAGTATCCCCAATTGAACGGCGCCATCTTTGATTTTCTGGTTTGTTGATTGGTTAATTTTAAACCTAACAAGATGGCGTCCTGTCAGGGTCATCTGTGATTGGTCAATTTCGCAGCTCAGACCTAACAAGATGGCACCTGATGGCGTGTAATTGGGCCATTTTTTCCGTGGGGCACCCACAGTCCAGTTATATAGAGGTCAGTGGTAGTAATATACTCCACGCCATTAGGCAATCTCGTACTCAAAGCCTTCGCCGCGTACGCAAACAAAGGCTCTGAGATATAATCCATCACAGGAAACAGAAAAAGCTTACCAATGAACACAAACGAAATAACTTTATCAACTTCCAGCTGAACACACTACAAACAAACAGAAAAACCTGTTGCCACTTCAAAAGAAGCCGCCTTTAGCTCTCCCAGAGCCTACGTTTGTGCACGGCGCGAACGCTCTGGGTACGAGATTGCATTTGAGGTTTAGAAAAACGAGTGAAAGACTGGTGATGAGGTGAGATCGCTAGTGTTCTTGGGAACGTTTGGAGGGACAGCTTTTCCCCTAATGTTTCACCGTCTGTCTTTCCAAACAATCCCAAGTACCGTAGCGCAGTTAAATACCTTGATTCATATAATATATATTCATAAATATATGTTAACGCCATGCACAAGAAAACTTTATATTGTATTGTTTGTATACGTACCAGATGGTACATCGCAGGAATTTTTTAAGAAATGCGTGTATAGTTGATATATATTAAATATTGTACAAAATTGGGGGTTTTTTGTGATTTTGAAAAGTGTAAAGTTATCTAAAATAATATCATGATCACCTCGGTTTTCATTGTTCTCAAAGGGAATGTAAATCCCATATTTTCCTCATTACCCATGCATACGCCTTTGTCTTCTAAATTTCCCCGGGAAATTTAGTAGAAACCAAAAGATTTCTTTGTCTACTAATTTTTCCTCATCAAGCATGCAGGGGAAAATTAGTAGACAAAGAAATCCTTTGTCTTTTACTAAATGTCCCGCTTGCATATCTATTATGCAAACAGGTGGTCCTAGAACAAACACAAAGCATGTCCCAAAGGTATAATTATTCAATCAATAGTAAAACTCGTAAACAACTTCACTGAACCATACAAAAACAAACACCTAAACTGATCTCAGCATACTTCTCTGAGTTTTCCTCGGCGATCATAATATTACAAACTGATAACATGACTTGTCGGGAAATTAGCGATTAAATTGCCCTTCGCCTCGGGAAGATTTGTAAAAGTCCTTGAGCTTCGCCCCCCTCGGCGGCGGGCAATTTAATCGCTACTTTCCCTGAAGTCATGTTATTACTTATAAATAATATAGTCCGTTTCAGCTTGCTTTTGAAATCCGACACGTATAATTCAAATGAACATTCCGAACTTACGTTGCAATGTTCCGAACTACATTGCGAGGTAGATACAAATTTAAGTCGGCAATTTGTTTCTGCTTAACCAAGTATCTATTATTATATTCTATACAACAAATAATCTTCTTCTCCGTGGTTTTACCAAAGGAATTCAATTCAAAGTTTATTAAATTCGAACTTCACGACGAACTTCCGTACCAAGTTCCCAACCTTCCAACGAATGTTGACAAACGAATTTCAAAAGCAAGCTGAAACTGACTGACTATAAGGATACAATGAAAATAAAAATAAACAAAATGAATGATCCCTTGCATGGGAATTCTTTAAGATCCTCTGCGAATTCTGTAATATAGTGCCGGCACTTATAAAAGAGTTCCATTGCATACTTTACTACTCTATTGCATTGCTGGTCGTACTTGGGTTCTTAATAAACACATCAATTCCTCCAGTAGAGCTTAAAATTTTCGTTTCATTTCGACTAACGTTTACTTTTAAACTGCCCGTTCCTCCTTTAAGAATCATCTTTCTCTCAACCGCATAACGCTTTTTCCTCAGCTTAATATTTAAGTTATGTGACTGAGGATTCCTGTCGCTTGACCTAGCTGATCCACCCAGATTGCGAGATCTCACGTCTATAATATTAAAACCAGGGAGAGTCCTTTTTAAATGTGTCCTTTTGGAGCCAGAAATATGACTGGATAGTACATTTTCTGATCTTTCCAAAAAGCTTTTCGTTTTCTTTGGTATATCTGTCTTTGTGTGAACAATTCCTGACCGTTTCTTGCCAACAAAATTGTAAAAATTCCATCCTCCTTGGGGTCTCACAATAGCTGGTGACATGACGTGAACTAATGGTTTTTCAGTCGGTGTCGACAACAACGGATACTTGGCCATTCCTGGTTTCACAACGACATTCACGGAGTCCGCTTGGGATGAAACTTTAGCAAGAATCGCCGTCGCATGAACATTAAACGAACCTGGAGTGTCTTTTAAGGAGAAATGAGCTTTTTGTCCTGTCGACGCTTGTGAAACAACTTCACGTAAACTGATTGAGAACAGAACATAAAACACAGCGAACATGGAGGTAAATATATTCAGAAATTTTAAATTGTTGTACATCGTTTGAATTCTATAGAATTGGTGATAATCATCTATGAAATAAATTCCTTTGTGATTTTATAGATACAAGTAACAGAAATTGAAAACAAGTGAACAAATAAACAGCAGTCAATTAATAATCAACCTGTTACAGGAAAACAGGTGATCTATCTATGTATGAAGGATAAAGGATAAGTCCATTTGACCAGGAAGAAAAAGCTGTAAAATGAAGTTATTAATATTAGTTATCGTTCTGGTTGGTGCAAGTAATGGTCAGAATAGTCAAAAGCCAAAATTTGAGGTAGATAAACCAGTAAATTATTTACAAATATATTAATATTGATCTTAAAATATAAGTTATATTTAATAAATATTGCCCAAGTCTTACGTTTGTAATTTAAATATTATTGAACGATTACATCTAGGGCCGATTGCAGAAACACCGTTACGATAATCAGTGTTTTAATATACACTTGTTGACTGGCGCTGAGGGAAACATCGAGTTTTACGGACCTGAAAGCTTCAATGTCACCCAAGGGCTTTAGCCCGAGGGTGACATTGAAGCCTGAGGGACCGTAAAACTCGATGTTTCTCGAGGCAAAAGTCAACAAGCGTTTTGTTATATACCAAAGACTTTTAAAATACAAAATACCAAATGACTCGAAATTTGCAAAAGGCAAAAAGACTAACCAAAACGCTCAATTGACTTTGTCTTCGTAGTTTCAATTCAACTAAACAAATACACCAGACTCAAGAAGTACAAAGAACAGCTTTAAATTTATCCAGGTTTTTTTCAGACCTTTGAAGATATGTATAGATATTCTTTCCTTTGGAAAATGGACTATTTCGAACCAGACAAGCTCGAAACAAGCTCTTGTTTTGAAAATGTTCCGAAAAGTCCAAAGTTCTTGATCTGATGCAATAATCGCGTATTCACGTGAACAACGCATGATTAAAGCGACGTAAGAGGGAAACATTGCACTGTTTCCCTCTTCATTGTTGACGTCAGAGGGAAACAGTGCAATGTTTCCCTCGGCAGAAAGAAACATTGAGTTTGTTAAACAACACGTGACCATGATTCGACCAATAGGATTTCATCATTGGCAAACGAAAGTCTTTGGTATATAACAACAAGTTTTAAAATACTTGGATAAGCTGTGAAAATGTTGACTATATTAATCGACAATTATAATTGTCTTGGGTTTTGCAATGTTGTGGTTGACGACAGTTAAAGTGCTATTACTGCATATGTAACAACTTGTTCACGGTTGTCAACAGGCGTGAACAATGTTGTGCTGCTCGCCGTGAACAAGTTGTCAACAAGTTGTTCACTTATGGTTCGAACAACTTGTTCACGGATAAATCAACAGTCATGAACAAGTTGTTCCAACAGCACATTTTTATAGCCAACAACGTTGTTCGCACATGATACAATATGTTGTAACAGCATGACGAAATAACAACGATGAACAACAATGTTACAACAATGGTGAAACATGGTTGATGTATCAACACGTTCTTCGGTTGTTACAACATGCGTGAACAACGGTTGTTGTTTCATTAAGCAGTAACAACTTGTTGAAACAATGATGAACAATGTTGTTCATTTATCAATGTTGTTCACATATGTCAACAAGTTGTTACAGCATTGTTGCAAGTTGTTACAGCATTGTTCAGGCAACAATGCTGTAACAACTTGCGAGATTTTTACGCGTGAGTTGAATGCTAAAATATTATTTGATTTGAACTTTTATTTGTTATATTGAGGTTTGTATTTCCAAAATGGTAATGAGATGACGTCTATGTAGGCACAATTTGCATACGCAGGTATCCGTTGCAGCAGAATATTACCCAATTCACATGTTAATGAATACTTGAATAGTATATTCTGTATTTTATAATTTTTTTTATTAAAATCTTCAAGCGGTTTATCATAAGACAAAAACACACACAAATGCCTACATTGACGTCATCCTCTTTACCATTTTGGAAATACAAACCTCAATATAACAACAAATAGAAGTTCAAGTCAGAAAATATTTTGGCATTAAACTATCTACGTTACATAGAATCGATATCAGTAATATCTTAGTTGAGTTTATAGGCACTTTAAATAGTAAACGATTTTTACTCCAGTGAAATGTTAAAAATGTTTTGATGTAATTGTTCTTAGGTGCAACACAAGGCAGGAAAAATGGATGTATTAGCTTCACCGGTCTTGGCTACTGTCAGTCTAAAATCAGATACAGTTAACGTTGACATTAGACCTGGAGATACAAATGTCCCACTACAGACAAAGCCAAAAGTACTTCATGTTTACCAGTTGCCCATGTTAGGAAAAAGGTCCAGGGTACCACGTCAAGCGATGATATTGAAGAAAAACTTTAGCAATGGCAGCAAAAGGATAAGGCGACATAGAACTATGTGCAAAAATAAACGTACTGTTAAGTAATCTAAGTACGAGAATATATACACACGCCGTCGGTTTCTTCACGGTTGACTTATGATGCGTGGAAAATGTTGCCTTGCACTCCGTGAACATGAAAAATGCGTTGCACTATACACGAAAAAACGTCAGGTTGGTACAATACCTGTAGACAAGTTGTTACAAGGCTGTTGCAACAAGCAATCACCAGGATGCATTTGCACTGGTTGTTTCCAGTTTGTTAACAAGTCTAACCGGTTGTTGACAACTTGTCACAAGTCGTAACAGGTTGATGACTCCAACGGGCTTATGACAAGTTTTTCATACAAGGTTGATATACAACAAACTTTGTATTGGCTTGATAAAATCACAACTTGTCAACAAACTTGCTGTACGCTTGTTCCGAATACATCCTGATAACATTAAGCTGTGAGATTTTTATGCATTTACACGTGAACAACGTACTCCACCACGTGAACAACCTACTCCACCATGTGAACAACGTACTCCATCACGTGAACAACGTACTCCACCACGTGAACAACGTACTCCATCACGTGAACAACGTATACTGCAATACGTGAACAACAACGTACTCCATCACGTAAACAACGTATACTGCAATACGTGAACAACGTACTCCACCACGTGAACGACGTAATCCACCACGTGAACAATGTTGTACTGCCAACTGAACTGTGAATAATGTTACATAGTTTATTTATATAAATTTACTAAAAACTAGTCACTGTCTTCAAAAGTAATCTTTGTTCCTTGGAATTGAGTTTGGCTAATGTTATGTTGAAGTTTTCGTTTTTTGCTGGCTTCCCAAGATGGATGTCTCGCGGTTTCTTCTGCTTTGTCTTTTCGTTTTAGTCCTGTAAAAAATGTCAAGCACACCACCGTTTTAAATGTTGTCATTGTCCGCTTGTTTGTTTGTTTGTTTGTTTGTCTGTCTGTCTGTCTGTCTGTCTGTCTGTCTGTCTGTCTGTCTGTCTGTCTGTCTGTCTGTCTGTCTGTCTGTCTGTCTGTGTCTGTGTCTGCCTGGTGTCTGTCTGTCTGTCTGTCTGTCTGTCTGGCTGTCTGCCTGTCTGTCCGCCTGTCTGTCTGTCAATCAATCAGCATTGTCACCTGACTTCTCTTGTTTTAGTCTTTCAGGTTTTCTCGTTTTCTTGACGTTAGTTTCGGACTTAACGTGATTAGCCTGGTTTCCATAACGCTCTTTCCAAAGCCTGGAATAACAAATTCCAATAATTTATAAAAATATCTTCTCATTAGGGTATCCATTAATAAAGAAACAATTTAATACTGCACTCACTTTTGCCTTGTTCTTTGTCCTAATCTGTTTGTAGATTTTTTGGGCACCTAAAGATCGTTTTATAAAATTCTTTTCAGCCACATTCAAAAAGTATTTAAGGTGAAGTAATACGAACAACGAATTGCTGCAACAATGTTGCTGCTGCAACAATGTTGCGTTGCAAGTTGAAAAGCGTTGTTGCACGTATTACCACCCACCTCAAACATTGTCACACAACAATGAGGTGTTTGGCAATGAAATACTGACGTTTCAAGCGGAGCGGTTCTTCATTTTACTCTGATGAAGGGCTCTGCTTGAAAACGCCAGTATTTAGACCGTTTTTAGTTTCTAGTTTCTAAAAATGTCAGAGGTATACCACAGTTTCACTTTGCTCTATCCAAACTCGACGTTTTTAGAATCACCTTTTTAGATTTTCTTTCACTTTTCGATCTCTTCTTTAAGCTGTCATCTTTTGCAATAGATTTCATACTTTTCACAAAGAAAGATGTCGCTGTTCTTTCCATCACAATCTCCTCATCTGAATTTTCAAATGAGATACTACATTTCTCAGTGGTATTATCTGAGGAAACTACAGTTTGTTTCAATGAAGTAATGTTTGGATTTTTATTTCTGGTCTTTTTCAAGTTTTCTTTCCCACTTTTTGTGGCTCTAGTAAAACACAAAAGAAAATTTTTACTATTTTAGCTGCAGTTCTGGAATCATAAATATTTCAGGATTTGCCTATGTGAAGTTGGTACTGGTCTAATGGAGTAAAAGTATTCGAACCTTGTAAGTAATGGGTCATGTGCGTGTTCTTATACAGTTGTCATGGGTTTCCAACACTTGCTATTTTATGGTATTTTAAATTTCTAGTATAAAAAATACATTTCTAGTACCTTCGATTTACATTGGAAAGAATTTCAACAGTTTTTGGCTTACTCACATTGTCTTTCTTGTCTAGAAATATGAATGATGAATGTTATAATATTTGGTTCATGAACCTGCAATGTGTGATATTTGTAAAGACATTTGTTTTGCTACAATTAATTAATTAATTAATTAATTAAAATTAACTACTTTCAATTAATTAATTCTAATTATTAATCAATTCCAACTAATTAATTCTCATTAATTCTCATTAATTACTATAAATAAGTTATATGTGACAGTATTCATTTTCTTCACCATTTAAATCTTTTAACCTATTTTGAATTGGTTTTGAGGATATTAATCTTGCCAAAGCTCGTTCTTGAATATCTTTGAAATCATCCTACAAGAATGAAACACAAAAAAACGTTCTTTAAATGGATGCTGTGTATATAACATGCATGTATCGGAATGTGTTAAGCATTAATTTAAAAATCACTAACCTTCGTAGTAGAAATGTCTGAGGTATCAGTTTTGTTTTGTATTCTCTGCAAAACAATATTAATATCTAGATCCTAAAACATAATGAAGTATAAAATAAATTGGTCACAATTTACTACATGTATATATTTTTTATTATTATAATTATTATTAATGTCATGGCAATAGAAGTGTTGATTCCTAAAATATTGTTGCAATATATTCCTCAAGTTGACCAATTCATTTAATGAAAATTATTGCTAACTTCTTGTTTTGAATTTGATTGGTTTCTGGTTTTTAAACAACCAATAAGAAACAGGATTATTTGCCAAGCACCAATCAAATTCAAAACAGAATTCAATTTAAACTTACTTGTATTGACCATCTAGAAAATTTGTTTTGCTTAAACTGTAAATTTCTATTGAATTGTAAATGTATTTCTACTTAACTATATAGTCTACTTAACATTATTTTTTCCCTGTATGTATATATAGTGTATTCTGTTTAGTATATCATTTTGTAATTATTATTATATTTTGAGGGCCGTATGTTAGATAACCTTCTTGGTTAATACGTCTTTTCCCTTGTGGAATAAAGTTTTATTCTATTGTATTCTATTGCCAGCCACAACAGTAAATATGATTTTACTTATTGTTTTACAATGATTATGTTCTTACTTTAATGCACTCGAGCTCTTCTTGGAATCTCTCTGCTTTTCTTAGATTTTTCTCAACTTGCTGTTCTGTGCCTCTGTTAATATTTTAAAAACACTAAATGTTTAAGTTACATACATTATAGGTCAAATATACAGGTTGCCTGCACTTTTTACCCTCCCATTATCTGAATCATCATCATTGTGTCACCATCACTCATCATATTTACCATCCTGGTAAATTTACCAGGATGGCATAGGATGGTGTAATGCTCACAGAGTTACAGAGTACTGTAATTGCCTGTGGAGGAAACTGTTTTTTATTTTACCTTTTCTTTGTAAGAAGTCTGATTTTTCTGGTAAGATGTTGAATAGCAAATAACTTAGCTCTCTTCAGATCTCTTCTGAACAATTTCTGAAAAGAAAATCATTTACCCCAAAAATCAATCTTGTTACAAGTATATTTTAACCTACAGTTATTTTAATTGTAGGTTTAGTTTTATGATCTTGTTATTTATTCAAAGGCGGCTTATCTTGTAAGGAACTATCATAGTTCTGTATAACCATCCTTATTATACAGTTTTGTAAAATTTCAAAATGTATAATTAAACCGAGTAAATAAATAAATAAATAAAAGTACCCACAACTGGACAAATTTATAAATACTAAAATTACAGAAATAATCAAATAAATTTTCTTTAAGTATTTTCTTTAATCAATTCCATAGAGGTGCAGAAAAAGTACAGGTATCCTTACTGTATTCTCATTCACATCATCTGCCATGCTTTTACAGGCAATCAGGCGCCAAAAAGGTTAATTATAATAAAATTTTCACCAAAACATCGACAAGCTTGCATATCCAGTTGCATGTACGTGACATTTGAACAAGAACTGAGCCCGTGATTTGATATAAAGCGGTCTTACAATTCAGACTTATATCGCTCTAGCGCAATCTTTAATGTAGCAATTTATTCCAATTATCAAAACAAAAAGTTTTTGTAAAAAGATCGAACAATGTCGGAGTTTAGCTTGGTCGATCAAATCCAAAATGATTTAGGAGCCGATCAAGAAGTTGCAGCCGTGTTAAGCGGGGGTTGTTTAGGTAAGAATTTATAGATTGTACTTAGATTGTGTGTCGTTTGTTTATCAAATCAACATGTTGTTTGTTTAAATACACGTGGCTAGTCATTGTGTCCAAGTGAAGCAATTAAGTGGCAAATAGATTAAAGTTTGTTGCTATCTTTGTTTAACGCAGATGGCTCGTTCACGCAGCAGCGTGGTCTTTCATCGGCAAAGTCGAGTCGGACAAGCAACAGTACAAACTCTGCATCAAGCATGGACACTTCGAAGGTATGGATCAATAATTATTTAAAGAAAACCCAGTCCGTAAAACGACTGCTGTATCATAATGTAAATAAAATTCCTTTCACCATAAAACTTTGTTAATTAATTGATAAAAGTTAAACTCTGCGTTGAAGCTGACTACGGAAATCACACTGACACGATACCCACGTGCCAACATATAAATTCTTCTTTCTTTTCAATTTAAACTTTTAAATTTTATTTTGAACAGAACTTAAACATTAACTTGAGCAAATGTTATGATTAAAGACCTAAAAAACTACAGTATAAACAAATTGAAATGCCAGTAATGTCTTTATACATAAAATTTATTTGTGTACTGTAGGTTAGATTTGAAGTCAAGTTGTGTTGTTTTAGCTAGTAGATGTTGATTGGAAATCTTTTTTTGTTTAGATAAAGTGTGAAAGTACAACTCCTATTTCAGAAAGTAGTTTTGACAGTGAGACTGCACAATGTAAGTGACTGATGTACAGTATATTGATTGTTTAATTAAGGGGGGTGTTTGTAATGGAAGAAAGTTCTTCAGGGGGGGGGGGGGGGTTGCCCACTCCCCTGGGCCAAGTTGTAGGTTGACCCTACAAAGCCAGCAACCAATCAGGTGAGACTAAACTAAACTAATCTTATTTATACTGGATAGCTCTATCAGTTAATACCTAACTATCCTCCCTAGAGGTCCAGTAAGGGCCATCCCTCATTGGTCCAGTGTTTCTACAGGAGGAAACCGGAGTACCCGTAGGAAACCTGCGATGTTTGGTAGAGTCAAACTGGAAGCACTCTTCTCATATGCGGCCAAGGTGAAATTTTAATCAGATAACTGCTGAGAGCAGGAATTGAACCTGGGTCGCAGAGGTGAAAGGCACGTGCGCGAACCACTGTGCCACCAACACACCAGACTGCAGAATAAGTTATCTTTAGCAGAAGACTATCAAAATTGCAATGATATAGCATATCAATATTGCAAAGTCGTACACAAGAGAACATCCGGTTTGACTATACTGTAAAGTACTGTACATGTACATACCTGTATTATAATTTCCTTTCTTTTTTACCAGATCCATCTGTACAGTTCTTGGCAGCACAAGGTGAAGTATCCAAAATAAAAGAGGAGTTTGAAAGAGGTACAGTATTAAAGTTTCTCTCTGATGAAGGGCCTTCACGCGAAACGTTAGACTCCTATGTTCTCTGTTTCGGCAGTATATCTAACCTTACTATATTTCAATTATTAAAGTTATACTTGGATAGAAGAGAAAGTTTTACCATCATGATAAATTAACATTTACACCTATTAACAGGTATTGATGTAAATGCAACTGACAAACAAGGACTGACACCACTTATTTGGGCTGCTGCTCATAGACAGGTAGGATGACGACTTAAAATAACATGGAGATACATTTAAAGATGTTGACATATATGTAGGTTACTGCATTTCTGCTTAGAAGATACATTATCCATTGCTGCCTAGGCTCGCTGAAGATTCTTAGCCCTTTGATGAGTAAAATCATCTTGAGGTAGACATAGCAGTAAAAGTTTAAAGTAAAACCTTATAAAATTATCTGTGATGGAAATAGGTTAATGTTGATGTAACGTACTACCACGGACTTAGTGTGTGGGGGGTGTAGAGGTGTGTGAACCCCCCACCACTACCACCACCACCACCACCACCACTTTTTTGAAAACTTGTTGGTAAAACAGAGAAAATGTGATTTGTCGAATTGTCAGTAAATTGATAGGAAATTGGTCTGTAAATTGGTCATAAAAATTAATTGGTTGGTAATTGAGGAAGTGCGATAGAGGTACACCCCCACTCAGAATGGTCACGCTATGCCACTGGGTATTACTGTTCATGCTAGCTTTCCAGCCATAGCCCACTCTGTTAATTTGGAGAAATTTAGAGTTTTCTTGTATTGTCTAGAAAGCCACAGTCAATCTTTTACTGGAGCATAATGCAGACCCAAATAAAGAAGGATTAGGAGGAGAAACACCATTATTATTTGCAGCAAGCCAAGGTCAATGTGATATTATTGATCAACTTTTACACCATGGGGCAGACATAAACCATATCGATATGGTAAGTGGTCATGTCTACTGCATTGATTATAAGAAATAATTTAAGAAGCATTGGATAATTACTGTGCTATCTTAACTGTTTGTTTGTTTGTTTGTTTGTTTGTTTGTTTGTTTGTTTGTTTGTTTGTTTGTTTGTTTGTTTGTTTGTTTGTTTGTTTGTTTGTTTGTTTGTACTACATATAGTTTGTTAATACTGTGATGGTGGTAAATTTCTCTTACAGTATCTATATTTTAATTAGAATGGTGGAACAGCTTTAATGTATTCTGTTTATAATGGTTTCCCAGAGGTTGTTAAGAAACTTCTAGGTATGGTATAAAATAATTGTTTTGCAATATTCCACCTTAATTATTTAGCATATATGACTCACAAATCTTGATAAAAGTAACTTCAACACGAAGTGTTTTGTGTTATAGAGAATGGGGCTGATGTGACTATAAAGAATGAAAATGACCAGACATGTTATAGTTTGGCTGCAACTCTTGGAAATAAAACAGGTACAGTATTATATATACTGTAAGAACAAAATTAAAAAAAACAACAGGGTACAATATTTATTGTATTGAGGTTTTGGTTGTTTGTCAATACTGTAGATTTAATTATAACATGTAGGTGGTGTACAAATGCCAAAAAATTATGACTTGTACCAAATTTTGTTTCTTTATATTATTATTGAAAGATATAGGACTTTAAAAAGATTTGATAGGTACTTATCTATATTAGCATAATAAAGAATTTTTATCTGAATATTATTCAAGCTGATTTAAGGTCACAAAGTCTTCATGATTGAATCTATATACAGCTGTCATCTTTTTGGTATAGGAAAACCAGCTGACTTCATTGAAAAAAATATTCATTATATATTTTGTTTTGTATTTTGTTTTTAGTGAAGAATATCATTGAAGACTATGTCAAAGGAATATTGGAAAATGCACAGTCTTCCTAATATTAAATCAGTGAAATTATATATATATATTAAAGATGGGACTATAGCTGTATATATTTGCTGTACATGTATATATAACTGTAAAAAATTAGATGGAAAAATTAACTGTTTTATACTGAGTATATAATTATATCTAGATTAATTATTTAATCATCACCTTCAATAGGCCTAAGATTAGTGGAGCTGGTTTTCTCTGCTCTATTAAAACCCTTTTTGGTATAAATAATAGGTTATTGGATATAGCAATATTGTAAATAATGTACCATAGTGTTTATTTGAATATTGAAATGAATATTGAAATAAAATTATTCAATAAATCACAGCTTGTGTCACACCTCTAAATAGCCTGGGTCGAGAAAAATACACAGACTAGTGGATTTGAGATCAAGACAGGTATACTGAAATAATATGATTTTATTGCAATAAAATAGCGAAACTAGAGCGACTTTGATTTCAAAATGAGTAATCTTCCAGTATCTTCAAGATTAAAACCGCCTGTGAGTCGAATTGCGAAAGCTTCGAGTACGAAGACTGAAGGAATTTTGACTCCACGTAGCGGTCTGAAACCTCCTTCAAGTACTCTTGAAACTCCACAGAAAAACCAAACTGGTTTACGACAACCTTTAACGAAAAGATCATCTGCTCCTGAGCCGGAGAAGATCGAGAAAAGAAGCAATTCAAATACTGTAAGTGCTTTATCAACACCACGAAGCAAAGCAAATGCTCCTCAGAGTAAAATTGGTCTTCAACGTCCACAGCAAACTCCAATCGCAAAGAGGGAAGGATTATCGACGAATTTAACAAAAAGACAGTCTTCGGGATCTACTAGCTCTTTAAATAAAGAACCTGAACGGCCTTCTTTAACGAGAGAAAAAACCCAAGAGTCTTTAAAAGATGTTGAGACAGGAATATTGTTTAAAATTGGTGATCGAGTGCTGGTATCTGGTACAAAAACTGGGGTTATTGAATATCTTGGTGAAACAAAGTTTGCTAAAGGTCTTTGGGCTGGGGTAAAGTTGGACGAAGCTTCTGGAAAGAACGATGGTTGTGTAGCTGGTGTGAGATACTTTGAATGTGAGCCATTACACGGTGTCTTTTCCAAACCAAACCGACTTCATAAAATCAATATTGTTCCGGACAAGAAGCATTCAATAAGTGATTTCAAACTCGATGAAAGCAACGTGTTGAAAATTGGTGATATGGTGATTGTTAGCGGAACAAAGATGGGTATTTTACGATATTTAGGTCCAACGGAGTTCGCTAAAGGTGAATGGGCTGGAATAGAGCTTGAAGAAGCTCTGGGAAAGAATGATGGAGCTGTAGCTGGCACAAGGTATATATAGCGGGCTAATATATACAAAGTTTTACAACAACATACATGTATTTCCTAATCAATAAACACACACAAAGAGTAAATGTTTATTTACTATAAAATTCATTATTCATTGTCAGGAAAACAATTAGGACATTAAGGTTAAGTTTACTGATTTTGGTGGTGGTGTTAGTTATATATTTTTGGTGATTTGGGAGGGAAGGGATAAAAAGAAGGGGGGAGGGAAGGGAAAGGGAGAGAGGGAGAAAGGGGGGAGGGATGGAGAAAGGGGGAGAGGGAGGGGGATAGGGGGGTGCATGAGAAAGGGGAGGGGGAAAGGGGAGGGAGAGGGAGTTTCCTCATCCTTTCCCCTTTCTTTCCACCCCCTCCCATTATCCCTTCCCTTCCCCTATCTTCCCTCCTAACTTCCTGTTTCGAATTTGATTGGTCTCTGGTTTTTAAACAACCAAAATGAATAAGAAACAGGATTATTTGCCAAACACCAATCAAATTAAAAACAGAAAGTTTTCAGTGAATCTTATCAAACAAAAATGTCAACTTGAGGAATATACAGTATTGCAACAATATTTTTAGGAACGCTTCTGTTGCCATGACAGAAAAGGCTGTTTTCCATTAGGTGATGTTTTTTGAGCAAAGCAGCTTTTTTCTTTTGTCTTGGCTAATTAGTTCCACCTGAGAGCTTATGAGACAAAAGCGACAGGTGACATTTTTCACCTAGTGGAAAACTGCCTTAATACATTTGTATCTAAATTAAATAATTAATTAATTTTATTATTTATTTATTTATTTATTTATTTATTTATTTATTTATTTAGATATTTTACTTGTGAAATGAAATATGGATTATTTGCTCCTTCTTCCAAAGTTATAAAGTCAAAAAAAAAGCAAATTTTATCCAAGAAGCCATCTCTTCATTCTCCTGAAACATCTCTGGCAAGTGCTGCCAAGTCTGTTTTCAATAGAACTACTTCTCTGAACTCAGAAAATGCAGATGTACCAGTACATGTGTTGTCTCCAAGTGAAAAGCGTTCTGTTTCTGATATGAATGTAAGGAAATTACTTCTTGTTACCCAGGCTTGGATTGACCATTGTACCGTTTTTCTTGGTTGGGTATTACAGAACAATAGCTGCCTATGAATCCTAAGATCCAAGAATATCTTGCAAGATTTTGACAAATACATGTCCGGTAGCAGGGGTGGTCAGCCCCCTGTCAGGGAACCCTATCATACCCCCCCCCCCCCCCCCCCATCAGGGAATAGTAATAGATCATTAAATAATAGGTCAAGCATCGAGTTTGAGTGTTTGATCAGGGGTTCCAAATATGAGAAAACAAATTTTTCTTCCCTGGAGTGCCAGGGCTGATGAAACACGATAAATGAGTGTTTGATCTTGCTTCTCAAACAAGTATTCACATCGCAATTTGCGGTGTTTTCTTCATTGATTTCAATATGCAGATTAAGAAATGTGATCCAGTTCACTAGGAAGTTTCCTACAGGTTTTCATTGGGTATCAAAACTCGTGCATGTGATGTGGTATACGTTCATGGATTGACTGTGATAACTCATGAATTATTAATGAGTTTTTAAGGGTTTTCCCTAGTTGTTTTTACATCTTGATTTCAGCATAGATCTGGTAGTCCAATTGAATCTCTTCATATGGCTGTTAAGAAAACTCCATCAAATTCACAGCAAGTGGCAGCTTTGCAGGTGGATACTGTATATACTAAATATTAACTGTATTATACAATGTAATATGCACTATATAATTATAAGTAATAGCATGGCATTGAGGTTGCTTAGTGATTAAATGTACCCGAAAGCCGAGGGAGGTTTAGTAAAAGTCCTGAGGGTGAAGCCTGAGGGTCTTTTACTAAACCTCCCGAGGCTTGAGGGACATTTAATCACTAATCAACTGAAGTGCCATGCTATCACTTTGTAGTATTATGCATATGGTTACTGAGGAAGAACGAGAGTTATAAAACAAGAACGCTTTTGGCGGAGTCAACAACTTCAAAGTGAATAAATTATTGAGTTGTGATTAATACTATTGGGAATTCGATAAGCGAACTTTGGCGTAAACATTAGGTATGATTAGTTACTAATCGTACTTCATCTTTATGCATCGGGTTATTTAGAGATTAAATGTCCGTGTGGAAACAATGAAAACCGAGGTGACCATGATATAATATATATAATAATATAATTCTACATGTTAATTATTATTATTTTTGTTGGTAATGAAGAGTGCCTTGGAGGAAAGAGAAAGGGAAATTAGCAAAATGCTTATGGAAAGGGAACTTGAAAAGGCAGAAAAACTCAAAGCATTGGATGAAACAACTAAGGTAATGGGAAATTAAACAGAAGGAATTAACAGGATATAAAGCTGTAGTTATTTACATAGTATTAAAGGGTATAAAATCGATTATTATTTGTAATAGTTGTATGTTCCTTGAATTCAATAAACTAAATGTTTTTGCTCATTTTCTTATTTGCAGCAGAATGATAACAGTGTTTTACATGAACAGGTAAATTCATTTTAAAAAAAGAATGGGACAGACCAGCAGTCAGTAGCAAACTGCATTTCTTGAAATTGGTTTCCTTTTTCTTTCAAAGGCCTTAAAGGAAAGGGATGATACCATTAAATTATTACAAGATAATCTTGAAAAAGCAAAGACTGAGAGTTCTTTCATTCAAACTAAGTTGGATGAAGAGAAAAAGTGAGACAATAAAAAAAGAATATTTTAAACATTGCTTTGTTATCTCTATTTCATTTTGTCAATATTTTTTTTAAAACACAGAAAATATGAAGACTTACAGTTTATGTTGGAAGAGGAGAAGATAACAGATGATGAATTGAAGGTAATATCTAACTTGGATATTAAGTTTTCTCTTTGTTTTTCTTTTGTTTTTCTTCCTTTTATCTTCTATTCTCATCCTCTTTTCTCTCCTTTTTCTTCTTCTTCTTTTGTTTTTCCATTTTCTATTCCTTCCCCTCTCTTGTCTTTCTTTCCACTGTTTTCCACTTTCTTTTTCTCTTTTCCTTTCCTTTCCATCCCTTTCACTTCTTTCCACTCTCTTCTTGTTCCCTCTCTTCTCCTTTATTTTCTACCCTTTCCTCCTCCCTCATTCTTTTTTTGCTTTTATTTACTTTCCCTCCCTTAGCTCTTTTTGCTTGCTTCCTTTTCCCTTCCTTCTTCTCTTTTTATTCTCTTTCCATTCTTGTCCTTCTCTTCCCTCCCCCTTTTTTCCCCTTTTCATTCTTATTTTCAAATCTTTCCTTTTTCTTTACTTCCCATTTTTTATTGCTTTTTTTTCTTTTCTTTTCCTCATATTTTCTTTATTTTTTATTACTCTACTTTGCTTAGTTTATAAATGATATGAACCAACAACTTGTTATTGCTCTGATGAAGGCCTGAGTCAACAGGCTGAAAGCTTAGCAAAATAAAAATATTTTACGTGGTGTTTCCACAAAGCTTATCTAAATTACTCTACTTTGCTATCTTTTAGAATCACGTAAAAGAAGATGAAAGCAAAATAAGAGAATTAGCCGACAAAAGTGAAGAGAAAAATAAAAAGATAATGGAACTTCAAAAGGAGCTCTGGGAGGCTCATTCAGATAACCTCAGTCACGAAACTAAAGTTCTTGAACTCCGAGATGAACTAGTCGAGTCGAAAACCAAGATTGAACATCTTAGAAGTAATATGGCCACAGCAACGGACACCTCTCAAAACAACGCTCAACAACTGGAAACGCTTCTGGCGAATGTTAATAAGGAACTGGACGAAACACGACAAGAAGTAAACAAGAAAAATAAACAAATAAATGAACTTGAAAACAAGATGAGTAAAGCAAAAGAGTTAGAAGACAGTACAGGAAATGAACTGAAAGAGAAACTAATACTAGTGGAGGTGAGCCAAGGGAAGGAGAAAGTTATCCAAAAAATACTGAAAAATAAAACAAAGTGAGAGAGGTTTGGTAATAGTGAAATAAAAGTAGCGTGCTGTGTAGGCAGTGTTGAAACAACAATCGAAATATAGTAAGGTTAGATATACTGCCGAAACAGAGAACGTAGGAATCTAACGTTTCGAGCAAAGGCCCTTCGTCAGAGAGAAACGTGAAAAACGAAGGGCCTTCACTCGAAACGTTAGACTCTTACGTTCTCTGTTTCAGCAGTATATCTAACCTTACTATATTTCAAGTGATATTGGGCATTTCACTCGATTACATAGCATGTTCTAAGGATTTTGGGTGGAGGAAAATTCGAGCGTAGAATACATTTTAAGACCAAACCGGGACCAGTTGCGAAAAATGCAACTACATAGGCCTTCCGGCAGGAATTGAGCCCACGACCTTGCGATTCTATTGCAATGCTCTGACCACTGAGCCACGGAGGGCGTTGACGAGAGCTTGATCGTGAGTTCTGTATATATAATAAGGTGGTAATGCCAGGAGAGAATTGGGTATATTATAAATGATATTGCGCAGTTCACTCGATTACATAGCATGTTCTAAGGATTTTGGGTGAAGGAAAATTCGAGCATAGAATATATACATTTTAAGACCAACCTGGGACCAGTTGCGAAAAATGCAACTACACAGGCCTTCCGGCAGGAATTGAACCCACGACCTTGCGATTCTATTGCAATGCTCTGACCACTGAGCCACGGAGGGCGTTGACGAGAGCTTGATCGTGAGTTCTGTATATATAATAAGGTGGTAATGCCAGGTTCGAACCCTGTCTGGGGTCTCAAAAATCTTTTCTGAGTAATTGAGCTTGACGAACGTCCACCGAACATCTGTTACCTTTTGTTCTTGTTTCGTCAATTTTCCAACACATTATTTTAAATCATTGTTAGCCAAAATGAATATAAGAGCCCAGCTCAAAATTTTAAAATGCAATACCATAACGAAAGGAAACCATTCAAGACAAAATATATTTATTGACGTTTCATTACTTAACCAGTAACATCTTCAGAATGAATTAAAGTGCACATGAAGCGAAAATTAAGTTTGTCTTATTTGAAAGAACACTTAAAATGATAGAGTAACATCTTTTGCAGTTTTTCGTTTCCTTGCTTCGTTCTTGAGATATTTCAGTTTGTTTGAAATGTAAATTAAACAACTTGACGTCACATGTGCATAATGAGTTATCAGAGAAGGTTATATAATATCTTTGCTATTATCAAACCAAACTTAATTCGAAGGAGGTATGTGCGTGTGTTCCTCTCACAACGCCAAACATGTAGAATTTTCAAGTGATTATGTTTGATAATAGTAAAGATATATAACCTCTGATAACTCATTATGCACATGTGACGTCAAGTTGTTTAATTTACATTTCAAACAAACTGAAATATCTCAAGAACGAAGCAAGCAAACGAAAAACTGCAAAAGATGTTACTCTATCATTTTAAGTGTTCTTTCAAAGAGGACAAACTTAATTTTCGTTTCATGTGCACTTTAAAGATTACATTACGATCAACTAAAACTAAAACAATCAGTAAGTAACAAGACTAGCACCTCAACCCTTTTGTCTCCCGAAGGCTTTCCTGCCTGCAACGACGGGAGAATTATTAGACAGAGTAAAATAGCAAAGGGAACGGTTTTGGCCAGTCTGAGAGGGAAAGAGTTATTAGGAAGTGAGCTGTATGAAAGTAGAGTGCTGTTTTGGCAGTGTTTTGGATACTAGAGGAAACTGAAAATGTGATTAACTGCCCAGATTTTTAATAACGAAATACTGACGTTTCAAACGGAGTCCTTCATCAGAGTAAAATGTAGAGTGTTGTGTATAGGCAGTGTTTTAGATAGAGCAAAGTGAAAAGATGGTAAACTGCTGAGATTTTAGTAATAAAATACTGACTGTTTGAGCCGAGCCCTTCATCAGAGTAAAAAGTAGAGTGCTGTGTAGACAGTGTTTTAGATAGAGCAAAGTGAAAAGATGGTAAACTGTCGAGAATAGTTTTGATAACGAAATACTGACGTTTCAAGCAGAGTCCTTCATCAGAGTAAAAAGTAGAGTGTTGTGTAGGCAGTGTTTTAGATAGAGCAAAGTGAAAAGATGGTAAACTGCTGAGAATAGTTTTGATAACGAAATACCATGACGTTTCAAGCAGAGCCCTTCATCAGAGTAAAAACTAGAGAGCTGTGTAAGCAGTGTTTTAGATAGAGCAAAGTGAAAAGATGGTAAACTGCTGAGATTTTAGTAACGAAATACTGCCTATTTGAGCGGAGCCCTTCATCGGAGTAACAAACTTCTGATGAAGGCCTTCGCTCGAAACATCATTTTTTCGTTACTAAAGTTTACCTCCTTTTCACTTTAAAATGTGAAAATAAGCGGTAAGCCTAGTTAAGCTTTCCTTCATAAAGCCTCTCTCTTATTTTGCGACTTAGTAGAAGAAATATTTTTTCTTGGATTTACAGTTGGAGAAAAGCAGTGCCATTGAAGAATGTACAAAGATGAAAAACGAAACGGACAAAGTTGTAGAAGAACTAACGAAATTAAAAAATGAAAAGAATGAGATGGAAAGTTATCATAAATCAACCGTTGAGAAACTGTTATTAATGGAGAAACAATATAAAGATTTAGTTAATGAAAATTCTATGGCATCTAGCAAGAAAGAAGCGGCTGCCAAGGTTTGTTGACGATTGTGGCATTGTTGAGAGTTAGGATATAGTCTTTAATTGCGTATAAAGTGATTGAAAATACTTCAATAATTTTTGGCAAAAAATTTTGAATCCCGAAAACATCTTTTAAAATCAGGCTTATGTTTATTTATCGTATCCCCTCTCCCTTCATATTCAATTCTTGTGCAGCTATATCTTTTTCGTATAAATACCCAGGTTATTATAGAAAATCGCGCGCGCTGATTGGTCGAACTACTTCGGACTAATTCTCGGTATACGTAATCACCTACAGCGTTTCTTCAAAATGGCCGCCAGCCAATTTGTCAATGCGACAGATGAGGAAATTAACCATTTTAAAGAAAATGTTGTTCCTAAAAGTACGAAAATGTGTATTTATACTAAAACAATTATTCGCCTCAGGCTCAGTGATATTCACCTAGCTCGCCTTCGGTGAATAATTGTTAAGTAATATACTGGTAAATCCTATACAGTTTGGCCGCTCATATTGACTTGTATATTACGAAAAATAATGTCTAACAGATGTTTGGTCGACGTTCGTCATGTTAATTTAATACCCTGAGTTTGACGAACTTCTGCCAAACGTCCGTTACATTACACTATATCCCAAACGTACTATTCGTGCAACTTATCATCTTATCTCAACTACGTCACATATATATGACTATGAATTTGCAACCTTAGCTCTTTATCAGAGTGAGCTGCATGCAGTAGCTCAATGGTTAGAGCGTCTAACTGGTCATTAGAAGGTTGCAGGTTCGAACCCTGTCTGGGGTCTCAGAAATCGTTTCTGAGTAATTGAGCTTGACGAACGTCCGCCAAACGTCTGTTACATTACACTGAGCTCGCAACTCATGAAAATAAAGGACTCTGAAGAACACGTAGTTAAATGGTTTTGTTGTTCTTTAACTAGGCCAACAGTCTGAGTCTCAATGCTAAAATCTTACACCTCGAAGATCAAGTGAGTCAAGCAAACATCAGCCTTTCAAATCTTGAAATCATTATGGCAACTGCTGCTGACGCTGCCCAGGAGAAATATCAACAACTGGAAACTCTTTTAGAAAATGTTAGGAAACAATTGAATGAAAGTAAAGAGGAAGTGAAGAAGAAAAACCAGTTAATAAATGAATTGGAAAACAAGTTGAATGTACAATTAGCACGACAGAAAGAAATTGAAAAAGATGTAGAGAGTTTGGTATGCATACCTTTATCTGCATGTTCTGTATTATATATACATATATTAATTGTGTACATATGCATTGCATTACATTGCATTGCATTGTATTGTATTGCATTGTATTGTATTGTATTGTATTGTATTGTATTGTATTGTATTGTATTGCGTTGCGTTGCGTTGCGTTGCGTTGCGTTGCGTTGCGTTGCGTTGCGTTGCATTGCATTGCATTACATTACATTACATTAGCTTGGAATATATTACTAGGTTATTTTTGACCGTCGTTATTTTAACAAGTTGTTGGCAAAAGCGTGCTCTCAACACCAATATTTAAATACCCGAAATAAGCTTGGTGTTTCAATATTAATTACATGTTCTAACTAAACAGAAAAGCGGTGCACTACACGGAATGTTTCGCCCAAGATCTTTGAAACATCTCTTTACTTTATCTCGTCTTTTTAGGGCCAGGCAGATAAAAATCTGACTTTAATGAAGGAAGCTCATCGTGCTGAAGTTGACGCTTTGCAGTCTAAAGTGAACTCCATGACAGAAACTGCTGCGGATGTTAAGAAGAAACATGACGAACTAGTACAGAATTATAAAAACGAAATAAAAATCATTGAAGAAAGCAAGAGAAAAGAAATTCAAAATCTAAAAGATGAAATGCTGACAACTGAAGTGAGTATGGAGTAAATAAAACAATGACAACAATATTTTGTATTTTTGCAATAGGCGAGTTTCAGGGTGTTGCGCGCGCGTCATATTTCAAAAAACTGGCAAGCTCCACTCAAATTAAACATACTGTTTAAAATAAACAAAGTATAGATACAGTTTCTGGATGTCTAACACTGTTATTCTGCTGTTGTTGGCTTGCTAGCAAGTCTGTTTGCCATTGCTTACTTTGTGGAGAGCCCGCCAAGAGCCCGCCAATTTCTGTTTGAAATTTGAAGTAATTGATCAAATACGAGTTTGAGTGTTTCATCAGGGGTTCCAAACACGAGAAAACAAAAACCGTAGCCCTGAGGTTTTTATTGTTTTTTCGTGTTTGGAGTCCCCTGATGAAACACGAAAAACGAGTGCTTGGTCTTGCTTCTCAAACGAGTATTCGCATCGCGATTTGCGGTGTTTTCTTCATTGACTTCAATATGCCGATTAAGAAATGTTATCCAGCTCACTAGGAAGTTTCCTACAGGTTTTCATTGGGTATCTCATGAAACTCATGCATGTGATGTGGTATACGTTCGTGGATTGGCTATCATAATTCATGAATTATTAATGAGTTTGAGAATAATAATTGAAAGCAGTTTCCAATTTTATGGATTTTTTGGTTTTATCTTACAGAGCGAGAAAAGCAACGTTTTGAAAGAATGTGAAAGTCTTAGATCAGAAAAGGAGAAAATGTTGGATGAACTATTGAGATTACAAAATGACCACAGTGATGTACAGCTTGGTAAAAGTGCTGCGTTAGAAAAAATGCAAGAATTAGAACAGAAATGCAAATATTTATCAGAAGCTAATGTGGAGATTACTTCTGAGAGAAATGATGCTATACAAGTAAGTCTATACAATGAATACGTAATAAAAGTAGCGTGCTGCGTAGGCAGTGTAGAAACAACAATCGAAATATAGTAAGGTTAGATATATATGTACTGCCGAAACAGAGAACGTAGGAGTCTAACGTTTCGAGCGAAGGCCCTTCGTCAGAGAGAAACGTGAGGAAGGGCCTTCGCTCGAAACGTTAGACTCCTACGTTCTCTGTTTCGGCAGTATATCTAACCTTACTATATTTCCAATATATCACCAGGGTTAAGTCACGTTGGCCTGAAAAAAAGAGAAAAATCTTCTCGACGTTTCGAGCGAAGGCCCTTCGTCAGGAGAAATTAGTAAACCTAAAATTGGAGACCTTGTGTAAGGCAGTGTCTAAGAGGTGGGAAGGATAACCGCGATTAACAAAAAAGTTTCTCATTTCCAAACATTTGGCATTTCCAAACATTCTCCTGACGAAGGGCCTTCGCTCGAAACGTCGAGAAGATTTTTCTCTTTTTTTCAGGCCAACGTGACTTAACCCTGGTAATATTTGGATTTCAACCGTGGCCGACGCTGTCCTAGAAGCTTTTAACTATATTTCCAATAGTTTCCTACGGCATGAAGTATAGTAGGAAAGTATATTCATTATGTCAAGTAGCTGTATAGTATTCCCAGGAGGACGGCGTGTCAGAAACAAGTGTATAAAAGAAGTCGTTTTCCTGATGAAGCATCTCGGTCAGTCAGTAGACAGCTCAAACTTGAGCATTGAAACTAGGAATCACAACGTTTTGATTTACTATTTGCTGAGCGGGCAGTGAGCTGGTTATCTTGGTCCCGCCCAGATTTTCTGGCCACTCGCTGAAACGTTTTTTCTGGCCTCCCTGATACCAGCTATGGCGCAGATTGGAGTGGCGCATTGACCAGGACTGAAGCGAATTAACACTAATTATGAACTTTCAGCAATCCTGATAGTCGAAAGAACATTTCTTACTACTCAATTTATAACAACGATTGTAAATACGCTACGCAATTATCGATATGGTTTAAATAAAGAGCTGTAATCTACTACACTGGACCACAGCAAGGTTTCTCCAACAGTTGTTGTCGTGCCGTCTATTGCGTCCAATAGCAATGAATGTAAAAAAGTATAGAGTGCTGTGTAGGCAGTGTTTTAGATAGAGCATAGTGAAAAGATGGTAAACTGCTGAGAATAGTTTTGATAACGAAATACTGACGTTTTAAGCAGTCCTTCATCAGAGTAAAATGTGATGAAGAGCTCTGCTCGAAACGTCAGTATTTCGTTATCAAAAACAATCTCAGCAGTTTACCGTCTACACAACACTCTACTTTTTACATTCATTGATATAAGGGACCTGTGTCCGGTTATACGAAGCCAGCGGATAAGTCTTAAAAACATAACAGTGTCATTCACGCTTTTAACAACAAAACTTAAATTTTATTTGCTGAATAGAGAGTCATCTAGCGAATAGTGCTATTTCGCGAATAAAATTTAAGTTCACTTGTTCAAAGCATGGATGGCACTGTTATATGTTTAAGACTTATCCGCCGGATAAGCTATCCGGGCTTCGTACAACCGGGCCCCGGAACTCACAGTCCAGGTAGAGATCTACTTTCTAGTATTTACATTCAAACCGGATGTTCTTTCCCGCGTGACCTTGCAATATTGACAGCAACATTTGCAATGTTGACTTGCAAACGGTACATGGCGATTTCTTGGCAAGTTGCTCAAAATTCGCATTTTAAATATCGAACTTCATATAACATGAAGTTTACTTAGAGTTAGTTCTGACTTTCAGTAGAACTTCATATTATGTGAAGTTCGATATTTAAAATGCGAATGTTTAGCAACTTGCCAAGAAATCACCGTGTACCGTTTGCAAGTCAACGTTGCAATGTTGCTGTCAATATTGTTATATTGCAAGGTCGCGCGGGAAAGAACATCCAGTTTAACCGTAATCCAGTTAACAAATTGATGTTGTGTATAAATCATTTTCAGTTATGTGAAGAGCAAGACCAACAAGTGGACATAATAAATAAAGAAAAAGACAGTATTTCGCAGGAACGAGACTTGCTTCGTAAAGAAAAAGACGGACTGTCTAAAAAAATAATTTCTTTAGAAACTCAGGTGAGAAAATATAACATGAAGTGGGACTAATCTTTCCAGCGGTTTTTAGTGATTAAAGGCACTGACTTATTCTCAGAAAATGTGAAGAGAAAATTTCATGATTTTCTAGGAAATGTAAAATTTTTAAGAAATGTAAAATTCTTGAAAAATCCAAAATTTCAAAAAGTCAAATTTTGAAGAAAAGTACAATCCCCAATAAAATGTATTTTTTTAAAAAAATCTAAAATTTCTAAAAAAACCTTGAATTTTCTAAAAAGTCTAAAGTTTCTAAAAAATCTATATAAAATTTCTAAGAAATCCAGAATTTCTAAGAAATCCTCAAGATTTTTTTAGAAAGTCAGTTTTGTTCTATTTTTAATTGTTTTTAGATAAATAATCATTCTGAGTCTAGTTTGAAACAAGGAGAGCTGCAAGAAATTAAGGAGTCTGAAATTAGAAACCTGAAAACTCAACTGTGAGTACTTAATGTTCCATTGAACCTGCATGTAGCGTTCTAATTAACAATTAGACGCTCTAATTAAGAACATTAAGCTACTGAGTTTGGATGAGCTAAGCTAGCAAGTTCGTTGTCGTGTTGTTTCCTAAGTGGTAGCGTTTGTACATAAGTTGTAGTTAAAGTGAGGTAAAGTGTAATACGAGTGCATATGGTATACCGTATTTCCTTGAATAAACGCCTCCCTCGAATAAACGCTGCCCTCGAATAAACGCCGCAGGAGAAACAAAAAATATTATTAAACGCCGCCCTTGAATAAACGCCGCACTTTTTCTCATCGATGCGGCGTTTATTTGAAGCATATATATATATTTAAAGACATATAAACTTTATTTTTTTAGGATAAGTGTTAAAATTGGTTATGAATTTGAATTAAACAATAAATTCACAGTTGATGTTACAAAATTTACAATAAACGCCGCCCTTGAATAAACGCCGCCCTCGAATAGACGCCGCACCCGCAATGCGGAAAATTTAATATACGCCGCGGCGTTTATTCAAGGAAATACGGTATGCTATAATTCTTGCGAGAATAGTGAGCTCTATATATAACTTGAGTGATATCTGCTCTTCATTCACCAGGCAAATACTGAAGCCAAACATGGTGGACATGTAGGCCTGAAGTACGTATAGTTCCAGTCTCCTACGCGGTCTTTTGACCAAGTCAGACTTGACGAGACCGCGTACATGTCAGCACATTGTCTACCACAAAGATATCACTCCAGTTATATATAGAGCTCAGTGGTCGAGAAACACGGATTCTTCAAGCCACAACGTAGTTCTTATGTGGCTTTGATTTTGTAATTTAAACCTTTGTTTTCTTGAGTAGAGATGACGCTTGGAAAGACAACCAGAAGACAAGTGATACAATTAATATCTTAACAAATCAGAAGAACTTATTAGAGAGCGAAATCGAAGCCAAAGTTAAAGAAATTAATAGATTACAAAGTGAACAACTGACGGTAAAATGATTATATTGTTACTGCACTGATATTATGTCAATATTTGAATAAAAAGAAAGAGCAGTGCATTGCAGAGCCCTAGCTTAATATCGGCCCTAGTGATGCTTACTGTGCTGGCCATGCTAATGGTGACGCTGGTGCTGGTGATGGTTACATTTGTGCCGACAACGGGTGGTGGTGGACTGATGGTGGTGGTGGTGGTGATGGTTACATTTGTGCTGACGACGGCGGTGGTGGACTGGTGGTGGTGGTGGTGATGGTTACATTTGTGCTGACGACGGTGGTGGTGGACTGGTGGTGGTGATGGTGGTGGTGGTCGTACTGTTGGTGGTGATGGTTCCAGTTATGGTGACGATGCTGGCGATGGTGGTGGTACTGTTACTGGTAATGGTTGCGGTTATGGTAACGACGATGCTGGTAGTGGTGGTGATGGTGATAGTTACAGTTGTGTTGACCACGATGCCGGCAGTGGTGGTGATGGTGGTGATACTGTTACTGGTGATGGTGGTGGTAGTGATGATGGTGGTGGTTGTGATGGTGGTGGTGGTTGTGGTAGTGATGGTGGTGGTGGTAGTGATGGTGGTTTTGGTAATGATGGTGGTTTTGGTAGTGATGGTGATGGTGGTGGTAGTGGTAGTGATGGTAGTGATGGTAGTGATGGTGGTTGTGGTAGTGATGGTGGTGGTGGTAGTGGTGGTGGTAGTGATGGTGGTTGTGGTGGTGATGGTAGTGGTGGTGGTGGTAGTGATGGTGGTTGTGGTAGTGATGGTGGTAGTGATTGTGGTGATGGTGGTGGTGGTGGTAGTGATGGTGGTTGTAGTAGTGGTGGTGGTGGTGGTGGTAGTGGTAGTGATGGTGGTTGTGGTAGTGATGGTGGTGGTGGTAGTGATGGTTGTGGTGGTAGTGATGGTGGTTGTGGTAGTGATGGTGGTGGTGGTAGTGATGGTGGTAGTGATGGTGGTGGTGGTGGTGGTGGTAGTGATGGTAGTGGTGGTGGTGGTGGTAGTGATGGTGGTGGTGGTAGTGATGGTGGTGGTGGTGGTGGTGATGGTGGTGGTGGTAGTGATGGTGGTGGTGGTGGTAGTGATGGTGGTGGTGGTGATGGTGGTGGTGGTAGTGATGGTGATGGTGGTGGTGGTGGTGGTAGTGGTGGTGGTGGTGGTAGTGGTGGTGGTTGTGATGGTGGTGATGTTTGTGATAAAGAGTAAAGAAAAAGAAAACAGAGTGAGGGGGAAGAAAAGAGGTGGAGAGGAAAGATGAGGAAGATACGAGAGATCAAAAAGACGAGTGGAAAGAGTGGGATGGGAGGAGGATAGCAGGAGAAGGAGAGAAAAATGAATGGAAAGAAGAAAAGTGGAGAAGATGCGAAGGGTAATGATGCGATGGTGAATAACACTTATTGCGCAGAATATGACTACATTTTCTTAACATAGGTTGATAGAATTGCGAGTGAAGATATGCCAAAATCACCAATAGATGGAGATATTTTAGGTAAGTTGATTCGTTTTTATTTAAGTATGAAAAACAAAACACACTTTAACAACTCTTATTATGTGGCACGGATTACTTCTGGTAAAATCACGCGCTGTGATTGGTTACTGACAGGACGAGATTTCTCCGTAATGCCCGCAGGCATTACGAAAATTGTTAATGCCCTACGACTGGAAACAAACAAAAAATCCTAATAAGAAACTTTTATTGCCGAAAAACGGTGAAAATAGATGAAATAGACGACGATGAACATTATAAAATAAATTCTAGTATCCAGACGGGAAAGTTAGTTAGTTCGGTGTTTTGATGAAGTTAAAGGAAGCGAAGACCACGAAAGTACAAGATTGATTTTGAAATAAAAAGTGCCATATAATAAACTACTTAATAACCTCGACCGTTGTGTCTTTACGGTAAAATATTAAACCTCGGTCTTGAGCATATTAACCTCGCTATCGCTCGGTCAATACAGCAAGACCTCGGTTTAATATTTTACCGTAAAGACCTCACTCTCGGTTATTAAGTAGTTAATGAAGCAACTTTGACTCGTGGTACTGCATTGGAAGTGATACAGGGGATTCATTCACAATGTAAATTTGACCTAATTGAACTCATTTTAATCTATTCTAAATTTCTTTGGATTGCGTTAGGTTAGCATTTAGTACGTTTGATTATTTCTAGAAAATGCGTCCACGTTATTAATTCGTTTACACGAAGCCGAGTCCAAACTTTCTGCAATACAAACAGAAAAAGAAACGGCAGAGGAACAGGTAAAAATAACATTTAGGAGTTAAAGTGTCTATCTCACGTTTGGGGATTTTACATATTCGTAATATTTGTGTCTTCCTGAGGAAAACCATAATATATCTTGCCAGCCGAAAATTTCATCTTCATGGAGTTTTTCGCTGTCAAAGTTACCGGATGTGATGTCACAAGAGGCATTCCAAACCAGTTTTCTTTTGTTACTTGCCACAACAATGCCTCCTGTGACATGACAGCCAATAACTTTGACAGCAAAAAACTCCATGAAGATGAAATTTTCGGCTGACAAGATATATTATGATTTTGCTCAGGAAGACCCAAATATTACGAATATGTAAAATCCCCAAACGTGAGATAGGCACTTTAAGGATCTTTGAGTATTAGAATTGATATATTTTAAAACCAAATCAGGACCAATTGTCAAAATGCGCCATAGTGCAAGGCTCTAACACTCCTAAATTTTGTTTCACTATAATTTAAACTCTATGTAGCAGAACATAAGAACATGAAATTTATTTCTTGACACGTTTTATGATGTTGTTGCATGCTTTTTTAGATGGAATTTCTTAATTCTGTGATCGTCGATCTACAGGTATGACGCGTTTTGTTTTTATCTGAAAGTCAACTTTATGTTGTTTTTTTTTTAATTGAAGAAACGTTTGTGGATACATCACGTATAAACGATTATTACTATTCAACTATGTTTTGTAGGTGTAGTTAATGTAATGAGTTTATTTGACGCGGAGGATATGTTTTGTCTTAGAATAAGAACGTGATTTTTTTTTAATTGAAGATACGTTTGTGGATACATCACGTATTAACGATTATTACTATTCAAGTATGTTTTGTAGGTGTAGTTAATGTAATGAGTTTATTTGACGCGGAGGATATGTTTTGTTTTAGAATAAGAACCGGAAGGCGCAGCAGACGATAGCGCTGTTAGAAGCTGGAGACGACGCAGTTTTATTACATGGATTAGACTCAGACAGGTGCCAAGAATTCCTTGTACTAGCTTAATGAAATTACCATTACTACTATCATACACGTCATCATGATTACATCGTCATGATTAGTATAGGTAATCCGTAATCATATAGCGAGTACAATTAAGGATTTACACTACAAGTGATACTTGAAAATTTTGCCAAAATTGTTCGAGCCGTTAGGCGAGTGCAATTTGGCATAATTTTCAAATATTATCAATCATCATTATCATCATCATCATCAATCATCATCACTACCACCGTCATCATTATCATTGCCGTTGATCATCATTATCATCATCATCACTAACGTCATCATATATCAATCATCATGATCAATTATAATCATAGTTACCATCAACTATTTTTCTTTGTATTCTTTTCTTCAGTGACGATGAGTTAATGGTGAAACCAAAATACGCTATGCGAAAATTTTGTGATATTTGTGACGTATTTGACAAACACGACACTGACGAATGTCCTTTGCAAGAAAGTGGCGATGATACGGGGGGAGTGAAGCATTTTGGAGACAGAGAACAAGAGCGACCTTACTGTGGAATATGTGAAGGTAATACTGTTTTAGAATATAACAGAACGCTTGATTTTCATAATCACCATTAATTGTTACTATTATCATCATCATCGTTATAATATCATCATAATCACCATCATTTTCATCATTAATCATTGCTATCATCATCATCACCATCATAATCACCATCATCATCAGTAATCATTACTACCATCATTATCATCATAATCACCATCATCATCATCAGTAATCATTACTATCATCATTATCATCATTATCATCATAATCACCATCATCATCAGTAATCATTACTATCATCATTATCATCATAATCACCATCATCATCAGTAATCATTACTACCATCATTATCATCATAATCACCATCATCATCAGTAATCATTACTATCATCATTATCATCATTATCATAATCACCATCATCAGTAATCATTACTACCATCATTATCATCATAATCACCATCATTATCAGTAATCATTACTATCATCATTATCATCATTATCATCATAATCACCATCATCATCAGTAATCATTACTATCATCATTATCATCATTATCATCATAATCACCATCATCATCAGTAATCATTACTATCATCATTATCATCATAATCACCATCATCATCAGTAATCATTACTACCATCATTATCATCATAATCACCATCATCATCAGTAATCATTACTATCATCATTATCATCATAATCACCATCATCATCAGTAATCATTACTATCATCATTATCATCATAATCACCATCATCATCAGTAATCATTACTACCATCATTATCATCATAATCACCATCATCATCAGTAATCATTACTGTCATCATTATCATCATTATCATCATAATCATCATCAGTAATCGTTACTACCATCATTATCATCATAATCATCATCATCATCAGTAATCATTACTATCATCATTATCATCATAATCACCATCATCATCAGTAATCATTACTACCATCATTATCATCATAATCACCATCATCATCAGTAATCATTACTACCATCATTATCATCATAATCACCATCATCATCAGTAAGCATTACTATCATCATTATCATCATTATCATCATAATCACCATCATCATCAGTAATCATTACTACCATCATTATCATTATAATCACCATCATCATCAGTAATCATTACTATCATCATTATCATCATTATCATAATCACCATCATCATCAGTAATCATTACTATCATCATTATCATCATTATCATCATAATCACCATCATCATCAGTAATCATTACTATCATCATCATCATAATCATCATCAGTAATCATTACTACCATCATTATCATCATAATCACCATCATCATCAGTAATCATTACCATCATTATCATCATAATCACCATCATCATCAGTAATCATTACTATCATCATTATCATCATAATCACCATCATTATCAGTAATCATTACTACCATCATTATCATCATAATCACCATCATTATCAGTAATTATTACCATCATTATCATCATAATCACCATCATCAGTAATCATTACTACCGTCATCATCATAATCACCATCATTATCAGTAATCATTACTATCATCATTATCATCATCATCATAATCACCATCATTATCAGTAATCATTACTACCATCATAATCATCATAATCACCATCATTATCAGTAATCATTACTACCATCATTATCATCATAATCACCATCATTATCAGTAATCTTTACTACCATCATTATCATCATAATCACCATCATTATCAGTAATCATTACCATCATTATCATCATAATCACCATCATTATCAGTAATCATTACCATCGTTATCATCATAATCACCATCATTATCAGTAATCATTACTACCGTCATTATCATCATAATCACCATCATTATCAGTAATCATTACTACCGTCATTATCATCATAATCACCATCATTATCAGTAATCATTACTACCATCATTATCATCATTATCATCATCATAATCACCATCATTATCAGTAATCATTACTACCATCATTATCATCATCATCATTATCATCATTATCATCATAATCACCATCATCATCAGTAATCATTACTACCATCATTATCATCATAATCACCATCATTATCAGTAATCATTACTACCATCATTATCATCATAATCACCATCATTATCAGTAATCATTACTATTATCATCATCATCATAATCACCATCATTATCAGTAATCATTACTACCATCATAATCATCATAATCACCATCATTATCAGTAATCATTACTACCATCATTATCATCATAATCACCATCATTATCAGTAATCATTACTACCATCATTATCATCATAATCACCATCATTATCAGTAATCATTACCATCATTATCATCATAATCACCATCATTATCAGTAATCATTACCATCATTATCATCATAATCACCATCATCAGTAATCATTACTACCGTCATTATCATCATAATCACCATCATTATCAGTAATCATTACTACCGTCATTATCATCATAATCACCATCATTATCAGTAATCATTACTACCATCATTATCATCATTATCATCATAATCACCATCATTATCAGTAATCATTACTACCATCATTATCATCATTATCATCATTATCATCATAATCACCATCATCATCAGTAATCATTACTACCATCATTATCATCATTATCATCATAATCACCATCATTATCAGTAATCATTACTACCATCATTATCATCATAATCACCATCATTATCAGTAATCATTACTACCATCATTATCATCATTATCATCATAATCACCATCATTATCAGTAATCATTACTACCATCATTATCATCATAATCACCATCATTATCAGTAATCATTACTACCATCATTATCATCATAATCACCATCATTATCAGTAATCATTACCATCATTATCATCATAATCACCATCATTATCAGTAATCATTACCATCATTATCATCATAATCACCATCATTATCAGTAATCATTACTACCGTCATTATCATCATAATCACCATCATTATCAGTAATCATTACTACCATCATTATCATCATAATCACCATCATTATCAGTAATCATTACTACCATCATTATCATCATTATCATCATTATCATCATAATCACCATCATCAGTAATCATTACTACCATCATTATCATCATTATCATCATAATCACCATCATTATCAGTAATCATTACTACCATCATCATCATAATCACCATCATTATCAGTAATCATTACTACCATCATTATCATCATTATCATCATAATCACCATCATTATCAGTAATCATTACTACCATCATTATCATCATTATCATCATAATCACCATCATTATCAGTAATCATTACCATCATTATCATCATAATCACCATCATTATCAGTAATCATTACTCTCATCATTATCATCATAATCACCATAATCACCATCATTATCAGTAATCATTACTATCATCATTATCATCATAATCACCATAATCACCATCATTATCAGTAATCATTACTACCATCATTATCATCATTATCATCATAATCACCATCATTATCAGTAATCATTACTACCATCATTATCATCATAATCACCATCATTATCAGTAATCATTACCATCATTACCATCATTATCATCATAATCACCATCATTATCAGTAATCATTACTATCATCATTATCATCATAATCACCATCATTATCAGTAATCATTACCATCATCATCATAATCACCATCATTATCAGTATTCATTACCATCATTATCATCATAATCACCATCATTATCAGTAATCATTACTACCATCATTATCATCATAATCACCATCATTATCAGTAATCATTACTACCGTCATTATCATCATAATCACCATCATCATCAGTGATCATTACTACCATCATCATCATAATCACCATCATCATCAGTAATCATTACTACCATCATTATCATCATTATCATCATAATCACCATCATCATTAGTCATCATTACTATCATCATTATCATCATAATCACCATCATTATCAGTAATCATTACTATCATCATTATCATCATAATCACCATCATTATCATCATAATCACCATCATTATCATCATAATCACCATTATCATCATCATAATCATCATCATTATCATTGTCATGATAATCATCATCAATCATCATCATTATTAATCATCATCATCATTATCATAATCACCATCATTATCATTGTCATCATAACAATCATTATTAATCATCATCATCATTATTAATCATCATCATCATCATTATTAATCATCATTATTAATGATCATCATCATTATTAATTATCATTATTAATCATCATTATTAATCATCATTATTAATCATCATCATCATTATTAATCATCATCATCATTATTAATCATCATTATTAATCATCATCATCATTATTAATCATCATTATCATGATAATCATTAAGCATCATCATCATCATCATCATTATCATCATCATCATCATCATCATCATCATCATCATCATCATCAATACCCAACATTGTTTTGATTTTCTTCTTCTTTAGCATTTGGTCATTGGTCAGAAGATTGTGATGATGAACAGGTGTGTGTTCTTGTATTTGCTTGCTAACATTTCATAAAAGGAACCTATTTATTAGTAGCTTGAAGATGATGGACTACGAGCATTTCTCTACACACGAAACGCTTGCACATACATACACGCACTCGCATACGCACACCTACATAAACATGACTACGTGTGCACGCAATACACACACGCAAACACACACACACGCCCACAACACACGTACAACACGCGCGCGCAACACACAGACAGGCACGCAACATACCCACGCAACAAACACACACGCACGCCAACACACAGACACGCACGCAACAAACACGCCCGCAACACAGACACGCACGCAACACACGCACGCGCACACACACACACACACACACACACACACACACACACACATGCGCGTAACACACACATGCGCGTAACACACAGACACTCACGCGCGCACTAAAACATACCACAAACACACCAAACTCGTCGCACGTTGCTATAATATGCTTGTTTGTACAAAACCTTGAGTTTAAGCTAACTTTGTTACGACGGACGGACCTGAATTTCTGTTTTGTTTTTCCAGACGTTTTAACAACAGTCGTCAAATGACCTCGTCTTATATTGGTAATATGTAGCAGCAAAACTGACTAGTTTTGCTGAAATTATTTTTATATAAAATATAGTTGATGTATATGTATATAAGATTAACATTACTTTGTAGCTTCTTGCATTACTTTTAAATTGAACTAAATATAATATTCGCTTCTGACTTTCAATTAATATGCTATCATTGACATTTACAGTTCAAACTTTACTGAGTGGGAATATTTATTCAGCTTAATGTTAGATCTAACCGTGCTTCTGTGACGTTATTTCGCCAGTCGTACTATAAGAAGGAACTATTTAACCACATATATAAATCATAGTCTGTTAGTTCGATAATTCTTGCTGTTACTTAACTAATTAATTGTTCAGTTCCTATATAACCGCTCATATTTGTCAAATTAACAAAACTGAACTGAGTATAAAAAATTAAAGTAGACCAAGAGTGTTGCGTAGGCAGTGTATTGAACAGGTGATAAACTGTTGAGAGTTGTTTTGATTAAAGAAATACCAAATGGTTTTCCGTGTTTGGATACTGGAGAAAAAAAACAAAACACGAGCCGTAGGCGAGTGTTTTTAGCTTTTCGAAAGTCGAGCAATTTCCCAAGTGTTTGGATAAGAGTCTCCAAACACGGGGAAAAACATTTGGTATTTCTTTTATAAAATAATCACAAGTGAATATGATATACTGTCCGACATTTTCAAAAAATCGTTTTGGCGGGAATTTTCCGTGTTTGGATACTCTGATCCAAACACGGCAATTGACCAATCAGGGGTCGCGTAGTATACATGTTATTTTATAAAACTAAATACTGAGGTTTTAAGCGGAGCTTTTCATCAGAGTAAAATGTGTGAATGGCTGCGAAGAGAACGTCAGTATTTTGTTATCAAAACTACCCTCAGCGGTTTACCGCCTTTTCACTTTTCTCTGAGCTGAGTATACTGAATAGTGTATACCTTATTTCGCAGATTAAAGAGAGCAATTTATGATATATTATGTGAATAATCGTCTGTAGCATAAGCTACCTGCTTAATTACTGCATGGTCTTGCTTGGTTTCACTCAAACTGTTCATTTCTTTTAGTAAAATCTTAACATTATCAAACCGAATCTGAAAATGTTTATATATCTTACGAAAGGCTGCAACTAATGATATAAAATACAAGCAAGACTGACTCTGTGTTGGCAAAAACAAATTGATTATTCGTGAAAAGAATCAGTTCGACATCGCCACCTGCTATATCCCTGCACTGGTTTGCCTATTCATTGTGATTGTTTAGAGTGAAAGACAAACATATTCAGAGAGCTTGTTTGTAAATGTATTTGGTTACACGTGAAGGCAAAAATCGTGTATATGGAAATAGGTGAAATGAGTAAACGTATTATTTAGTGAAGGTTGTAGCATGGGTTTCGCTGTTTTCCCGACAATTATTAGTTGTGTAGCGAGTGCTTTTCTCGCGACTTCACTGACTGTGTTATTCATGAGAAATTCAAAGACGCTGAACGAGAACAAATGTGATGTTTGTCATTCACAACGGGACACAGAAGGAACTACACCTTGTAGTAAGAGTATGGGAAAGACAATATCAATACCGAGGGATCTAGAACTGGTTGTCCTACGAGACGCGGCTGTTCGTTATGGTGCCGTATGTCTGGATGGATCAGCTCCAGGATATTACTTCAAGAAAGGCCACGGAAATGGAAGACATCGTTGGATTCTATACCTTCAGGGCGGTTCATGGTGCTCGGATAACCAATCCTGCTACCAAAGAAGTCATTCTAAATATGGCTCCCTGAAATACACAGCTGATTACAAGATTGTTCCTAATCAAGGATTGTATTCCAGAGACAGACGAACTAACCCAGATTTCTACAATTGGAATATGGTCATCGTTATTTATTGCGATGGGTCATCATTTACAGGAATGAGAACTAATCCTGTTTATTTCAAAAACAAAACCGTTTACTTTCGTGGAATGTTAATCCTGAGATCCGTGATCAATGATTTATTAAACCGAGGTGTACGCAACGCGAGGGATGTACTACTAATAGGCAGCTCTGCGGGCAGTTTAGCAGTTCTAATTCACGCTGATTTCATCAAATCGAAGTTACCACGGGGGGTAAAATTTCGCGCTGTGTCAGACAGTGGATATTTCGTGGATTTGAAAACACGATGTGGGGTTCGCAAAATAAGAGAAATGTTTCGCGGTGTCTTAAAGACACACAATTCAACGTCAGGACTTCATGAGAGATGTGTAAAACACACTGCGGTTGATCAGCGGTGGAAGTGCTTGTTTCCACAGTATTTTTTAAAGTTTATTCAAACTCCAGTTTTTGTTTTACAGGCTGCTTACGATATCTGGCAGATACCAAACGATTTAGATGTCGTATGTACTATTCCAGATTATAACGACTTGATCTTGTTTAACTCCCTCGACACTCCAGTTCGCGGGACCGTCCGCGTAAACGATCTTGGTGGACGAAGAAAAAAGCGAGAAACGCGCCGCAGTGGATATAATTCATCTAGGGTAAGAACACTTGACGAGAATGTTATTAAAAAGACTTCCCGTGCTGGGCACTGGCAAGGATCGTACAGCAGACCTGCACCATGTACGAAAGTTGAAACGAAAAGGATCTTAAGTATTCGCAGTATCGCTCTAGAGGCGTTGAAGCCAGTCTTGAGTAGGAAACAAAATGGTCTGTTTTTGTCTTCGTGTTTCGAACATTCTCAAGCACGGTATGCCCAAACATGGAAGGTGAAGATCAGAGGAAAGACTATAAGACAAGCTATTCACGAGTGGTATTTTGAGAAGCCTGGGAACCACTTTCATATTGCGCAACCATTTTCGTTCGCGTCTTGTGCCCTAACTAACTGAGCATGCGCAAAAGACGCTGTTCAGCAAAAAGCCTGAGTAACAGGTTTGGCGCAGATCTTGGGCAACAGTCGCCAAAAACGACTCGTCAATCTCTCATTTCGGTTTTGTTTTAATAACTTTATTGCCTATTGCAACTGGTGGTCAAACAGAGCGAAATGTCATAAGTGTTGGTTTTGCGGAGGGAGGAAAACCGGAGGACCCGGCGAAAAACCCTCGAAGCACAGGAGAGACCAACTACAACTCTACTCACATTAGTTTCCAGCTCGACAACGGGGTCATTCCCAAGCGGTCACCCATCCAAGTACTAACCCCGTCTAACCGGGCTTAACTTTTGGTGAGAGGCAGCGCGCTAACAGCGCACGCCGCTAAAAAACTTAGTAAGACAGAAAAACTAACAACTTTATTTATAAAGTTTTTTTCGTATGTTTTCGCTGTGTTAACTCAGAGAAAAACTCTGACCTCCAGACGGAACTCGAACCCACGAAAAACATACGAAAAAACTTGACCAACTCAAGCTGAAAACACTAATAACGTACAGCATACACTTAATGTCTGCTCCCGAGAGGAAACAGTTTTGTTTTCCCGAGAGTCTTGATATTTCCCAAGACGAAGTCGAGGGAAACATCGAGACTCGAGGGAAAACAAAACTGTTTCCCGAGGGATCAGACATTAAGTGTTTTGTTATATAGCTTGAGTTTCGCTGAATAATTTCGACGTTTATCAAGGGAAAGTACACAAAAGACAAACGCTATTAAGACTTACCAAAACATTTCGCCTGGCTCCGTAATTTCACTTCAACCAAACAAATATAAGTCTCAGAACAAAAGAACAGCAATACATTTCTCCAGTTAATTTTCACACATGCTTTGAAGACCTATAAATATTCTTTTTTCTGTACCAAACAAGCTTTTGTTTATAGGATGCCGTGAAGAATTCAAAGTTCTAGCGGGCAACAATTGAAAACTTATTGACCGAAGTTCGTTGTGAAGTTCGAATTTAATAAACTTTGAATTGAATTCCTTTGACCAAATCACAGAGAAGCAGATTATTTGTTGTATGGAATATAATAATAGATACTTGGTTAAGCAGAAACAAATTGCCGACTTAAAATTGTATCTACCTCGCAACGTAGTTCGGAACATTGCAACGTAAGTTCGGAATGTTCATTTCAATTATACGTATTGGATTTCAAAAGCAAGCTGAAACGGACTATAACTTACGATAGTTTGTGCAGCAAAAACAAACGAAAAAGCTTATAATATGTTTCTCTTTTTGGGGGCTAGAAATCTATTGCAAACTTTTAATAGTAGGCGTACTACATGAATCAATCTTTATACGTCCGAGAATTGTTGCTTTTACTAATATCACAACGATCATATTTAGACATTGTTGCCACGAAAGTATATTTATAAAGAAAAAAATACGTCATTGTGTCTCAATCGCTACGCAATCACCTTTTTAACCCTTTCATGTGCAAACAACTTGAACAACTTTATATTTTTACTCTGTCTAAATCAGTTTCAGGGTGTTGCGCACGCATCGTTTTGGAAAGGAATTGGCGGACTCTACAAAGTAAGCAATGGCAAACAGACTTGCTAGTGAGCCAACAACAGCAGAATAACCATTTTAAACATCCACAAACTGTATCTATACTTTGTTTATTTTAAATAGTACGTTTACTTTGAGGGGAGCTTGCCAGTTTTTTTGAAAAATGATCGCTTGTTACCCTGGATAGGCCACATACTAGTGATCCAGTAGGGATGTAGGGGTCGGGGTCTGAGAGGAGGAGGTATTCTAGATGAGAAGATATGCTGCATATAGACATCATGATCAATTATCGCAGACGACTTAAAGTGCCACTAACCACAAAAAATTTTTCTCGCAAATCTAAGAGCCCTTATTGAGTGGACTAGGCCAGTTAATACATTACTGGTATTGGACGTTTCGTTGATCTGTAGACGACCAAAGTTGCATCTGCATGTCCCATGGCGGAGTAGGAAAGGGAATGGGTATATTCCTGGTGTTACGCACTGACCTCTATAATATAACTGGACTGCGGGGTCTCATTGCAAATGACTGACGGCGGGTGTCTGAAAAATGATGGCGTAAGCAGAGGTTATTTTTCTCATAGTAGCGACCACTGACCAAGATTGTTGGCACAGGTTCTGCCAATAGCCAATCAAATTTGTTTGATTATCCGCCATTTGCCCATTTCTTTAATAAAATGCTTCTTTCCAAATGGATCGGTTCAATCCAGTGGTTCAATCTAATTATATTATTTATATATTTTAACGATAATATCTCATCTTATTCTCCGACTTCGACCTGCTTTGAAAGACAATAGCGATTTATCTACACAGTCAAGGGAACTGCAAATCCAAAGCTCCAAATCCAAAACTACAAATACAAAGGTCAGTGGTGTTACGTCAGGCAAGTCAAACAAGGAACTCCTTTGAGCTCTGTCTGGTGAATACATAGAATTTTTTGGGTTGAAAATTCATTTTCCCAACTAACTCAATGTAAAAATTCTATGCATTCAGCAGACAGAGCTCAAATGAGTTCCTTGTTTGGCTTGTCTGACGTCATACCAGGAATATACCCATTCCCTTTCCTTCTCCGCCATGGGACATGCATATGCCAATTTTTGCAACTTTGGTGGTCAGAAGACCAAAGAAATGTCCAATACCAGTAATTTATTCACTGGACTAATCCACTCAATAAGGGCTTTTAGATTAAAATAATCACAAGTGAATATGATATACTGTCCGTCATTTTCAAAAAATCGTTTTGGCGGGAATTTTCCGTGTTTGGATACTTTGATCCAAACACGGCAATTGACCAATCAGGGCTCGCGTAGTATACATGTTATTTTATAAAACGAAATACTGAGGTTTTAAGCGGAGATTTTCATCAGAGTAAAATGTGTGAATGGCTCCGAAGAGAACGTCAGTATTTTGTTATCAAAACTACTCTCAGCAGTTTACTATACCTTTTCACTTTTTTCTGAGCTGAGTATAACTGAATAGTTCATACCTTATTTCACAGATTAAAGAGAGCAATTTCTGATCTATTCGTGAACCTGCTTACTGGTCTTGCTTGGTTTCACTCAAACTGTTCATTTCTTTTAGTAAAATCTTAAAATTATCAAATCGAATCTGAAAATGTTTATTTATCTTACGAAATGCTGCAACTGCATGATATACAATTGGTTGGCTATGATGTACATTAGTTTGTGTAAATACAAGCAAGACTGTGACTCTTGAATCTTGTGAATCTTTGACAATGATTCTGTAATAGATTCGAAATATTACCACGATTGCTGTCTCGTCTTGTTTATTTCCTCAAATCTTGAGTTTTTACAAGATGCTACTTTTCGGAGTTTGTTTTGTTTTATACTTTTTAAAGTTGTCGGCTGGAAAAGGTTACTGTGCCTCTGTGTTGGCAAAAACAAATTGATTATTCGTGAAAAGAATCAGTTCCAAATTGCCACCTGCTTTGTCCCTGCACTAGCTGGTTTGCCTATTCAATGTGATTTAGATGTTTAGAGTGAAAGACAAACATATTCAGAGAGCTTGTTTGTAAATTTATTTGGTTACACGTGAAGGCAGAAACCGTGTATATGGAAATAGATGAAATGAGTAAAAGTATTATTTAGTGAAGGTTGTAGCATGGGTTTCGCTGTTTTCCCAACAATTATTAGTTGTGTAGCGAGTGCTTTTCTCGCGACTTCACTGACTGTGTTATTCATGAGAAATTCAAAGACGCTGAACGAGAACAAATGTGATGTTTGTCATTCACAACGGGACACAGAAGGAACTACACCTTGTAGTAAGAGTATGGGAAAGACAATATCAATACCGAGGGATCTAGAACTGGTTGTCCTACGAGACGCGGCTGCTCGTTATGGTGCCGTATGTCTGGATGGATCAGCTCCAGGATATTACTTCAAGAAAGGCCACGGAAATGGAAGACATCGTTGGATTCTACACTTTCAGGGCGGTGCATGGTGCTCGGATAACCAATCCTGCTACCAAAGAAGTCATTCTAAATATGGCTCCCTGAGATACACAGCTGATTACAAGAGTGTTCCTAATCAAGGATTGTATTCCAGAGACAGACGAACTAACCCAGATTTCTACAACTGGAATATGGTCTTCGTTATTTATTGCGATGGGTCATCATTTACAGGAATGAGAACTAATCCTGTTTATTTCAAGAACAAAACCGTTTACTTTCGTGGAATGTTAATCCTGACATCCGTGATCAATGATTTATTAAACCGAGGCGTACGGAACGCGAGGGATGTACTACTAACAGGCAGCTCTGCAGGCAGTTTAGCAGTTCTAATTCACGCCGATTACATCAAATCGAAGTTACCACGGGGGGTAAAATTTCGCGCTGTGTCAGACAGTGGATATTTCGTGGATTTGAAAACACAATGTGGGGTTCGCAAGACAAGAGAAATGTTTCGCGGTGTCTTAAAGACACACAATTCAACGTCAGGACTTCATGAGAGATGTGTAAAACACACTGCGGTTGATCAGCGGTGGAAGTGCTTGTTTCCACAGTATTTTTTAAAGTTTATTCAAACTCCAGTTTTTGTTTTACAGGCTGCTTACGATATCTGGCAGATACCAAACAATTTAGATGTCGTATGTACTATTCCGGATTATAACGACTTGATCTTGTTTAACTCCCTCGACACTCCAGTTCGCGGGACCGTCCGCGTAAACGATCTTGGTGGACGAAGAAAAAAGCGAGAAACGCGCCGCAGTGGATATAATTCATCTAGAGCAAGAACACTTGACGAGAATGTTGTTAAAAAGACTTCCCGTGCTTGGCACTGGCAAGGATTGTACAGCAGACCTGCAGCATGTACGAAAGTTGAAACGAAAAGGCTCTTAAGTATTCGCAGTATCGTCCTAGAGGCGTTGAAGCCGGTCTTGAGTAGGAAACAAAATGGTCTGTTTTTGTCTTCGTGTTTCGAACATACTCAAGCAGCGTATGCCCAAATATGGAAGAAGGTGAAGATCAGAGGAAAGACTATAAGACAAGCTATTCACGAGTGGTATTTTGAGAAGCCTGGGAACCACTTTCATATTGCGCAACCATTTTCGTTCGCGTCTTGTGTTCCCTAACTGAACATGCGCAAGAGACGCTGTTCAGCAAAAAGCCTGAGTAATAATGTAATAACGTACAGGATACAAGGGAAACAGTTTTGTTATCCCGAGAGTCTTGATATTTCCCGAGACGAAGTCGAGGGAAACATCGAGACTCGAGGGAAAACAAAACTAACTGTTTCCCGAGGGATCAGACATATTAATTAAGTGTTTTGTTGTATAGCTTGAGTTTCGCTGAATAATTTCGACGTTTATCAAGGGAAAGTACACAAAAGACAAACGCTAAGACTTACCAAAACATTTCGCCTGGCTCTGTAATTTCACTTCAACCAAACAAATATGAGTCTCAGAACAAAAGAACAGCAATACATTTCTCCAGTTAATCTTCACACATGCTTTGAAGACCTATAAATATTCTTTTTTCTGTACCAAACAAGCTTTTGTTTATAGGATGCCGTGAAGAATCAAAAGTTCTAGCGGGCAACAATTCAAAACTTATTGACCGAACAGGCAATAAGTTCTCAATTATTGCCCGCTCGGAAGGTCGCGCGGCAAAGAACAGTAAAATTGACGGGCATTAGCCATGCAATATTGATAACAACATTGCACTTTGGGGCTGTTTACATGACCCGGCTAACCGAGGCTGACTCGTGTCACGAATTTTTTTTCTCGGCCCAAAAAGAAGATTTGAATTAACGTTAAGATTTGTTTACATCTAAACTAAACCAATTCTTCCTTGTAAATTTAGTTCATGCGAATTTCAAAACCACAGTAGACATTGAAATTTAGCTAAGGTCATGTGACCACAAACCAACCAATGACAGTCATCGTTGTATCCAGTGAAACTCTAGCTGTATAACAACTTTATACTAGATAATTCTATCAGCCACGTCCAAACTCTATTTGTTATGTTATATAATTAAAAGGTTTTTGTTTTATAGCTTATAATATGTTATTAGTGATTTCAGTTTGAGTTGGTAAAGTTTTTTCGTATGTTTTTGTTGTACAAGCTGTTGTAAGTCAAACGTAGAGAACACAACCTCTGTCTACCATCTGAGTTCCACTGTTCCAGTGGCTCAATGGCAGTAGCGGCGTCACGGGGACACGTCCCCCCCCCCCCCCAGTTCTCTCCAAGGTCGATTTTCCAATTCGTCCAAATTCGAGGAGAAAAGTTGGGGGGGGGGAGTTAGGTTTTTGACTGAGATTTGAAATCTGGCTCATGGGAACTACTGGCATAAGCGCAGGCAACCTACCTAAATAAGATTTTGAATATAAGAATGAAGACAAGTAATAAAATACCTCAAAATTATTGTGATTTTATTTCTTTTTTAATATCGATGATTCGAAATAGAATGGTACTGTTAGATATCTCTCTTAATTTTTTGACAATATCTAGTAATTGTCCATGAAATATCCCATACAATGACCTGAAATGTGTAGTTTTTAGTGTTTTTTATGACGTTTTATAATTTTCAAAATTTTGTAAAATCTCCCCCAAAATGCAGGAAATGGCATTTCAGAGACTCTAGATTTCAAAATTTTCTGGGGAGCATGCTCCCGGACCCCCCTAGGGCTCGTGCCTTCGGCGCTCGTACTGTCCCCCCACTTCTCGTACCCTGGCGCCCCCACTGCTCAATGGTGAGAGCGTCCGGCTGGCATTCGGAAGGTTGTGGGTTCAGGGATGTAACCAGGGGGGGGGGGGAGCCGCTGCTTCCCCCTTTTCAGATAAAATTAAACTACAAAACTGATGCAATATCAATTGTGTCAGGAAATAAACTGTATACAGTGTATTCAAGCTACTGAGTGTATGCATTTTGAGTATCTATGTGACGTTTTCTAACCTTTTAGAGTCTGTAAAATCTTCCTCCAAAAGCCAGGAAATGGCATTTCAGCAACTCTCGATTTCAAAATTTCCCGGGGGAGCATGCCCCCGTCCCCCCTTAAAAATTTATTTTTATTTCGGCTCCCCCCTTTCAAAACCCTGACAATGTCGTCCCTGTGTGGGTTCGAGTCCCGTCTGGAGCTCAGAGTTTTTCTCTGAGTTTAACTTACGACAGTTTGCACAGAAAAAATAAACGAAAAAGCTTATAATAAGTTTCTCTTTTTGGGCTAGAAATCTATTGAAAACTTTTAATAGTAGGCTTACTACATGAATCAATCCTTATACGTCTGAGAATTGTTGCTTTTACTAATATCACAACGATCATATTTAGACATTGTTGCCACGAAAGTATATTTATAAAGAAAAAAATACGTCATTGTGTCTCAACCGCTACGCAATCACCTTTTTAAGCCTTTCATGCGCATCGTTGCGCATCGTTGTTGTCGAACAACTTTATCTTTTTACTCTGTCTAACGTCAGACAATTTTACTCGTCAAGGGGAGCTCTGGAAAGCCATGCGTGAAAGGGTTAATTATGCTTGTAGGTGTAGGGGTCGTGGTCTGAGAGGAGGGGGTATTCTAGATAAGAAGATATGCTTGTATATAGACATCAATCATCGCAGACGACTTAAAAACAGGCGGGCAAAAGGCGCAAGATTTTGCTTTCTCGTTCCCAGATCTCCTACTCGCGGTTATATACAACTAGAGCTCAGTTTCCTTGGTGTGTGTGGCCGTGTTTTGAAATCGAGGCCTTTGTGAAAAGCAAATCTCATCTTCGATTTACTAAGTTGAGTTTTTGTCGTTGGAAATAAGCTTTTGATTTCTTTTATATTATTTCTTCAAATGTCTGACTTTGTCGAGAGTGAAGCTGAAGAGTCAGGGGAAGATATTGCTGTCAGTAACAGCGAGAAAGAGGAGGAGGAAGAGGAGGAGGAAGAAGAAGAGGGAGTCGATGCTGTTGATGATGCTAATATTAATGATATTATTAATGATGAAGAAAGCGAAGGAGATGAAGATGATGATGAAGAAGGAGGGGACGAGGAGGGCTCTCGACGAAAAAAAGGGAAACGAAAAGCTGAAGGTTTGTTTGTTGTGACACTTTTCTGTGTCGTTTTTGAAGACATTTTGACTTTCAAAACATGTGGTGTTTGTGAAAAGTGTAATTTATGAATAGAGCATTCAAATAATTCTGTTTTTTGTTCACGTAATTGTTGTATAACTATCAAATAAGGTTAAAAAGTTCTATGATAATCATAAACTTTACATGTTTATAAAAAGCAGATCATTTTATATACAAGTGAATAAATGATATCTTAAAATCAGGGGACAAATATATATATAATCAATTTTCTTTATCAGTTACAATTAAATAGCTGTAAATAGGTGGTGTGCAACCAGTCCCTTGAGATTCGAAGGACAAAGATATTTTCGCCGTGTTGGATGGTATTATAGTTGCAGATGATGAAAATCTTTTGAAAACGTCAACCAACATGGCAGCAATGACATAAGATGCACACCAGCAATTATAACGAACCATTTTTTTCAGTCCAGAAAAAATAAAGCTACAGTAGATTATTGCTGGGTTGCACGTTATGTCACAGTGGCCATGTTGGTTGGTAGGTAGAAAAGAATATTATATTAGATGGTATTGTATCTACCTCTAAATCTCATATTAGATGGTATTGTATCTACCTCTAAATCTCAGGGGATTGATTGCAACCCACCAATTCTTTATTAGAACTTGGTTGTAGTGAACCCCTATTATAATGAACAGATTTTACTGTACCATAGCAGCTTGTTATAATGTTTCAACCACATATAACTAAGAATTTGAATGTACTGTTTGTACTGTCAGTATGCTGCGCCAAATTTGTCATTTTGACACCAAAATTGAAGCTGTTGGCTACGTCTCTGATGTTGTCTTTTATTTCTTTTAGCTTTTGATGATGATGCTGTAGATGAAGACGATCTCGACCTCATTGAAGAAAATCTTGGAATTAATTTAGATAGGGTTAGTACCATACTGTGTATCTACTGGGATTCGATCCTGTGCCCTAACTTTATATTACTCTGTTATGCAGCATTAATTAAAATTATTGATTGTATTTTATTGTACATAGAAAAAATATAAGCGACTAAAGAAATTGAAGCCTATTGACTCTGATGAAGAGGAAGAGGACCGAGCATCTATGGCAGGTCATAGTGCTGAAGAACGAGAAGCATTAGCGCATGAATTGTTTGAAGATGATGAAGAAAGTGAGCAAGTTCCAGTGAGTACTGTTTTAGGAATATTATGATTAAAATTTCACTGGATATATACATACAGTATTTATGTGATGTTTACTATTGATATCAAGCTGAATTCTTGTTTTAAAGAACATATCTTTTATATTTTTTTAGAGGAAGAAGCCTCAACCTCCTGTCGAAACTACTGATAAATCATATGCAAGAATTGAAGACTCAGAATCTGAAGGTGCGTGCCTCAGGCCATGTCCATACTAATCCGTTTTCAAACAAAAACGGGGAGTCAGAGGCCTTGTATCAAAAACGTACCAAATGTTTTCCAACCACACTATTGTTTTTTAATCATTTTCGCCGTTTAGTAAAATCCTAAAAAGATCTACAGGTATGAATGAATAGTTCTAGGTGACTGAAACTAAGACAACATAATCGTGACATCGTTTTCAAAAAACTTTGTTTTTGCCATCCATGCTGGTGCAGAAAAATAGTGTCTTTGAATGTCTCCACTCTGGAGAGTGATTTCCGTCACCAAAGACACTGGATTAGTGTGGACGAAAGGCCTAACCGTATCAAAAAGTCTCAAGGGATTTTTGGTGAAGGAAAAAGTCTCAGTCTGTTTTTCTTTGAAAGCGGATTAGGTGGACATGACCTCAGTTGCTGATCTCAAACGTTTTCTGTTTCCCAATGATGGCCTATCTTTGGAAACCATTCACGGGCATTGGAAGCAGCCCACTTTTTTTGGTGGGGGGGCCAGAATATGTTTGAGCCCCCCACTTTTTAACAAGGCCAGTAATAAAGTTATGATTAACAAAATCATTAACCTAGCTAACCCACGACTTTGAATAAAGATATAATAAAGAAATTTGAATGCAGATATTCAATGTCTGGAAAAGTGTTGTCTTTTGAGTATTTTGTGACGTTTTTGGACCTTCAGAATTCTGTAATCCTTGTCCTAAAATGCAGGGAATGGCATTTCAGAGACTCTAGATTTCAAAATTTCCTGGGGGAGCATGCCCCTGGACCCCCCTAAAAATTTTGGGGACCCCCACTTTTAGTGTCTCTCCCATGCCTAATAGTCTAATGTTTCAACAGTATTGGTGCTTGGTCAATGAGAAGTTATTGTTCAAATGTGTTGGCAGATTTACAAGATAGTCTTTATTATTATTTCGTACTTTATTTCAGATGAGGATGATTTCATAGTTGATGATGATGGCCAACCCATTAGTAAAAGTTCAAAAAAACGATATGGTCATTTCGGAATTCAAGATAAGTAAGTATTTTTTGTGGATTAGGACTGGCAATTATTTTGTAAAATTCGTGTGAATTTTACAGTGGGTGGTACCTTCTTTTTAACCAATCAGGGGACAGTGATTTTGTCATGCCTACTGTAATCATAGTTAGTTGAAGGAGATGGTTTGGAAACTCAGCAGAAGTCATTGTTGTATGGTTTTGTTCAATTTATCTAATTTCACGGTCACTGAATGTATTGTATTTGTATATAATGAAGCAGTCATCCAATAGCAATGTTCAGGTTTAATTAGTGTTAAATCGTCGTCATGTGTGTAGTCCTTCGTCATCACATGTCCACAGAATTTCCTTTCTTCAACCAATTGCCTTCCTCTAACATGAACACAATAACATGACCATTGCATAATCTTGAAAGACAATCCACTAACTATGCTGTAATAAATAAACTTTATTTGTCATAGGGCATTGCAAGAAGCTCAGGATATCTTTGGATTAGACTTTGATTACGGAGACTTTGAGAAATTTGGACAGGAAGATTATTCTGATGAAGAAGCAGATGATTATGAAGATGACTACAGCGATGAAGAAGGACAGAGAAGAAGAGGCAGGAAGAAACAACCAAAGAAAACAATTTATGATGTATGCCAAACATATACTTTGTATTGTATTAAATAACTGAGGACTGTACAATCATAGCTGCATATAGAGCATAGGCAAAGAACGTCTGCAAAGGAGGCTAGTCTGTACTGTAAAAAGAGTGGAGTGTTGTGTAGGCAGTGTTTTAGATAGAGCAAAATAAAAAGATGGTAAACTGTTAAACTGCTGAGAATAGTTTTTATAACTTACTAGTATAACCAAAGTTAGTGAAATTGCTGCCATCCTTTGTGGATCGTTCCCAGATCGTTCCCCACTGCACGCTTGCGACACCCGCGGTTTGTGATACAATGCTGATAAGGTGCCACATTGCCACCTCTCGATACTTGTCTTCACAAAAATTGTGTTGCTACCAAAAACGGGAAATTGAATTGAAGAACTGATATAATCTTTATAATATCCAAACTCTTGCAGCTTGCACGTGTAATAGGAGCATTATGATTGGGCAAACAATTACCTACATGTGATTTGGGCGGCCGCATCAAAGCATTCCATGTGGTCGAAATCATCCGGATAACAAATCGACTATATGTTCCGAATAGTAAGCTGCCTAGCGGCAGCAATGACTACTAAATACTATAGAAACTATTCTTTCAGACAGTTCACGACCTTTTCACTTTGCTCCAGCCTGTACTGTACTTTCTACTAACTGTATTGTATATTGGCTACAGGTGAAACCTGCCAGCATTTGCGAGCAAAAATTGTTGAATGTATATGGGTCTTCTCTCCATACTCGAAATGTTATGAAAGAAAGCAATGAGTTGCTTAATTTGTAGTTTGTAATTTAGTGTATTTAGATAAAGTGTTGTTTTTTTATTTTCATTTTTTGTTTTTGTATTAAAAGGTTTATGAGCCAAGTGAGTTGGAGAAAATTCATTTGACGGATCGAGATAATGCAATACGTATTACCGACTTACCAGAAAGGTTCCAGGTACAGTACATTTTCATGTCTGTGTGTCTACCTGTTGCCAGGATATCTTGCAAAGTATTGCACAGGTTTTCATGAAAGTTTATGGAGAAATTGATCATAGATCAAGGACCAAGCCACTACATTCTGGTTGAATTTGGTTGAAATTTGGATGAGAATTTTTCAATTTTATGAAAATCTACACACTGCTGTCTATGTGTGCCCTTTTGTTCATCATCGAATCATACTCCTTAGAATTATATTGTTTGAAGACGCGGCGAACATCAAAACTATTAACAAGGAGCTACAATTTAGGTTGAGGGTGGCAAATAAGGTGCACAATCTTTATAAAGCACCGCTGCTATTGGTTGATTGCTTCATTATGCCAAAAGTACAATGTGTTCAGCAAGCGTTAAGGTGAAATAAGGTGCACGAACGTGAACAAAAACCTAGAACAAAGACTTTGGCCGCGTTTCCAGACAATTTATTTCTAAGGACTATGATCGAATTTAAATCAAATACTTGAAGAAATTGTAAACTTAATTTTACTGGAAGCATGACTTCATTTTTATTCCTAATAAAAACCTTGTTCTTGTGTGTTGCTTTAAGCTTTCTGTGGAGTATAAAGTTAATTGTTATTAAGATAAACCTTGTTCTGTTTACTTTAAAGTTGAGAGATATTCCTACAAAGCCATCAGAGGAAGGTGAATTGGATGAAGAAGCGGACTGGATTTATAAACAAGCTTTCATGTCACTGCCAATATCCAATCAGGTTGGAAAGTAATTGTCTTCAGTGTAAATTAACTAGTGGACTATCACATATCCTACTTTCTGTTTGGCTCAGCTACTCACTGCCTATTGGTGAAAGACCAGTACACACGTAAAAATCTCACAGCTTGTCAACAGGATGTGTTCGCAACAGGCTTGTAGCAAGGCTGTTAACAGGTTGTAACAGTGCTGTTCATTCAAAATGCTGCTACAACATTGTTACCATCAGCCTGTTAACGACTTGTCGAATGCAGAACGGTAACAGGTTGTTGGAACAACTTGTCATCAGTCTGTTGGAGTCATCAGCCTTGTTACAAGTTGTCAACAACCTGTTACAGACATGTTAACAGACTGGGGCAGCCAGTGCGAACACATGACGGCGACGGCCTGTTGAACAGCCTTGTAACAACTTGCTTGTTGCAGGTCTATAACAGCTTGTGCGTTTTTACGTGTGTACTACATTAGTAGCAAAATGAGTCAATTTTCTAACACTGACCTACTGGTACTAGCTGTTTGCACATGTTCTACCAATTTATTACCAGTTCTCTGTAAAAATAACCGCAGCAAACCACTTTACTTAATTTTTAGGATTTCCAAGATGGGGATACATTCATACAATCCTCTGTAACCAAGCCTCCAACAGCTATTCCGAAAATCCGCGAGGCTCTCAATCTGATGAGGAATCAATTCTTTGAGGTAAGCTAAGATCCCGTTTCCACTAGAGCAAAAGTTTTCGGATTCGGAACGTTTTAGTACCGGATTCGTTTTGCCGTTTACACACAAAAGAATCAATCCGGAATAAAAACGTTCGGTTTTAACACGTGGAAATTTTACAGTTTACCGTACCCGAGTGATCCAGCGATTCATGTGCCACCAAACGAGATTATTTGATGACCTAACCCAAGAAAAACCCTAACCCTAATCAGTAACTGTGTTTACCTCTTATCTTATATGCTTACCGACCAACTAACGTGTTTATTGCCTAGCTTTATACGCCAACCTGACACAGTGATGTGACTCGGGTACGGTAAAGTGTAAACTACCCGATCACGTATCCGAAGATTTCGAATACGGAAAAAATGTAGAAACTTCAGTAGTGATACCCCCCCATCCAGACCACAAAGGGATGCCGCCTCATTAAATATTCAGCTTATTATTTATTCATTCTCATGCTCCTTTGCGACCCTCTAACCCTAATCTCGTTACGTCATTATGTCTCATGCTCCTATAGGACCTCCTAACCCTAACTTCCCCCCTAACCCTAGCTGTCACTCAACCCCCCCGGTTTTCACTACGTCATACCGACTTATTATTTATTCATTCTCAGACTCCTTTAGGACCCTTTTAACCCTAACTTTTTCCCCCAACCCCAACTGTCACTCAACCCTCCGGTTTTCACTACGTCATACCGACTTATTATTTATTCATTCTCAGACTCCTTTGGGACGTAGTAACCCTAACTTTTCCCCCTAACCCTAGATGTTACTTAACCACCCGTCATAACCGATAGCTCTCCGCCTGATTTCCGAAGTTACGTAAAAGGTACTCGGCTTATATCCTTATAAGTAATAGTAATCACCTTTTCATTTAAACCCTTAACCCTACTTATAGTCAACAGTTGTGGGACACGTATACGTACAGAGCATGCGTACAGTAAACTTTAACAAAATAGACGTTCTTTACAAGGAACTAAAGAGAAATTGATAGAGGCACTTTATATTTTTTTATCTGAAACCTTGTCTCGATGAGTATAGAGAGTTTTGAGCAGCCGAAGTGTCTGAATTGGCAGAGCTCGTATGGACTTAAATCAATAGCATATGATGAATATTATATTAGGTTTAGAGCCTAAACATTCAATCATCCTAGAATCATTGCTAGCTAAACCCTTCGTTTGTAAGTGAAGAAATCGTAAGAATATAGAATGAGGAGTCAATTCTAAAAGCCATAAGAACGTTTTTAAGTGTCGATATATAAACGAAATATTATTTGGCTGCGGGACGGCTGAGTATCGACTTGAATTAATAGCAACATGAATATTATATTAGTTAGAACTTAAACGGCCAAACAGCTCTTTACCCATTTACTTGGAGATATGTGCCGAATTGTCGCTTATTTGGCTTTAGTTTATAAGTAAACGATGCCTTGAATGAAGAAATCGTTCGGCAAACTGTTCGAAAGACATTGAATCATTTTCTTCAGAGGGGTTTGCCAGAATATAAACCGAGAAACCGTTCGGCAAGCTGTTCCTAACTATGCCTTTGTTTATAAGTGAAGAAATCGTAAGTAGAACTTAAGATCTTAGACGAGGAATCAATTCGAAAAGCCGTAGGAGCCATTTTAAGTGACGGTATATAAACGAAATATTATTTGGCGTCAGGATGGATCAGTGCACACATAGTTGCAGTGATATTTGAATATTTATCCTCAGTGCACGTGCAGGAGACAAAAGAAAAACTCATTAGGGACAATTAAGAGGATTAGGCAGGTCTAGGCGAGAAAGTCATTAGCGTGTATTTTGCATAAGACAGAATTCACAACAATCAGTTTAAAATATTTATTTCGGCATTGGCTTAAACTTACAGATATCAAAACAAATTACGGTTACATATAAAAAAGTTTTAGTAAGGTCTGCTTCTTAGATTATATTTAGGTGTTTTTATTTTAAAAGTAGCATGATAATCTTTCTTGTCCTCTGATGATAATTGGGACACATCTTCTTTTGTCATGGGTAAATATTTTGATCTAGTCATCATTAGATGATGTTCATACTCTTCTCTATCATCTGGGGTCATCTTTGCCAAGTCGCTTTCTTTCCAATCCGAAGAGCTTTCCCAATTATGAAAGAAATTATGTTTAAGCGTCGGTTGTTCAACGGTAGGAGGCGGTGTTACAAAATAGGTTTTAGGTGTAGCATGGAAACCCCACGGAAGATCGTCAGTTTCTTGCTTTATCTCCGGTGTCAAATTTGGTGTATTTTGTTGAGTTTGAAGACTAGCCAGAGGTTGAGACTGATTTTGCAGTTGGTTTTGAAACGTCAGAAAACGTCCTAGCTGATTGGAGTAAAGTATGCTCTTTTCGTCAGGTGTTAACTGTGGCGCTTGTACAATATCTTGCATTTTTTGTTCTGTATTGTACATGGCATTAACGATTGGAGGTAATTGATAGGATTGCTTTTGTATGAAACTACCCAGCTGTTGCTGCAGGCTGGAGCTATTTTCTCCAGGTAGAACATTGGTCTTGAGGCGGTGATCGTCGTCCGTAGTCGGTTTCAGATCAAGCATTAAATAACCATGAGGACGAGTTGTGGCTTCCTCGTAACTCTTCATAAATTCATGGACATGACCTGGGTTCACCTGCCGTGCCAAGACAGAAATTTGTTGCTTATCCCTCGGAGACTTGAATAGTACGATATAGTGTGCGTTGAGGCTGATGTTTCTTGTTTCTTTGCCTTGGTGGAAAATGTTCTGAACAATATAGATGATAGATAAATTCCGGTGATGACTACCTTTAGTAAATAGACTAGCAACTCGTTTATCTCCCCTGATTGAGCCATAAGATCATCAAGGACGATCAGGTTACGTTGAGAGACTTCAAGAAAATTATCAGAGTCAATGTTGGAAGGTATACCCTCATAGAATTCGATGCCTGGTATTGTTTTGATCATTTCTAAATACATGGGCTGCCACTGTCCATAGCACCAAATGATACGTTCGGGAGGAGGATTAATCGTAGTTTTGGCGTTTTCAAGAAGTGTTTTCACCCATACTGTTTTACCACTTTGGGTGCACCCTGCTACAATACACGTGAACGGGTGCTGCATGACTGTAGATACGTTGGCTAGAGGATTAGGTTGCGAGGCGTCGCTCTCGGGGTGGACATTCTTAATATGACGAAGAAGGTGCTCTTTTCTCGATAGTCTTTTTCCACATTTGTTGCAAACGTGTGACATGTTTACACGATGAGTACTAAACACCAAATGAGTTTATTATTTGGAAGCGCAATGCTTAAATTATTTAACTAAATTTCTGCAGAGGATCTAAACCCCAAACACCCCCGGGGTACCCCAATCACCCCCGGGGTAACCCCCAAACACCCCCGGGGTACCCCCAAACACCCCATGGGTAACCCCAAAAGCCCCCGGGGTAACCCCCAAACACCCCCGGGGTACCCCCAAACACCCCATGGGTAACCCCCAAACGCCCCAGGGGTAACCCCAAACACCCCTGGGGTAACCCCAAATGCCCCCGGGGTAACCCCCAAACACCCCCGGGGTACCCCAAACACCCCCGGGGTAACCCCCAAACACCCCCGGGGTAATCCCCAAACACCCCCGGGGTACCCCAATTACCCCCGGGGTAACCCCCAAACACCCCCGGGGTACCCCCAAACACCCCATGGGTAACCCCAAATGCCCCCGGGGTAACCCCCAAACACCCCCGGGGTACCCCCAAACACCCCATGGGTAACCCCCAAACGCCCCAGGGGTAACCCCAAACACCCCTGGGGTAACCCCAAATGCCCCCGGGGTAACCCCCAAACACCCCCGGGGTACCCCAAACACCCCCGGGTAACCCCCAAACACCCCCGGGGTAATCCCCAAACACCCCCGGGGTACCCCAATCACCCCCGGGGTAACCCCCAAACACCCCCGGGTACCCCAAACACACCCAGGGGGTGTTTTGGGGTTACCCCGGGGGGTGTTTGGGGGTTACCCCGGGGGTGATTGGGGTACCCCGGGGGTGTTTGGGGATTACCCCGGGGGTGTTTGGGGGTTACCCCGGGGGTGTTTGGGGTACCCCGGGGGTGTTTGGGGTACCCCGGGGGTGTTTGGGGGTTACCCCGGGGGCATTTGGGGTTACCCCAGGGGTGTTTGGGGTTACCCCTGGGGCGTTTGGGGGTTACCCATGGGGTGTTTGGGGGTACCCCGGGGGTGTTTGGGGTTACCCCGGGGGCATTTGGGGTTACCCATGGGGTGTTTGGGGGTACCCCGGGGTGTTTGGGGGTTACCCCGGGGTGATTGGGGTACCCCGGGGTGTTTGGGGTTTAGATCCTCTGCAGAAATTTAGTTAAATAATTTAAGCATTGCGCTTCCAAATAATAAACTCATTTGGTGTTTAGTACTCATCGTGTAAACATGTCACACGTTTGCAACAAATGTGGAAAAAGACTATCGAGAAAAGAGCACCTTCTTCGTCATATTAAGAATGTCCACCCCGAGAGCGACGCCTCGCAACCTAATCCTCTAGCCAACGTATCTACAGTCATGCAGCACCCGTTCACGTGTATTGTAGCAGGGTGCACCCAAAGTGGTAAAACAGTATGGGTGAAAACACTTCTTGAAAACGCCAAAACTACGATTAATCCTCCTCCCGAACGTATCATTTGGTGCTATGGACAGTGGCAGCCCATGTATTTAGAAATGATCAAAACAATACCAGGCATCGAATTCTATGAGGGTATACCTTCCAACATTGACTCTGATAATTTTCTTGAAGTCTCTCAACGTAACCTGATCGTCCTTGATGATCTTATGGCTCAATCAGGGGGAGATAAACGAGTTGCTAGTCTATTTACTAAAGGTAGTCATCACCGGAATTTATCTATCATCTATATTGTTCAGAACATTTTCCACCAAGGCAAAGAAACAAGAAACATCAGCCTCAACGCACACTATATCGTACTATTCAAGTCTCCGAGGGATAAGCAACAAATTTCTGTCTTGGCACGGCAGGTGAACCCAGGTCATGTCCATGAATTTATGAAGAGTTACGAGGAAGCCACAACTCGTCCTCGTGGTTATTTAATGCTTGATCTGAAACCGACTACGGACGACGATCACCGCCTCAAGACCAATGTTCTACCTGGAGAAAATAGCTCCAGCCTGCAGCAACAGCTGGGTAGTTTCATACAAAAGCAATCCTATCAATTACCTCCAATCGTTAATGCCATGTACAATACAGAACAAAAAATGCAAGATATTGTACAAGCGCCACAGTTAACACCTGACGAAAAGAGCATACTTTACTCCAATCAGCTAGGACGTTTTCTGACGTTTCAAAACCAACTGCAAAATCAGTCTCAACCTCTGGCTAGTCTTCAAACTCAACAAAATACACCAAATTTGACACCGGAGATAAAGCAAGAAACTGACGATCTTCCGTGGGGTTTCCATGCTACACCTAAAACCTATTTTGTAACACCGCCTCCTACCGTTGAACAACCGACGCTTAAACATAATTTCTTTCATAATTGGGAAAGCTCTTCGGATTGGAAAGAAAGCGACTTGGCAAAGATGACCCCAGATGATAGAGAAGAGTATGAACATCATCTAATGATGACTAGATCAAAATATTTACCCATGACAAAAGAAGATGTGTCCCAATTATCATCAGAGGACAAGAAAGATTATCATGCTACTTTTAAAATAAAAACACCTAAATATAATCTAAGAAGCAGACCTTACTAAAACTTTTTTATATGTAACCGTAATTTGTTTTGATATCTGTAAGTTTAAGCCAATGCCGAAATAAATATTTTAAACTGATTGTTGTGAATTCTGTCTTATGCAAAATACACGCTAATGACTTTCTCGCCTAGACCTGCCTAATCCTCTTAATTGTCCCTAATGAGTTTTTCTTTTGTCTCCTGCACGTGCACTGAGGATAAATATTCAAATATCACTGCAACTATGTGTGCACTGATCCATCCTGACGCCAAATAATATTTCGTTTATATACCGTCACTTAAAATGGCTCCTACGGCTTTTCGAATTGATTCCTCGTCTAAGATCTTAAGTTCTACTTACGATTTCTTCACTTATAAACAAAGGCATAGTTAGGAACAGCTTGCCGAACGGTTTCTCGGTTTATATTCTGGCAAACCCCTCTGAAGAAAATGATTCAATGTCTTTCGAACAGTTTGCCGAACGATTTCTTCATTCAAGGCATCGTTTACTTATAAACTAAAGCCAAATAAGCGACAATTCGGCACATATCTCCAAGTAAATGGGTAAAGAGCTGTTTGGCCGTTTAAGTTCTAACTAATATAATATTCATGTTGCTATTAATTCAAGTCGATACTCAGCCGTCCCGCAGCCAAATAATATTTCGTTTATATATCGACACTTAAAAACGTTCTTATGGCTTTTAGAATTGACTCCTCATTCTATATTCTTACGATTTCTTCACTTACAAACGAAGGGTTTAGCTAGCAATGATTCTAGGATGATTGAATGTTTAGGCTCTAAACCTAATATAATATTCATCATATGCTATTGATTTAAGTCCATACGAGCTCTGCCAATTCAGACACTTCGGCTGCTCAAAACTCTCTATACTCATCGAGACAAGGTTTCAGATAAAAAAATATAAAGTGCCTCTATCAATTTCTCTTTAGTTCCTTGTAAAGAACGTCTATTTTGTTAAAGTTTACTGTACGCATGCTCTGTACGTATACGTGTCCCACAACTGTTGACTATAAGTAGGGTTAAGGGTTTAAATGAAAAGGTGATTACTATTACTTATAAGGATATAAGCCGAGTACCTTTTACGTAACTTCGGAAATCAGGCGGAGAGCTATCGGTTATGACGGGTGGTTAAGTAACATCTAGGGTTAGGGGGAAAAGTTAGGGTTACTACGTCCCAAAGGAGTCTGAGAATGAATAAATAATAAGTCGGTATGACGTAGTGAAAACCGGAGGGTTGAGTGACAGTTGGGGTTGGGGGAAAAAGTTAGGGTTAAAAGGGTCCTAAAGGAGTCTGAGAATGAATAAATAATAAGTCGGTATGACGTAGTGAAAACCGGGGGGGTTGAGTGACAGCTAGGGTTAGGGGGGAAGTTAGGGTTAGGAGGTCCTATAGGAGCATGAGACATAATGACGTAACGAGATTAGGGTTAGAGGGTCGCAAAGGAGCATGAGAATGAATAAATAATAAGCTGAATATTTAATGAGGCGGCATCCCTTTGTGGTCTGGATGGGGGGGTATCACTACTAACTTCGTATCCGAATACTTTTGAATCCGAGACAATACGTAGTGTGAACGGTTATTCTGATGAATTCGGTTGCTCTTCCGCTCGTAGTCATGTGAGGTTGTGGGAAACTAACATGGTCAAGATATTAACTGAATTAAAGGAATTCCGAGTTTAGTGTAAAGGGCTGAATCTGCGAATACTGTTGTAGTGTAAACACCTAACGAATCCGAATACTCGGTACGAAGTGAATCCGGAAACATTTACGAATCTGGAAACGTTTGCTCTAGTGTAAATGGGTCTAAGTATAACGATATTGGAAAAGTTTGTGAATTAAACCATTGTTGTCTAGGATGTCTGAGGGTTCTTCTTTTGACAAGTAAAATCATCTGGCAAATAGTCAGAGTAAAACAATAAAGGGACCATTTTTGGTTGCCTCAGACAGGAATGGGTTAAATACACAACAATAAACCAGTATTCAAAATATTGTAGAACAACTATGTTTAGTTATATGTTATGTATACATGTATTACAAAATCTGGAGTTATTTTCTAAAACAGGTTCCGTTTATTGCTCACTATCGTAAAGAATATGTTGAACCAGAACTGAATGTGGAGGATTTGTGGAGAGTATGGCAGTGGGATGAAAAGGTGAGCTCTGGTAATTATAAAATAATGCTTGAATTCAGTTCAGGTGAAGAGAGTTCATAAAATGTTTGTTTTTATTTCTTTAAATGTAGTGGTGTCAATTACACACAAGAAAACAGAACTTGAGGCGGCTGTTTGAACAAATGCAAACATACCAGTACAATAAATTAAAAGAAGATCCTGACAAGCCGCTAGATGAAGATGAACGAATTCTGGAGCACGACGATATTGAAAGGTAAAGCTCTTGGATTGAAGATATTATAGAAACAGATTGTTGTATATAGGCAGTAACTTACAATGCATAAAAAATACTTAAAGGTGGTGAACTAACTACATTGTTTTATCATAACATTTGATGATGGTAGTGATGGAGGTGGTGGTGGTGCACCAGTGGTGGTGATGGTAGTGATGATGGTGGTGGTGGTGATGATGGTAGTGGTGATGGTGGTGGTGGTGGTGATGGTGATGATGGTAGTGGTGATGGTGGTGGTGGTGATGATGGTGATGATGGTAGTGGTGATGGTGGTGATGGTGGTAGTGATGGTAATGGTGGTGATGATGATAGTGGTGATGATGATGATGATGGTGGTGGTGGTGATGGCACTGGTGATGGTGATGATGATAGTGGTGGTGATGGTTGTGATGGTGGTGGTGATGATGATAGTAGTGATGGTGGTGGTGGTGATGATGGTAATGGTGGTGATGGTAATGGTGGTGATGGTAATGATGGTGATGATGATAGTGGTGATGATGATGGTGGTGGTGGTAGTGGTGGTGATGGTACTGGTGATGATGATAGTGGTGGTGATGGTAGTGATGGTGATGATGATGGTGATGGTGGTGGTAGTGATGATGATAGTGGTGGTGATGGTAATGGTGGTGGTGATGATGATGATGATAGTGGTGATGATGATGATGATGGTGGTGGTGGTGATGGCACTGGTGATGGTGATGATGATAGTGGTGGTGATGGTTGTGATGGTGGTGGTGATGATGATAGTAGTGATGGTGGTGGTGGTGATGATGGTAATGGTGGTGATGGTAATGGTGGTGATGGTAATGATGGTGATGATGATAGTGGTGATGATGATGGTGGTGGTGGTAGTGGTGGTGATGGTACTGGTGATGATGATAGTGGTGGTGATGGTAGTGATGGTGATGATGATGGTGATGGTGGTGGTAGTGATGATGATAGTGGTGGTGATGGTAATGGTGGTGGTGATGATGATGATGATAGTGGTGATGATGATGGTAGTGATGGTGATGGTACTGGTGATGGTGATGATGATAGTGGTGGTGATGATGATGATAGTGGTGGTGGTGGTGATGACATGGTGGTGGTGATGATGGTAATGGTGGTGGTGGTGATGATGATGGTGGTGATGATGGTAATGGTGGTGGTAAGACTACACTAATCTAGACAACCTAAGAAAGTATAACATGTTTTAGCTACAACATTTTGAGCCAAAGCGCTTTACCATGGCAAATCTTGGAATGCAGCGCTGTGGATCAAAACGTCTGTATTTTGTCATCCTAAAACCCTGTAGTTCATTGAATTATTTTTAACCTTGAAGACGTGAAACATTTATTTAAAACTGTTAATTACAATATAATCACTAGTTTTATGGTAATGTATCTCTTCAGGCTCGAAGGAGTGCAAACAATGGAAGAACTTCGTGATGTTTATTCCCATTTCATGTTATATTATGGTCATGAAATTCCCGCCATGAGGTTGGCCAAGAAAAAACAACCAAAGAAAGAACTGGAGGAAGGCGAAGAAGGAGAAGAAAAGGATGAACAAGAAGAACAGGAACAAGGTGAAAGGTTAAAAATGCCAAAAAGAAGAGATTTGTACACCATTTGTAGAGAAGCAGGTAAGTGGAAGTCTTCCATTACTTTTAGGGGGGGGGGGGGGGGGGCACGGGTGTGTGTGTGTGCTGTTAGTACTCTGCCTCTCATCAAAAGTTAAGCCCGGTTAGACGGGGTTAGTACTTGGATGGGTGACCGCTTGGGAATGACCCCGTTGTCGAGCTTGGAACTCATGTGAGTAGAGTTGTAGTTGATCTCTCCTGTGCTTCGAGGGTTTTTCGCCGGGTTCTCCGGTTTTCCTCCCTCCATAAAATCAACACTTACATCTTAGCTGTGATCCGTGGTCTGAACTGTGTCGTATGGCGGCTGCTTGGAGCGCCTTTGATATGCCTCGACACGGCCACGTTGACCTATGTCCTTTGCAATTGAGCCGCTGGCTGCAAGTAAGGATGATTACCCACCAGTGCTTTATCCTCTTAAATATGGATATAGTATGGAAGAAATACAGTCAGATGCTTCTAAGCGTACCTCTACTAGAGCTACTTGTCCAAGGGACGTAATGGTGAAATCGGATGTGACAACGAGATACAGTACTGGCATTTGCAACAGAAGTCTTTTATTTATAGAGTAAATTGGGACTTTAGTTGGTTACATTTTCTGATTTTTAAGGTCTTGGTCGTTTCGCCAAGAAGTTTGGTCTTACTCCAGAACAGTTTGGGGAAAATTTACGAGATAATTATCAACGACATGAGACCGAGCAATATCCTATGGAGCCTGGAGAGGCTGCTGAGGAGCATTTGTGCAGGTATGTTATCAATGGTGAAAACATAGAACTTTTTCACCATCTGTAACTACAACACTCGTGTTTCTAACTCTGGTATCGGAAAACACGTCGTACCGTCCATAAGCATCTGCTAACGGATGCCTATATTGGACATTACCCCAAAACGTAACGTCTCACAACGCGGTCAGGTCTCGCAATATAACGTAAGGTCTCACAATGTAACGTAAGGTCTCACAATGTAACGTAAGGTGTCACAACGTAACGTAAGGTCTCACAACGTAACGTAAGGTCTCACAATGTAACGTAAGGTCTCACAACGTAACGTAAGGTGTCACAATGTAACGTAAGGTCTCACAATGTAACGTAAGGTCTCACAATGTAACGTAAGGTCTGACAGCGTAACGTAAAGTCTCATAATGTGACGTAAGGTCTCGCAATGTAACGTCTTGCAACGTAACGTAAGGTCTCGCGAAAATCCAGAATACTAACGGTACATGTACTCATATTTATTGATTTATTCTCTGTCTTCAGTATGTTTCCATCAACTGACACAGTATTAGAAGGCACTCGTCACATGGTCGCCATGCAGGTAGCACGTGATCCAATGGTCAGACAATGTATCCGACAGACATTCACAGAACGAGCAAAAATTAACATTAGCCCAACAAAGAAAGGAAAGAAAGTAAGCAAGCAGAAATTGAATATTATACAAAAAAGGAAGAAAGAAACATATTTTACAGTTGATTTCATATTACTTATCCGCTGTGTGTTGCGAAGTTCGCAGTGGCGTAACGCTCATTAGGTAGGGTTAGGGCGAGAACTAAGGGCCCCCAACAGTTGGGGGCCCCGCCGCAGCCCTGTCCCCGCCAAAATTAGAATATGGTATTATAATGACTAAACATAAAAAATGCAGGTCAACATTTAACAGCAAGATTAAATTTATTGAGAGCTAAAAAGTTTGGCCTCCATGACTCCATCGAAGATGGCAGCTGGGTGCGAGCCTGTTGGCTTCTTATTACATGAAGTTCTTTACCTTTCAATTGATGATGCAAAACGAAATAGTTTAATTTGGTTTCTATATAAACGAAATAGTCTAATTTGGATTATAAAGTAAAAAGACTATATAAGTAATAAATCTTCTCTTCATCTAAAAACACATGTATCAAGTAATACAGCTTTCGAACCAACGTCAGTCAAATCATGACAACAGGGGCCCCACACCAAATATGCCTAAGGGCCCCGTTTTCCTCCGTTACGCCACTGGAAGTTCGTTGTGAAGTTCAGATATTCATTCGGAAGTTCGGAGTTACGTTGCCAAGGTTGAAAAATTATCCAGTCATAATGAGTTACGAACGAATATCTGAACTTCCCAACGAACTTCTCAACACAAAACGGGAAAGTACATGTAATATGAAATCAACTGTAATTGTGGTATGTCTTTCTGAAAGGGAGCACGGGTGGCATGTGCTGTTAGGGCGCTGCCTCTCATCAATAGTTAAGCCCGGTCGGACGGGGTTAGTACATGGATGGGTGACCGTTTGGGAAAAACCCCGTACTCCGCCAGCTTGGGACTTATGTGAGTAGAGCTTAGTTGGTCTCTCCTGTGCTCCGAGGGTTTTTCCCCGGGTTCTCCGGTTTTCCTCCCTCCGTAAAATCAACACCTAGGTCTTAGTTGTCTACACATAGGAGTTTGGTGTCAATTGGGACGAAAGTTCTGTTCCTCTCTCCTGCCACACGTTAAGTGGCAAATGTAATAAATTCAAATAAATTCAAAGTAAGCAGAGATTGGATACTATGAAAAAAGAAGAAAGAAACACATTTTAATTATGTGTTTTTTTTTAAACTTAAGGATATTGATAAAGACCATGAATACTACGCATTCAAGTACATCAAAGATAAACCAGTATCGGACTTAAAAGGAGACATGTTTCTTCAAATTCATAAAGCGAAAGAGGAAGGTTACATCGAAATAAATATTGGCATTGACTTACAGGGTCACGGGTAAGAAGCAGATAAAATTATAAATAAGTTTTGTGGAAACACCATCGCAAAATATTTCTTTGCTAAAAAATAAAGCAAAGAAGTATTTTACGTGGTGTTTCCACAAAACTTATTTATATTACATTATCGCCATGAAGACTTTCAAAGAATTAATCAGACAAAATTAGTCAAAATTGTGTTGAATTGGATCACTCGAATGTTAATGCTATTTTGGCATTTGTTTACTCATTGAGAATACTTGGAGATTCTAATGATTTTTGATGTTTTGTTTTTGTAGATTTCATTCTTATTTTGACGAAGCAAAGCAGTTGTATTACAGAGTGAGTGTTAAGGCTGTGGTTAGTTAGGCTGATATATGATTTAGATGCATGGTAAATAATGAAAGGACAGCAGAAAATAATGAGCAAAATGAGCTCATCGACCATTTTGTTGATTGTTTTTCATTGTAACATGCATTTAACCAAAAACCAGCCTACATATGCGCTACAAAAACCAAATAATTGCGGCATGTAAGCGTAACTTAAGATGTAGTTTAATGGCTTTAATCCATTGAGTTGGCCAAAAACAACCTCTTTATTGACCAAAATCGTTGCGATTGAGGAGCCAGGTGGAAAACGAAGTCTTGTTAAAAATATGATAGCCCAGCAAATAGCTTTAAGTAAAGGCATAATGAACACATAATATATAAAATGTTTATGTTTATTATTAGGTAACGAAACGTTAGTAATAAACATTTTATATATTATGTGTTCATTATGCCTTTACTTAAAGCTATTGGCTGGGCTATCATATTTTTAACCTCTTTATTGTTTTATTCCGTCTAACGCCCGACGATTTTACTTGTCTAAGGGAGAATCCTCAGAAATCCTAGGCAGTAATGAGTTGATGTCCATCAAATATATACTGTACCAACTTTGTTAAAATTCAACTTTAATATTGTTAGAGTGTTTTAAGTGCTTTAAGACATCAAGGTTTTAATTTATAAGTAATATTGGGCATTTCACTCGATTACATAGCATGATCTAAGGATTTTGGTGAAGGAAAATTCGAGTGTAGAATATATACATTTTAAGACCAAACGGGACCAGTTGCGAAAAATGCAACTACACAGGCCTTCCGGCAGGAATTGAACCCACGACCCTGCGATTCTAGTGCAATGCTCTGACCACTGAGCCACGGAGGGCGTTGCCGAGAGCTTGATCGCGAGTTCTGTTATCTTTATTGGTTTCTTTTTCTTTAGGATGAATTCAGTAATTTGGTTCAGATGTGGAATGCTCAACGAACACAGACACTATATCGGACATTTTATCAAATGCTTTATCCTTTGTTTGCTAAAGAAGTCGAAGAAAAACTTCTTCAAGAAGCCAAGGATTTCGTTATCAAGGTAATAAACACCACCACTATCACCACCATTACTGTCATTACCACCATTACTATCACCACCACCACTATCATCACCATTATTGTCATTACCACCGCTATGATCACCACCACCACCACTATCATCACTACCACCACTCTCACCACCACTATCATCACCACCACCATCATCACCACTACTACCATCACCACCACCACCACTATCATCACTACCACCACCACTATCATCACCACCACCACTATCATCACCACCACTACTATCACCACCACTACTACCATCACCACCACCACTACTACCATCACCACCACCACCACTATCATCACTACCACCACTATCATCACCACCACCATTATCATCACCACCACCACCACTATCATCACCACCACCATCATCACCACCACTACCACCACCACCACTACTACCACCACTATCATCACCACCACTATCATCACCACCACTATCATCACTACCACCACTATCATCACCACCACCATTATCATCACCACCACCACCACTATCATCACCACCACCATCATCACCACCACTACCACCACCACCACTACTACCACCACTATCATCACCACCACTATCATCACCACCACTATCATCACTACCACCACTATCATCACCATTATCACTACCACTACCATCCACCACCACTACCATCCACCACCACTATCATCACTACCACCACTATCATCACCACCACCATCACAACCACCGCTACCATCACCACCACCACCACTATCATCACCACCACCACTACCATCACCACCACCACTATCATCACCACCACTACCTGTACGATCATCACCACCACTATAACCACCACTCACTACAACCGTTATCACCACCACCATCACTACACCATCATCACCACCACTACCATCACCACCACCACTATCATCACCACCACTACCTGTACGATCATCACCACCACTATAACCACCACTCACTACAACCGTTATCACCACCACCATCACTACACCATCATCACCACTACTACCACCATCACTACACCATCATCATCACCACTGCCATCATCACCACTACTACCACCATCACTACACCATCATCACCACTACTACCATCTTCATCACCACTACCATCATCACCACCACCACTATCATCACCACCACTACCTGTACGATCATCACCACCACTATAACCACCACCAACATCACCATAACCATCATCACCACTACAACCGTTATCACCACCACCATCACTACACCATCATCACCACTACTACCACCATCACCACTACCATCATCACCACTACTATCATCACCACTACTACCATCATCACCACTACTACCATCACCACCACTACCATCATCACCACCACTATCATCATCACCACTACTACCACCACCACCAAATCAGAAACGTCGTTTCTTTTATCTCTTTGTAGAGTGCCTGTCGTCGATTGCATTCCTTGATCGAGGTTGCTCCGTACCAGGCTGAACAGCATGCAGATGAGGAATACGACATGTACGCTGGTCCTCAAGGCTTGCGTGTGCTGTCTGTAGCTGTACCTCCAGATCCTAGTACACCAGTGTTTATGGTATTGCTTAATGGAGGAGGTCAAGTCGGCGATTTCTTAAAACTGAGCTTCATGCTTAAACGAAGGAACTCCTCGAAAGCTAAAGAACGAGAGAAGAAGGTATTGAATTGTGATCGTAAAAACTATTCACATCACATATAGATAGATATCTTGAAGGAAACCAGAGAAAAACCTTTTGGGCATAAGAGATAACTAACATGTCAAATCACGTGGGCCTAAGGTCGTCACCCATCCAGGTTAACTTCAGCAATTGTTTTATACAAACAAAACTGTAGGTTAGAAATTTAATAACTTTACGTGGGGGAAAATCAATAAATATGTGACATTTTCTGTAAGGAACGTGTTTTTTTTTATTGTATTCTTATTTTCTTAGGAAGAAGATTTGGAAACGTTAAAACAGTTTGTTCTTAAGAAGCGTCCTCACGTTATCACAGTGGCAACTGGTTGTCGAGATTCACTTACTGTTCTGGAAGATATTAAACTATCTATTCAAGAACTCGAACAAGAAAACCAAATGACGCCAATTAATGTTGAACTGGTAGACCACGAAGTCGCTGAAATCTTTGAGAAATCTCCTAGAGCAGAGGTAAGGTCTGAAGAAAATCTTATGGAACTCCGGAACTACGGTAGACTTATATTAGGGAGCTTATAAGGCCTGCGCTAAACGTCGTACAATAGACGAATTTGATTCAGACGAATTTAATTCGAATTAACTTCGTCGGTAATGTGACGTAAATGCGACGTCGAGTTAAACGTCGAATTTCAGTCGAATTTAATTGTTTTCACTTGGACTCGTGGAGCCTGAAAACGATTTCTTGGAAACATGGCGTCGAATAGTCACAGATAGAAAAGAAACATTTAATTCGACGACACGACGAATTATCGTCGTGTAACTGGAACACGCATTATCCGTCTGACTCGGACGAATTTAATTTATTATTTATTTTTTATTTATTTATTTATTTACTCTTATTTTACAAGGGTTGCCCTTCAGCGTTTTTTTTTAAAGTACTAATAAGCTGATTTTCAAGGGGCCGTGACTAGTATTATTTACAATATATATTAATTATACCTACAACTATTACAAAAAAAAATAAAATAAATAAATAAAAAATGCTAACTTAAATTAAATAAAGTAGCTATCCTTATCTATATTACAATATTTACATTAAAAAAAACCTACTTGGAAGGTCTTGTGGCGAATGTAATCTGTCTTTAAGCATAGTTTTAAATTTGTCAAGAGAAGTACCGTTTTCTTTCAATTTATTTGGCATATTATTCCATAACCTTGCGGCGGATTTAATTCGTGTGTCGAACTCAATCGAGTTATACGTCGCAGTTTCGTCGAATAAAATGCAAACAATTAAATTCGTCTGAATTAAATTCGTCTGTTGTGCGACGTTTAGCACAGGCCTAAAGCCCGTTCTCCACTAGGCGAATTTATTCACGCGAATCGAATCGAAATACCCGTTCATGCAATGTAATTGGTTGGTGCTGCTAGTTTTCGCGCCAATTTTCTTACTTGCCAATCATATTGCCGGAGAATTCGCTTCGCGCGAACAAATTCGCCTAGTGGAGAGCGGGCTTAAGCAAGCTAGGACGACGATGGCAATCGAAAGTTCAGTATCTAGCAGAAACCACGAATCATTGTGTTTTTCGACATCCAAAAGCTTTAGAGTTCTAAAAGGATTTTGTCGCATAGTTTGAAGTCAAACTCAAATAACAGTTTCCGCCGTTCCACGAGTTAACGTCGTCCTGAAGACGTGAAAATGATCTGAATAACGTTGTATGTAGAACGGGAACGGCGTTAAGATTGCTCTTGGGACTAAAAATTATTTATTTTCTTTGTTGTTTGAAGAAAATTCTATTGTATTAAGGACGTTGTCCTTATTTCCTTTTCTAGACGGAGTTTCGAGAATATCCTGCTTTTCTCAGAAGAGCTATTTCTGTTGGTCGCCGTATTCAGAATCCTATTGCTGAATTATCTGGTCTTTGTGTTGATGACGATGAATTACTCTGTGTCAGACTGCATCCACGTCAGGTATAGTATAGCATAGTAACTAGCGAGGTTAAGTTCGACTTCCGATGCGAGTACCAATACTGAATACGGTTCTGAGCATGCGCAGTACATCATTACGGCGTATGGGATTTCGGTAGTCCACACTTCCGAAGTAGACCGAATTTTGGAAGTCAGTTTGATGGGATGATGCAGACCGAATATAAGATGTGGTTGCTCTAATTTTCTTAGCTCTAGGACGAGAAACTCGTCCTCGTCTATAACGTCATCATTATATGCTTGCAGAAGTAAGACGTCTTCGAGGTTTATATTACTCGCCATGTTTCATAGTTTCGGTATTCGCATTCGAATTAGCAAGCTTATCGGATTTCGAGTATGACAACGAGTGTGGAATATCGGTACTGGTATTCGCACCTGAAGTGGGGCTTAACCTCCCCACTGAATGTAGGACTACAGTACAACTAGTATTTGGTATATGTCATTGTAAAATAACATGTATACTACGCGAGCCCTGATTGGTCAATTGCCGTGTTTGGATCAGAGTATCCAAACACGGAAAATTCCCGCCAAAACGATTTTTTGAAAATGTCGGACAGTATATCATATTCACTTGTGATTATTTTATAAAAGAAATACCAAATGTTTTTTTCCGTGTTTGGAGACTCTTATCCAAACACTTGGGAAATTGCTCGACTTTCGAAAAGCTAAAAACACTCGCCCACGGCTCGTGTTTTGTTACGCTTTTCTCCAGTCTCGCAATTTCCCGCGTGTTTGGATCAGAGTATCCAAACACGGAAAGCCATTTGGTATTTCTTTAGTCTACTATTCATTCATATTCGGTACATTTCTAATTCATTGTCTTGCTACATTCTTTTTTAGAATCTCATTCCAAAGGAAGAACTGCTCAAAGCTTTACGCACAAAGTTTGTGACTATTGTCAATGAAGTTGGCGTTGATCCAAATAAAGTTTTAGATTTTCCTCACAAATCAGGTTTGATTCAGTTTGTGTGTGGCCTGGGACCTAGAAAGGGGTCAGCATTGATCAAGGTATGTCTAATTGTATGACGTAATGTACTATTTTGAGCGAGTATATGATATGATATGATGTCATTTTGACGCGTGGACGTGAGTTTGCTAGCTCAGGTCACAAGGTTACGTCATGACATAATGAACCAGACACCTTGAGGCCGTAAAACGTCAGTCACCACGATCATCATCACCATCATCACTATCATCACTATCACCACCACCACCATTACTACCACCACCATTATTACCATCACCACCACTATCACCACCACCACCATTACTACCATTATTACCATCACCACCACTATCACCACCACCATCATCACCATCATCATCACCATCATCACTACCACCACTATTATTACTATCACAACTATCACCATCATTATCATCATCATCAACAACACCAACTATCTCATCAACTACACCAACCTAGACGAGCTACTTTCCTAAACATGCAAGTTTCCGCTCTGTTATCCACTCACCAACCTACCACGATGTCATTTCTAGAGCTTACGTCAGCAAGGTAGCAAATTAGGGAACCGCTCTCAACTGGTGACCGTGTGTGGAATGGGACCTAAAGTCTTCTTAAACTGCGCTGGTTTTATCAAAGTTGATACGTCAGCGTTTGCTGAAAATACCGTGAATTACGTAGAGGTGCTTGATGGGTCCAGGATACACCCAGAGACGTACGAATGGGCGAGGAAAATGGCGGTAGATGCGTTGGAGTATGATGAGGTAAGTGGTACTGGCTAGCTACGCAACAACGACATCAAAAGCAACATCAGCAACAACGACGACCACGACCACGACGACAACAACAACAACAACAACAACAACAACAACAACAACAACAACAACAACAACAACAACAACAACAACAACAACAACAACAACAACAACAACAACAACAACAACGACGACAACAACGACGACAACAACAACAACAACAACAACAACGACAACAACAACAACAAATACCACAACAAAACAACAGTACCAGCAACAGCAGCAACAACAATAACAACAACAACAACAGCAACAACAACAACAACAACGACAACAACAACAACAAACACCATCACCAACCACTACCACCACAACAACGCAGCAGCAACAACAGCAACAACAACAGCAACAACAGCAACAACAACAACAACAACAACAACAACAACAACAACAACAACAACAACAACAACAACAACAACAACAACAACAACAAATACCACGACAAAACAACAGCAGCAACAACAACAGTATCAGCAGCAGCAGCAACAACAACAGCAACAACAACAACAACAACAACAACAACAACAACAACAACAACAACAACAACAACAACAACAACAACAACAACAACAACAACAACAAACACCATCACCACCCACTACCACCACAACAGCAGCAGCAACAACAACAATGTAATGTATATAATGCATATGACGTTGTCATGTTCTAGACCACCGAAGAATCCAATCCCTCCGCTGCGCTGGAAGAGATTCTTGAAAGTCCTGAACGCTTAAAAGATCTGGATCTAGATGCATTCGCTGAGGAACTCGAGCGCCAGGGGTATGGGAACAAGAGAACGACTCTGTATGACATCAGAGATGAGTTATTTGGACGATACAAAGACAGACGACCACCGTATCGGGAGATCACGATTGAAGATCGTTTCCGATTACTCACCGGAGAAAACCGAGACACACTGCATTATGGGAAGTTAATCACGTGTGTTGTGACTGGCTTTGCTTACCGAAAACCAAACAGAGAACGGTTAGATTCCGCTGATCCCGTTAAAGACGATGAGAGCGGGCTCTGGCAGTGTCCATTTTGCTCTAACAGCAACTTTGGCGACTTAAGCGAGGTAAAAATTATTCAAAGTTGGTTTAAAAAACCTCGGCTTCATCTTGGTTTTTCAACACACTTCTTGGTGTTTGGTATCTGATCAAACACTCCTCCTCGTGTATGACATATCATTTATTGCGTTAATAAAACAAGTGTATACTTCCTGCGAATCAGAGCCCCTTTCCGACCTACGCAGGCTTCGGGGGAAAATGGGCTCTGCCACTCGATCTTCGCCCCAAACTTGGGGCGAGTCAGTCAGGTTTTGAACTGGTCAAACAAGTTCTAGTTTATGAGCACCGCAAGCTGGAAAATAGCAAGTAACGCATTAGAGCCTGGGCCAAAAATAGTATCTTGGCAACCGTTCACGCATGCTCACAAAGAATTATCGAGTTGTTGGCAGAGCCCACTTTCCCCCGAAGCCTGCGTAGGTCGGAAAGGGGCTCCGACTTGCAGCGTAAGTGTATACTGACTTGGATATGAGAATTATGTTTATCAAATTCATTAATAATTCATAAGGAAGATTCAAAAGCAATGAATGTTTAATCAGGTGTTTGTAAATACTATTAAAACATTGATTAATAAAACATCAATGTTTTATCAAAGTTATTAGACACTAGCGACTCAAAATAAATAAATAAATAAATAAATAAATAAAAATTCAGTTTTTTCTGAGTTAAAATGATCTTATCTAATGTTTCTTACAACTCTTAAACAAAGTATTCATCATGTACACTGCAAAACGTTTTAGAGGAAAAAAAATTTTAATTCGAAATTTTTCTGATTAAACACTTTCTTTTGGCTTCAGGTGTGGACTCATTTTGATAACGGAAGTTGTCCAGGTCAGATTGTGGGTGTTCGTACTCGATTAGAAAATGGAATAAATGGTTTTCTACCAACAAAGATGATTAGTGATAAACATATTAAATCACCGCAAGACCGCGTTAAGGTATTAGCATTTCTAGTTGTTGTAAATATTTACACATTGCATTGCATTACATCACATTACATATTACATTACATTACATTACATTACATTACATTACATTACATTACATTACATTACACTACATTACATTACATTACATTACATTACATTACATTACATTACATTACATTACATTACATTACATTACATTACATTACATTGCATTACTTTACATTGCATTGTATTACATTACATTACATTACATTACATTGCATTACTTTACATTGCATTGTATTACATTACATTACATGTACATTACATTACATGTACATTACATGTACATTACATTACATTGCATTGCATTGCATTACTTTGCATTGTATTACATTACATTACATGTACATTACATTACATTACATGTACATTACATTACATTGCATTGCATTACTTTACATTGCATTGTATTACATTACATTACATTACATTACATTACATTACATTACATTACATTACATTACATTACATTACATTACACATTACATTACACATTACATTACATTACACATTACATTACGTTGCGTTACATTACATTGCATTGCATCGCTCCTTTGACAACGTTTTGTAAGAGTTAACTTCACACCGCTGTGGATCCTCCTTTAAGAGAACTGCACAAAGCTTTCTTGCCAGTTGTTTGTGAAACTTGGTGTACTTTGTGTTGTATGATTGTCGTACATTTTGTGTAGGTGGGGATGATGGTTCAATGTCGTGTTACAAAGATCAACATGGAAAGATTCCAAGTAGACCTAACAAGCAAATCATCTGACCTAGCTGACAAAGATAGTAAATTTGGGTAAACATTTGTCACGTTATTGTCGATTTCAGCTCACTTTTCAACGCACGGTTCGAAACTTCGTTGCCAAGTATCAAATTACGTTTCTAAATTCAGAAGTTCATTACGAAGTTTTGAAGTTCGAATGTTCGATTTGAAGTTCAGCTTTGCGCCATTCTTTGGCTATGCAGTTGGTAATTTGGAATTGAAGAATGATTAACAACATATTCTCCGAAAGGAATCATATCAAAAGAAAGTCTGGTCAACTGAAGCATAGTCAATCGAGATATGGTCTGGAAACTCAGCTAAAGTCTTTGGTCTATCTTTTTGGTCGCTTTTATGCATTTTTGTGCACGGTGCACGATCACTGAACACATTGTATTTTAGTATAATGACGAATTGTCCAATAGCAACGTTTCAGTTCAATCACTCAACCGTGCTATTTAAATATTAATAAACCTAAAACAAAGGATGTGCACGGTGTAAGGTACGGTTCAACATAAAATCACAGCTCATTATAGGCGCTTTGAAGTTTGCCGAGTTTCCAGACCATATCTCGATTGACTATGACTGAAGGTTTTCCGTAACTGTGAACTTCGAATCGAACTTCGTAATGAACTTCTGAATTTCGAAATGTAATTTGAAACTTGGCAACGAACTTGCGAACTGCGCGCTGAAAAGTGACCTGAAATCGACAATAACATATGTGGTTTACAAAATGTAAAAAACTAGAGTGCTGTGTTAGCAGTGTTTTAGAAAGAGCAAAGTGAAAAGATGGTAAACTGCTGAAATTTTTAGTAACGAAATACTGACGTTTCGCGCGGAGCCCTTCATCAGAGTAAAATGTGTGAATTGCTCTGTTCGAAGTCTCCGTAGTTTATCACCTTTTCACTTTGCTCTATTTATAAAATGTACGGCATGTATACATTCTTGAATGGCTGGAAAAGGTTTTGTTTCCAAGTTAATACAGTGTATATATATTTTCTATATATTTTTAGTAAATTAAAAGATACTTATTTTGACCAACCTGCTGAAGACCGAGATAAAAAAGTTGAAACAGACGCAAAGAAAAAAGCCAACAGACCAAGTAAGAATATGTCGTAATTATTATTAACTTTAATTAAACCAACAAAACATTTGTGAGATGTTGTAGACAGTTTGTATGAAAACTTCCAGGACTAAACCATTTCATCAGGTTTTTTTATGAGATTTTTGTTGTCAAACTTTAACCCGGATGCTTGTATACTTGCTTCCAAAGTAGATTTTGACTCATTTAATAAAAATCTCATTTATCTGATTCGTTGTAGGTTACATTAAACGGGTTATTGTTCATCCTTCGTTTCAAAACATGGCGTTCAAGGAAGCTGAAAAGAAATTAGCAGGAATGGAACAGGGAGAGTGTATCGTTCGACCCAGCAGTAAGGTAAGCATTCGTAGAGATAAATAGATCCAGTGCAAATAAAGTTAGTTAACCCTTTCACGCATGGTTTTCCCAGTCGTCTCTCATTCACGAGTAAAATCACCTGGCGTTAAACAGAGGGAAAAGATAAAGTTGCTCCACAACAACCACGCGAATGAAAGTATTAATCACTATTTAAAACACTGCTGATTATTTATTAAATAAACTAGTTTCTCCCGACCCCCCCCCCCCCCGACCCCCCCCCGAAATGAGTGCTATATTTCATTAATTTTTTACTTTCTCAGGGCTCTGATCACTTGACAGTGACGTGGAAAGTGGATGATGGCATTTACCAACATATTGATATTCGAGAAGAAGGAAAAGAGAACGCATTTAGTTTAGGAAAGTCATTGTGGATCGAAAATGAAGTACGTATATTTGTTTATCTTCTGCACTTTTAGCAGACATTTAGGAGTGACATTTTGAAGTGACTTTATGAAATAACGTCATGGGAAGTGACGTCATGTCATGTGAAATGACGTCATGTCATGTCATGTGAAGTGACGTCTTCGAAAGTTAATATCATGTGAAGTGACGCCGTGTAAAGTGACGTCCTGTGAAGTGACGTCATGGAAAGTTGACGTCATGTGACGTCATGGCAAGTGACGTCATGTGAAGTGACGTCATGCAAAGTTAATATCATGTGAAGTGCGTTGTGTAAAGTGATTTTATGTGAAGTGACGTCATGTGAAGTGACATGAAGTGACGTCATGAAAAGTGACGTCATGTGATATGACATGTGAAGTGACATCATGTAAAGTGACGTGTGAAGTGACGTCATTCGAAGTGACGTGTGTGTGTCTTCTAAGATATCATGGACAACAGTTGATGGAAATGCACGCATAGAACAGGTTATTGTATAAAGTAGTATAGGGCAAGACATATTGACAAAGAAGTGAAAAGGATGATACGAAACAATGTACAATGTAAAATACTTGTTTATTAAAAGCTAAATGTTAACTCTCTTGTGTATTTTCTTCGCCATTCTAGGAATTTGAAGATTTGGATGAAATCATAGCTCGTCATATCCAACCAATGGCCTCTCTCGCCAGAGATGTTCTCTCTCATAAATATTACAAAGACACAGCTGGAGGCAATAGGACAACATTACAAGAACAATTGAAAGCTGAGAAAACGAAAAATTCAAAACGGATTCCCTACTTCCTGACATCGAGCAAAGAATCTCCTGGGAGGTTTCTCCTCGGCTATATGCCCCGGGTCAAACCTCGTATGGAGTATGTATCGGTTACACCAGATGGTTACAAATATCGCGGACGTATTCATGCGAACTTGAATGCTCTTTTCAGATGGTTTAAGGAACATTTCAGAGACCCCATTCCAGGTACGACGACAGACGACATATATTTTAGTTATAATTACTACTAAACTAATCGAAATACAAATCGAGTATAGTATAGTATAGTATAGTATAGTATAGTGTAGTGTAGTGTAGTGTAGTGTAGTGTAGTGTAGTGTAGTGTAGTGTAGTGTAGTGTAGTGTAGTGTAGTGTAGTGTAGTGTAGTGTAGTGTAGTGTAGTGTAGTGTAGTGTAGTGTAGTGTAGTGTAGTGTAGTGTAGTGTAGTGTAGTGTAGTGTAGTGTAGTGTAGTGTAGTGTAGTGTAGTGTAGTGTAGTGTAGTGTAGTGTAGTGTAGTGTAGTGTAGTGTAGTGTAGTGTAGTGTAGTATAGTGTAGTATAGTATAGTGTAGATAGTATAGTATAGTATAGTATAGTATAGTATAGTATAGTATAGTATAGTATAGTATAGTATAGTATAGTATAGTATAGTATAGTATAGTATAGTATAGTATAGTATAGTATAGTATAGTATAGTATAGTATAGTATAGTATAGTATAGTATAGTATATATAGTACAGTACAGTACAGTACAGTAAGGTTTGATATACTGCCGAAATTATTGAACAACGTAAGAGTCTAACGTTTCGAGCTGGGAACAACCAGTGCAAATGCATCCTGGTGTATCTATATATTTTATATAAGTAGCGTGCTGCGTAGGCAGTGTAGAAACAACAATCAAAATATAGTAAGGTTAGATATACTGCCGAAACAGAGAAGTAGGAGTTTAACATTTTGAGTGAAGGCCCTTCGTCAGACGTTTCTCTCTGACGAAGGGCCTACGCTCGAAACGTTAGAAAACTACGTTCAATAATTTCGGCAGTATATCAAACCTTACTATTTCAATTGTTGTTTCAACACTGCCTACGCTGCACACTAAAACAAACTAAGTTTGATTGAAGCTCCAGACCTCTCTCCACCGCAGAGGCTCGGAGGTGACGACGCGCTGGGAATGATTTGGAAAAATTCCGTCTTCCCATCGTCCACCGCACGCCTCTGATCTCATTCGGCCCACTCTCACCTTTGCTCGCGCGCGAGGACGACGACGGCGGTTAAAAAGCAATTCAAATTTTAGCATTAAAAAGAAGTCACGGTTAACTGACTACTGTATTCAATACTTGAAGCTTGTTTTATAATTTTCAAAGTGTTAAAACAGTTGCAGTGTCTGTGTTAAGGCAATCTCAGACAACAGTTCTCATCACCCCACGAGTCAACGTCGTCCTGAAGACATGAAAATGGTCTGAGTGGTGTTGTATACAGAGCGAGGACGGTGTTCAGATTACTCTTGGGACTAAAAGTTATTCATTATCTTTGTTTTGCAAGAATGCTTTTGTTTGAAGGACGTCGTCCTCGAAGTTGCCGTCGTAGATCTTAAGGTCCCTATTATTTGCTGGAGCCTCTGCGGAGAAGGGAGAGCTCCAGACGGGACTCGAACCCACAACCTTCCGAGTACTAGCTAGACGATCGAACCATTGAGCTACTGGAACTCAGATGACAGACCGAGGTTGTTTGTGATATTTATACCTGGGAACGAGTCGAACCGCACGTGTACAGCAACATAAAGGCCTGGCCAAACGCTTTCAACATTTCATTCAACATCGTTCAATATTGTTGAATTCAACCGTGATTCAACATGTTGAAAGCGTTTGGTCACCCCTGCTGAATGATGTTGAACGTTGTTGAATGGTGTTGAGTGATGTTGAACTAAATTTGAACATGTTCGAATTTTCGTTCAACACGCGTTCAACAATGTTGAACGATGTTGAATGAAATGTTGAAAGCGTTTGACCAGGCCTTAACTGAAACTTGAACAACTTCAAGCTGAAATCACTATACTAACATAGTAATTAATTTTACTTTTGTACCAATTTAACTTCATAAACAGTGTTTTCACTTTACTTCTCCATTCTTTACTCTCTATTTTTTACTCTCCTTTTTTTACTTATCGATGGTGAGAATAGCAAATGGCTTTCGCATCTCATTATTTATTTGTTATTGTTACTTTGCTCTGATTGGCTTATTCTTTTGAATCTCATTATTAGTTTGTCTTCGTTACCTTTATCTGATTGGCTAATTTTTATCACATGATTATCTCGCGTATATAAGCTCGTTGTTTGTTTTACTCTTTACGTTTCTCTCTGACGAAGGGCCTTCGCTCGAAACGTTAGACCACTTACGTTCTCTGTTTCGGCAGTATTAACCTACTATACCATATTTCGATTGTAACTAATTCATAACTACTTCTTTCGTTTACCAGGTCTAGGTGTTACAGCTCGAACTCATAGAACACCTGTCATAATGTCCGACGCCAACACACCTTACACACCCGCAACTCTCACACCAGTGGGTACACCAAGTATCACACCCAAACCCAACCTCATCGACCCGTCAAAAATCCTGCCTCAACTTCGTCAGGCTTTTCCAGGCGGTATCAAAGACCCGAACATGTATCCCAACTTGGCAGCCGCAGTGGCGCAACAAACACCTCCTCAACCGAGACCTCAATTCCCACAATTTGGCTACACACAACAGTTCTCACAACAACAATATCAGCAAGCCGCGTACAGCAGGTAGCATTGGAGTCTGGGAGTGAATGACGTATCATGGAACTTTTACCTGAATGTGTGACGTCATAGTTTATCAGTTGTTGGTTGTGGTTGCCTGCGAACAGGCTGGTTGTAGTGAGTTGTCGTGTATGGGAAACAGTTGGGAGACTGGAGTTTTGTGATATAACATGAGTAATCATGAGTAATCATGAATTATGATCAGGGTCTTCTTTCGAGAGGAGCTTATTTGAAATAACCTTGTACACCTTAGAAAAAATCCCTAAAAATCTTCGAGAAAAAAATCTAAAAATCTTTCTAAAATTTTTTTAGAATCTTTCTAAAATATTTAGAAAGTTAAACATTTATTAAAGTGCCTATGAAACAAAAATTAATTTTATCTTATTTGAAAGAACACTTAAAATTATAGCGTTACATCTTTTGCAGTTTTTCGAGTTCCTTACTTTGTTCTTGAGATATTTTATATAGTTTGTTTGATATGCAAATTAAACATTTTCACGTCGTAGGAATGAGCTATCGGAGGTCAGTTATCTTTTCTATTATCAAACCAAATTAATTTGAATGAAGCATGTATGTAGATGTGTTTCTCCCAGAACACTAAACATGTAGATTATTTGACAGCAGCAAAGATATGTAATTTTGTCGACAACTCATTATGCACGTGTGACGTCAAAATGTTTAATTACGAAGCAAGGAAACGAAAAACTGCGAAATACAAATAAGACAAAATTAATTTTCGTTTCCTAGACACTTTAAAAATCTCAAGAAACTTTGGAAAATTTTATAGGTAGGGTCTCTTGAAATTCTTAGATAATCTCGAGAAAATTCCGAAGATTTTTGGGAAATAGCTTCGGATTTTTGAAATTCGAAAAAATATTTTTCCCTGTGGTACTGTATCCCTCGATCTTTTTCTAACTATTTGTTGAAGTGTTTGACTTGTTAAGAATAATCTCTCCTTATCAGACCAACAGAAAATAATCTAACTGCGTAGTAATGTTCCTAGCGACATTGGGTACATTATTTTACAAGTCTTTGCAACAGCTCACTAGTGAATGGTATCCAGATTGTTATTCAAAGTTGTGTGTGGAACAAAAATTGCAAAAAATAGCCAAAAAAATGTTTGTGACTTTGTGTAAAAGAAAACTGAAGGTGAAAAAAAGTGTATATAGAAAAAAAATAGTCGTATTTCGTATCTAGTCTAAAGATTTGTAACTTTAATAAAGTAATAACTAAATTGCAACTTGTAATGCAATAATAAATCATATTGATAAATGTTCCAATTTTATTGCAACAAAATGCAACATTTTTTCAATTTGCTGTTCCTATTAGACTCATTATACTGGATAGAGAGAGCATCTATTGGTTTGTGCGTGGCAAAAAGAAGCCAGTGGTTCTTTCTTTTAATCTGAGCCACCTCCGAGGCATTTCTTAAGAAATTTATAGAAATAACGAAATTTATTGGATGGATAAAACAGAATATAATACAAAACTACCGAAATACGAAAAAATACCGCGAATACCCCAATTCGGACCCAGGCTACTCGAACCTTCGTCCGCGCGGTGGCTGCATTACTCTATTTAGTTGCTGAGATATAAACTCGTGATTTTTTATATTTAAAGAAAAGCACAGAATGTCTGCTAGAGTAGCTTTAAAAGATGTTCAAGAAGCTAGTAAAAGAATTGCGCCGTATATTCATCGTACACCCATTATGACTTGCTCAACTCTGGATAAAATGGCAGGCAGGTCTCTGTTTTTTAAGTGTGAAATATTTCAGAAAGTTGGCGCCTTTAAGGTAACAATTGTTCTTGAAGTTTTTGTACTTTAATTTTTTATACTTTAATTTTCTGAAGCATGCTAAACACTTGTACATAATAAGTACATATTTAATGTTTTTATTAAATAGGCCCTGTTAAATTATATATTATATTATGCAAGAAGGGTCTAAACTCTTTTAGGTCTACACGCGTAAAAACGCACAACTTGTTCACGGTTGTCAACAGGTGTGAACATGTTGTGCTGCTCGCCGTGAACAAGTTGTCAACAAGTTGTTCACTTATGGTTCAAACAACTTGTTCACGGATAAATCAACAGTCATGAACAAGTTGTTCCAACAGCACATTTTTATAGCCAACAACGTTGTTCGCCCATGATACAACATGATGTAACAGCATGATGAAATAACAACGATGAACAACAATGATGAACAACAGTGGTGAACATGGTTGATGTATCAACATGTTCTTCGGTTGTTACAGCATGCGTGGACAACGGTTGTTGTTTCATCAAGCAGTAACAACTTGTTGAAACAATGATGAACAATGTTGTTCATTTATCAATGTTGTTCACATATGTCAACAAGTTGTTACAGCATTGTTGCAAGTCGTTACAGCATTGTTCAGGCAACAATGCTGTAACAACTTGTGAGATTTTTACGTGTGTAGGAGGGGGGGGGGGTGCTCTGGCAAATTTTAAGTAGGGGTGTGCTGTTGTGACCTCAAAATCCTTGCCCTACTCCAGACCTAAAAAGGTGATTTTTCATACCCTATCCCAGACCTGAACTAAAAAAAATCAATACCCTATCCCAGCACTGGTATCACATTGGCATCCATAACCTATCTCAGTCCAAAATATGCACCCTATTCCAGACCAAAATAGACAATTTGTATACCCTACAGTAAAAACCCGCATAAAAGAAACTGCAGATTAAGAACTGCCAGGCTGAAATGTAACCAATTAAGCACTCTATATATAAGAACCAGTTCAGTCTGAAAAATATATGAAGCAGTTTCTTTATATGCGAAAAATTACTAAAGCTCAGAACATACAGGTACAGAGCATGCTTCAATGGTCCTTGGAAACAGACGGAGTACTAATACTAAATCAATTCCAGAAAATTAATACTATTTAATACTAATTGGTGGTACTCCAGAAAATTTACTGAAAACATGTCTTTTTCACCATTTTCCTGTGCATTTTACGCAATTTTGACGATATGTCCGCATAAAAACAGCAATGACGATTGAAAATTCTCCGCGCAGTAGGCCAATTTTACAGTCTGGGTGGTACTGTTATTCTGGTACTACAATTGTTTTTGCTCTATAAATAAGAACCTGTTAAGAACCTATAAGCCTGATTTCTAATTACACACCCAACATATAAGAACCATTTCAGCCTGACTTGGAAAAATAGGGGTTCCTTTATGCGTATTTTTACTGTATCCCAGTGCTCAAAAACCATACCCTAATAACCCAGACTATAGGGTGGCACGTACCCATATCCCTTAGACAAGTAAAATCATAGATCTGGTGTTAGACAACGTTAAATATTAAAGGGGCCAGTTTTGGCTGGCTCAGGCAGCACTGGGTTTATGGTGATCCAATAAACCTTTTTCTAGTTTAGAGGAGCTTCAAATGCAGTAGGTAAACTGGTTGAAGATTATGGGAGTGATTCACGTGAAGCATTAACTGTGGTTACACATAGTAGTGGCAATCATGGCCAAGCTATTGCTTTAGCTGCTCAAATTAGAGGAATTAAAGCTCATATTGTAATGCCAGAAGATGCTCCAACTGTGAAGAAGCTGGCAATTAAAGGTTATGGAGCAGAAATCACAGAATGTGTAAATACAAAAGAGGTACAATTGTTAGTAACTTCGAAATAATTTCGAGCTTTATCTTTAGAAACTATTGCAACTTTCTTGGTACCCAAGTAAAGTACCACTCACAGTAACTTTATACCATTTACTCAATCTTTACTTACTGTACAATACTCAGGTTTAATGGTTTTCCATTATGTTATATAAAAAAATTTTGACATTGTTTTTTAATTCATTTTTAAGAGCCGTGAATCTACTTGTGCAAATATTGTAAAGTCTTTGGGTCCAACAGCTCATTTAATTCATCCTTTTGACAATGTAAATGTCATCACTGGTCAAGGTACCATTGCTCTGGAGGTACTGGAGCAGGTTAGTTATTAATTAGTCACTGGGCTTGAGGGTGTTGTGGCATGGTGGACTAAACTATACTGTACACTAACCTTTATTTCTCTACCAGTCATATCTAAACTGTTCTCTCTAGAGATCATGGCGAGAAATAATGGTCACGCATGCGCGTAATGCATGCCCACTTACAAAAATTTTGACTAGAAACATTCTGCAAGATTAATAGGACTTACATAGAGGATGAGTGAAACAATCATCGTAGCAGTGTCAATTTTTAAATTATTTCAAATGTTTCAATCTGAATCGTGTAGTGCAACACATCTGCGATATAAATATCATGAGCGATATGCCACAGATATTAAATCTGTTGTGGTTTTTGATATACAATTTTGAGCACAAGTCTAACATAAGCCAATATTATAGCAAATACGCAAATGGTACCAACCTTGCTGCTCATGTTATCGAAAATCAAACAGAGGTATACTATTTCCGTACAAGTTTCAATCTGATTCAGCTACTATAAAGATCCGTCTTTTCGATGATATTCTTCATTTCTAGCCTGTATTTGTTGTTGTTGCGGTTTTCAATCTCAAAGCTTCAGTATTTTCTGATCATCGAATGAAGATTTCATCCAACATTGCATAAATTAGTTGTTCTCTTTTCTTCTGAACCGCGGAACTGTGACAACCGCACGACATAGGTACTAGTTTAATAGGGCTTTAGCTCCACCTCTCTATGTCCACCATTTCTCGCCTTGTTTAGTAAGGCCAGTCGCTCATTGGTCCAATGTTACTACAAGAGGAAACCATATAAACTAACTTTATTTATACTGGATAACTCTATCAGTCATATCTAAACTGTTCTCTCTACATGTAGAAGTCCATTATTGGGACCATCCCTCAGTGGTCCATTGTTACACTAAGAGGAAACAAAACCTGTGGTGTTTGGTAGAGTCAAACTGAAGCACTCTTCTCACATGTGGCCATTTAACATAAATTATGTATAATTGTCCCATTTCTTTCCCATTATCCTGTCTCCTCTCATCCACTTCCTATCTCATTTTAATTTCTCACACCATTTACCTTTCCATTTCTCTCTTTTCTTAAGTCTATTATTTAAACTATTTTCAAGGTTCCTAATCTTGACGCCATTGTTGCTCCTGTTGGTGGAGGTGGTTTGATAAGTGGTGTGTGCATTGCTGCTAAATCTCTTCAGCCTGGCATCAAAATCTTTGCAGCGGAGCCACTGAATGCTGATGATTGTGCTAAGTCATTTGCTGCGAAGAAAAGAATACCACTTCCAGGTCTGTTCCTAAAATAGTTATTCCATAATTACATTTTTAAAAAATATATATTTCTGCACATACACTAGACTAATTGAAGTATCCAACTCTCTGTGTTATCCCCTAGGCCCCTTACTACTTTGTAGTAATGAAAGAGAAACTACAGGCCAAAATTATTAGTACTTCTAAATAAAAAAATTCAAATATAATATAGTACATGTAATAATAATTGTCAGTTGTTTGCTGTACAAGCTGTGTTAGTTAGTAATATTCAGAAAAACTCTGAGCTCTAAGTGGGACTCGAACCCACAACCTTCTGAATGCTAGCCAGATGCTCTAACCATTGAGCCACTATAGAACTCAGATAGCGGAGCAAGGTTAATTAAGGTACTTATACCTCAGACTGTGCCCAGTCCTCCAGGAACGAGTCTCAAACAACTGACAATTATTACTAACATCAAGCTTGCAATTTCTGAAACTAAGTATATACATGTAATACTTGGCATTTCATTCAATTAAACTGCATGTTCTAGGGATTTTTGGTGGAAAAAATTCAAGTGTAGGACTACATACATTTAAGTTTAACTAATTCTTGTCTGAGCTGGCCAAAAACAGCTGCTTTTATGTTTTACTCTGTCTAACACCAGATGATTTTACTCGTCAAAGAAAGAACCCTCAGATATCCTAGGCAGCAATGGGTTAGTCCAAATTTGGACCAGTTGCAAAAATGCAACACCGCAACCTTCTGGCTGGAATCAGACATGCAACGACACTTTTCTAGTGCACTTGTGTAGTGCAATTTATTATATAGATGCGAGTGTTTTACTAGGAAATATACAGTGTCGTATTTTCCATATCCTCACAGTGAAGATATCGATGACGTCATTTAGAATTTTACCGCTTTTTGCATTGAATCTATATAATAAAAAGAAAATTACACGCTGGCTTGAAGATATGAATTTTATCTTCTATTTGGTAAAAGCAATATTTTACTCATTCATAAAATATTGTTTTCCACCACTCGAAGATAAAATTCATATCTTCGTGCCACCGTGTAATATCCTCTATATATATCTGGAAATGTTAATATTTTTATGGGCCAATACTCGAGAAACAGAGTTGTCATTCTTGTATTTTTATGCTCATAAAAGCCACCATTTTGAGTTTGCGTCCCTAATCAAGTTTAATGTACAACTGGGTCAAAATAAAGTCAAAATTGAACAATTCACTTTTTGGTGAATTTTTCATCATATTTACACAGGTCCCTCTGACACTATCGCTGATGGCCTGAGAACTAGTGTGGGTGAAATCACCTGGCCAATCATATTGGAGCATATTGATGATGTCATAACAGTAACTGAAGATGAGATTATATCAGCAACACGTTTGGTACTTGAGCGAATGAAGATTGTTATTGAACCATCATCAGGCGTAGTACTTGCAGCGGTACTTACTGATAAGTTTAAGCAAATGACCGCTGAAATGAAAAACGTGGCTGTTTTATTGTGTGGTGGAAATTTAGATTTGGATAATTTACCTTGGAACAAAAAGTAAACTGAATTTAGTTAATATAGGCATAGAAATGAATAATTACTAAAGACAGGTTTAGACTTATGGTTTAAAAAGGTCTTGAAATTATAACAAAAACTATACTAGAAATTAATGCTATTTATACTGGATAACCCTAGCTATCAGTCGTATCTTAACTGTTTTCCCTAGAGCTCCAGTAAGAACCATCCCTTATTGATCCAGTGTTACTACAGGAGGAAACCAGAGTGAACTAAACTAACTTTATTTATACTGGATAACTCTATCAGTCATATCTAAATTGCTCTTCCTAGAGGTCCAACAAGGACCTTCTCTCTTTGGTTCAGAGTTACCACAGGAGAAAACACTGTGGTGTTTCGTCGGGTCAAACTGGAAGCGTTCTTCTCACATGTGGCCGAGGTGAAATTTTTAATCAGGTAACTGAGGGATCGCACCTGGTCGCAGAAATCTACTCCAAGCGTGTTCAATGCTTTTTATTGTATTTAATACATATTAAGTAGAAATGTGATTATTTTCAAGGCGTCCATCAGTGCTTTCTAATTCTATATCACAAGCTTCGTTAGTGTTGGCTAAAACATCATCTTTTTTCTCTTCATTCGTTTCTTCGTCAGCGGATTCTGCTTTCTGTGTACTTCCTACTTTTTTCAAGACCTTTTCCTCCAGAGTATTTTGAATTGAAACCAAAATACAAGAAACTTGGCAAAGACCAATGACGAGTAGGAAAAGATTCACTCTTAACATGAAGGTCTTGAATGTCTGTCCTTCGTAGTAAGGTTTACCATTGTTCACCATGTAATCACCAAAGCCAACGGTTGTGTACAATATCCAGAGAAAATAAAACCCTTCCAGGATCGTCCAACCATCGTAGTAATACCTAGAGCGAAGTGAAGAGGTGATAAACTGCTGAGAATAGTTTTTATAACGAAATACTGACGTTTCGAGTAGAGAGATTTTCATAAGAGTAGCCGTAAAGGTGCTGTTACATGATGCGATTTGTATAGGTAATAGCATGGTTTCGAGTGCAATTTGGAAAAAACATGCACAAGTGAGTTTTTAAAAAACTATCAAAATTGCACGAGTCCGAAGGACGAGTGCTATTTGAGGTCTTTGAAAAACTCACGAGTGCGTGTTTTTTCAAAATTGCACTCGAAACCATGCTATTACTTGTTAATAATATACATGAAAATGTTAGACAAAATGTTCTTCCAGCTACGAAGTTACATACCACTCATTGCTCCACTTCTCGAAGCTTTAATGGTTGAAAACTGCTTCATTTTGTTCTCTAAATACGTCAAACGTTTTACACATAGCATCTAACCTCTTCTAGTCTTCTTGCAGGGACTTTTGCCGTGTTGCAAGTTGCAAGAAAAGTTGGATGGGTTCTACTTTTTGCTGCAACTTGCAACAAACATTGCATGTTGCTGAATGTGTAACACCCTTCCTGCAACTTGCGATTTTTTTTTCACGAGTAAATTTATTGCAAGTTGCACGAAAAATCGCATCGTATAACAGCACCTTAAGGCCTAGGTCAAACGTTCTTTTCTCATACGCGGGAACCGAATGATAATGACCTAAATCCTTTGTTTATGCTGATTTGTATTAGGTTTGGCGCATGAGAAGAGCGACGTTTGACCTAGGCCTAATGTACCTATACAATTAAAAACACTGTCAGACTGAGACTGAATAACTTTGTCAGTTTATATAATAAGTTGTACGTATACATGTAGTGCATGTGGTGCGAGCTTGGTGTAATCACAGAATAGTGATACAGCGAGAAGTCCAACTCGAGTGAAATCTTGTCCGCATTTCTTCAATGCGCAGGCGCGATATTTTACGGCATCCCCTACGCAATCAATGTCTGTATTTATGTTTGTAATATGGCAATCATGGCAAAGTTAATAAATAAAAAAAATATTTTAAAAATCCTGGCAAGTTCCCCCGGCAGTTTTAACGATCTTTTGAAGGTCTAAACTGCCGGGGGAACTTGCCAGGATTGCGTAGGATGGCGGGGAATCAAGATGCGCGAGGCGACATGCGCGAGGACATAAACGTCAAAGGTTCCAACGCGAGTTGGACTTCTGGTTGTATTACTATTCTGTGGTGTAATGTACCAGACGTTTGGTGGACGTTCGTCAAGCTCAATTACTCAGTCTGACTCTGAAGCTCAGAAATTTTGTGGAAGATTCCATGCATTTCTTCTTATTTTGTAATATACGTTTGCTGCTCTTCGTAGTGAATTGCTTACCTCTGCTACTCAACTGTTGGGGGATAAATGGGTGTTAGCTCGAGATAGAAAGAAAGTGGAATGGTTTTTAAGAGGAGTTCCTGAGACTAATTTTGAAATTAATACACTTCTTTTTATGTGTGTACAGTCTTTTATCTCCCGTACAGGCCGTTTTTTGTAATATAAGTCCCACCATTGTATTACTATTTCTTGTTTATATTAAGTATTTTTCAAAAACTTAGGTTAGACCAACGACCATTCATGAATAATTGTTTAGGCGTGGAATAAATAGGCGTGGAATAATTAGGCGTGAGCTCTCTTGATGAGCGATTTCGCTCTTAGAGCAAATGCTAATAAATATTGTTTATCCAAAAAAAAGAAGAAAAAAAAGAAGAAAACTCAGAAAATGCTTTAGATATGGCCTGCTATTGCATTACACCAAGCTGCCACATGTACCACACCGATATAGGACCATTATGACGCCATTTTAACTGTGTCTGAAAACACTACCACTTAGGAACCATGTGACTATGAATAGGCAAGTTTCAGGGTGTTGCGCGCGCATCGTTTTGCAAAGAAATTGGCGGGCTCTTGGCGGGCTCTCTACAAAGTAAGCAATGGAAAACAGACTTTCTAGCGAGCCAAGAACGGCAGAATAACAGTGTTAAACATCCAGAAACTGTATCTATACTTTGTTTATTTTAAATAGTATGTTTACTTTGAGGGGAGCTTGCCAGTTTTTTTGAAAAATGATGCGCGCGCAACACCCTGAAACTCGCCTATTGCAACTTTGGCTCTCCGTCCGAGCCTGAGTAGCTCAATGGTTAGAGCGTCTCACTGGTCATTAGAAGGTTGCACGTTCGAACCCTGTCTGGGGCTCAGAAACGTTTGTTGAGTATTTGAGCTTGCGAACGTCTATCAAATCTCTGTTAAATTATTATAACCATGCTTGAGTAATGGGTAATGATTAAGTAATGATTTATTTAACGTCGTAAGCACAGGATGTGGTCGCCCAATAATCCGAGCCAGAGGCTCATGTTAAAAGTGCACGACATAAACTAAGACCTAAGTGTTGATTTTACGGAGGGAGGAAAACCGCAGAACTCTGCGAAAAACCCTCGAAGCACAGGAGAGACCAACTAAACTCTACTCACATGAAATTCAAGTTCGAAAACGGGGTTATTCCCAGACGGTCACCCATCCAAGTACTAACCCCGTCCAACTGGGCTTAACTACAGCGGTGAGAGGCAGCGCCCTAACAGCACCCCCCCCCCCCCCCCCCCCCCCCCCCCACTTGCATCTGTACGACTTTGTACGTCACATTTGCCACTTCATATATCTGTAAAGATTTCTAATTTCTGATATCATCTGAGTTGCAACTTGTTTTTAAGTAAGGTAAGAGACCACAGAAGATTAATATTCATTTGGTCATTTATAAATACTCACTTTGCCAAAAGAGAAGCTATTATGAAAAATAAAAGCAAGATAAAGACATGAAGAATAATGGATTTCAATTTCAAATGAGTTGGTGTTCTTTTGAACAGTTTGGTTTCAATAAAGATAACCACACTCTCTTGTTGTTCGGCCATCCTTTCCCCACATGCTGATAACAATAGTGCTATAGAAGATAGAAAGTATGAAAGAGGTTAGGAAAGTTGTCAGGGGCTCGCAGATCGAGAGGAAGAAGGGGATGACGCGAGAGGCTTTGAGGGACGCTTTGGAATCACACAGATCAAGAGGAGAAAGGCTGAAGCGACAGGCTTCTGGGACCCTTTGGAATCATCTTTGTGACGTGTAAGCACGCGGGTCAAGGCCCAAGTGGGGAACTTGACGTTGGGTAATAGTGATAGCCCTCAAAAGTCAATGCATGGGGAGAAGGTGTCTGGGAGTTGGGGAGTCGCTGACTTCTATTATGTTATAGATAGTATGTTATGAGATTTAAAAATTCTGTAATATTTTATAATATAATTGTTTTTGGAAGACCCAAATTGTATAAAGGACTGGGAGATAATCATCCTTACTTGCAGGCAGTAGAATAATTACGAAGGACGCAGATCAACGTGGCCATGTCGAGGCATCAAAGGCGCTGCATGAGGCGGCCGCCATACGACAGTTCTGACCACGGATCACAACGAAGATGTATAGGTGTTGATTTTACGGAAGGAGGAAAACTGGAGAATCCAGCAAAAACTCTCGAAGCACAGAAGATCAACTGCAACTTTACTCACACGAGTTCCAAGCCCGAGAACGGGGTTATTCCCAAGCGGTCACCCATCCAAGTACTAAGCGTAACTTAGCGCGCTAACAGGGCTCGCCACTTGTGCCCTCCAAGTGTATTCTCAAAGTGATTTTTCTCACAGAATTTTTGGCTGTATCTAACACTCTGCAATTTCTTCGATTTCTCCTGCTGATCACAGATATCCCCAAGGGTTCTCTCTCGTGCTCTTCGCAACCTGCGTTCTCGACTCGCTTTGCCTGTCCCGTCCTCCATTGATCCAGCTCAACCTACCTGTTATTGGAATAGCAAGCAGTGCATAAAATATAACTGTTAGCTGTCCCAGTGACGTTTTAGGCGTCTGATGACCGAAACCTACAATACAATAAAATAAATTCACATGTCATCTCATGAAATGAAATGAAATGAAATGAAATGCTACATATACGTGGTAGTAGTATATGCCCTTTCACTTTAGGCCGCGTCGAGTATTAAATTACCGCTTAATTAATTAATAGTTTTGCGCGAGACGAAGATTATATTTGTGTGCAAAGGAAAGGAATAATATTCTTAAAACGTTAAAATAGTAAGTCATTAGTGCATTTTCTTTTAGACTATTTAGTCCAAGTTTTGACGTGTGTGATATTCACCATAATTTTAATCATGTGAACTTGAATTTGTCCACGACGTTTTTCAAGTTTGTGTCATGGTGACATTGTGCCTTTAATATAGATTTCCACTAGACGTAAAATATCGCTCGCTCGACTTTTTTTCTCTTTAGTTTTGTGAGTTTCCGCGTAGAACGAAGTAGAAAACTATTTAATTTCTACAATAGACACTTCCCGAATTTGCTTCAGTAAGCTTGAACAACGGTTTGAAATCGAGGTGGGATATAAAGTATAACATGCAGTAAATGAATTATAATGTCATTGCTAACCTCGACTTGGAGCCATTGTTTCGTGTGCAAATTTGAGAAGTGTATAGAAAAGTCGAGCGTGTAATATACGCCCAGTGCATGGAAATCCAGCTTAAGGGTGTTTTAATGCCGTAATGCCGCTTTGCTCGCGCGGCGGAGCGTTGCATAATTATTCAGTTCGCTTTGAAAGTTGAAAACCCCCAAATTTCGAGTCCGCGCGGCCAAAGTGCACGGAGTGGAAAACAGTTTTTATAAGGGGCTATTATAAATAATATTGGGCATTTCACTCGATTACATAGCATGTTCTAAGGATTTAGGGTGAAGGAAAATTCGAGTGTAGAATATATACATTTTAAGACCAAACCGGGACCAGTTGCGAAAAATGCAACTACACAGGCCTTCCGGCAGGAATTGAACCCACGACCTTGCGATTCTAGTGCAATGCTCTGACCACTGAGCCACGGAGGGCGTTGCCGAGAGCTTGCAATCGCGAGTTCTGTATATATAATAAGGTGGTAATGCCAGGAGAGAATTGGGTATATTATAAGTAATATTGGGCATTTCACTCGATTACATAGCATGTTCTAAGGATTTAAGGTGAAGGAAAATTTGAGCCGGGCTGACTCGTGTCACGAAATTATTTCCTCGGCCGTGAAAGGAGATTTTAATCAACGTTAGGATTCATTTACATCCAATTCTTCTTTCTACATTTAGTTTATGCGAGTTTCAAAACCGGCTAACCCGCCGCTCATATAAACAGCTTAGAGTCTACAGGCGTATTGTTGATACACGATTGAATAAATAAATTCAGAAGTTTATAAGTAGTATTATACAATACCTATAGTAAAAGCTATCGTGCCAGCAAAATAATAAGATCCCGTAAAACTCCAGTCCACCCATTTTCCTTCTTGATTTCGTATAGAACTTTTTAATTGCTTCACTGTTGAGTTCAGGACGTTGGTAGAAATATTGTATTTATGGCTAAATTGATGTATAACAGATGACAATATCTGAGTGCTGTTTGGTCCAGGAATATGTAACGACTCATCACGTTGTTCCAAAGCTTGGAATACTGCGGCACCAAAGAAAAGAAAACAAACGAATAAAATGATTTCTACTAAGAACGTTTTCAACTTGGCCATCTTAGCAAGAAGGTTTTTTGTTGTCGTTTCTTAGCTTCTTTTCTGCTTGCTTTCTTTTGATTGTTTAGTTAAGTTTAGTTCTGGTTTCCTAATCGCTAATTCTAAGATAACATATATGTTTTCATTGCTTAGTTACATGAAAACTAGTTGTGGTTTATCTACCTGCAACTCATCAAGTGACCTGCATAGCTATAATAATGTTAAAGCACTGGACCTTTCCCTGTGCTGAATAAAATCGTCTGGCGTTAGCCGGAATAAAATCGGCTACAGACTCGTCGTCAGGCTTGAACATGTTAAAGAGATAGGTTTTAACACTTTGAGGCCTGGACCTAGCCAGAATAAACCTCAAAGACTCGTCGTTAGGCTTCAAAGTGTTATTAAATATTTTATGACAATATGTTATAACGTATTGCATATTTGCATGCATCTGAACCCGATATGGCAAAATATTTAAGTCGAGAATTCAATATTGAGCAGGAAGCCTAATATTAACATTCGAGACTTAAAATATTCTCCATATCAGGCGAAGATAATCAATTGATAGTATTTTATTATACCGAACAAATAATCTAGCTGTTGAAAAATTAATGAATATACCTTGTGCGACCTGTTCTGTCCAATATGTAGTTGACCTACATCGTAAAATATTCGACTGACATGTGACGCTAATGCAGACATTTCATTGGACGATTATTTGGGAGGGTATAATATATTAATAATAATATATTATTAGCTTTTCCGATTGTGATACTTTTGAGCGTCGCTATGAATGTTTTTACTTTGTGCTAGGGTTGTAATAAGTTGAGTTTGGTTGTCATGCATATGATTGTAGTTATTGTACAGTAATGCGTATTGTTTGGAATGCGGTGATAGGATGACTGTGAACGGTTGCACTGAGAAATAGAGCTGAGTCCATTTCTGAAGCCCCATCGGGCGCGACGGTTGTAAAAAAATTTGGCTGCGCGCGCAAGTTTAATCAACAATTAAAAAATATAAAAAATAGGATCATTTAAAGGCACAGCGTCACCATGACCCAAACTTGAAAAACTTCGCGGACAAATTCAAGTTCACATGACTAAAATTATGGTGAATATCTTAAACACTGTCTAACACTCTAACCATGATTATTTCACGATTGAGGAGGTTTTCCAACAAACTTATGTTATTTTTTTCTACCTTGGACAAAGATTTTCCTAGTTTTTTTCTTCATTTCTTTTCTAATTAGTATTCAAGGGCTGTATGCTATATACAGCCCGCGGTACATCAAAGAAAACCGACTCAATAATAAATTAAAGTCAGATAAATCCCTCGAACGTCGGGCTGTATGCGATATACAGCCTTTGTTCTCGGGCTTTATCTCTTACTTACATGGCTGCAATTGGTCTAATATGTATTTATTGGAAATTATTTTAATTTTTTTACTTAAAGTGCACATAAACCCAATTTTTTTATCATCTGAATACGTTCTACATAGAGCAAGCAGTTGTTCAGTGAAATATTTTTTGATTGGAGCTATTCTCAATGTTTTTTGGCGATTTGCATTTCTAGTATGGTAATGAGGTGACGTCTATGTAGGCATTTGGCTGTCTTTCTCTTTTTGGCAAGATAAACTACCTGAGAATTTTTTGGGGGGAAACTCATACAATGTTGTTGTTGTTGTTGTTGTTGTTGTTGTTGTTGTTGTTGTTGTTGTTGTTGTTGTTGTTGTTGTTGTTGTTGTTGTAACATCCCGTAGTAACTTGCGATTTTGTTATTTTTGCCGTGTTGCAAGTTGCAAGAAAAATTGGGTTCTACATTTTGCTGCAACTTGCAACAAAGTTCGCAAGTTGCTGAACGTGTAACACCCTTCCTGCAACTTGCGAGTTTGTTTTTTTCATTGGGTAAATTTGTTGCAAGTGGCACTGAGCCAGAATTTCTGAGCCTGCGTTCTGTGCCGCTGTTCAATATGGCGTGCAGCACCGAGACAGGAAGGTCAATATTTTTATCGTTATCTTCCTCAATTTGTTTTATTTATAGAACTTCTTTAATATAACATGTTTTTTAATTATTTTGATATATTAGCGATGAACTTTTGGAAGAAGTAGAGCTACTTCAAGCTATTTATATTCATGAACTTGAACTGCAAGGTCCCGTTGAAAGGTAAAGCTTTTTGCTGATTTTACTTAGTTTTTCTTCTTTCACGTTCTAACACATAGCTTAAGTTTTTTCTTTTCTTATCTAGGCCTACTTCCCTGACTTTATTTCTTCATCCAAGCACAGGAAACGATGACCACACTCTTAAATATGTTTGTTTAAACCTCTGTCTTACTATTCCTGCTGAGGTGTGTGTCTTGTCACTGTTTTTTTTTTAAGTTTAACATTCGTGATGTTTGGACGTAGTTTGGACTTAATAAGAGTGTTATAGAAAGCTGTTAGTGGGACAGCCCCAATTTCATATCAAGCACTTTCAATATTTTGTCTCATAAATGTATGACACCACCGGGTGCAACTAGGAAGCAGGGGGCTGGTGCCCCCCTATTCCCTCACCTCCACACACTCCCCCAACCACACACTACCCCTTCACCTTCACATACCCCACCTTCACATACCCCCACCTTCACATACCCCCACCTTCACATACCCCCACCTTCACATACCCCACCTTCACATACTCCCACCTTCACATACCTCCACATACCCCACCTTCACATACCCCACCTTCACATACCCCCACCTCCACATACCCCCACCTCCACATACCCCCACCTTCACATACCCCCCACCTTCACATACCCCAACCACATACCCCACCTTCACATACTCCCACCTTCACATACCCCCACCTTCACATACCCCCACCTCCACATACCCCCACCTTAACATACCCCCACCTCATACCCCCACCTCCACATACCCCACCTTCATACACCCCACCTTCACATACCCCACCTTCACATACCCCCACCTTCACATACCCCAACCTCCACATACCCCACCTCCACATACCCCCACCTTAACATACCCCCACCTCATACCCCCACCTCCACATACCCCACCTTCATACACCCCACCTTCACATACCCCACCTTCACATACCCCCACCTTCACATACCCCAACCTCCACATACCCCACCTTCACATACTCCCACCTTCACATACCCCCACCTCCACATACCCTACCTTCACATACCCCACCTTTACATACCCCCACCTCCACATACCCCCACCTCCACAAACCCCCACCTTCACATACCCCCCACCTTCACATACCCCAACCTCCACATACCCCACCTTCACATACTCCCACCTTCACATACCCCCACCTTCACATACCCCCACCTCCACATACCCCCACCTTAACATACCCCCACCTCATACCCCCACCTCCACATACCCCACCTTCATACACCCCACCTTCACATACCCCCACCTCCACATACCCCACCTTCACATACCCCACCTTCACATACCCCCCACCTCCACATACCCCCACCTTCACATACCCCACCTTCACATACCCCCACCTCCACATACCCCCACCTTCACATACCCCCCACCTTCACACACTCCCCACCTCTACACACTCCACGCACACCCCACCTTTCTCAATTTCCTCTCTCTTACCTAATCTCTGTACCCTTTCTCACCTCTTCCCTTTATATAGAACATCAAGGGTTATACCTGTACATGTATATTATGTCAAGTAAATGGGGCTTTGTGAATATTTTTTATTATTTCTTATAGTATCCATCTGTTATTCCTGGAATATCAATTCAAAACCCAAGAGGCTTGTCAGATGCTCACATTAATAGGTGTTTATAAACTAACAGGCAAATTTCAGGGTATTGCACACACATCATTTTGCAAAGGAACTGGTGGCCTCTTGGCTGGCTCCCAACAAAGTAAGCAATGGCAAACAGACTTGCTAGTGAGCCAATAACAGCAGAATAACAGTGTTAAACATCCAGAAACTGTATATATACTTTGTTTATTTTAAACACTTATGTTTACTTTGTGTGGAGTTTGCCAGTTTTTTTGAAAAATGATGTGCGCACAACACACTGGTACTGTAATTGTAATTAAGTTCTAGTTTATTATGTGTTATGAATCAATGTACTGTACATGCACACAACCCTAATTCATTCCTCCCTCTTTCCTTTCTTTCCCTTCTCTCCTGTCTTCCACTTTTCCATCAGAAAGAGAGAGAGAGAGAGAGAGAGAGAGAGAGAGAGAGAGAGAGAGAGAGAGAGAGGGGGAGAGGGAGAGGGGGAGAGGGAGAGGGAGAGAGAGAGAGAGGGAGAGAGAGAGGGAGAGAGAGAGAGAGAGAGAGAGAGAGAGAGAGAGAGAGAGAGAGAGAGAGAGAGAGAGAGAGAGAGAGAGAGAGAGAGAGAGACAGAGACAGAGACTTGTAGCAAGTCTAACAATGTCTATGCATAACATATAACTAGAAATAAACTAATGTTTTCTCTTTTTTAAGCATTCACGACAACCTTTTGGAGTTGGCAAAGGAAAAAACTGGTTCTCCTATTCTATATGATTTAATTGAGGTGAGATTAAATAAATACTGTACTGGTGGTGCAAATTTTGAGTGGAATGCTGACAGTTTATTTCAAATTATTTGATCAACTAATTAAATAGCTAGCGCAATGGAGGGCTGCTTGACTTGCTTCGCATTCACTTGGCAAATAATTGTGATTTTGTTTTTAATTTTAGTACACAAAAGATTGTTTGAGTGACAATAATATACCAAGTTGTCCTTGTGTGATCTGCTTGGAACACTTCCATGTGAATAGCATTTAAACATTTTAAAATATATTTTAGATAATTGTTTCCTGATGTTTGACAGGAGGTCTTCACTGTTGCAATTTGCAAGAAAATAAAATAGATTTTTATTTGTAGGAAGAAAAAAGTTTTGTAAAGACAAAGTGTTATCATTATTTTCATTCTTTGTGTCTTGGGAAGTATGTCAATCACTTCTTGCATGAAAATGAAAAGGTACTTCAACTAGTGCTAACCTGAATTTGAATTCTCTTTGATACAGTTGTCCAATTAAGATTTTACTTTTGTGCACCTTTGATTAAGTTGTTCTTTGTTAAATTCATTTCAGGTTCTTTGCCCAATGTGCAGAGTTGAGATTGACTTTGATAAAACCAAGCACGGTACAGGAAATGACCATCTTGGTGTCTCTGAAGAGATATTTGTATATAAACCAGACAAAGAACAGCAGAAAGCTCAGAGAGAAAGACAGACAATATTGGAGTACCAAACTCAAAAAGGTGGTATTATTAATATTGAAGAAGAACGAAATAAATACCTAATTGAAATTAAAGGCACCAAGGTAAGCAGTGTTAATACTTAAAAATATCGTTGATTGCTTTGACTGAACACCCCCATTGGCAAATTACAGTACTGCTCGGAAATAACCTAACAAAAACCGAGGTCAAACCTAGGTTTAACCTCAGCTTAATCATAATATAACTCTGTTCAGTGTTAGTTAAACTGTCTCTAAATCACTATGAATCAAAATATGGACTGTTTTCTGTATTACTAGATAATTTTATTGTGCTTTACTAAAGTTTATTATCATTTCTATCATTGTTTAACTTAACCTCAACTGCACTGTTAGGTTATTTCTGAGCGGTACTGTACAGCTATGCATGTTTTTTATTGCCTTAAACTATTTATGTTTGACGAACTTGTCATGTTTTAAACTTTTATCTGCATGTATTTTTGTGTGGAAAATAATGCAAAAATATCTATAAGTTTTCAGCTATGCTTTTTTTAGTGTATTCCTTATGAACTTTTAATTCTAATTGACACAGCTTCTTTTGCATTGTACAGCCAGAGCGTGGATGTGGTGATAATGTCTGGATGAAGTCATTGTGTAAAAAGAAAGTGGCTGAGAAAAATAAAGAGACTCTTGGTAAGGTAGGGCATGAACAACGACAATCAGTTACAGAGCATTTCAAAGGAAGGGAGGGGGTAAGCATGGATAAAGGAGGTGCAGAAGGTTGGGCTGGGAAAAGCAGGGTGATTAGTAGAACTTACCAAAAGGATCAATATGGGATGGATGATAATCAGAAAAGAATTGAAAAGGATCGAAAGGATAATTATCGTAAAGATTTTAGATCAAATCAAAGAAATTCAAAAAATGAAGGTGCAGAAAGAAAGCACAGTGGATATCAACGAAGACCACAAAGAACAGCTAGTGCTCGACATGGGGATAAACAGGAACAACTGGGGACACCTGGGGGTAAACTGGAACAACTGGGGACATCTGAGAATAAACAGGAACAGTTGAGGACACATGAGGATAAACGGGAACAACTGGGGACACCTCGGGATAAACATGAACAATTGAGGAAACCTGAGGATAAACAGAAACAACTGAGGACACATGAGGATAAACAGGAACAACTGGGGACATCTGAGGATAAACAGGAACAACTGGGGACACCTGAGGATAAACCGAAACGACTGAGGACACCTGGAAAAGAGGAACGTAGAGGGGAATTTTCTTCATTGGAAAAGCGTACAGAAAAGTTTATTGATGTGAACAGGAACACCAGGTCGACACATGGACACTTGGGACAAATAGGGGATAGTGAAAGGTATAAAGGAACAGGAGGTGGAATAGAAAAGCACAGTTTACTATCACAAGGCAATGGATTGAATTTAAAAAAGGTCTTCTCACCAGAGATTGGTATTAGTGATAATTGTTCTTCAAAGGAAGAAATAAAGAGCGAACGTGGCGAACTTCAGTGCCAAGGTGGCAAGAATTCTGATCCCAAAATAGTTCCAAAGAATTCTAGAAAACGTACTCCAAGACCAAGGAAGCCTCGTGGTAGAGACACCAAAACTGCTCCCAAAACACTTTCTAAAGTTCCTTCTAAAGTTCCTTCTGACGCTGAAAGTAAAGTGGAGGGGAAAGAGCGCAAGCTTCAAAGTAATAAACACGAAATTTCGCAGGAAGCGCTCAAAAAATGTTCTCCTAAAACGTCTGTAACTTTAGCTGTTGAAAGCAAAATAGAGAAAAAAAACCATACGAATGAACAGAAATTGTCCGAAAATGTATCCAATCTGCAGAGCGCACCTTGCTGTGACGTCACTGCTACTAAACCGTCTCTACGCCGACCTCCTCCTGGATTTGAAAGTGTTACGCCATAGAAGAAGAACATGGTATATATTCCTACCAGGTGATGGTAAATAAATATGTTCACATTAAAATGCTTTGTTGTTTTTTGGTCCGTGTTTAATAACCCTTAAATTGTTTATAAACTCAAATTTGCGTCGAGTTAAATGTTTCTCTTCTGTCTGTGACAATTTGGCGCCATGTTTTCAAGAAGTCGTGTTCAGGCTTCACGCCAAGTAAAAACAATTAAATTCGACTGAAATTCGACGTTTGACTCGACGTTGCATGTCACTGAGTATATTATTTGAGATCAGTCGTTGCATGTAAGCGACATTTTCTTTTGTCTCGTAAGTGTAGTAATGTTGAAAAGAGGCTTTATTATAAATCCCATTAGTTTATATACATGCAGCTAATTATGTCATTAGTTAATAATTGAATATTAAACAGATCACATTACATCTCCCTTTTTGGAATATTTTAAAACATAATATCAATATTGTTCTGTCTTTAACTTCAGTGTTAAATTGGTGTCAATTCAGGTTTTTTTACTTATCTTAACTGTCACTTCAGCCCAAGGTTCTCCCTTGCTTTTAATGACAATTTCTTAATTCTCTTTGGTCTACTATTTATATTTAGTGATGGTATTGGTTTCTGTTCATATTGTTTCTCGTCTGTGTTATTCGGGATATTCCGCAGTTGTACTCGGTTTCGTCTAATTACTGTGGTAGGTGTATCCACTAGGTATGATCTTGGCTTCTTCGATGGCTTGATGACTGTACCGGTACAATCCATGTCTGTGATGTAGACTGTTGCACCTGATGGTAGAGGTGCCAGTGGATGTGCTTTGTGGCGATTGTCAAAGTTGTTCTTCTGCTTTGATCTGTAGACTTCTTCCTTTTCTTTGAAGTGTTTCTGGTCTGGCAGTTTGGGTTCTAACTGTTCTGGCATGATTGGAATTGTTGACTTTATCTTTCTTCCCATAAGGAGTTCTGCTGGCGAGTATCCACTTGCTAATGGTGTGGATCTGTATGCTAGTAGCGCCTTTGTTGGATCATTCTCTTTCTTCAAAATTTCTTTCACCGTCCTTACTGCACGCTCCACTTCTCCGTTCGCTTGGGGGTATCGGGGGCTACTCGTGGTGTGTTTGAATCCCCACTCCTTTGCAAATTGGGCAAATTCGTCACTGTGGTATTGAGGACCATTATCTGAACGTACCTCGTCAGGAACACCATGTCTGGCGTAGATTGTCTTCAATGCTTGGATGACTGTAGATGAACTTGTGCTTTTGGGTAATGTTATGACTTCGACGTAGCGGGAATAATAGTCTACGACGAGTAGGTAGGTCATCTTCTTTAGGATGAAGAGGTCGGTTGCAATCAGTTTCCACGGTCGTTCAGGAAGTGGTGTTGGTAGGAGTGGTTCTGGATGCTGTTGTCTGTGTTGGCTGCATGTCTTGGAATTTTCGACCAGTTCTTTGATTTGTGCGCTGAGTCCTGGCCACCACACAGATATCTTGGCGCGTTCTCGGCATTTGGTGATACCTTGGTGTCCTTCATGTATTTGGTTGAGGGTTTGGCATTGCATGCTGGCTGGAATGACTAGTCTTGTTCCTTTTAGCAGTATCCCCTGAACGATGGTTAGCTCTCCGCGTACTTGCCAGTATGGTTTCATGGCGTTGCTGATTTGGTTTTTGTCTGGCCAGCCATTTAAACAGTGTTTCTTTATCTCCTGGCATACTTTGTCCTGATCTTGTGCTTGTTGGATTTCTCTCAACTTTGGGTCTGATGCTGGCAGGGCTTTGATTACACTTGCAATGTAGGCATCCATTTGATCTTCCTCGATGACTGGTTGAGCTGTTTGTTGCTCTGCTATCTTCCGTGACAGGGTGTCGGCTGTGTAGTGTAGCTTTCCAGGTACATGTTGAACATCTTTAAGGTGGAATCTCATTAACCGCATCTTGTATCTTTGCAATCTTGGTGGTAACTTGTCGATGGTATGCTTGGTTAGTAGAGGTACCAATGGTTTATGGTCAGTTTCTATCGTTATCGATTTCCCAATAATATACATGCTTAAACGTTCACAAGCCCAAGTAACCGCGAGGGCTTCTTTTTCTATCTGAGCATACTTGGACTCAGTGTCTGTCATGGATCGGGATATAAAGGATACAGGTTTCCAGGTGCCTGGTTCTTCTTCTTGTAATAGGACTGCTCCGAGGCCGTATGACGAAGCATCGGCTGCTATCTTCGTTTCTTTGTTGGGGTCATACAAGGTTAACACTGGTGCTGTTGTCAGGGCCGTTTTGACTTTGTTGAAAGCATCGTGCTGTGGAGGTCCCCATGTCCATGCGGTGTTCTTGACTAACAGCTCACGGATGGGCTTGGTCAGGTCAGCGAGGTTGGTGGTGAACTTGCTAAATTGGTTTACCATTCCTAAGAAGGAGCGAACTTCATGCAGGTTGGTTGGGTGAGGCATACCAAGGATTGCTTGTACTTTCTCTGGATCTGGTTTGATGCCATCAGCTCCCACGATCTGACCTAGGAATTTCACGCTTGAGACGTTGAAAACACACTTCTCGGGATTTAGTGTGACCTTGGCGTTGCTGAGTCGTTGGAGAACCGCTTCCAATCGTTGGTCGTGTTCCTCTTGTGTTCTGCCATAGATGAGAACATCATCAATGTTGCATTCAACACCATCTAAGCCTTCTAGAATTTGGCTCATGCACTTCTGAAACTTTTCAGATCCGGAACTTATTCCAAAAGGAAGGACGTTGAAGCAATATCGTCCCCACGGTGTGATGAACGTTGTTAAGGGTCTTGATCTCTCTGACAGTTTGATTTGCCAGAATCCGGAGTTGGCATCTAATCGTGAAAAGTGTTGAGCTCCGGCGAGTTTTCCTAACGTCGTGTCAATCGTTGGAAGTGGATGGTTTTCGCGTTGCACGAACTGGTTGAGCTTTGTGAGGTCTACACATACTCGGACTTTGCCGTTGCCTTTTGGCGTTACGACCATCGGGGCACACCAGTCGGTAGGCTCATCAACTCGAGATATTACTCCGTTTCGTTGCATTCGTTGTAACTCTAGCTCGGTTTCTTTGCGAAGTGGTATCGGGACTTGTCTAGGAACGGTAATTGCGAAAGGTGTTGCGTTTTCCCTAACTTTGATATCGTACTCTTGGTCTTTCATTTGTCCAAGGCCGGTGAAGAGGTTCGGATACTTTTCTTTGACCCTTACTTTCATTTCAGTGCTGTTGAGAGTATCGACACGGTTGATTAACTTCAGACGTTGAGCTGCCTGTCGTCCTAATAGTGATCTTTCTAGTCCTTTGATGACGAATATTTCCTCACTAGTTGTTCTGTCATCGTGACATAGCTCTACCGTAAATGTTCCTATGCAGTCCATTTTGTAGTTGCATGGGCCCATAAGTATTTTCCCAGTCGGCTTGAGGCGTAGTTTTGGTTTGGTTTGCTGATATACTGTGAGGGGCATCACCGTGACATCTGCGCCGCTGTCGATTTTGAACGAGAAGGCTGTTTTGTTTATCTCGATGTCTGCGGTCCATGGCTTGTTGGAGGAATTACCGACAGCGTCGAGGTTTACGATTTCCCCCATAAAATAGGCATCTTCTTCGGATGAACTTTCCTCAATCTCTTGGCGGGAAATTTCGTTAATCTTTTTGTTGCAATATTGTTGTTTAATAACTTGGCTTCGACACGCTTTGGCCCAATGTCCCCTTTTCGCGCATTTGTTACAAATGGAGTCGCTCGCGGGGCACATTTGCCATGAATGTGCTGGTCCCAAGCATCGCGTACATTTACTTTTGCCATCTGATTTGCCAGTGCTTTGTCTTCTTTCGAATTGTTTGGTGAATTTCTCACGCGGGTGTTGTTGTCTTCTATTCTTAGAGATGTCATCAATGTTGTGTTCGTCGTTTCCGGTAGACTTTGGTCCGTGAATAAAGCTTTGTTGCTTCTTAACTTCTTCGCTCTGTCTAGCTTGAGCCATAGCTTTCGCTAATGTTAGGTTCGGATCGAGCTGTAGCTTCTCGGAGAGTTTCTTGTTTTGCAGTCCGAAGGTGTCGTTGCTGTTGTGAGATTGGAGCCGACGACGATGCGATCGCGTATTAACTGATCTATAAGTGCACCAAATTCGCAATATTTGGCGAGACAATGCAGGTCGGTGATGAAGCTTTCCACTGGTTCGTCTTCGTTTTGAACTCGGACGTTGAACTTCGCTCTTTCGAAAATTACATTTCTTTTGGCGATAAAGTGGTTTTCAAACTTGTTCTTCACGGTTTCGTAGCTTTTCATTTCACCTTCATCGAGACCGAACGATGTTATGATGTTGTCCGCCTCGTCGCCCATGGTGTAAATAAGCGCGTTGACTTGTTTCTCCTCATCTTTCTTGTCTAACTCCGTGGCTATTCTGAATCTCTCAAAACGACGAATCCATCGGGTCCACTCCGACGATTTAAATGAAAATTTTGATGGAGGTGTTACTTGATATGTTGTGAAACTTCGCACGAGCGTTCCTTCGTTTACTTGTTCAGCGTCTGACATTTCCTTGAAGAATATATTCCCAACAAATGTGTTGGCATAGGTTTCTGATGCTCTGTTCGATCCGTTTTGCGATTTCTCTTCGCTTTTGTGCTTTTATGCTATAACAACTCGAATTTCCGACCGCTGCTACCATGTAGTAATGTTGAAAAGAGGCTTTATTATAAATCCCATTAGTTTATATACATGCAGCTAATTATGTCATTAGTTAATAATTGAATATTAAACAGATCACATTACAGTAAGCTCTCAGGTGGAACTAATTAGCCAAGACAAAAGCAAAAGGTCGCTTCGCTTGAAAAATATCGCCTAGTGGAAAACCGGCTTTATACTAGCCAGCTATAGCAGACCCTATTTTTCTCCCGCTTTGCGAGGAACAAGTATCTGCTATAGCAGGCTACCTTTATACCGACAAAGTTAATTCGAAATAGAAACAAACGATTTCAGGAAAACGTGGCATTACAGAGAATATCGAAACGGTATAATCTATATGTCAACATGTCCTTGACTCACGTTGTTTCAACAAGGATTAATCACGGAAACTGATTAAAGTTTTGTTTTTTTCAGTATAACTATTAATTAGACAATAGGATGCTCTATTTTCGGCTCTGATGACTGTCATGTGAGCAGTCTAGATTTGTTGATTTTGCGACTTCTCTCCTGCCTCGAAGGTTTTTCCATCGGGTTCTACGGTTTTCCTCCCTCCGCAAAAGCAACACCATAGTTTCCACCAGTTTGAAGGATAACCTTGTAAGGGATTTTGAGTCCTAGTGTTGTTTTTCCAGTATCCGTTAGGTGCAAAATGTTGATAATAATAAAAAGAAATAACGTAGAATTTGGTATTTGTTAATGAGACTAGACCACTTTGATAATAGAAATCAATTTGTCTTTATGTCTTGCAATAGAAAAGAATAATCTTTGTTTTTTTATAACGAGGCTATTAGGCTTTGAGATTTTGAATAAATGGGCGAATTGTACTCGGTATATACATGAGAAGTGCAACTGGAGCGTTTCCGAGCTTCGCTTAATGTAACAGACCAGCAGTGGACATTCGTCAAGCCGAAATGTTAAAGGATAAAGGACTGGGTGGCTAATCATCCTTACTTGCAGCCAGTGGCTGAATTGAGAAGGACGCATATCAACGTGGCCGTGTCGAGGCATATCAAAGGCGCTCCAAGCAGCCGCCAACGACACAGTTCAGACCACGGATCACAGCTAAGATGTTAGGTGTTGATTTTATGGAGGGAGGAAAACCGGAGAACCCGGCGAAAAACCCTCGAAGCACAGGAGAGATCAACTACAACTCTACTCACATGAGTCCAAGCCCGTCAACGGGGTCATTCCCAAGCGGTCACCCATCCAAGTACTAACCGGATGTTCTTTCCCGCGCGACCTTGCAATATTGATAGCAACATTGCACTTAGCAAGCTACTCAAAATTCGCATTTTAAATATCGAACTTCACATAATATGAAGTTCTATTGAAAGTCAGAACAACAAACTCTAAGTAAACTTCATGTTATGTGAAGTTCGATATTTAAAATGCGAATTTTTAGCGACTTGCCAAGGAGTCGCCGTGTAACGTTAGCCAGTCAACATTGCAATGTTGCTGTCAATACTGCAAGGTTTCGCCGTAACTGCAGGTTTGACTGTAAGCCAATAGGATGCGGTTTGAATTATCCCTTTACTATATATGGTGATATCTTCAGCCCTGATGACTGCCCTGGTTGTTGACAGATCGTTTCAGTTTCGACTTCTGGGAAGCACATCTGTATTTTCGCTTGCCGTCGTTCTGAAGTGCACAACTTGCATTCGATGAACGCAATCATGTCTTCTCTATTTCTCTCCATCGTCGTCCTCCAGCTTCTCTCTCTTTCTCAAGGCTTTCTGTTCGGGGGTGCTGACTGCGATGATCAGAAGGATTGCGTCTCTTGTACGAGTCATAAAAGTTGGTCAGGCCACAATTGTCGATGGTGTCCTCGAGACCAAGCTTGTCATGCGTTCGGTAGTTTACAAAATCATTGCTCAAGATCTGAGAATATCGTCAACAAAGCTGATTGCGGTAGTATCGTTTACACTGAGTATGACCCAAATCTAGCTTACAAAATGGTCTACCTCTCTGCTTTGGCCTACGCTGACAACGTCGCTAACTACATAGCAAAAGCAACAGAGGTCAACACATTTCGTCTCGTTAAACAAGTCACGAAATCCTGTCTGGGGAATGCCGAATGTTCCGGATATACAGCTGTTTCTGACACAGAGAAAGCCATTGTGATCGCATTCAGAGGTTCAGAACATTTCGAACAAGTGATTAACGAAATTCTTAAAATACTTACAGAGCCTAAAGTTTCATTTCAAGCTGGCGGTAAGGTTCAAGGCTACTTCAACAATGCATTTCTAGAGATATGGAAGGATCTGAAGAGTGACGCGTACAATCAAATCTCGAACTATCCAACCTACAAAGTTTGGGTGACTGGTCATTCTCTTGGTGGAGCGATGGCATCTCTTGCAAGTACAGTTATCGCAAACGATGGCAAAACAACGAAGAACAACTTGATTCTATACACCTTTGGTCAACCGAGAGTTGGTAACTATGACTACGCCTTGGCGCACGACAAGTTGGTGCCAATAAGTTTCAGAATCACTCATTATCGTGATCCAGTTGTCCATCTTCCAACCTGCAACAAGCCTTTTCCTGGAGGCCCTTGTATATCATTTTTAGGCGGACCTTACCATCACGGTAAAGAAATATATTACGGCAAAGAAATCATGAGAAAGTCGTCATCGTACAAGAAATGCGAAGGATTGCCTCACAATGAAGATCTTAGTTGCAGCAACAATGTACTGACATGGCTCCAGTGTTTCTCACCCACAGAAATCTCCAAATGCGTCGCAGATCACAAAACGTATTTCGGGATTTCGGTTGGGCGTTGGTGGAAGAACGTATAGCTAAATAATTGGGTAATGTCTGGCTCATAATATTCGTCGTAGTTGAAACTGTCATTGTTTGGTGTGTTCTCTATATAGTTCTTCGAAGTTGAATATATAAGTTTAGTTTGGATTAATTGTGAAACGAATAATTAAGTACTATATAAAGCATGAGCAGCAATCTGTATCTGATTTACAAGGTGAGCTGCAAACGACCCTTTTCAAACTATTTTTCAAGTTGGAGTGATTTTAGCCAAGTAAATTGAGAAAAAAGTTTATGTAAATCAGGACGAAACTGTATGCGATTTACAGATATTGATTAAATATTCATTTCTTTTGAATTTTCTTCATGAATTTTTAACGAACTTGATAAGAATCTTTGGAAAATAGTCGTTGAATATTGAAGTTGTTGATTTACTTTACAAAAAGGATCGTGACTGTTTTTCTTTACTTATTTTATAAACTATAGATTCGAGCATCGTAGTTCAACAATATATCAGTGTACATGTAAAGTTATTGTTACAAATATATCATTCACAAAACTTAGGTTTCGGTCAATAATCCATCACCGGAAACAGACCCCTGTTCCCACTTGAAAGGCGGCCGCCTTCAGCTGGCCAATCATAAGAATTTACTGCTATGACAACAGTGGAGCGAATAATGAATGGTAATTTTTGTGACTACCGCTGACCTGTCAGCGGTAGCCATAATGTCGGCGTGTTGCTTGCTTGCGCGATTGTCTTGGACCGCACTTACGTCATACTCGTGCAGCCATCGCCATATAGTCAAGAAGATCGCCATTGATCGCCAAGTATTCGGGAAGTACTCGCCAATATAGTCAAGAAGATCGCCATTGATCGCCGAGTATTCGGGAAGTACTCGAGTTGTTTTCGTGGCCTCGCTCATTTTGGTTGCTCTCTCGATGACAGTTTTGATTTCTGAAAGTGTTAATTATTACTTTGCAAATCTTTTCTTCTTGGAACGGTTTCTGTCCACATTGATCAGTTTATACAAGGTAAGAAATAGTTTCAAAACTGTGACGTTGTTTATCTTATATACTATATACAAAATCTATAAGTACTTGATCGGAAACAGGGTACCGTACTTATAGCAGTACTAGAAAAATTCAGCTTTTGCTAGAAGTTGGGCCTTCAACCTTCTTTTATCGAAGAAACTGCTATATACCTAAATTATTTATAATGATAAAATCGCTTTATAAGTTTAATTTTGGTTGAATTGTGTGTTGTGCTCACTGGTCAGTGACTCATGTTTATACTGCATGTACAGTACATGTATATATCATACACCAGTGCATACAGTAAGGGTGAGAAGTGTGTTTTAACCAACTTCGAGCTAGGTGTTTTGATATTAGAGCAAACACAACTTTCATTGTTTCGTGATCAAACAAATCAGGAAATGAATTGTTTGATCACATACCAAACCTTTGTCTCGCTTATGATTTTCCTATCTGTTTGGTTTGTGAATTATTAATGAGTTTGAGAAGTATATATCACAGTGCCCTGTATTTACACTATATACATTGTATATAAGAAATTTATGCTAGGTGGTGGTGGTGGCATAGTGGCTAGTGCACGTGCCTTTCACCTCTGTGAGCTGGGTTCAATATCTGCACGGTGCAGTTATCTGATTAAAATAATTCACCTTGGCCACATGCGAGAAGAGTGCTTCCAGTTTGACTCTACCAAACACCACAGGTTTCCTCCGGGTACTCAGGTTTCCTCCTGTAGTAAGACTGGACCAGTGAGGGTGGGCCTGTACTGGACCTCAGAGGATAACTGGTTAGATATAACTGATAGAGTTATCCAGTATAAAGAAGGTTAGATTAATTTAGTTTAAGCAAAATATGTTGGCTGTTACATAGACATTACAAAACCTTGACTTGGTGCTTTGTTTACTTGTTTTAGGTGTTGTTCAATATCTTGTATAATGAAATTAAGAAATCAACGTTTGTGGACACCAGAGCTGCTACAGTGATCCGTCCACAGAATGGTAGATACACCAGAAGTCTAACTCTTGTGAAAGTACTGAAACATTCTATAATCTACATGCCACCAATTGTATATTTTGATACTGAAATTCTTGTAAAGCTATTGTGAAGTGCTGGGAAACTTAAAGCCTTGAATATGTTGAAAGCCTTGAAATGAAGAAATATATCTGTTGAAACTACAATACTGAGTATTGTTGTACTGTGTTATTTAAAATACTAGCAGAATCACAAAATATCAGTGATGTGCACTACACGTGAATGCCACTGACAGCATATTTATGGCAGGTAAAATGTTGTTTTGGAACACAGTGTTGATTACATGTATCTGGAGTGATTAATTCTTTGAAAGTTTTCAAGGCGATAATGTATATAGATTATTTTTGTGGAAACACAATGAAAATTATTTATTTGCTAACAGTTTCGGCCTGAGTCAACAGGCTGAAAGCTTAGCAAACAAATATTTTACGGTGTTTCCACAAAAATAATCTATATGTATATGATCTGGGGTGAGTTGTACAAAGCCAATGTAACGAGCCGAGAAACACGCAGCACAACTCGAGGTTAGAACTCCTTTATTTTCCCAACAAGGTCGTATTTATATCATCTATCAAAAGCTCATCCGGATGTCGGCTATTTACAGTTTGTCATTATATCGGATGCACCTGGAAAAGGGTGCGTCCCTCATGTTTCTAATTAACGCTAAATAAACTATATACAATGTTTGATATCCGTTACACCAAGATAGCTTATCTAGTTGACAAGTTCTAGCTAAAGAACAGCACTAATCATGCTTTGAACAGGGTTAGGTTAAAACGCGGATACGGACGGACGGACGGACGGACGGACGGATATGAGGGTAAAACGCGGATATGAGCTTTTTACCCTCATATCCGCGTTTTACCCTCATATCCGCGTTTTACCCTCATATCCGCGTTTTACCCTCGAGGGTAAAACGCGGATATGAGGGTAAAACGCGGATATGAGGGTAAAACGCGGATATGAGGGTAAAACGCGGATATGAGGGTAAAACGCGGATATGAGGGTAAAACGCGGATATGAGGGTAAAACGCGGATATGAGGGTAAAACGCGGATAGATTTATTTAAAGTATTTATAAATAGTAAGTGTAGAATATGTCATTCTCACCCTTTGACGTCAATTTCTTTTCAATGTCAAGTGCGGAAAATGACGTACTCTGCAGTTATTAAAAGGGTCTATAAATACACCACTTTCATAATAACGATTAATTTGAATATTCTTTTATGCGCATCTTAATAAGCCTTTCTGGCCTCGTTTGTGTGTCTGCAATTCAAAAGAATCTTTGCTTCCTAACGAGGCCAAAAAGGCTCATTTAGATGCACATAAAAGAATATTTAAAGTGAAGGCCTTTATGAAAGTGGTCCATAACAATACAATATTTAAAGTGCTCTCCAGTCCGTTTTGCGCATGTTCCGCCATCTTTGTTTAAGGGTTGTGTCCTCGTATTCATTCTTAAAATGTTTTGTTTGGAATACATGTAATAAAGAGGAAGCAAAAAAAAGCTTATAATCTTCAAAGAGGTATCAGTATATTTTGTTGTAAATAAAGACGTAAACATTACTTTCGTACCAGAGGTTTCGTACATGCGTACTGGAGACTGGAGAGCAGTAAAATCGAAAACAACTGGTAAAAATTGCCCTTTATAAACCGTATCACAGATGTCGACAAATGTTAATCAAATCCGCCATAATATGAAATCAAATGGCAAAACGTAAAAGTCCGGTTTAGTCTTTTGTTTTATACAATATTTTCAAGTGTATTATATTACAATACGGAGCTCGTCATGAACAAAGCAAAACGTGATGTATTCAAAATGAATACGAAAGGTTTTATACATGCCAAAAGAGCGGCATTACTATTTCCTCAAACACTTTCACTTATTTTCAATTTTTTGTTGCATGCTGTTGTTCTCCCACTAATATACTGTACACTGTACAGTACTATTGAGTGATTAGTACTCCATTCACTCAGTCTGTTTGTTGATCACTCATGATAAAAAAACAAATGAATTAACATGTTGCTACCGTCTATAAATGTACTTTTCACCTACATCACCTATTGGCATACTGTATATATGAAACTCTCCGTTTTTATTTCTACACGTTTTATTCTGAAGAGCTCCTCCCAGAATGTCAGTATTTCATTTGTCAAAATCTCAACAGTTCACCACCTTGACCTTTGTTCTTTACTATATATACTACGGTTCCGGTTAATTTGAGCATGGACACGCGTAACTTGACGACACGCGTTTCACACAGGAAACTAACATGTTGCTAAGCGGAAACTGTAACGTTACTAAGGCCAAACGACATTGTTTCTTCGCTCAAACGTCGCGTTGTGGGGTTTGTCAGCGTAATGGCCGATCGGAAAAGCACTTGTGGTGTTCTTAGCTTCACTTGACGAAGATTTAATTGTGTATAATGATGAGTTGGCGTTGAAACAATACCGTTTGGCCTTAGCAACGTTACAGTTTCCGATTAGCAACATGTTACGCGTGTCCACGCTCAAACCGGAACCGTAGTAATACACTGCTCACACAGCACTCCACCTTTTACTGCCTAAAAAGTTGTTTGGATAGCATAAGGCCATAGTCCTATGATAATCAAGATAACCTAAAATTTCTAGTTTTTCCCAAACACAAAAAAATATGATTTATATTAATAATTGATAACACAATAAATATAAGTGTTGGTTCTTAAATTAAATGTGGAAGCCAACTTCTCGTAAGAATAGCAGGTGTTGGGCAGAAAGTAAAGGTGCCACCCAATTTGGCACAGTTACCATACTTGGTTGAAAATATGGCTGTTTCATGCGAACACAGTTGATTTGGGCATGGAAGTAAACATTTCCCTCCTTGTTTACTTTCTCTCTTGTGGTATATCGCCAGTGGTGTATCCCAAACTGTTGAATCGAACATGGTGATTGAGAAAAGTCTTTTTTCTTAATATATCTTGTATATAGTGCATGTCTTGATTGTTTTATCAAAAGATAACCCCTCTCCTCGTGCAATTGTTCAAACAAATTAATTTGTTACATGACTCGTGTGACAACTCACTAAGCCGGAATATGCACTAATTTGCCCTGCGTCGTTACTATTTATAAATACTTTAAATAAATACTTTACCCTCATATCCGCGTTTTACCCTCATATCCGCGTTTTACCCTCACATCCGCGTTTTACCCTCATATCCGCGTTTTACCCTCATATCCGCGTTTTACCCTCATATCCGCGTTTTACCCTCATATCCGCGTTTTACCCTCATATCCGCGTTTTACGCTCATATCCGCGTTTTACCCTCGAGGGTAAAACGCGGATATGAGGGTAAAACGCGGATATGAGGGTAAAACGCGGATATGAGAGTAAAAAGCTCATATCCGCGTTTTACCCTCATATCCGTCCGTCCGTCCGTCCGTCCGTCCGTCCGTCCGTCCGTCCGTCCGTCCGTCCGTATCCGCGTTTTAACCTAACCCGCTTTGAACAACCTAATATAAAATTTTATCCACTGATAATATCCACTGATAAAATTTTATCCACAGTGGATAAAAGTTAAATTGGGTTGTTCAAAGCACCACTAGAGTGGTTCTCTAGCTAGGATTTATCCACCATTTTTTTGTGTGTGTCTGTGCTTTTCACACATTTTCATGCATTTCAAGTCTATATCTCGTTCTGTACTTAACAGCGGTAGTCACATGTACGCATTGCGTACCTATTTTTTATTATATACGCATGCTTAGGAATGGCGTATACACAGCATACTATTGACGCCATCGTGTAAGGGTTTAATTACGATATTAAATTCACGTCATTTTAAGCACCGTTGGTGAAAAGGAATTTTAATGAGCTGTATTAGTTGTTATTAAAGAATAAAACATAATCCGAAAATCGTCATCTTGAGACTTGATATTCAAGTTAAAAACAAGATAAGACAAAATGAGAGGTAATATTTCGACTCTTTCAAAGTCGTTATCAAACCAATAATTTACAAGCTTACTGAGTCCTATATATATATACAATAATCACAAGAATGATGTCATCGCTTATATAACCCAAAATAACAAAGCTGTTAGCGTTGCCTCTGGCACTGCTCCCTGGTCGAATGTGGGCCCTTTCTCGATATATGAGCAACCGAAATAGAGGAGCTTTTTGGGAAGAGAAGCTTACTTAACTCGCCTTAGTCCTTCTTAGACCGCCTTAGTCCTCCTTAGACTGCCTTAGACCGCCTTAGTCCTCCTTAGGCTGCCTTACACTGACTTAGACCGACTTAGACTGCCTTAGACCGCCTTAGACTGCCTGAGACTGCCTTAGACTGCCTAAGACCGACTTAGACTGCCTTAGACTGCATTAGACTGACTTAGACTGACTTAGACCGACTTAGACCACCTTAGACTGACTTAGACCGCCTTTGACTGACTGAGACTGCCTTAGACTGCCTAAGACCGACTCAGACTGCCTTAGACTGCATTAGACTGACTTAGACTGACTTAGACCGACTTAGACCGACTTAGACCGACTTAGACCAACTTAGACTGACTTAGACTGACTTAGACTGACTTAGACTGACTTAGACCGACTTAGACCGACTTAGGCCGACTTAGACTGACTTAGACTGAGTTAGACTTCCTTAGACTGCGTTGGACTGCCTTAGACTGCCTTAGACCGCCTTAGACTGACTTAGACGGACTTAGACCGCCTTAGACCGCCTCAGACTGTCTTAGACTGCCTTAGACCGCCTTAGACTGCCTTAGACCGCCTTAGACCGCCTTAGACTGATTTAGACTGACTTAGACCGCCTTAGACCGACTTAGACTGACTTAGACTGCCTTAGACTGCCTTAGACTGATTTAGACTGACTTAGACCGCCTTAGACTGCCTTAGACTGCCTTAGACTGACTTAGACTCCCTTAGACTGCCTTAGAACGCCTGAGACTGATTTAGACTTACTTAGACCGCCTTAGACCGCGTTATACCGCCTTATACCGCCTTAGACCGCCTTAGACCGCCCTAGACTGACTTAGACTGACTTAGACTGAGTTAGGCTGACTTAGACTGACTTAGACTGCCTTAGACTGACTTACACTGACTTAGACCGCCTTTGACTGACTGAGACTGCCTTAGACTGCCTAAGACCGACTTAGACTGCCTTAGACTGCATTAGACTGACTTAGACTGACTTAGACTGACTTAGACCGACTTAGACCGACTTAGACCAACTTAGACTGACTTAGACTGACTTAGACTGACTTAGACTGACTTAGACCGACTTAGACCGACTTAGACCGACTTAGACTGACTTAGACTGACTTAGACTTCCTTAGACTGCGTTAGACTGCGTTAGACTGCCTTAGACTGCCTTAGACCGCCTTAGACTGACTTAGACTGAGTTAGGCTGACTTAGACTGACTTAGACTGACTTAGACTGCCTTAGACTGACTTACACTGACTTAGACCGCCTTTGACTGACTGAGACTGCCTTAGACTGCCTAAGACCGACTTAGACTGCCTTAGACTGCATTAGACTGACTTAGACTGACTTAGACTGACTTAGACCGACTTAGACCGACTTAGACCAACTTAGACTGACTTAGACTGACTTAGACTGACTTAGACTGACTTAGACTGACTTAGACCGACTTAGACCGACTTAGACCGACTTAGACTGACTTAGACTGACTTAGACTTTCTTAGACTGCGTTAGACTGACTTAGACTGCCTTAGACTGACTTACACTGACTTAGACTGACTTAGACCGACTTAGACCGACTTAGGCCGACTTAGACTGACTTAGACTGAGTTAGACTTCCTTAGACTGCGTTAGACTGCCTTAGACTGCCTTAGACCGCCTTAGACTGACTTAGACGGACTTAGACCGCCTTAGGCCGACTTAGACTGACTTAGACCGCCTTAGACTGATTTAGACTGACTTAGACCGACTTAGACCGACTTAGACTGACTTAGACTGAGTTAGACTTCCTTAGACTGCGTTAGACTGCCTTAGACTGCCTTAGACCGCCTTAGACTGACTTAGACGGACTTAGACCGCCTTAGGCCGACTTAGACTGACTTAGACTGAGTTAGACTTCCTTAGACTGCGTTAGACTGCCTTAGACTGCCTTAGACCGCCTTAGACTGACTTAGACGGATTAGACCGCCTTAGACTGCCTTAGACCGCCTTAGACCGCCTTAGACTGATTTAGACTGACTTAGACCGCCTTAGACCGACTTAGACTGACTTAGACTGCCTTAGACTGCCTTAGACTGATTTAGACTGACTTAGACCGCCTTAGACTGCCTTAGACTGCCTTAGACTGACTTAGACTCCCTTAGACTGCCTTAGAACGCCTGAGACTGATTTAGACTTACTTAGACCGCCTTAGACCGCCTTATACCGCCTTAGACCGCCTTAGACCGCCTTAGACTGACTTAGACTGACTTAGACTGAGTTAGGCTGACTTAGACTGACTTAGACTGACTTAGACTGACTTACACTGACTTAGACCGCCTTTGACTGACTGAGACTGCCTTAGACTGCCTAAGACCGACTTAGACTGCCTTAGACTGCATTAGACTGACTTAGACTGACTTAGACTGACTTAGACCGACTTAGACCGACTTAGACCAACTTAGACTGACTTAGACTGACTTAGACTGACTTATATAGACTGACTTAGACCGACTTAGACCGACTTAGACCGACTTAGACCGACTTAGACTGACTTAGACTGACTTAGACTGACTTAGACTTCCTTAGACTGCGTTAGACTGCCTTAGACTGCCTTAGACCGCCTTAGACTGACTTAGACTGAGTTAGGCTGACTTAGACTGACTTAGACTGCCTTAGACTGACTTACACTGACTTAGACCGCCTTTGACTGACTGAGACTGCCTTAGACTGCCTAAGACCGACTTAGACTGCCTTAGACTGCATTAGACTGACTTAGACTGACTTAGACTGACTTAGACCGACTTAGACCGACTTAGACCAACTTAGACTGACTTAGACTGACTTAGACTGACTTAGACTGACTTAGACCAACTTAGACCGACTTAGACCGACTTAGACTGACTTAGACTGACTTAGACTGACTTAGACTGCGTTAGACTGACTTAGACTGCCTTAGACTGACTTACACTGACTTAGACTGACTTAGACCGACTTAGACCGACTTAGACTGACTTAGACTGACTTAGACTGAGTTAGACTGCGTTAGACTGCGTTAGACTGCCTTAGACTGCCTTAGACCGCCTTAGACTGACTTAGACGGACTTAGACCGCCTTAGGCCGACTTAGACTGACTTAGACTGAGTTAGACTTCCTTAGACTGCGTTAGACTCCCTTAGACTGCCTTAGAACGCCTGAGACTGATTTAGACTTACTTAGACCGCCTTAGACCGCCTTATACCGCCTTATACCGCCTTAGACCGCCTTAGACTGACTTAGACTGACTTAGACTGAGTTAGGCTGACTTAGACTGACTTAGACTGCCTTAGACTGACTTACACTGACTTAGACCGCCTTTGACTGACTGAGACTGCCTTAGACTGCCTAAGACCGACTTAGACTGCCTTAGACTGCATTAGACTGACTTAGACTGACTTAGACCGACTTAGACCGACTTAGACCGACTTAGACCGACTTAGACTGACTTAGACTGACTTAGACTGACTTAGACTGACTTAGACTGACTTAGACTTCCTTAGACTGCGTTAGACTGCCTTAGACTGCCTTAGACTGCCTTGGACTGCCTTAGACTGCCTTAGACTGCCTTAGACCGCCTTAGACTGACTTAGACGGACTTAGACCGCCTTAGACCGCCTTAGACCGCCTTAGACTGCCTTAGACTGTCTTAGACTGCCTTAGACCGCCTTAGACTGCCTTAGACCGCCTTAGACCGCCTTAGACTGATTTAGACTGACTTAGACCGCCTTAGACCGACTTAGACTGACTTAGACTGCCTTAGACTGCCTTAGACTGATTTAGACTGACTTAGACCGCCTTAGACTGCCTTAGACTTCCTTAGACTGACTTAGACTACCTTAGACTGACTTAGACTGCCTTAGACTGCCTTAGAACGCCTTAGACTGATTTAGACTTACTTAGACCGCCTTAGACCGCGTTATACCGCCTTATACCGCCTTAGACCGCCTTAGACCGCCCTAGACTGACTTAGACTGACTTAGACTGAGTTAGGCTGACTTAGACTGACTTAGACTGCCTTAGACTGACTTACACTGACTTAGACCGCCTTTGACTGACTGAGACTGCCTTAGACTGCCTAAGACCGACTTAGACTGCCTTAGACTGCATTAGACTGACTTAGACTGACTTAGACTGACTTAGACCGACTTAGACCGACTTAGACCAACTTAGACTGACTTAGACTGACTTAGACTGACTTAGACTGACTTAGACCGACTTAGACCGACTTAGACCGACTTAGACTGACTTAGACTGACTTAGACTGACTTAGACTTCCTTAGACTGCGTTAGACTGCCTTAGACTGCCTTAGACCGCCTTAGACTGACTTAGACTGAGTTAGGCTGACTTAGACTGACTTAGACTGACTTAGACTGCCTTAGACTGACTTACACTGACTTAGACCGCCTTTGACTGACTGAGACTGCCTTAGACTGCCTAAGACCGACTTAGACTGCCTTAGACTGCATTAGACTGACTTAGACTGACTTAGACTGACTTAGACCGACTTAGACCGACTTAGACCGACTTAGACCAACTTAGACTGACTTAGACTGACTTAGACTGACTTAGACTGACTTAGACTGACTTAGACCGACTTAGACCGACTTAGACCGACTTAGACTGACTTAGACTGACTTAGACTTCCTTAGACTGCGTTAGACTGACTTAGACTGCCTTAGACTGACTTACACTGACTTAGACTGACTTAGACCGACTTAGACCGACTTAGGCCGACTTAGACTGACTTAGACTGAGTTAGACTTCCTTAGACTGCGTTAGACTGCCTTAGACTGCCTTAGACCGCCTTAGACTGACTTAGACGGACTTAGACCGCCTTAGGCCGACTTAGACTGACTTAGACCGCCTTAGACTGATTTAGACTGACTTAGACCGACTTAGACCGACTTAGACTGACTTAGACTGAGTTAGACTTCCTTAGACTGCGTTAGACTGCCTTAGACTGCCTTAGACCGCCTTAGACTGACTTAGACGGACTTAGACCGCCTTAGGCCGACTTAGACTGACTTAGACTGAGTTAGACTTCCTTAGACTGCGTTAGACTGCCTTAGACTGCCTTAGACCGCCTTAGACTGACTTAGACGGATTAGACCGCCTTAGACTGCCTTAGACCGCCTTAGACCGCCTTAGACTGATTTAGACTGACTTAGACCGCCTTAGACCGACTTAGACTGACTTAGACTGCCTTAGACTGCCTTAGACTGATTTAGACTGACTTAGACCGCCTTAGACTGCCTTAGACTGCCTTAGACTGACTTAGACTCCCTTAGACTGCCTTAGAACGCCTGAGACTGATTTAGACTTACTTAGACCGCCTTAGACCGCCTTATACCGCCTTATACCGCCTTAGACCGCCTTAGACTGACTTAGACTGACTTAGACTGAGTTAGGCTGACTTAGACTGACTTAGACTGACTTAGACTGACTTACACTGACTTAGACCGCCTTTGACTGACTGAGACTGCCTTAGACTGCCTAAGACCGACTTAGACTGCCTTAGACTGCATTAGACTGACTTAGACTGACTTAGACTGACTTAGACCGACTTAGACCGACTTAGACCAACTTAGACTGACTTAGACTGACTTAGACTGACTTATATAGACTGACTTAGACCGACTTAGACCGACTTAGACCGACTTAGACCGACTTAGACTGACTTAGACTGACTTAGACTGACTTAGACTTCCTTAGACTGCGTTAGACTGCCTTAGACTGCCTTAGACCGCCTTAGACTGACTTAGACTGAGTTAGGCTGACTTAGACTGACTTAGACTGCCTTAGACTGACTTACACTGACTTAGACCGCCTTTGACTGACTGAGACTGCCTTAGACTGCCTAAGACCGACTTAGACTGCCTTAGACTGCATTAGACTGACTTAGACTGACTTAGACTGACTTAGACCGACTTAGACCGACTTAGACCAACTTAGACTGACTTAGACTGACTTAGACTGACTTAGACTGACTTAGACCGACTTAGACCGACTTAGACCGACTTAGACTGACTTAGACTGACTTAGACTGACTTAGACTGCGTTAGACTGACTTAGACTGCCTTAGACTGACTTACACTGACTTAGACTGACTTAGACCGACTTAGACCGACTTAGACTGACTTAGACTGACTTAGACTGAGTTAGACTGCGTTAGACTGCCTTAGACTGCCTTAGACCGCCTTAGACTGACTTAGACGGACTTAGACCGCCTTAGGCCGACTTAGACTGACTTAGACTGAGTTAGACTTCCTTAGACTGCGTTAGACTCCCTTAGACTGCCTTAGAACGCCTGAGACTGATTTAGACTTACTTAGACCGCCTTAGACCGCCTTATACCGCCTTATACCGCCTTAGACCGCCTTAGACTGACTTAGACTGACTTAGACTGAGTTAGGCTGACTTAGACTGACTTAGACTGCCTTAGACTGACTTACACTGACTTAGACCGCCTTTGACTGACTGAGACTGCCTTAGACTGCCTAAGACCGACTTAGACTGCCTTAGACTGCATTAGACTGACTTAGACTGACTTAGACCGACTTAGACCGACTTAGACCGACTTAGACCGACTTAGACTGACTTAGACTGACTTAGACTGACTTAGACTGACTTAGACTGACTTAGACTTCCTTAGACTGCGTTAGACTGCCTTAGACTGCCTTAGACTGCCTTGGACTGCCTTAGACTGCCTTAGACTGCCTTAGACCGCCTTAGACTGACTTAGACGGACTTAGACCGCCTTAGACCGCCTTAGACCGCCTTAGACTGCCTTAGACTGTCTTAGACTGCCTTAGACCGCCTTAGACTGCCTTAGACCGCCTTAGACCGCCTTAGACTGATTTAGACTGACTTAGACCGCCTTAGACCGACTTAGACTGACTTAGACTGCCTTAGACTGCCTTAGACTGATTTAGACTGACTTAGACCGCCTTAGACTGCCTTAGACTTCCTTAGACTGACTTAGACTACCTTAGACTGACTTAGACTGCCTTAGACTGCCTTAGACCGCCTTAGACTGATTTAGACTGACTTAGACCGCCTTAGACCGCCTTAGACCGCCTTAGACTGACTTAGACTGCCTTAGACCGCCTTAGACCGAATTAGACCGACTTAGACTGCCTTAGACTGCCTTAGACTGCCTTAGACTGATTTAGACTGACTTAGACTGCCTTAGACCGCCTTAGACTGTCTTAGACTGACTTAGCCGCCTTAGACCGACTTAGACCGACTTAGACTGCCTTAGACCGCCTTAGACCGCCTTAGACCGCCTTAGACCGCCTTAGACCGCCTTAGACCGCCTTAGACCGCCTTAGACCGCCTTAGACTGACTTAGACTGCCTTAGACCGCCTTAGACTGACTTAGACTGCCTTAGACCGCCTTAGACTGCCTTAGACCGACTTAGACTGCCTTAGACTGCCTTAGACTGCCTTAGACCGACTTAGACTGCCTTAGACTGCTTTAGACTGACTTACACTGACTTAGACCGACTTAGACCGACTTAGACTGACTTAGACCGACTTAGACCGACTTAGACCGCCTTAGACTGACTTAGACCGACTTAGACCGACTTAGACTGCCTTAGACTGCCTTAGACTGCCTTAGACTGCCTTAGACCGACTTAGACCGACTTAGACTCACTTAGACTGACTTAGACTTACTAAGACTACTTTAGACTGACTTAGACTGAATTAGACTGACTTGGACTGACTTAGGCTGCTTTAGACTGCATTAGACTACCTTAGATTTGGCCTACACAAAAGTGTTCCAGTGGAACTGGGAGAGTAAAGCTTTATACATGTACTTGTGACTTCTTGATAAAAAGTTTAAAAAAAGTCATGAGAGTATCAATGCAAACGAACAGTGAATGGGTAGTTTTTCACTTTTTAATTTATGTGGAAATAGGTAAGTTTATATTTGCGTGTAGATATTTTGATTTTATGTTGTATAAGATATATTACTAAAATAATTACCAATTGTTGGACCAGGTGAGCAAAATATTATAATTTGTCAGTATCGTAATTAAAGTAAATATTGTAGTAAATATCGTAGTAATTAATCGTAGTAATTATCGTAGAAATTAATCAAAGTAATATCGTAATTGTCGTAGTAATTAATTGTAGTAATTATCGTAATAATTATCGTAGTTATAAAATATTTAATGTGTCTTTATAAGCAGATTGCTTGATTTACAAGTTCAAAAGCTATTCAACTTTTCTATTCCAGTTTTTTAACTTTAGCACAAATACTGAAATGCAAATCAAGCCATTATTCGATATTTCAACATACACTTTCACTAAAACAGCTTGCATTTATTACAGTACATGTAGATGTACTGCATCTCGTGATTAAAGTAATTTTAAAGCAATACACAGTCAATACAAGACTTATACAAGACTGACAAAAACAGTTTATATTTAAAATTGTCAAAACACTACAACTGTAATTAACAACAAATTATTTACAAAATTATACAGACAAATGTTTATTGAGCATTAATGTAAGATCTAAAGTACTTTGAGATCTTAACAATAAGCCGACTACAACAACCAGAATGCTTTGCTGGTGCGCTCAATTTATCAGCACTAGGATGCTAGCAAAGCATTCTGGTAGTTGTAGTCAACCCAACGCTATTTTACGTCCTCGTGCAAATGGCTTATTCAACAGAATTAACAAGTAATCTAACGGTGTAGAAAATCCACCTCTAGTCCAGTTTGCTTAATTAAGCAAAATATTGCATATATGAGGTAAAACAAAGCATTCTTGCCACGAAATGTAGCGAGACATGATTAATTAATAGAATACAAACAGAAAAGTCAGCCTAAGGCAGTCTAAATCGGTCTAAAGGTGGATTTCCATTCAGTGCATTTTATCGCGCGATCGACTTTTTGCGATCACTTTCTTTTGAATTGTGGGTTGTCAAGCGGAACGCATTTCATTAGCTTTGGTTGAATACACACATTTCAAAAGAAAGCTATCGAGAAAAGTCGATCGCGCGACAAAATGCACTGAATGGAAATCCAGCTTAAGGCAGCCTAAGTCGGTCTAAGTCGGTCTAAAGCAGTCTAAGGCGATCTAAGTCAGTCTAAGGCAGTCTAAGGCGGTCTAAGTCAGTCTAAGGCAGTCTAAGGCGGTCTAAGTCAGTCTAAGGCGGTCTAAGGCAGTCTAAGTCAGTCTAAGTCGGTGTAAGGCAGTCTAAGGTGGTCTAAGGCAGTCTAAGGCGGTCTAAGGCAGTCTAAGTCAGTCTAAGGCAGGCTAAGGCGGTCTAAGTCGGTCTAAGGCAGTCTAAGTAAGTCTAAGTCGGTCTAAGTTGGTCTAAGTCGGTCTAAGTCGGTCTAAGTCGGTCTAAGTCGGTCTAAGTCAGTCTAAGGCAGTCTAAGGCAGTCTAAGTCAGTCTAAGTCGGTCTAAGTCGGTCTAAGGCGGTCTAAGTCAGTCTAAGGCAGTCTAAGGCAGTCTAAGGCAGTCTAAGGCAGTCTAAGACAGTCTAAGGCAGTCTAAGGCAGTCTAAGTCGGTCTAAGGCAGTCTAAGTCAGTCTAAGGCAGTCTAAGTCGGTCTAAGTCGGTCTAAATCGGTCTAAGTCGGTCTAAGTCGGTCTAAGTCAGTCTAAGTCAGTCTAAGGCAGTCTAAGTCAGTCTAAATCGGTCTAAGTCGGTCTAAGTCGGTCTAAGGCGGTCTAAGGCAGTCTAAGGCAGTCTAAGGCAGTCTAAGGCAGTCTAAGACAGTCTAAGGCAGTCTAAGGCGGTCTAAGTCAGTCTAAGGCGGTCTAAGGCAGTCTAAGACAGTCTAAGTCGGTCTAAGCCGGTCTAAGGCAGTCTAAGGCGGTCTAAGGCAGTCTAAGGCAGTCTAAGGCGGTCTAAGGCGGTCTAAGGCGGTCTAAGTCAGTCTAAGTCGGTCTGAGTTGGTCTAAGGCATTCTAAGGCGGTCTAAGGCAGTCTAAGGCAGTCTAAGGCAGTCTAAGGCAGTCTAAGGCAGTTTAAGGCAGTCTAAGTCGGTCTAAGGCAGTCTAAGGCAGTCTAAATCAGTCTAAGGCAGTCTAAGGCGGTCTAAGGCGCTCTAAGTCGGTCTAAGTCGGTCTAAGTCGGTCTAAGTCGGTCTAAGTCAGTCTAAATAAGTCTAAGTCGGTCTAAGTCGGTCTAAGTCTGTCTAAGTCAGTCTAAGGCAGTCTAAGTCAGTCTAAGTCGGTCTAAGGCAGTCTAAGGCGGTCTAAGTCAGTCTAAGTCAGTCTAAGGCAGTTTAAGGCAGTCTAAGTCAGTCTAAGTCAGTCTAAGTTGGTCTAAGGCAGTCTAAGGGAGTCTAAGTCGGTCTAAGTCGGTCTAAGGCAGTCTAAGTCGGTCTAAGTCGGTCTAAATCAGTCTAAGGCAGTCTAAGGCGGTCTAAGTCGGTCTATGTCAGTCTAAGGCAGTCTAAGTCAGTCTAAGCCAGTCTAAGTCGGTCTAAGTCGGTCTAAGGCAGTCTAAGTCGTTCTAAGTCAGTCTAAGGCAGTCTAAGTCAGTCTAAGTCAGTCAAAGTCGGTCTAAAGCAGTCTAAGTCAGTCTAAGGCAGTCTAAGTCAGTCAAAGTCGGTCTAAAGCAGTCTAAGTCAGTCTAAGGCAGTCTAAGTCAGTCAAAGGCAGTCTAAGTCGGTCTAAGGAGGACTAAGGCGGTCTAAGGCAGTCTAAGGAGGACTAAGGCAGTCTAAGGCAGTCTAGGGAGGACTAAGGCGAGTTAAGTATGCTTCTCTTCCCAAAAGGCTCCTATATTTCGGTTGCTCATATATCGAGAAAGGGCCCGAATGTGGTTAGTATTCGAATATTTTCGTACACTAAAAGGAAAAATTTTTCCTGATAACAACGGCATGGTTAAGATTAAACAACAAACTCGTTCTACACGTCAAAATAACACTCGGACAGGTGTTCGTACGGAGATACCTCGTGCTAAAACAGTATCTTTTCAGAACAGTTTTTTTGTCCTCACAAGTAAAATTTGGAACAGTCTAACACCTGGTGAAAGGGACTTGTCTCAAAGCGCTGCTACTTTTAAATGTAGTCTCACGAGAAAATATAAGGGGCTACTTAGAGAGGTCTATGACCCGGACACCGCTATAACTTTTAAATCAAACTGCGTGAAATGTCATGTAAATAGAAATTTAGCTCACGTTCTTCAAAAACAGTGTTGTTTTTAACTTAAATGTAACCAGTGATGTAAATTAGAAGTGTTCAGGGCTCATCGTAATTGGCTCCGGACCTCCGGTGGACATTTATCCTACGGAGCTGTGATGGTAACCCGGCCATGTGTCAGTGTATGTAGTGTCAGTAATGTGAAGTTGTATGTTTGTAATGGCAAAGTATTTTAAATAAAAAATAAATAAATAAATAAATGGGTGACTACCCTTCGTGTGAGTAGATTTGTTGATTTTTCGACTGCTCCCCTGTGTCTCGAGGGTTTACTCCATTGGATTCTACGGTTTTCCTCCTTCCGCAAAAGCAACACCATAGTTTCCACCAGTTTGAAGAATAACCTAATTGTAAGGGATCTTGAGTCCTAGTGTTGTTTTTCCAGTATCCGTTCGGTGCAAATATTGATAATAACTATAAAAAAATTACGTGGGATTTGGTATTTGTTAATGAGACTAGACCACTTTGATAATAGAGACCAACTAAGTATAGGATGGTTACCGAACCTGGGGTAACTCATAGTTAATAGAAAATATACATGGTTTGAAAACCCGGCAAACTTCAAAGCGGTTAACAATCAAGCTACGATTCATGTTGAAAGGTACATGAAGGTGCCAAATCCTTTGTTTTAGGTTTATTAATAATTAAACAGTACGGTTGAGTGATTGAACCCAAACGTTGCCATTGGATGATTGCTTCATTATACAGAAAACACAATGTGTTCAGTAACCGTGAAAGTGCAAAAATTTCCATAAACCTGAACAAAAACATAAAACAATGACTTTTGTTGAGCTTCCAAACCATGTTTAGTTTCTATTAACTATGGATAACTACGTCAGTTATTTAACCGAGTTGAGGTAACTAATCTACTTAGTTCACGATCACAGAGGTTGCCTAAGAAAACTGAGATACTGAGTTTGTTATCACAGAGGTTGTCAAAAAAACACTTCAGTCGCGATGATAAATCCTTTATCACATTCGTGACCATTGAGTTAACTCTTATTTTTTCAACCACGCATAAATGATAGATAATTGTATGATATATAATGGAAGGGGAACTGGATAGGAAACTTACGAAACCGGAAACGATGTTTACACAACTTGCTATGGTAATTATACGCTTATATAAGGGGCTCATGCAGCTAATGGGTGGTGCCAATAGGACTGGTTAGGTGCATATTATCAGCTTATATAAGTGTATAATTACCATAGTAAGTTGTGTAAACATCGTTTCCGGTTTTGGAACATCGTTTTAAGTTTCCTGTCCAGTTCCCCTTCCATTAACTATGATTGTCTCGGACTAATATAGGCAATTAACTTGATTTATGCGTGGTGCATCAAAGAAAACCGAGGTGATCATGAACTAAGTATAGGTTAAACAACAATCGAAATATAGTAAGGTTAGATATACTGCCGAAACAGAGGACGTAGGAGTCTAACGTTTCGAGCGAAGGCCCTTCGTCAGAGAGAAACGTGAACCCTCTGACGAAGGGCCTTCGCTCGAAACGTTAGACTCCTACGTTCTCTGTTTCGGCAGTATATCTAACCTTGCTATATTTCGATTGTTGTTTCTACACTGCCTACGCAGCACGCTACTTTTATTACAATATAAGTATAGGTTATTTTGAGGCCACGAGGGCGAAGCCGAAATGAATAAACACATATCCCCGAGGGGGCGAGGTTGACAGGATTTCATAAGATAACGAGTGGTGCGGGGGATATTAAACGGGAAGATTAGAGGAGAATATTATAGCGAGGAATGGTAGAGGGGAATAGAGCCTTAGAGGGGAATATTAATCTATTGTTTTTCCAGGGGCTATTGAATATATTCCCCTAAAAGAACAAAGGAAACCGAGGCATGTGAAAAATAAATTTGGATATTTCTTTATATCTTGTAATAGAAAAGAATCTTTGTTTTCTATAACGAGAAATGTTTAACTTGATACTTAGAGTTTTATTTTTTCAGTATTAAGCCAATAGGATGCAGTTTGAATTATTCCTTTGCTCCACGCTTGCCGTTGATGTGAAGTGGTTTCAGCTACACGCACAACCATTTGATAAACAAAGTCATAATAATAATAATAATAATAATAATAATAATAATAATAATAATAATAATAATGGTCTTTATTGCATAAGATAAAAATACATATCTTATGCATGTTACAGGTATATCATACATAGTAAGCATACAATGAAAACTAGTTACAATTGGACTATAGTACAAACATATATAATATATAGGTATACAAATATTTCAGATAGCTAGATTATAGTTAAACATTAGACGATTAATAAAACTATATTCTTGAATCTCTCGGAGTTTACTTTCGGGCGCAGACTAGATATATTTCGAAGGTTATAATTAGTATCCTTAACTTTAGGAAGCTGTTTATGTAGTGGATGTGTGTCTAGTCTCTTTACTTTATTAAATATATTCTTATCTTGTTTTTCCAATAACATTCGAATCTTAATCGGCTGAGAAATGTATTTACGTTTAAAACAACGGTTTAAAAAACCCTGAATTGCAGTAATTTCAGCCTCAGATGCACAATAAAGTGATAAGCCATAGGTTATGTTAGGTAACACAATACTGTGAAACAGGTGATTGATTTCAGATTGACTAAATCCCATGTCTTCTCTATTAATTTTCTCTTTATCATCGGTCTTCAGCTTCTCATTCCTTGTCAAGGCTTTCTGTTTGGGTTCGTTCACTGCAGTGATATGCCATCAAAGTTGGGTAGAAAGATAGGGAATGCCCTATGCAGTTTATATAGAGATCAGTTTATATAATATCTCTTAAGGTGGGGTCAAAATACACTCTTTGTCACTAGTAAGTAAGTAAGTAAGTAAGTAAGTAAGTAAGTAAGTAAGTAAGTAAGTAAGTAAGTAAGTAAGTAAGTAGGTAGGTAGGTAGGTAGGTAGGTAGGTAGGTAGGTAGGTAGGTAGGTAGGTAGGTAGGTAGGTAGGTAGGTAGGTAGGTAGGTAGGTAGGTAGGTAGGTAGGTAGGTAGGTAGGTAGGTAGGTAGGTAGGTAGGTAGGTAGGTAGGTAGGTAGGTAGGTAGGTAGGTAAGTAGGTAGGTAAGTAGGTAGGTAAGTAGGTAGGTAAGTAGGTAGGTAAGTAGGTGGGTAAGTAGGTAGGTAAGTAGGTGGGTAAGTGGGTGGGTAAGTAGGTGGGTAAGTAGGTGGGTAAGTAGGTGGGTAAGTAGGTGGGTAAGTGGTGGGTAAGTAGGTGGGTAAGTAGATAGGTGGGTGGGTGGGTAGGTGTGGGTGGGTGGGTGGGTGGGTGGGTGGGTGGGTGGGTGGGTGGGTGGGTGGGTGGGTGGGTGGGTGGGTGGGTAAGTGGTGGGTAAGTGGGTGGGTAAGTGGGTGGGTAAGTGGTGGGTAAGTAGGTGGGTAAGTGGGTGGGTAAGTGGGTGGGTAAGTGGGTGGGTAAGTGGGTGGGTAAGTGGTGGGTAAGTGGTGGGTAAGTGGGTGGGTAAGTAGGTGGGTAAGTGGGTGGGTAAGTAGGTGGGTAAGTAGGTGGGTAAGTAGGTGGGTAAGTGGGTGGGTAAGTGGGTGGGTAAGTAGGTGGGTAAGTAGGTGGGTAAGTAGGTGGGTAAGTAGGTGGGTAAGTAGGTGGGTAAGTAGGTGGGTAAGTAGGTGGGTAAGTGGGTGGGTAAGTAGGTGGGTAAGTAGGTGGGTAAGTAGGTGGGTAAGTAGGTAGGTAAGTAGGTAGGTGGGTAAGTAGGTGGGTAAGTAGGTGTAAGTGGTGGGTGGGTAAGTAGGTGGGTAAGTAGGTGGGTAAGTGGGTGGGTGGGTAAGTAGGTGGGTAAGTAGGTGGGTAAGTAGGTGGGTAAGTAGGTGGGTAAGTGGGTGGGTAAGTAGGTGGGTAAGTGGGTGGGTAAGTAGGTGGGTAAGTAGGTGGGTAAGTAGGTGGGTAAGTAGGTGGGTAAGTAGGTGGGTAAGGTAGGTGGGTAAGTGGGTGGGTAAGTAGGTAGGGTAAGTAGGTGGGTAAGTAGGTGGGTAAGTAGGTAGGTAAGTAGGTGGGTAAGTGGTAGTAGGTGGGTAAGTAGGTGGGTAAGTAGGTAGGTAAGTAGGTAGGTAAGTAGGTAGGTAAGTAGGTAGGTAAGTAGGTAGGTAAGTAGGTAGGTAAGTAGGTAGGTAAGTAGGTAGGTAAGTAGGTAGGTAAGTAGGTAGGTAAGTAGGTAGGTAAGTAGGTAGGTAAGTAGGTAGGTAAGTAGGTAGGTAAGTAGGTAGGTAAGTAGGTAGGTAAGTAGGTAGGTAAGTAGGTAGGTAAGTAGGTAGGTAAGTAGGTAGGTAAGTAGGTAGGTAAGTAGGTAGGTAAGTAGGTAGGTAAGTAGGTAGGTAAGTAAGTAGGTAAGTAAGTAGGTAAGTAAGTAGGTAAGTAAGTAGGTAAGTAAGTAGGTAAGTAAGTAGGTAAGTAAGTAGGTAAGTAAGTAGGTAAGTAAGTAGGTAAGTAAGTAGGTAAGTAAGTAGGTAAGTAAGTAGGTAAGTAAGTAGGTAAGTAAGTAGGTAGGTAAGTAAGTAGGTAAGTAAGTAAGTAAGTAAGTAAGTAAGTAAGTAAGTAAGTAAGTAAGTAAGTAAGTAAGTAAGTAAGTAAGTAAGTAAGTAAGTAAGTAAAATCTTTATTTAAAAGACGGTAAACACTAAATAGCTACAAAGCTAATAAACCTGTGGCCCTCGATATTAAAACTATTGAACGATTAAAATATCAAAATATTAATACATGTTACATAACGTGACGAATTAGCCACTCCAATATATAAAACAGTCCACTGCCTAGTGTTGGCTATTAATTTTCCTGCTCGATGAGGGGCATTTGGAAAAATTTCACTGAATGATCTGAAGCGAGCGAGAGGTTTCATCAGGTATTATGCTACGCACGCTCTGATTGGACGAGAGCCATTTTCACTCAGAGTACAGAGACACGTTTGACGTCATTTTCATTTTATATTGTACAACGCATGCTCTGTTTGGTTAAACTGATCTCACGTAATCACTGCATGGCGTATTTCTTTGATTACGCCATCATTCGTCAGCTGAGTCTCGGTCACTTTGGTGGCTTCTCCTTGGTTTTCTACCTCGTAAAACGGTTAGTTATTTTATAAAACAAATAGAAAATCGCTTTTGTGACTCTGTACTGTGGTACAAACACGAATGACGCAATTTCAACCGGAAAAAATGTGTGACGGCTTCGCCTCGTGTTTCCACTAGGCATTTTTTCCGGTTGAAATCACGTCATTCGTGTTTGTATCACAGTTTATAAAATAAGGTGTCCTCTACGCACGCTCTGATTGGCTGGGCTCCGTGCATTTATAAGAGAACATAGATCATGAATGACGTAAAATGGCGTAGAATGGCGTCAGCTTGCCGGAAAGCCCGCCAAATTCTAAAACTACCTCACTTTTAGCTTGATTTTTCTTCTTCTTATTTTATAAAACAAATAAAACATATCGCTCCTGTGCATATGTACTCTTATAAAGGCACGTTTGACGTGATTTGAACACGAAAGAAGTGTAAAGGCACTCGGCTATCGCCTCGTGCCTCTACTCAACTTCTTTCGTGTTCAAATGACGTCAAACGTGCCTTTATAAGAGTACATATGCACGGAGCTTTATGTTTTATTTGTTAAACAGAGACACGCAAGCGATTTTCTATTTGTTAAATTAATACACCTCTTTTCATATGGTGTTCCTTTGTAATACCATGTTTACCGAAATTTCTGCCGAGGTTTCCCCAGTCATGGGTTTCCCCAGTCATGTTCAGCGTTTCAGATGCTTTGCATAATGAGGAAACGTTTAATTCTACTTCCCTTGACGACAAACAATTACATAAAGTGACGAATTAGCCACTCCAATATAAAACATTCACCGCCTATATAGTGTTAGCTACTAAACGTCCTGCTCGATGAGGGGCATTTGGAAAAATTTCACTGAATGATCTGAAGCGAGCGAGAGGTTTCATCAGGTAATACACCTCTGCATGTGGTGTTCCTTTGTAATACTATGACTATGTTTACCAAAATTTCTGCCAAGGTTTCCCCAATCATGTTCAGCGTTTCAGATGCTTTACATAATGAGGAAACGTTTAATTCTACTTCCCTTGACGACAAACAAGGTCGTCTTAGAACTATAAATACTTGACCTTGTTTGAATGAAGAACAAAGAAAATTTCGGTAATATACGTATGGATTTATCAACCTACGGTAAACAGACATGAAATATATTAGCTTTTATCTGTTCGTGACTGCATTATTCGTGTTGGAATCACGCAGACCTTAGTACTGTTTATGCTCTGGCTGAACAACATCGTCTTTGCCACGAAACACTATGTCTTCTCTTCGCTTCTTTCTGATTCTTTTCTGTCTTCTCCCGTTATCTGAATCCTTGTTCTTTCGTCGACGTCGCAGAAGACGGTTCAGATTCAGAATAAAACTTCCGCAGCGTTGCGGGACTAAGTCAAGTTGCATCTCTTGTGCGAAGCACAAGGACTTGCTGGGTCCTTGCCGCTGGTGTCCGAGAGATAACAAGTGTCATACTCGTGGCGCTGTTTTAACAAATCCTTGCCCAAGCTCTGATATTGTTGTTAACAAAGGTGATTGTAGGAATATCGTTCGCGCAAAATATAACCGAAATTTGGCTTACACAATGGTCTACCTCTCTGCTTTGGCCTACGCTGACAACGTCGCTAACTACATAGCAAAAGCAACAAAGGTCAACACATTTCGTCTCGTTAAACAAGTCACGAAATCGTGTCCTGGGAATGCGAAGTGTTCTGGATTTACAGCTGTTTCTCACAGAGAGAAAGCCATTGCGATCGCATTCAGAGGTTCAGAACATCCCGAACAAATAATTCACCAAGCTGTTAAAATACTTATACAACCCAAAGTTTCATTTCAAGCTGGTGGTAAGGTTCAAGGCTACTTCAACAATGCATTTCTAAAGATATGGAAGGAACTGAAGAGTGACGCGTACAATCAAATATCGAACTATCCAACCTACAAAGTTTGGGTGACTGGTCATTCTCTTGGTGGAGCGTTGGCATCTCTTGCAAGTACAGTTATCGCAAACGATGGCAAAACAACGAAGAACAACTTGATTCTATACACCTTTGGTCAACCGAGAGTCGGTAACCATGACTACGCCTTGGCGCACGACAAGTTGGTGCCAATAAGTTTCAGAATCACTCATTATCGTGATCCAATTGTCCATCTTCCAACCTGTAACAAGCCTTTTCCTGGAGGCCCTTGTATATCATATTTCGGCGGACCTTACCATCACGGTAAAGAAATCTATTACGGCAAAGAAATCATGACGAAATATTCGTCGTACAAGAAGTGCAAAGGTAAACCGTTCAATGAAGATCCTAATTGCAGTAATAACGTGGCGGTACTAAAGTGTGTGTCAAACGTGAATAAGTGCTTGAATGATCATGCAATGTATTTTGGAATAAGAGTGGGACTGTGGTGGAAAAACTGATCAACATTCGCTACCTTTCACCAACTTTTAAAAATTGTACTTCAGTTTAGTTCAGTTTATTGGCTGTCATTTTATAATTAGACATGTAGTCGAAACCAGAGACTGAAGTGAATTTCACTTTAGGGTATTATTTCTTTGCGTAAACGATTTATTTTACAGTTGATTTCATATTTATACTTATATACGGAAATTGGGAACTACGTAAACAAAGTTGCCAAATTATCCAATCAAATTGCGAGCTGTGATTCAAAGTTCATTTTGATTGGATAATTGGCAACCTTGTTTACGTAGGTATCCAAGTTCCGAAGGAACTTCGCACCGACGCAACGAAGCGTTCGCAACACCCGGCGGTAAAGTTATATGAATATACAACAATAAATCTATTCTATATATGGCAACTGTAGTGTCTGTGTTTGCTATAATGTTCAGTTTTCTTAATATGTAATAATTTGAGGTGCTTAGTAAATAAATATACATTAATAGTGAGTTTGTAGAGAAAAAAAAAGTAGTCTTTGTCGTGTTTATTTCAGTGAAATACGCGAACAGTCGTGTTTTGTCAAGTTCTAAAATTCTATTGCACGGCGTGAGACTTTTTTTGACTGCTGTGATCAGTGTTTTGAACAACTTCAAAAAACACGATCCATTATTGGTTGTTTTCGTTTTTTCATTTAATTGCTAATTAGAAACAATTTTATCTAAAATTCCATGTTCGTTAGTATTCTTTTTGTCGTCAATAAACAGTGGTTGCATCTAAAGATCTGAGCAATCATCCCAGTCATCACAAAAGTACAATAAAAAATATGAGTACTGTTTAGGTATAGTGTTTTATGTAATATTTAAAACACGAGCAGGAGTGTTTGGTATGATACGAGAAGTGTGTTGAAAAACCAGGGCGAAGTCGAGGTTATTTAACCAACTTCGAGGTGTTTTGCTATCAGATCAAATGCAACTTTCGACTGTTTGATAAAGCTTCTCCAATGAATCAGTATTTTAAGAAAAATTTATGGTGAAAGTTGGCTTAATTTGTGCAAATGTTTGATCACATATCCAAATAGTTTCAATAACGAAATACTGACGTTTCAAGTGGAGCCCTTCATCGGAGTAAAATGTAAAATTTAATAAGAGTGAAAACTTTCCTGATTAAGGACTCCGTTCGAAACGTCTGTATTTTGTTATCAAAACTATTCTCGGTAATTTACCATCTTGTCACTTTGCTGGAATTCTTGTACGACTCATAAAAGTTGGTTAGGCGACAATTGTCGATGGTGCATTCCTCGAGACCAGGCATGTCATGCGTTTGGTAGTACACAAACTCCTTGTTCGAGATCTGAGAATATCGTCAACCAAGCATATTGCAGTGGTATCGTTTACACTGAGTATGACCGAAATTTAGCTTACAAAATGGTCTTCCTCTCTGCTTTGGCCTACGCTTACAACGTCACTAACTACATAGCAAAAGCAACAGACGTCGACCAGGGGCGGCGCAACCACTATATTTTATTTTATTTTATTTTATTTTATTTTATTTTATTTTATTTTATTTTATTTTATTTTATTTTATTTTATTTTATTTTATTTTATTTTATTTTATTTTATTTTATTTTATTTTATTTTATTTTATTAGCTTTGCCAGTTACACATTACAATTACAAGTACAAACTTAATTATACGGAACGAAAACATTTTGGCAGGGACACCGCAACAGCAAAAGCCAATTACTGCGGGCCCAACACACTTAAAACAAAATAGAATAGATAGATATTACATAAGTGTGGATGTCTCGCATTGTATACACCTTAAAACTGCACTAGCGGATGTCAAAACCCGAAAGCTAACTACGCATATTCATCCGAATATAACACCTACATTTCAGACGATATATACTTCATCGCACATAGCAGCATGCAGTCCGACTCCGAGACAACTGACGCAATAAAAAGATTGACCTTGTGCTCTGAGAAAATATCTGGGTTCTATATCCCAGATTCCCAGGACAGAATCGGAACTTTTAATGAATGTCTTACTATTATGCAAGATACATTTACTTATTATCTACTGTATTTATATACAATATTATCAGTTTCGGTCGTGACACGCAGTTAAATAAAACGTGTTTGGTTCTTGTTCTTTGTTCGTCTTTTTCTTGCCAAAGAAATAAAATATTCTTTGAACAACTGTCATATTGTTAAATAAGTAAACTAACTTGCACCACTACACAATGTTGCACTTAAATTAATAGACAATAAGTGAGAAAACAAATATGACCGGTAACAAATCCTCCGTGACCGGCAAATTTCATTTCTTACCGGTCACATGACCGGCAGATTTCCAAAATTTATTTCGAGGCTTGCCCTAAAGTGAAATTCACTTCAGTCTCTGGTTTCGGCTATATATATGACAGTAATTATAAAATGACAGCTAATAAACTGAACTAAACTGAATTACAATTTTTAAAAGTTGGTGAAAGGTAGCGAACGATGATCAGTTTTTCCACCAGCCGCCAACATTAATTCCAAAATACATTTCATGATCATCTGTGCACTTTTTGAAGTTTAATACACACTTTGTTATTACCACCAAGTTGTTGCTGCAACTAAGGTCTTCATTATAAGGTTTACCTTCGCACTTCTTGTACGACGAATATTTGGTCATGGTTTCTTCGCCATAATAGATTTCTTTACCGTGATGGTAAGGTCCGCCGGTGAAGGACACACATACAGGTCCAGCCTTGTTACAGATTGGAAGGTGGACAACTGGATCACGATAATGAGTAACTCTGAAACTTATTGGCACCAACTTGTCGTGCTTCAAGGCGTAGTCATAGTTGCCAACTCTCGGTTGACCAAAGGTGTATAGAAACAAGTTGTTCTTTGTTGTTTTGCCATCGTTTGCGATAACTGTACTTGCAAGAGATGCCATCGCTCCACCAAGAGAATGACCAGTCACCCAAACTTTGTAGGTTGGATAGTTCGAGATTTGATTGTACGCGTCACTCTTCAGATCCTTCCATATCTTTAGAAATTCATCGTTGAAGTAGGCTTGAACCTTCCCGCCAGCTTGAAATGAAACTTTGGGGTGTGTGAGTGTTTTAAAAGCTTGGTTAGCCACTTGTCTGAGATGTTGTGAACCTCTGAATGCGATCACAATGGCTTTCTCTGTGTGAGAAACAGCAGTATATCCGGAACATTTCGCATTCCAAGGACACGATTTCGTGACTTGTTTAACGAGACGAAATGTGTTGACCTCTGTTGCTTTTGCTATGTAGTTAGCGACGTTGTCAGCGTAGGCCAAAGCAGAGAGGAAAACCATTTTGTAAGCCAAATTTCGGTCATAGATTGCGCGAACGATATTACTACAGCCACCTGTGGTAACAACATTCTCAGCTCTTGAGCAAGGATTTGTAAAAACAGCGCCAGGAGCGTGACACTTGTTATCCCTAGGACACCAACGGCAGGATAAACCAAACAAGCCATTGCGACTCGCGCAAGAGATGCAACTTGTCTTAGTCGAGCAACCCTGGATTTTTACTCTGATTCTGAACCGTGTTCTGATAGGTGTTATGACCCACGTTCTAGACGATGGTCTGCGGACCGACGTTGTACTTCTGCGTCCACGAAAGAACCAGCCTTGTGATAACGGCAGGAGAAGACAGAGGAGAATCAGAAAGAGGCGTAGAGAAGACATACTGTTTCGTTGCAAGGATGTTCCCTTTACTACTTAAGACGCGGAAGGCAATTCTGAACATGGACTATATTTGTCGTCACTGTATCTATTTCAATGGTTTATCTTAATACAGGACAAACAAAATGTTGTCTTATGATTGGTTAGGCCTGCATCCAGTTGGCATTTCTTGATTTCCAACTGTTTGTGAGTTGTTCAATGGCGTATCACGTTAATTTTATTAATTAGAAAACAAAATCAAGAATGTTCTCCGAATAGGGAGAACATTCTTGATTTTGTTTTCAAATCATCTGGTGGTTTAGCCAGAGTCAACAGTACTAAGGTCTGCATGATTCCAACCGACGAAGAATGCAGTCACAAACTAGGGGTTAGGACTATAAAAGAGCTAATGTAATTCTGTATTGTTGAAGCGATAAAAGCATGTCTGTTTACTTAAGTTAAAAATAATATGCGCAAGACGATAATTATTGGAAACGTGTGACAAATATGGTTTTAAATTTTTCTGAGTGACAAATGGTTTTAAATTTTCTCGCCACTATAGTTAAGCCCCGGTCAAACGAGGAGAGTTGGCAAGCGAGAGTTTGTCTGAGAGTTTTCTCAACTCTCATGCCCCGGTCAAACGAGGATGAGAGTTGATAAGAGTGCATGAGAGTTGTAGGATTTACCGGGCATTGGGCATTGTTTGCCTCTGGTTTTTCCAGAGTTTCAGAAATACATTCAGGATCGTTCTGTTCCTTCGCCATTTTTAATTCACTCAAATTCACTCTCATTAAAATTTGAACCCGCTCAAAGTTGATGAGAGTTGATAAGAGTGCATGAGAGTCGATGAGAGTTGGTGGTCAAACGCGACCGAGAGTTGCAACTCTCATCGACTCTCATCAACTCTCATCCTCGTTTGACCGGGGCTTTATAACTGGTAAATAGTCTTTATTCTTTTATCACTTACTCCAATTCGCGTCTGCCGCGCAGTTAAGGGATCTTTGGCAGAGGTCGAAGGTTGTGAACAAATATTTCAGTAATCTCACAATAGCCATCTCGTCGTCTGGAATCATCAAATGGCCAGGTGTGGCGGTCTGAGATCGTATGTCGATTTAGGTAATTAAATGTTTAACATTCAGAACAGTACACGAAACTTTTGCTTTGCAATGGTAGATTAATTAATTAAAAAACTCCCAGTACAAAATTCAAAACTCAGGAATTTTCTAGTAGTTCTGCATGAATTTGTCACAACATATTACCACTGCACTCGTAACCTGGAAATTTAAAACGGGCAAGCTCCACTCAAAGGAAACATACTCTTTAAAATAAACAAAGTGTAGATACAGTTTCTGGATACAAAACATTGTTATCCTGCTGTTGTTGGCTCGCTAGCAAGTCTGTTTCGGCCATTTCTTACTTTGTGGGGAGCCCGCCAATTTCTTTCCAAAACGATGCGCACGCAACACCCTGAAACTCGTCTATTGTCGTCTCTGGAAATTTGAGATGTGCGGTGCCTGATGGGAAATCTCCAACAAAATCTATGGGATTTCCTGCATGATGGGAAATCAGATCAAATTTCCCACCCCCTCCTTACCCCCTATTGTGATCGCCGCCAAACTGAAACAATTATCGCTGTATATATTCAGCAAAACCAACGTTAATCTTCTTCTAAACAATGAATATAGTTAATCGAATGAAAGAATTAATCAATTTAGTACGTCTGAAAATTTTGTCATGCATTTTTCGATATTTTGCATTAAAACTGCACTTATTCAAGAATTCTGAATTCAAGATAATCTTCAGTGTAGGAAGTAATGATGAGGTCATATTATCATGGTACAGCATTTCCTTGCATTACAAAATCACTATACCTCCATGATTGCTCAACGTGAAATGTTCAATGTCACGAGGAGTTTTAATACGCACAGTTTCAAGTGATTTTGTTGAACAAACTTGGAGATATAACTAGCCTCCTCCGCAGGCAACTCTGTGGCATCCGAAAAGGTGATTATCTGACACGGGCGCCATATTGACCGAGTTCACGCGGGAGGTTGAGCGTGAGTGTCCCCACTCTGCCGCTCCCAATCCCTTGCTGTCTCTTCGTGCTCAGCCAAAACATTGAAAAGCTACCGTTTGGGAAGACACAGAGTTGCCTGCGAAGGAGGCCAAGAAATAACGGAGTCTGCTCTGTGTGAAAATGGTCCACCCTGGTTATGACGTCAGGATCTAACCGTGATCAAACAAACTAAAATATTTCGAAAACGAAGAAAAATACATAAGTTGTAAAAGGTCAAAGGTCTTCATTTACCATTTTACGAGCTCTTGACAAACTTAATTTACATTTCTAATTCCTTCAATTAATAATCTTAAAGATATATTTGATTGTCTTACAACGGCGCATTGTTTACGAAAGTCTATCTGAAGTTTCTTTTTAAAGAAATGATTATCTGCTGTTCTCCTGGCTTGTAGCAGCGAATGACATGGCATCTTCTTGATCTTAAAGGGACTGTGTCACGCTATTTTCAGCCAAAATTGTCGTATATTATTATTATTCTTTATTTAAGGAGGATAAGTTTTTCAGCAGAGCTGGTGGGGTCCTCCATTTACAGCTAAGACCTATAGGTGAAGGCTTCTAGGACAGCGTCGGCCACGGTTGAAATCCAAATATTACCAGGTTAAGTCACGTTGGCCTGAAAAAGAGAAAAAAATCTCGACGTTTCGAGCGAAGGCCCTTCGTCAGGAGGGTCCTGACGTCCTGACGAAGGGCCTTCGCTCGAAACGTCGAGAAGATTTTTTTCTCCGTTTTTCAGGCCAACGTGACTTAACCCGGGTATATAATATTAAGACCTATAGGTGTTGATTTTACGGAGAGAGGGAAAACCGGAGAACCCGGCGAAAAACCCTCGAAGCACAGGAGAGATCAACTAAACTCTACTCACATGAGTCCCCACCCCGAGAACAGGGCTATTCCCAGACGGTCACCCATCCAAGTACTACCCGTCTAACCGGGCTTAACTATTGATGAGAGGCAGTGCCCGTGCTCTTAAATTCTAAGCTGAAACATAGTCAATCGAGATATGGTCTGAAAACTCAGCTAAAGTCTTTGGTCTATCTTTTTGTTCGCCTTTATGCATTTTTGTGCACGGTGCACGGTCACTGAACACATTGTATTTTAGTATAATGAACGAATTGGCCAATAGCAACGGTTTTTTAAACCTAAAACAAAGGATGTGCACGGTGTAAGGTACGGTTCAACATAAAATCACAGCTCATTATAGGCGCTTTGAAGTTTGCCGAGTTTCCAGACCATATCTCGATTGACTATGGCTGAAAGCATCAAAATTAAAACTGTACATCGATTCAATTATATGAAATATGAGTTACCAAACAACTATGGACGAGTTCTGAACAAATAAGAACAAATTCTCACACAAATTGAACTAAACCTTATTCGCGTTTTACCAAACAGGAATCAAAGATGTCGATTTGCAATCCCTTTCAATCTCGCTAAATTTTGACCATCCCTACTTCTGTGTAGGCTTCTAACATCTCGTTTGTGTTTCTGTATCTTTTAAAGTTCGTTAAATGTGGGGTTTTGTGCGATTTTAGAACAATTTTGTTTGTAATAATTGTCAGTTGTTTGCTGTACAAGCTGTGTTAGTTAGTAATACTCAGAAATACTCTGAGCTCTAAGCGGGACTCGAACCCACAACCTTCTGAATGCTAGCCAGACGCTCTAACCATTGAGCCACTAGAACTCAGATAGCGGAGCAAGGTTAATTAAGGTACTTATACCTTAGACTGTGCCCAGTCCTCCAGGAACGAGTCTTAACGAGTCTTAATTTTCTGAGTATTACTAACTAACACAGATTGTACAGCAAACAACTGACAATTATTACTAACATCAAGCTGCAATTTCTGAAACTAATTTTGTTTGTGCCAGAATTACTAAAAAAGCGTGATACAGCCCTTTTAAAATCATCCATTGTTCCTTTGTGGTACATCGAATTGGAAGCTAAGTCTTGATTGGGTCGATGTTTGGTTTCGTATGATCCGGAACGAAACTATTCGATGATTGGTTCTGAATATTGTTAGAAACTGAAGGCTCGATGCTATTACCGTCATTACTGAATGCTTTAGGCGTATTATCATCAGGATTATTGATTATAACATCAGGATTATTGATTATATGATCAGTGGGATCATCATAAGTATCTTGATTAATTTCATCTCGACTATGATTGATCAGTGATCTATTTTCTTCTGATTCTCCACTAGCTAACGTCTTCACGACAGCTCTGTCTTTTACTAAGTAGAACGAAGCAATTAAAAAGCAAGCTCCTGATAAGGCGCATACAAATGGTGTCATGTAGAAAGCGTAAAGGAGTCCTCGATGTTGATCTTTAAATTTCGTGCTTGAACCACTCACAACGTCTGCTATCTATAGTTGGTTAGAAATAAGTGTCAAGATTGTTTTGCTGCCTATTGGTGGACTAAAATCATCTGGCGTTAGACAGAGTAAAACAATAAAGGAGTTGTTTTTGGCCAGCTCAGGCAGGAATGGGTTAATCCATAGTCCCGAGAAATAAATTGTCTGGAAACGCAGCCAAAGTCTTTGTTCTAGGTTTTTGTTCACGTTTGTGCACCTTATTTCACCGTAACGCTTGCTGAACACATTGTACTTTTGGTATAATGAAGCAATCAACCAATAACAGCGTTGCTTTATAAATATTAATGAACGTAAAACAAAAGATTGTGCACCTTATTTGCCACCCTCAACCTAAATTGTAGCTCACTGTTAACCGCTTTGATGTTCGCCGCGTCTCCAGACAATATAATTCAAGGGACTATGGTTAATCACTTGTTAGCTCATTGCTGCCTAGGATGTCTGAAGATTCTCTCTTTGACGAGTAAAATCATCTGGTGTTAGACAGAGTAAAACAATTGAATAAAGGGTCCTTTTTTGGCCAGATCAGGCAGGAATGGGTTAATCACATGAAATGAACTATAATTTCAAACGACCCTAAACTTACCTGGCCCACCACATATGGACTGCCAGCGTCTCCTAAGAGGTGGGACATCAAAATCTGAAAAGCTGATGCTGTGGCACGATTCTGTGGAGGAATGACCGCCTGAAACGAGCAAAGTTAAAAAAAAACTCCAGTATTACATTTTCACAGCTGCTAAACTACAGATATCGAAATATAGCAAGGTTAGATATACTGCCGAAACAGAGAACGTAGGAGTCTAACGTTTCGAACGAAGGCCCTTCGTCAGGAGAAACGTGAAGAGTGTAAACAAACAACGAGCTTATATAGTAAGGTTAGATATACTGCCGAAACAGAGAACGTGGGAGTCTAACGTTTCGAGCGAAAGCCCTTTTCTATCTGACGAAGGTCATGTTTCTCTCTGAGGAAGGGCCTTCGCTCGAAACGTTAGACTCCTACGTTCTCTGTTTGGCAGTATATCTAACCTTACTATATTTCGATTGTTGTTTCTACACTGCCTACGCAGCACGCTACTTTTATTACACTACAGATACTTGTCTCTCTACAGTCTACACCAGCTAGGTGGGTTGAGCTGGAGGCACCTCCAGTAGCTTGTCAATTGCTTGACAAAGGTTTGGGAAAATCATTGAAATTAATATTAACCTGCCACACAAAGTTTCACTCACCAATAATATGTCTGCTACAGGACACCAGTTCATAAATAAGAGAGTCTCTCCAAAAAACAGAAGCACCTAGCAACACAATACAATACATTGAGTAAAATTAAGCATAGGTTAGTTACCGAACCCGAGGTAACTTACGTGCAGTGCTGTAATAGTTACATAATTTTTGTAACTAGTTGCAGTTACAGTTACATCATCAGAAAAGTAACTAGTTACCGATACAAGTTACAATAAAAAAAAAGTTAATTGTTACAGTTACAAAGTTACTTTAAAAATTTTGTAACTAGTTACAAGTAATGTTTACAACACGAGCGGCCGTGTTGTATTGAATATACAATCACGAGCCGAAGGCGAGTGATTGTATATTCAATACAACGAGGACGCGAGTGTTGTAAACAACTTGTGAAATGAATAAATAGTAAAAATCCCTTTGGGATATTGAGATGCTAATTTGCTAATTAGTTACAAGCACTAGTGGTTGTATCAGAAGAGTATACATCCACCAGTGGTTGTAACTAATTAGCATCATTGGTTTTAGTTTGTATGGGGTTTACAGGGGTATACATGTGACGTAATTTCTGAAATTGGATTGGCTGCAAAACTCATGAATTAGTAATGAATTTCACAATTACAATTACAAAGTTACACCTATTCTTTCGTTCTGCTTTTAAAATCGAGAAGCATGTGAATTAGACAAAACTATTGTTTAATTCGACCAGAAGAGAATTTTCAAAATTACGATCAGTCATTGAGCAGCGATGTGGTCTGAAAATTAATCCCGCGCAGCTGAACAGCCTTTCACATGCTGCACTTGCAGGCAGCGGTGTGTTCAGCTGGATACGACGTTGAACGACGACTCGGCGAGGTTGGGAGTATTATGGATATCGCAAAAAGTAACGGCGCTCGACGGCAGATGTAACTAGTTATCGTTACTTTTTATTCCTACTTTTTGTAACTACTTACAGTTACAGTTACCTTCTGAAAAAAGTAACTAGTTACCGGTAAAGTTACTCAAAAAAATAACGATTACGTGTAACTAGTTACTTGTAACGAAGTTACTCACAGCACTGCTTACCTAGTTACCGAGGTTGAGGTAACTAACGTACTGAGTTCCTTATCACAGAGGTTGTCTAAAAACACTTCAGCCACAATGATAAATCCACTTATTAACTCTTATTTTGCCAACCAAGGCATAAATCAAGTTAATTGCCTGGGGCATTAATTGATTTATGCGTGGTTGGGAGTAATTATTAATATAAACAAACAACCGTGGCACATCAAACCGAGGTGATCATGAACTACGAAAAAGATATTGTTTAAGTATTGCTGACCACAATGGATGGTGACCACATAGCCTCAGGGTTAGTGGTTAAATTGTGGGCAGCCAACATGTCAAAATAGTAAATTTGTCGGAAACATTAAAAAAACAAAAACAGTCAAAATCCAATGCTTTTCGTGCATTTGTCAGATCCTTATGTGGCTTTTCTCCCTGACCTGAAAAAGTGAATTTCTGCCACTGTTCGGGGAGTTGAGATGCTGGTACACCAGTTTAAAATCAGATGACATTAATTCAAAAGTCACTCCTCAATTTCTGGGACTCAAAATTTGAAGGTCCTAGCCTCCAGACGCCCTAGAGGGTTTGTGTGATTTCAATGCCCAGCTATCGTCACAAATTCACCACTGACCAAAGTGCCTATATCATATTATATATACATTTTATTCAACACAGATTTTTGGGGGGAACTTGACTAGGCTACCCTCTGCCTCCACCTCCCCCCCCCCCCCCCTCCCCTCCCCCATTTATGCCAATGCAGGAGCTTACTTACCCAAGTTGCAATGGTGTACTTGGAAGCAAATATTAGCGCCAAAAACAGGAAAGGTAGAGAGGAGAGCAAACCTAATGCACATACTAATGCATCTGATCTCCCATCACGATGTCTGTACTTTCGACTCAGTTCTGATCCCATGGCGACACCAATAAATCCAGCAGCACAAGTTACACCACCAAATGTTAAACTAATATTGCTAGACAACAACAAGAGAATTGGGTATATTATAAGTAATATTGGGCATTTCAGTCGATTACATAGCAGGTTCTAAGGATTTTGGGTGAAGGAAAATTCGAGTGTAGAATATATACATTTTAAGACCAAACCGGGACCAGTTGCGAAAAATGCAACTACACAGGCCTTCCGGCAGGAATTGAACCCACGACCTTGCGATTCTAGTGCAACGCTCTGACCACTGAGCCACGGAGGCCGTTGCCGTGGCTCAGTAGTCAGAGCGTTGTTGTTTTTGAGTTGAGAATTGTTGTTTTTGAGTGACAAACAATTTAAGATTTATCAAAAAGAATAACCGAGAGAGAGATCTTTACAGTAAAATATTAAACGGAGGTCTTGCTGTATTGACCGAGCGATAGCGAGGTTAATACGCTCAAGACTGAGGTTTGATATTTTACCGTAAAGACCGAATGGTCGAGGTTATTAATAAGTAGTTTATTATATGGCAATCAATCTTGTATTTCTTGGTCTTCGCTTCCTTTAACTTCGTCGAAACACCGAACTAGCGTTCTTTTCTTCTGTTTCTTTCTCGTCTGGATACTAGAATTTACTTTGATAATGTTCATCGTGGTTTATTTAATTTATTTTCATCATTTATTAGAATGATGGCATATCTATCCATGTTTTCCATAGAGCTATAGAAGAAACACGGCTTTTAACCAATCACCACTTGCATTTTTAAAATGTTATTTTATAAAGGCAATCATGGAACATTATAGGTGACTTTTTTCGTAAGGGGCAGTGTCCTCACCATGCAAAAGTTTGCATAAACGTGAAAAATAAGAAAGACTTTTGCTGAGTTTTCAGACCATCTCTCAATAAATATATGTTAATGCTAAATTGGAGAGATACATACGGACAAGAACTGCAACAGTAAGCTACTCACTTGTCATTTTGGGTAATTTTCTTATTGTAATGAACAGATTGGGCATAACCCATAAAGATTGGGGCCCACCATGACAATGCACCAGTCACAAAACAAACCAAGGTGAAGGCAACTGTACTCCATACATATGTTTTGCTGCAAATGAAATTACAGCAAATGCTAATTTAAAATTACAATAACATCACACCCACAATAATACATCACACCCACAATACACAATACACCACACCCACATCACACCACACCCACATCACACCACACCCACATCACCACACCCACATCACACCTACACACCACACCCACATCACACCACACCCACATCACACCTACACACCACACCCACATCACACCACATCTACACATCACCACACCCACATCACACCTACACACCACACCCACATCACACCACACCCACACATCACCCCACACATCACACCACACCCACATCACACCTACACACCACACCCACATCACACCACACCCACACCTACACACCACACCCACATCATTCCACACCTACACCTGCACCACACCTACATCACTCCACACCTACACACCACACCCACATCACTCACACCACCCACATTACACCCACAATACACCATACATCACTCTACACCCACACCTCCCCAGCATACCCACATCACCCACATCACATCACACCCACACCACATCACACCCAACACCACATGCACGTCACACCAACACCACACCACACCCATATCACATCCACATCACTCTACACCTACACCCACACCATACCCACATCCCACCATACCCACATCACACCACACCTACACATCACCACATCACATCACACCCACACCACATCACCCACACCACATCACCCACACCACAACCACATCACACCACACCCACACCACATCACCCCACACCCACACCACATCACCCACACCACAACCACATCACACCCACATCCACCCACATCACCACACACTTCACCACACATAACCCCAGACATCTTGAAATAATTATGCAAAGTAATGAAGAGGTGCCATGCAAATAACAATAACAATAACTCCTAAAAAGTTCATTCTCACACACTGCTGGGAGCTGCTGCAGCCAATCCGCCGCAAGCCTGACATTTATTTAAACATTAACACAATTAATCTAACTTACATAATTTAACATATAAAAAATACTGAGAAGTTCTGTAATATAAATGTCCACTACAACTAACATCCTAAATGTCCTAATTAACGGGTGGGTGGGTGGTAGGCAATTTTTGTCAAGCTTGCAAAAGCAACAACAACATGTGCTGCTTAACCTGCACCACCCAAATACACCTGATTCACAATCGGGCTCCCAGCCTTGTGTGAGAAAACATTTTCTGCTTCTTTCGTACCTCAGCCAGCAGAAAATAACATTTTAACATATGAACTTACCATTTAACAATGTGTCTGATATCATGAAACCAACTGTGGCGGACAACTACATCTTCATTATCTACAACAACTTCTACATTTGAATGAGATTTCTCTATTGCACCACGAACTGGTTCCACCACAACCACTGCACAAAGGATGATCAAAACAACACCTAACATTGGGGTGACCTTGATGAGAAAATAAAACAAGGTATGATGTAATAATATATTAACAACGAGTTAGGGGATTCAAACATGAGACAACATGATGAAAACAACGAGGCTAAAGGCCAAATGGTTTTACTGTTTTCGAGTGTTTGGATTCCCCTGATGAAACCCAATAAAGAGTTGTCAATATGGCATCTCAATCGAGTGATTTCAATTAGAAAATGCAATTAAAATAAACCTTCATGAAATTTTGTTCATGAGTGTGTAAATTCATTCATACAGCAACTTATTTAAGCAATTACCAGCAATTCAAGTACTGTAGTTTATTTCAACAGAGACATTCAGTACATGTATGTATATACTGTTTAATACTTACTCTCAACCCCCACTTCCAGTTACCACCAAATAATGATGAAACTTTCGAACCAACAACATAGCCGAGTCCACTATATAATAAAAGCATACACAATAAAGAATTTAAAGGAAAGGCAATTCAGGGGTTATGGATATTTTCTGGGACTGGACACAAAATTCATTTTGGTTAAATCTTCAAACATTTCTTACCTTCCAACTGGTATAGCAAAATAAAAAATTGAGAGCATCCTTGTTCTTGAATCTCCAACAAATAAATCACCAATTACTGTTGAGGCAACTGTTGAGTAACTCGCTTCTCCAATACCCACAAAACCACGGCATGCAAAAAACAGCCAGAATTGCTGTTCAAAAATGGAAATAAGGGAATTGATGTCATCAGTTAGTGATGTCATCAGTTAGTGATGTCACCAGGTAGTGATGTCATCCGGTAGTGATGTCACCAGTTAAGTGATATCACTGGGTAGTGATGTTATCAGTTAGTGATGTCATCAGGTAATGATGTCATCAGGTAGTGATGTCATCAGGTAATGATGTTATCAGGTAGTGATGTCACCAGGTAGTGATATCATCAGGTAGTGATGTCATCAGGTAGTGATGTCATCAGGTAGTGATGTCATCAGGTAGTGGTGTCATCAGGTAGTGATGTCACCAGGTAGTGATGTCACCAGGTAGTGATGTCACCAGGTAGTGATGTCATCAGGTAGTGATGTCATCAGGTAGTGATGTCATCAGGTAGTGATGTCATCAGGTAGTGATGTCATCAGGTAGTGATGTCATCAGGTAGTGATGTTATCAGTTCGTGATATTATCAGTTAGTGATATCACTAGGTCCTTACATGTGTGTTAACAAGAGTTCCTGCAAATGTTGATATTGACCATGCCACAAGACCAAAAATCATGATGATCTTTCGACTATAACGATCTCCTAAGTAACCAAAGATTGGTGCCAACGTCATATACGAGACAATAAACACAGTCTGTAATAAACCAGCTAGGCTATTGTCGATATCAAAAAAGTCTTTAATTTCTGTCAGAACACCTAGAGAGAGAAAATAAAACATACATTATATGAAAAACTATAATAAGAATAAAAACTTGTCAATGTTTTGAACCGGTGACAAAATTTGTAAATCTCCAGTCTTTGGGTGTTCTCTCACCTCACCACAATCTTGTCTCACTAATATCCTGGGGATGAGGAAATAAGGTTGATATTTTTGTTGGTTTATAGGTCGAAAAGTGTATTATATTGAATGATATTGTACCTACCAAACACCAATCAATGTGTTTGTCCAGAGTAACATGGTCCGGATTCATTGCAACCCACCAATAGTATTAGGTATATGTTACAGCATGCAGTACAACCATACATACAAGATATTTTGACAACAAGCTCTGCCTAGACACAGCTGCATAGATTTTAATCTATTTTAATAGATCTTAAAAACTCCTTTGCCAAACTATAGATTTAAAATAAACTATTTAAAACAAGCTTTTTTACTTCAACTCTCCTTATCAAGCATCCAAAGCATCCTCAAAGAATTGACACAAGCTTACTAGAGTGATAAAATGATAGTGAAATACTGTACAAATGGTAATTGAAAAACATCTGCGTAAAATAGATTAGACAGTGTACGAGAAGAGAGAAGAGAAATAAGGGAAAAATACTTGCTGGATCTAATACACTTATAACTGAAACTAAAACTTAAGCGATGGAGCATAAATCACGAGTGAGAGCGGAAAATATGCTAGTTTCTTTATTATTTAAAAAACTCACCAGCGACAGTAAACCGATCCATATAGTTCAACAAATTAATGAAAAATAAAACTGCTACAGTCATCCTGGCTCGTGTTTTTGTTATACGAGCCATCTCCATGAAAATGTTAGTAATGCTACTTCCTTGTTCGTCTGTATTCTCCAGTGATGTACTGTATTCAACTATACAACACCATCTACTGTATAAAATATATAAAGTCACCCACGTGATCGAAATGTCATTCGATTATTTGTATTTTTCAGAATATCCTCGCGTGACACACGCGAGGTACCAAGGCGCAGCCACAGATTAATAATACAGTAATCTGTGGCTGCGCAGATGATGATTATTGATTGTTTTTTTACTAGTATTACTACCATTTGCGTTCAAGCTGGAAGCATGAACTATTTCGCACGTTTGTTTACGTTTGAAACGCTACGTTTGACTCATTAGCTTACCACGTTTTGACCAATGAAATGCATTTGCTTTCTTAACACGTGAATTTCACGTGAACAAATAAATGCATTTCATTGGTCAAAACGTGGTAAGTTAATGAGACAAACGTAGCATTTCAAACGTAAAGAAACGTGTGAAATAGTTCATGCTTCATGCTTGAACGCAAATGGTAGTATTATCCTCACAAATATTAGGCAATACAATCCTACACAATCGTCATTGTTATTATCATTATCATTATTAACATCATCATCATCATCATCATCATTACCTTCTTTGTCATCATTATCATCATCATCATTATTACCTTCTTTGTCATCATCATCATCGTTATCATCATCATCATCATCATCATTGTAATTATTATCATTATCATCGTCATTATTATTATCATTATTATCATTGTTATTACCATCAATGTTATTATCATTATCATCATCATTATTCTTATTTTTGCAATAAAATTAATTTTATTTATTATTATGATTAACCGCTGATCGATACTTTCCAAGGCTCATCGTCTGCCAACTGTATCAAATATTTGGCAATACAATCGTCGTTGAGTTGTCAAAGAAGCACTAAAAAAAGGTAAGTGATATGTTGCTTGATCATCATTTTAGGCCAGAATATTACGTATATATGTCTAGTCCTTGTTCACAACAACATAGTTTATTGTAGTATTTAGAAATACATTATACATCTCAGAGCTCGCTTTGTACAACGTATTAATTAACTCCTTGATACGAAATTAAAGACCAGTTGCAAGTAGTATTTTCATTATGTTTTTACGATCAATACAGTTATCAACTCACTGTATCATTCACGTACTAGACAAACCAGGCTGTTTTATTTACAGATAATGTTAACAGATCACTACACAGTCTAGGTTTTACGCTGAGAGATTTGAAGCCAAATATTTAAGTTGAAAAATGACACCAAATCCGCCCCTTTCTTGCTAACTTCAACACAAGAGATCAGTAGAGCATCGTACTGTTTTTGATCAGTTTTTCTAAAAGATAAATAGATCTTTTGTTGTTAGTAATTGTTTCTTCATACAATATAAAATTTAATACTGTTATGGCGATTTTTGTTGGCTATTTTAATAGTATTTGAATACAAAGTCTAATATACCGACAAGAGATTAGCTTTTGTAGTTATGTAGTAATTTCCTGAAAAATTAATTGATGGCTTAAATATAAAGCAAGTGCTTGTCTGTTGTCTTCATTCCAAACATATTTTAACAAGTGTGTCCATGCCATAGTTATGTAACTGATAACTGGAGGTTGTGAATAAAGAAATTTTCACTTTTCTTTAAATAAAGAATAGTGTGTCTTTGTTATTAATTGCTTTTCCTGTCAAAGAGTTGGTGGGGTGTTGGTAGCAGTGGTTCGTGGGTTTGAGTGGACCTTGCATCTCTGAGTACCTGTGTTCAAGTCTTGCTAGATGCAGTTGTTAGAATAAAATTCCCACGACCTTGGTTGAAAGAGTGTTTCATTAAGATGAGTGGGGTTGAAAAATAAAGTGATAGTCAAGTTTTTTAACCAACTTCGAAGTGTTTGGATATCCTGATGAAACACTCTTTCAAGTGTTTGACTTTGATATAGTATCCAAAACAAATCAGTATTTTAACAGAAAATTGAGGTGAAAGTTTGCTCGATTTTAATTTCCTTTGTTTTCCATTCTTGAATTATTAAATATGAGTTTACAAGGAGTTGTTTCAGTTTGAACCTACCAAATTCCACAGGTTGTATGCTCCAGGTGTTCTGGGTTTCTCCTGTAGCAACACTGGTGCAGGATTAGTAAGGATTCCTTACTGGACTTCTTTGTATAACTAAAAATAGCTAGCTTTATTTGCTATCTTTAATTTGCCTTTAGGGTAAAAAATGTCTAGTTACATTGGCTTTGCTAATCTTCCTAATCAAGTTCACAGAAAGTCTGTCAAACGTGGCTTTGAATTCACCTTAATGGTTGTAGGTGAGTGTTAAAATTGAAACAAATAAATTCTTGATATGACCACAGAATAGTAATACAACCACCATCCTACACCATCCCATGCAATCCTGGCAAGTTCCCCTGGCAGTTTGGACCTTCAAACAAAGGTTAAAACTGCTGGGGAGCTTGCCAGGATTGCGCAGGATGGCGTATGACATTGCGTAGGATCCTGTAGGATGGTGTAAAATATCGCGCCTGCGCATTGAAGAAATGCAGACAAGTTTTCACTCGAGTTGGACTTCTGGTTGTATTACTATTCTGTGATATGACACTAGTTGTTTCCTGATACCCCTCCATTTTCACAGGAAATGGTGGTGGTAGCCAGCAGAGAAAAGGCTTTGGGAACAAGTTTGAACATGACCAATTAAGATTTCCATATTTCAGAAAATTTAATAGTTTGTTTTGATTGATTAAAATTTTAGGTGAGTCTGGTCTTGGTAAGTCCACCCTGATAAACAGTCTTTTTCTTACGGATTTATATTCCGAGAGACGAATACCAACTGTAGCAGGTTAGAACCTTGTGTTTTCTTGTAATGTACTTTTGATTATTTTATTTTTATATATAATTGTTCAATTTACAGTATTTATCGCAAAACAAAAACTACTGAAATTGCAATCAAGAATATTTAATTTCTACATATATACAAATGCAGCAAGTGGTTAATAATATGATGTATTTTGTGTTAATTTGTACTTTATTTAAATTAATAGAAAGACTAGCAAAAACTGTAGATATTGAAACATCCACTGTTGAGATTGAAGAAAGAGGTGTGAAATTGAAACTAACCGTTGTAGATACACCTGGTTTTGGAGATAATCTTGATAACTCAGAATGGTATGGTAACTATTCTAAGACTCTCCCAAAAAGTATCTAGCAAATTATTCTTACTAATATATAGAAATTAATTAATCCATTGCTGTATGTCTTTCCCTTTTTTTTTAGTTTTAAACCAATCTTAGATTATGTAAATAGTCAGTTTAATGCGTATTTGAAAGACGAGTCTGGATTAAATCGAAGAAATATTGTGGACAGCCGTATTCATTGTTGTTTTTATTTTGTATCTCCATCAGGGTAAGTTCTTGGTGATATTTGTAGAAGGAGGATGTAGGCCGGGAGGAAGGGAAGGAGGGAGAGGAGAAAAGAAGGAAGGAAAGGAGGAGGGAAGGAAGAAGGGAAGGATGGATGGGATAGAGGGAGTGTGTGAGGGAAGGAATGAGGGAGGGAGAGAGGGAGGGAGGGAGGGAGGGAGGGAGGGAGGGAGGGGAGGGGAGGAAGGAAGGAAGGAAGGAAGGAAGAAAGGAAGGAAGGAAGGATGGATCAAAGGGAGGGAGGGAATTAAGGAAAGAAGGAAGTAATGAGGGAGGGAGGGAGGGAGGGAGGGAGGGAAGGAAGGAAGGAAGGAAGGAAGGAAGGAAGGAAGGAAGGAAGGAAGGAAGGAAGGAAGGAGGGAAGGAAGAGGCCAGGGGAAGGGAGGATGGATAGGAGGGAGGGAAGGAATGAGGGGAGGGAGAGAGGTTAAAGGGAGGGGATGAAGGAAGGGATGGATAGATAGACCAATGAAAGAAATGATGGATTAAGGAGGATGTATAGATGATGAACGTTTTATACATGGTGTTTTTAATAAAGGTTACAGCCTATAGATATTGCTTGCATGAAGCAACTTCATAGTCGTGTAAACATTGTACCAGTTATTGGTAAAGCAGACACTTTAACCCAAAAAGAACTGAGAGAACTCAAGAAAAAGGTAATTAGTAATCATCTTTTTATACTCACCATACAGCTAGGTACAGTACCACAACCTTGGACCTTGATCTTGTTTTGCTTGATTGTCATACACATATATTATTTTCTATATCTTACAACTTTTTTAAGATTATCCATGAAATTCAGAAATTTGAAATCCAGATTTATCAATTACCATATTGTGATGAGGATGAAGATGAAGAATTTAGGAAACAAACTGAAGACTTAAGAGTGAGTTTCTTTGGACGAGGCTCAGCAACAATTTTTTACCATCTTTGTTAATGATATTTTTGTTTGCTGAATCAAACAGGCCAGCATGCCATTTGCAGTTGTTGGTAGCAATGCAACAGTTGAGGTATCTGGAAAGAAGGTTCGTGGTAGGATATACCCATGGGGGGTAGTAGAAGGTAATGGTTTGAATTTACTACCTAATTATGTAGCATTACTGTCAAGGGGTTTGCTGTCACCCATTCCTGTCTATTCAACTTCACGTTTGGGGATGTTGGCACTTAATGAGCATAGATGAATTACATGTAAGCCACAGGGACTGGAAAGTGCACACTCAGCACAGCTTGTAGCATAAACAATACTGCATCTGCCTTCTCATTCCTCTGCATAAGAGAGGGGCATCAGCTACTCAGAGCACCGGTAATTGTTTTTATAATACAGATGCTTTTTTCACTTTATAGTTGAAAACCCAAAACATTCGGACTTTGTCAAACTGAGAACAATGTTAATGTGAGTAGGAATTCAATGATACAGTAAATTGTTGAAAATTCATGGAGAATATTTTTACTCTATTAAATGATCATGTTGATGTCCCATATTTTTGGAAACTATTGTAATTTTTAGCACACACATGCAAGACTTGAAAGAAGTGACTCAGGATGTTCACTACGAAAATTATCGAGCAACGTGTTTATCAGTTGATGGAAATAACACAGTCCAAAGAAATGTGAGAAGGTCAGTACAACAAACAGCTTCAGCACTGGCATGTTTTAGAAGGACCAAGCAGAGCTGATGAGAGATGACCTGAGGCCTGGGGAAACATAGTAGGATAGGAGCCCTCGGGATGTGACAAAGCTGTGTCCACTTTATAATCACTTAATGGGGTGTTGGGTAGCCTCCTTTGCAGATGTTCTTTGTGGGCCGGCAGTATCCCCCCCCCCCCCTCCTGAGCCATAAGAACGTCTGCGAAGGAGGCTAGGTGTTGGGGATCCAAATATTACCAGGGTTAAGTCACGTTGGCCTGAAAAACAGAGAAAAATCTTCTCGACGTTTTGAGCGAAGGCCCTTCATCAGGAGAAATTAGTAAAAAATTATCCTGACGAAGGATAATAAATCATTCTGACGAAGGGCCTTCGCTCAAACGTCGAGAAGATTTTTCTCTGTTTTTCAGGCCAACGTGACTTAACCCTGGTAATATTTGGATTTCAACCGTGGCCGACGCTGTCCTAGAAGCTTTTAGGTGTTGGGGAGATGCCTCATTAAAATTATTTTTGAATTCTTGGCTTTCTGATAGTGTATCTCCTGCATTTTGAGAGCACTATTTTTGTATTTTCAACTGTGGCACCAAACTGGAGGTCCTATAACATGAGAGGCCCTGGGGAAAATTGCCCCCTCCACCTCTCCAACCTTCCAACCTCTCCCCACCCAGGACCAGTTGAGTTTCAAGTTTATTTGCAAGTTTATTTCTGTATTAAAAGCTTTTGAACACATATTAATGTAGGGGAAGAGAAGGCAGTGCTCATTTAAAAGAACCACCTCGCAATACAAAGTTAGATGAAAAGGATAAAATGCTGGAGGAGAAAGAAGCTGAGGTGAGAGTAGACCTGGGAACTAGTTTAGATTTTCGCGCGCTTTTTAATTAATTTTTCATGGCCGCCATGTTTGATTTTGAACTCAACACTTGACAAGCAAGAAAGAAGGAGTAAATTGTCGTTTAAATTGGTAAAACTACTGCAAGCAATGGTAACGTATTAAAATATAACTAATTTAATATCAATGGACGAAGTGATAGTATTTTTGGCCGGTTTAAGAAGCAATGAGCCTTAAGAAATGCGAAGCATTTGACTGCATTTCATGGCGCTGAATAAACTTCGGAGTTCGGATTCTTGTGCTGTATTTGGTTCAACGTTTATCCAGCCGGTTTTAATGTTGTAAAGGTTTTGAAATTTCGACTTTTTCTACATAACATCATAAATTTGAAGTGGTAAGTGGTTAACCGAACGTTCACGGTAAAACAAGATAAATTTATATTATTTTATTCATACTAATATTTAATAATTAATAGTATTAATTAAATTACTATTGAAATTGCTATTATATTTTAAATAATCATTAATCCTAACTAATAATTAGTAATTACTGTTGAAATTGCTATTGTTAAATAATTAATTTTTTTTTCATACCAATCAATCATTAAAATTCCTATTGTTAAATAATTAGTGTTTTTATACCAATCAATAATCATTAAAATTTCAGTTGCGAAGAATGCAGGAAATGTTACAGAAAATGCAACTACAGATGAAAGAAGGTTCTCATGTTTAATTTTTTATCAACAAAAAGGAATCTCACCCAACGAATTTCACTGTGGTCATATAGTTTTGTAGAAATCGATGTATTATGGTAACCCCGCACCTCACTTGTCAACATGGTACCACACAGGCAATGATATACTACTGTTCCAAGGCACACAACCTGAGTTGGTATAATTGTACTAATTATCTACATTTGTATTAATTATCTGCATTAATTTGTATTAATTATCTACATTTGTATTAATTATCTACATTAATTTGTAATAATTATGTACATTTGTAATAATTATCTACATTAATTTGTACTAATTATCTACATTTGTCTTTAATTATCTACATTAATTTGTAATAATTATCTACATTTGTAAAAATTATCTACATTTGTAATAATTATCTACATTAATTTGTATTAATTATCTACATTTGTATGTAGTTTTTATAATTGTAATAATTATCTACAACTGTATTATTTAGTATCTGCAATTGTACTTAAAGTATCTACATTTGTATTTAGTTTTCTATACATTTTGGGGAAGATATAAAATTATTAGTACTTCATTTATACAATTTGTAATCATTGTATTTTTAATTCACTATAAAAACAAACAAAAATATTAAACAGATATTAACGTGAATTGTGTAACCCTGTTTTTTTTATTATTTGGTAATAATTTTAAACCAACACAAATACTCTCGAGGTGTTTTGAGTTTAAGTGGTAGGACCAGAGGCAGGTCTACTTAAGAGACAGCTGGAGGCCTGGGACAGAGGCTCCTGGATGGTGCAGTCACTGATCTCAAGTAATATAGATCAGTGGGTGTAGTCTAGCCTGTGCACTGCCTGAAATATCCCTGTAATTAGGTGTAGTCTGGAAATGGTGCTAATTCTTGGATTTTCTGAAAGTTTTTCTAGCCTCTTGAATGATGCTATTCTCATACTTGTGGTTGTGAAACTAAGCTGGATTCACACAGCCTAGATGTTGGCTTTTGCATGGCATGGTCATATTCATTATGGGCCTGGAAGCTTAATTCACTTCATAGTGTATAGGAGCTCATCGTTTTTTCTCCCCTCCACCAACAGCACTGCCAAACGTTTGCACATGCATGAATTCACTGAGTAAACATTGCAAGAGAAGTGGGAACTAAGTAAGACTCAATTATTCATTTGTGTTTTAAAAAAAGGGTAAAGAAAATTACGAAGGGGTAAATTGAGAATACAGTTACAATATTGACAAGGAAGCCATGCACAAATTACCTACCTTATTGGTAGTATGCTTATAATTTTAACTTTTGTGTCGGACTCTCGGACCAGTCCAAATACTTCAGTGTTTTCCCGCTCTTTTTCCGAGGCCGAGCTCGGACATCGCACATGCGCAATATGTTTAGCAGCGGTGTTCCCTCCACCCTATTTTTTTTGCCCTTGCATCCAGGTTCCTGAAATATAAGTAGGCTCTGGAAAAAAAAATAGAAGGCCTGGGCTGTGATTCAGAGCCTCTGAGGTTCCGTGGTGTGTGAGGTTCTGGGGTACATTGCTCCATCTTGGTTGCAATGGACAGAGGTGGACTGCAGTACCCCCTTGTCATGGCCTCCTTTTTGAGGAAACACAAGATGCATATTGCCTTGTATGCATAATATGTTACATACACAAAAGAATGAAGATGACAAAATAGAGAGATTCATTTTTAGTATAATAGTAAACAGTGGTGGAAATTCACTTTTTCAGATTGGGGGGCAAAGCCTCAAATATATCTGACAAATCTAATAAATATCCGACAAGTGCACGAAAAGTGCTGGATTTTGACTGTTCCCCCCCCCCCCCCCCCTTTTTTTGTCGAATATTTCCGACAAATTGACTATTTTGACCACCCCCACCACAATTTCCACCACTGAGAGTAAACATCTCGCTGAGATCTGGGAACTCTTCAAATATACAAAATTGAAACTTATGATTTATTTATCCACACATAGCTTTTGACCTAAATCTCTGTTATTGTTTAAATTTAGTTAGATTGTACATAAGCAGTATTTTATTGTGGTGGTGACAAAAACGTAGTCTTTTTAGTTCTTTTATGGTGTAGTCTTATAAATAAATAGCCTTCTTACTTTGGTTTACTCACAAAAAAAATTGTAGTTAGATGCTGTCAGTTCTCCCAACAAAGTGGTTCAAAACGTGAAATTAATTTTGTTAACTAATGAAACTAACATACTTAAATTAAACTTTGGAATCTCTCATTACACAAATTTACGCACACTAGATATCCTCACAAATTTTTATCTGAGATTCTGTTTTCTTCAAATTTCAAAATATCCGTCATAACTTCCTTCCACTCCAATGAAGAATCTTGATCAATACTTGAATTCTCAGAACATGCTTTTATATCTTTCCAAGAAATGTCTCCATTATCATTCCTGTAAGTATTGGGGTCAGTGTTTCCATTTAGTTTATGCTCTTGAGAATTTATTGCAACGGACGTAGCTTTTGAGTTCGTTTTAGGGCTAGCGTGATTAGTTTTAGAACTTAAAGAATTTTCTTCAAATTCCTTTTGTCTTTCTCCGTTAGCAAATAAAGTTCTTGGACGAGACGATGAACGTGAGATATCTCCATCTATAAACCCTTCGTCGCACATACAACATTCACCTCCGCAATATCCACATCTGTTGTTTAAATGTCCACCGTTTTGGCTACTTGCGTTAGTTTTAACTCCGTTTGGAGTACCGCTTGGTCCCTGATTATCCACCGACGTTCTCTTTAATCCTCTTGGTTTCCCAAAGCTCGTGATTGGCATAGGGATTCGTGATGAAGACTGCAACTGTCGTACAACTGAGTCTGTCGTTGGAGAGCTTGCTATCGTTTTTTCTCGACGACCTGATTATTAAAAAGAAAAACTCCACATTACTAACCTTTTAAAAACCCCATGCCGTACATGATGAGGACTAATTAAATTTTCCACGTTCACCCATTTTCTGTGCGCGTTTCGTCTTGAACCTAGTTTTTTTTCTCAGTTTTTCTGGAATTTGCGCATGCACACATATACATATCTTTTACTCGTTAAGGCTCGACCTTCTATTCCGACAACGCGTACACTGGTTGCGAACCCACTGTTTGAATTCCGATCTTTCCATCATCATTTTCCGTAACTGACTCTTGCCCACACCCACTGTCCATACGCGTGCCTTCTATGTTGCATCGAAAAAGGGGGACTTTTGTGCGCGTTCATTTGACAAATCATAGAGAGAAATGGGTAGTTTTTTAAAATGTTACCTACCTCTTATGGTATCAGCTGAGAAGGATCGTGTAAACGTAAGATTATTTTCATTAAGGTCCTTTCTTAGAGCACTTCGTTTTTGTGCGCTTGTCTCGTTCTCCATATCCAATCTCCTCCTGGCCGGAGCTGGCGACATTGCCGATCTTCGCCGAACTTCTGGCGATTTCCTTCGTCGTTCGTCGACACTCTTTCGTCGCATTCCCGTTGTTTTCGCCTTTCCAGCTCGCAAATTATCCGACGACGCTTCCCGAGATATACTTCCGTTCCCTCTTCGTTTCACGACGCTACTTGGACTATCCGTGTCTCTAGATCGTCTCCTAGTTCGACTCAGAATGGCATCGCTTGTTTTCGATCTTGCGAACGTTAGATCCGCCTCTTGTAATTTAGCTCTCAGAGCAGAATGGTTCAGCGGTTTCCCCACCGGAGCTGTTGTAGGGCGTCGCTTCGTTGGTGTGTGGCTGTGTCCATTTTCTTGTCTTTTCTGGTCAGCAACAGTTAGATCTGTTAAACTCTTGTGTTGAGGTGACACTCCAAAAACACACACCATACTCTAATAGACGAGAAAATAAGTATAACCACTTTAACATATATATATTCAAATTACATTTTCTTAAAAAATTGTAATATAATAGGATTAGTAGTACATTGTAAACCTCTCGTAAAATGACCTGAGCTTGTATTTTTTTCAAACGACTTTTTACTCATTAGGGAGTTGGAATTTATTCAGGAGGTCTTATTTTTGAGAGGTGCTCTTGTCGAAAGTATTCCTCTCCATTTTGGAATGTTTTGAACGGTAACTTCATCACTCTTGTCTGGTGTCTGCATAAGGAATGATATCACCGCTATATATATCATGACATCTTCCAGTTACAATATAGAGTGGTAGCGTGCAACGTCGCAAATCCTGTAGTTTGATTTATAGTCAATTTGATTGGGTGTAGGAGAGATGGATGTTGACTTGAAGGATGGTGTAATGGTTAGAAGACTTTGGAGGAAGGCAGTGAGCTCTTTAGGGAAGCACGGGTGGCGTGTGCTGTTAGGGCGCTGCCTCTCACCGCTGTAGTTAAGCCCAGTTGGACGGGGTTAGTACTTGGATGGGTGACCGTCTGGGAATAACCCCGTTCTGGAACTTGAATTTCATGTGAGTAGAGTTTAGTTGCTCTCCTGTGCTTCGAGGGTTTTTCAGTTTTGCGGTTTTTCTCCCTGCATAAAATCAACACTTATGTCTTAGCTTATGTCGTGCACTTTTAACATGAGCCTCTGGCTCGGATTGGGCCTCTGTGCTTACGACGTTAAATAAATCATTACTCTATACATAATTGGAGTGATATCTTTGTGGTGGACAACGTGTTGACATGTAGGCCTGAAGTAGGTATAGTTCCAGTCTTCTATGCGGTCTGGTCAAGTCTGATCTGGTCAAAGGACCGCGTAGGTGACTGGAACTATACGTACCCCAGACCCACATGTCCGCCATGTTTGGCTTCAATATTTGTCTGGTCAATGAGCAGCAGATGTCACTCCAGTTATATATAGGGCTCACAGGAGGAAAGTGATTACCGTGATTTGGGCGGCTAAATCCCAACAGGAGAAAAGCAAAAAAATGGTGGTGGCTTGCAGGGGTTTCATTAATTTTTAAAGTAGCAGGCTCATTTTAGAAAGTAGGCGGCTGAAGTGGAGGTAGCAGTTTAGGACCGCATTTGTTGAGGTGGCGCACCTGGGAAATTTTTGAAGTCTAGAACCTCGGAAACACCATTTCCAGCACTTTGCTAAAATTATTGCAGTGTCTGTATTGAAGATTTGAAGTCAATCTTAAGCAACAGTTCTCATCTTTTAGCCGTTGACGTCGTCCTGAAGACGTGAAAATGCTCTAAGTGGCGTTGTATAAAGAACGAGGACGGTGTTGGCATTACTCTAGGGATTAAAAATTATTCATTCTCGTTGTTTTGCAAATATAATTCTTTTGTTTAAATGACGTCGTCGTTGAGGTTGCCGTCCTAGATCTTAAGGTTTCTAATACAGATTTAATACAGAAAATTATCAAGCAAGAAATTACAAATTTCCACAGAAACCAGCTTTCTTCACATTCAAGTTCATTTACGTTTTCAAGAGAAAATGGAACGGCTCAAAGTGAACACGTATACGGTATTTACTATTAAAATTTAAAACAATGATTATGAAAGTAGCCGGCGATGATTTGGAAAGTAACCGCCGGTGTTCGCCGGTTGCCGGCTTCTAATGAAACCCCTGGGCTTGGTGATAATTCGATTATAGATGGTCAAGGCTTTTCTTCTCTTATCTTTTACACTTACTTTTAGTTTAGTATCTGTATCGGAAGTGAGATCACTGATATTCTTGTTCTGACTGGAGACTGGTGATAACCGTGTTAGTGATGACGAACTAGAGCTGCTGTCGCTACTAGCAACGCTTGTGTTACTGGCTGAGTGCAGGCTTGCATCATGGTCATGCGCTGTTTGATGGTTAGGTGTATGACATCTTGGTCGATGACGTCCGGTACCACCGCTTGAACGACCTGAATGAGAGCAAGGATACTGTTGTACTTATATGTGATTAAAACCCTTCAATGTTTCCTTTAATTTCTAAGATACAACGATACTTTTATATTTATTCGTTCGTCCATCTATCCATTCATTCACTTGTCCACTCCATACATTTTTCTCTTTTCCTTCCATCCATCTATCTCTTTTTCACCCACCATTTGCTTTTCATTCTTTCTCTTTCTTTTTTCTTGCTTGCTTGCTTGCTTCCTTGCTTGCCTGCCTGCCTGCCTGCCTGCCTGCCTGCCTGCCTGCCTGCCTGCCTGCCTGCCTTCCTTCCTTCCTTCCTTCCTTCCTTCCTTCCTTCCTTCCTTCCTTCCTTCCTTTCATTCCTTCCTTGCTTCCCAATCCATGCTCCCTCCCTCCCTCCCTCCCTCCCTCCCTCCCTCCCTCCCTCCCTCCCTCCCTCCCTCCCTCCCTCCCTCCCTTCCTTCCTTCCTTCCTTCCTTCCTTCCTTCCTTCCTTCCCTTCCTTCCTTGCCTGCCCTCCCTCCCTCCCTCCCTCCCTCCCTCCCTCCCTCCCTCCCTCCCTCGCTCACTCGCTTCCTTCCTTTTGTAATCCCCGCCAATTGTATTCTGGCAGATACGCTGTTGATAGTCTATAGTTCTATGAATTTCTCTGCATATTTTTGATAAAGATCTCTTTACCTCCTGTTCTACAGGGATCATGTTTTTGAATGTAGTTCTCCAAGGTATCCCAGCCACCACCAACTCTCACCATCACATGATTTCGCATCACCTGGAAAAATTGAATATTTTCCAAATTAATAATACAGAACCTGACATAAGTGTGAAATGCACATTTCAAATAACTTACCCGTACAAATATTAAAACTCTATTTTCTCCGCATTTGTATTTTCCATCAGCAATTTTTTCCATAGGAAATTGATTATCCTCGCACGTACATTGCTCTACCGTTTCCTTAACCTACAATAGAAAGTGCTGTGGCATTAATATTCTATTATGTCATAATTATGTATTAATTATGTAAATTATGTCATAAGTATGTGATGCTGGGTGCATTAACGTAACCGTCTGGTTCCTAACTTTAGAACACTGGAAAAGAACTATTTCAACTTGTCTTATACCATATAGACGACTTTCACGATCATGCGCAGTAGCAACAAATACTCAAATTTTCGTCGGAGATAAAAACAACTGTTTTAGCTGGAACGAGCATATTGAAAATAGTAGAAGTGCAGAGTTTGAAACGAATTGCTTAACAAATGGAAAAAGTTGTTAAGTGGAAAGTTGACCATTCCAACAGGGATTTATTAGTGATTTAATAGGGATTTTGGCTTGGCGGGCGGGAGTTGCACGCCAGGCCAAAATCCCTATTAAATCCCTAGTGGAGAGCAAAACTTCCGAAGAGCGTAGCTTTCGCACTATTTGTCCGATTTATTTTAAACTTTGCACTTTTACTATTTTTAATATGATCTTTCCAGCTAAAACAGTTGTTTTTACCTCCGATGAAAATTTGAAGTAAAGTTGCTACTGCGCATGAGCCTGAAAGTCGTCTATTCACCAATATGGAGTTGAACGTTGAGCCATCTCAGTATTTTGCCGCGGATCTAACAACTATCTATCTTACACAGACAAATCTCAAAATTGTTTCGGCCTGTTGACTCAGGCCTTCATCATTGCCATGATGAAGGCCTGAGTCAACAGGCCGAAAGCTTAGCAAATAAAAATTAAAGTGGTGTTCCACAAACATTATCTTGAATACTATTATCGCCATGCAAACTTTCAAAGAGTTAAATCTCAAAATATTTAGCATTGGTTTTTTCATGTCAAATATTTAGCCATGTGAAATGGAATGTTGTTTCTTCGCATGTCGAATTTTCTAGACTGTTGGATTCTGTTGGCAACAATTAACATTTGAATAAGGAAAGATACTTTTAAAGCATTCTTGCAACATGATATTATGTAAATAAATTCCCCAACGCAGTTTGAGGTTTACCTGATCTTTTTACTTTTATCTCAGATATGTATTTTTATCATGCATTATCTACATATATTTAACATAAGATTGTATTTTTATCTTGCGTAACAAAGACCTTTATTCTGTATGATATTGCATGTACAGGTATATATAGTTCTGCATATTGTGGTATATAGTTGCAGTTCCTGTTGATGTGACGATGTAAATCGTCTATTAATCACTCACAGTTTTCTTAAATCATCTTCTAGTCATCGAAACAAATCAAATCAGGCAACTAATAACTTCAAGCCCGCCCTGTGGTTATAGATTGGCAAGCGCGGTGAAACAACACGCCACACGACAAAGATATTTCTCCGCCTCTCACTTTAACCTTTTCTGTCTTTTAACCAAATCTATATATCTACCAAGATCAGTTGTAGTAGTAGTATTTTCATTAAAGACTAATATAGCAGCGGTATTTATACATAACCATGGTACTTCTAAGGCATGAATTGTATAAAAACAAGAGTCTATTAGTGAAGATTGGTTTTAACCCCCCACGATCTACTCTGCGTGATTGGTTTTAAGATAATTAGAGATGAAGACCCTCCCTTGATGTTGTTTTTGTGGTATGTCCCTCTTGCTGTTCGCCACAATGCCATAGTTTTAGTGGGTAATTCTTTTTAATTGAAAATCCTATGCTAGGCTAGACTGTATATGATACAAGAGACTGTACAATACAAGGGGCAAATCACTGATTTAAATCACGTACACTTTCAGAAAACTTAATCACAAAAAAATCATGAAAAAAGTCAAAAAATCACGAGAAAAATAAGAAAATCATGGGAAAAATCACATGATTTTTTTTATCACGTAAACTTTTTCAGGAGTGATTTGCCCCACGGCACAATATAAATGGTTGCTGTATTTTTAGCTTAAAAACAAAGACAACTTGGAACATCTATAGATTCTGAAGAATTTACGCAAATTAGGCAAAAACAGCTTAAAATAAAGTAAAAAATCTCAAGTTATATAAAGATCAGTGGCTCCCCTCGAAACGTGAGTATATTCCGTTGCTTAAAAACACCTTTTCACTTTTTAAAAATGTAGAGTGCTGCGTAGACAGTGTTTTAGATAGAGCAAAGTGAGAAGATGGTAAACTGCTGAGATAAGTTTTGATAACAAAATACTGACATTTCGAATGGATCCTTTTATCACGTCGCATTTTACTCTAATGAAGAATGTAAAAAGGAGAGTGCTGTGTAGCCAGTGTTTTAGATAGAGCAAAGTGAAAAGATGGTAAACTGCCGAGATAAGTTTTAATAACAAAATACTGATATTTTGAATAGAGCCTTTTATCACGTCACATTTTACACTAATGAAGAATGTAAAAATGTAGAGTATTGCGTAGGCAGTGTTCTAGATAGAGCAAAGTGAAAATAATGATAATAATATAATTTATGAGTTTATATTGCGCAAATATCAATATAAATATTTTCAAAGGCGCATTACCTAGACAAAATATACCTAAATGTTTCAATTATATAACAGTTAAAAAGTAAGTTATAAAAAATTAAAAGTTAGGAAAATGCTTTCCGAAATAAAAAAGTCTTTATCAAGTTCTTAAAGCTATTTACAGATAGACAAACTCTGATAAAACATGGCATTCCAGAGCCGAGGAGCTGCCGAATAAAATGACCTGTCGCCAAGTGTAGCGAGGGTCTTACAATTAGGTGGCATAAGTAATAGGCCAACATTAGAGCGGAGACTGTATTTAGAATCTTCTAGGACAGCGTCGGCCACGTGGTAAACCTCTACCTTTCCACTTTTCTCCATCCAAGGTGGTAAACCTCTACTTTTCCACTTTTCTCCATCCAAAAACACTGCCTAGGCAGTAGGCATGCAGCACTATTTTTTAGACTGAAAGAGAAACTGTCATTTTGTGTCTTTGATGACGGATAGAGGGTCAATATTTTGTTTTAACTTTCTAGTATTCCGTAGTACAACCCTTCAGTTTCATCTTATAATCTTCAAGTATAAACATCAAGATAAAAGTCCACGTATTACTAATCTAAAGTTGGTCACAATTTTCCAAGATAGCTTTGCGGTTCTAGCGTGATTAGTGAAATTTTCCACGCTGCACTTTCATATCAATGACATTCAAAGCAAGCTTAAATAAATCTTCAATTAAACTATATCCCAAAGTGAACCAACATCTTTCAAATCTATACGACACGCGTGGTAACATGAACAATATTCAGGGTTTTCAATTATTATTTCACATTAATAATGAATTATAAATCTATACTATATTAACCCTTTAACGCTCAGGCCTGATATATCGGATGCTAAGAACACAAGAATAAACGAGAGAATAAAGCAAAAATAGTTAGAGAACAATAGAAATACATTTTAAACGTTCAAGGGGTTAAAATATAGTGCAGTACTCCAAACCACGCACTTGCATTTTCTGTTTTTCCTGTCAGCTGTTCAAGTGTTGAAAGAACAGAGAACACTATGCTTATTTTGTTTATCAGAGCATGATCAGAGATTCTGGCGACAACTAGCTATAGTTTTAATCCCTGATGATGTTTCAATTTATGTCCTGAAATAAAACATGCAGGTTCTTTATTTAATATTCAATTTCCTTAAAATAATAGCGAGGTTGACTGCACGCACTATATCGATGTACTAGATTAATATATAGATACAAAAAAAACTTGAGATCTGCTGCTGGCGACTGATTCTGGCGACAGCTTAGTGTATAATCCATGGTGATGTTTCCATTTATGGCCTAATATACAGCAGGTTTTTTTATTTAAAATCCAATTTCGTTTTAAAACAATTCTGAACGGGTTTGACTGGATGCATGCACTATCGATACATCCGGCTGATAAACACATACAAGAGACTTGAGATCTGCAAAAGTCATACACATCTGTCTTTCCTTGAGATGTGGACGTTGCATGTTTATTTAGAATGTAGATTATTTTTGTTTTATTACTACGTCTGCAATTAAATTCGGCAGCATTCTAACGAGTTAGTGAATAATTGAAGTGTCTCTGTGGGCTGCCGAAAATGAACACCCTATCGCAGCGGATTGTCTTAAATATTTCATGTCCCATTTTCTAGTTAATCAAATATGGATTCGATTTCAAAACAACAAGATCAGACATGTTCGGGATTCTTGTCGTACGACTTCCAGATCATGGAACTATATTCATTAGAAAATATTCACATCACGTAAGCGCACAGCCGTTGATTTAGCGCAGCCGTTAATTTTTAAGATTTTTTTTTACGGTTTTGTGCAGTACATGCATGCATGTAATGTCAATATATACGTCCTTGACCCTTGTCCTCCGGCTCCTCGCCGATATCTGTTCCAAAAATCCGCTTTAAATGATTATTAACAACACTGGAAATAATACTGACTGTTTTTCTGACAAAATTACAGTATTGCGCAGACAGCCATTAATTAAATTCGATGCTAAAAACATTATTATATGCATTGCGAAGATTAAAATCTATAGACAAGAATACTCTTTCGTTCTTTGAGTTTATAGACGGGATAATAAGGAGAATACCACCTGCCGGGATATATATTATTGGGAGTTAAATAATGAGTTTTTTTCTATGTCTCGTCAAAATTCTGACGCTTTGAATAGCAGTGTAAACTTTATCGGCGAGGCAAAGTAGATATTGCTCTTCAGGGAAACTACACAATGTTAATAAAGCACGAGGCTTTACTAAGGAGGATATAGAATATTATAATACAGCGCCGAAACCTCAGTATGATTTTAACTAACGCTGTAACTAGAGCTAGATCAACTACACTCACTACTACAACATATGTCTGTAGAAGATTACGTTATTACTGGTATTTGTATAAACAAAACCTGCTACGCTAAAGCGAAAATTGGATAAAATTATTCCGATATAAAGAAATCAAGAAACAAGGTGTTGAACGCCAGAAATCGAAGCAATATATATATATAAGCAGCTGTTCCCATGCGATATTTTATTCGAAATGTCTTAGCCACCCGTGAATAGCAATTTCTTAAATAAAGATTTGACTTACCAGCGTATCCAAGTTCTTCGGTATAAAATTTTTCGTTTTCTCGCGGCTCTTCCGCTTGACGTTTGTTCGTTTTGGTTTTAAAATCACCTGCTTGGAATTATCTTGATATTTTGATGATTCTTGTTGAGTTACGTGCGATGATGATAAACTTAATGCTTGCTGCTGCTGCTGTTGTTGTTCTTGTTGATCCATCGCAATCTCTTCGTCAATCTCCTCCTCCATTTTCACGAGATCTGGTGGCTCAACGTCAAATTTTGCGGCCCTTCTAGCCACATCAAGTAGAGTAAGGATAACCGGTTTTTGATATCTATGTAACACTAAGTCTTCAGACTCAAACATTATTACGTCTTGTATACCTAACTCTCGGCACCAACGTATAAAATTGGCGACGTTATCACGACTTACAAACGAACCATAAGCAGCCCCTCGTTCTTTGTAAGTGGCCACAAACGTCGGCAACTTTTGATTTTCGTCTGGGTTATTCTTTATGTATCGTTCTGCCGCTCGTTGAATCATGTTTGCCAGTTTACATAAATGTATACCGTTATCCAAAACGCTCATAAACGTTTCAGCCGTCACCGAAATATTCATTAAACCAACAAGCCATTCCGAAAGATCTTCCTTCATCGCAAAGAGATAGGTCTCAAGTTTCTCCTTTCGATGTCGTTCGTGCAATTCTTCCCTCCATTCCCAGCTAGTCATGGTCGTCGCTAACGTCCGACACCTGATTAAAGAGTGTATTTATAAAAAGCACCCTGGCTATTGCTCTAAGTGGAATAATTATTCACATATACTCCTCGATATCATTGGTTCATTTCCTCACAACTTGATTGTCGACGAATTAATAATTATAACATCAAACTATTCAAAATACTGTTTACTTTCGCCATGCTTGCACACAGTCCGACCTGTCAACACTTTGTCTACACAAAACAGACAATGCCACCCCTTGCTTGAATGATATACGATATCAAAAACGTAAGACTAAAGTGAGCCGGTTGAAAAATTAATTTATTATGAAGGTGTCAATGCCTAGTGACTATATTAGTCGCCTGTTCCATATACACGAGTCAAGGCTTCCGTATTTGGGCACGGTTGAAGGATTCTGAAAGGACACTCAAACATGACGTTGCATGGCGCACAATGCTTGGGTGTGTTGGCGGGACGTTCTTTTTTTTGTCTATTGTATACACAGCAGCAATATAAAACAGTGCGATTATATTAAACACAGTGACTAATTCTTCATATTTAATGATTGGATGTTATGTTAAATTATCATCATAGATGTGTCACTATATAGTCGTATAACAAGCCTCGCAAACAATGTGATACTAGTATACATTCAATGTTTGATTATGATATTAAAACAACAGTTTACTCAGTGCATAGTTATGTAAACTGTCCTTGGCTGTGTCCAGTTTTCACACTTTCCCGCCATAACTGATAAAAGTTATGTTAGCATATACAAGTGAATATGGTCTGCACGCAGGCTAACAAGTGATACAACCACAAATATATCTGATAATATAGTTAATATTTTATCTCTTTGTTCACTTGTTTGTTTATAGTACGTTTCTAGGTTGCTAAAACGGTCGCGAAGTAAGAATATTCTGAACATACGAGAAACATTGAGTGCCTTAATAACCTTTCTCTCGCTTCAACTACTCAGATTTGTTCTCAGGGATTTCTTGCTTGTGTGAAACATGTCGCGTGACTTTGAACTAAGTTCTTTTCTTTGACTTTATTCAATATTCAATCTTTCATTGTTCTTTCATGACAGCCTAGTATTTACCATAATAATGCATAACAAAAAGAACACGCAATGTTTTTATTGTTCTTGCAGGCTTCGTGTGAATATTCAGTAACGCCGGAAAGCTGCCAAATCGATCTTTCGCGGCACCGATATACCGCTAGCGTTCCCAAAAAATCCTTTAAATAGCTTGGACAAAATTCAACAATTATATATAGATTTTTCTTTTTTTGTATGAGTCCGTTTTCAGTGCGTCATTTGACAACTTCGTGCTTTTTAACGTTTTAATGACGTTCACTCTGATCAAAGACCAACGTTCGAAACATTCAGTATTGCGTTGACGCTCATGTTTAATAATTTTTACAATTGAAGAACACTTTTTAACGTTATGTACAAACACAAAGTTCGCCGATCTTAGAGTAAATTTTATTGATAACCTATATAAAGTAAATAGTTCATTCGAATTGTTTAATTCCCAAGATATTTTATGTACCTTATGTCTATGCAAGACAGAACAGTTATGGCTTTGGCAGGGAAATTTAACAATTTTTGATAACTTAACGTAGATAATAGAAATTAACTTTATATCATGTAATATGTATGTAGTTGTAGTTAGTGTCACGTTTGTGTCCTATATACCAAAGCTGGTATTGATGTTGTTTATCAAATAAATGTCTATTAAAAATATCGGCTGTTTACCACCTTTTCATGCACTTTGCTCTATTCAAAACACTGTCACACGGCACTTCTTTGGAATACTAAAAGCTCATTTAGTGTTTAATGGGTTAAGACTTTGTTGTCTTAACCTTTTCAGTATCAAGCACGTACTTTAGTATTTTACTCAGGCTAACGCCAGACAATTCGTCAATAGGAAAACCCCTGACACTCCTGTCCTTGGCTTCAGTTCAGTTGCGTATTGTAAACGGTTCGCAGCCAAAGTCGCCCTTGGTCGCCGGTGCAAGTTTAGAAACCGTAGACGGTCGAGCGCCTCATTGATGGTCGAACGCATCATTGATAACCTCATTCCCAGCTGTTGCTAGCGAAACATTTGGGAAACGCTGACTGAAAGAATGAGAATTGCATTTATGGAGATCGTAAATAGAAATGAATAAACTTCATGTATGATGTTTATATGATTGTATCCTTCTCGTGTGGAAAGGGAGCAGCTCCTTGGTCAGGGTTTTCACAAAATAGGGTTTTCTTGCCGAGAAAACTTTTTCGACTCTAAGTGCTAGCCGACCGTTTTCGAAAGTGAAGTTATGCCTTATCAGTATTGTAAGCTAAGGCATCAAATATTGTCGTCGAATTCCACTCTTGAATTAGTCGAATACTGGAGTAGATGACATGGTGTGTAGTTTATAATAAACAGTGTTGACACTAAACTCATGAAAGAGAACTGCTTTCTTTGAGACTGACCAATGAGTACCTTCCTGTATGTACATCAAATATATACGTTTAAGTGGAGGCAGCAGCGGCAACTTATTATACTGACTTATACATATAACATTGTATGACCAAACTTACTCCACAAGTTAAGTTGCATCTTGAACTTAACAACATTATCACAACTCGAACAAAGTTTAAGTTACAACTTTCAGTCGGCAGCGAACGCATCTTTCAACAAGCTTGTAAAATTTCTTATAGTGTAATAAAAGTAGTGTGCTGCGTAGGCAGTGTAGAAACAACAATCGAAATATAAGAAGGTTAGATATACTGCCGAAACAGAGAACGTAGGAGTCTAACGTTTCGAGCGAAGGCCCTTCCTCACGTTTCTCTCTGATGAAGGGCCTTCGCTCGAAACGTTAGACTACTACGTTCTCTGTTTCGGCAGTATATCTAACCTTGCTATATTTCGTAAAATTTCTCACCGGCTGTGTGGTCTTAAATAGTTCTCTATGTTGGACCGGTGAATCTGAAATAAGAAGGTATATGATGTGCAATATTGGCGTCTCACTTGACTTCGTTGAGATACATATTATCTTTTTACATCTCAGTTTTGACAGTCACAAACTCGTTAATGTGCTAATAATTTTCTATGTATGTGATATACCCGTTAAAGAAATATGGTCTGTTTGATAACATATCAAACAATATTATTTACTGTCATTACGGCTTTGTCAGCTCCGTCGTTAGAAGTTTCCTATATGTAGCTGAGAATGGAGAACAATGGCGGAAGACTTGGACGCCATACATCATGCATGGCTCTGCATGCCAGGAAAGACAGACAGACAAGCAATTGAATAGTCTGAACACTAACACAATACACCTAAGCCACCCTTACACACTACGACTTCTTGTTACAATTGTATGATTGTCATCCTGTGATTCTAAGAAACTCTAATTGACTCATCAAAGTCAAAGGCGAATTGTAATAACATTTGGAAACGAATTGTTCAGGAAATGTAACTGATCTAAAAATACCAGGAAGACAGTTTAATTTGTTTGAACAGATGAAAAACTACTTCATAATAAGCTATATAGAAGGAGTGACTGGTGACAGAAGTGTTAAAATGATTCAAGCTTTTAGACCTAATCCTATAACGTATCGACATGCGTTATGATGTAGTGCTGCCCAGTATCTAACTATCTACTCAGCATTTCCCTTACAATTTGTAACTTCTAGTTATAGTGTTATTTCTGTTGTAAAGACTTAAGTGTACAATGTACACACTGTTAATTTCTAGGAGTTAATTTGACACCAAAGGTGGAGTTAACCAAAATTTTAACTCCTTTTTCGGAGTAAGCATAACTCCAAAACTGGAGTAATAATAACTCCTATAGGAGTAGATATTACTCCAGAATTGGAGTAAAGAGAGCAATAATTTGACTCCCGAACTGGAGTAAAAAGTAAACACACCAAATAACTCCTTTTGTGGAGTTATATATTTACTTACATTGATAGACAAATTTCACAAATGAATACAAACACCAATTTGTTGAAAGCATCTTATTCGATAGACTTCTGCATGACCCATGAACCCACGCTCAGTCTTACTGTCTGACGAGAATCAATTTAACCCTTTTATTGCGCATTGTTGTGGGGCAACTTTATCTTTTCACTCTAACGCCAGACATTTTGACTCTACGTGTCTAACACCAGACGGTTTACTCGTCAGTGGGAGACGTTTCGGCAAGCCTTGACCATGCATGCATGCATGGAATTGGTAGCTAGTATAGATTAGTCAGAATAATGTATCAGTCAATTCCAATTGTGCTCCCCCCCCCCCCCCCCTCGAGCCAACACCTGGGCATTAGACATTTTGGAGAAACATTGATCATGTCCCCACCCCAGGGAAAGACAGTGTGCCAAAGCCCCACCCCTGGGCAACAAATTCAGGTCTAAACCCCAAACGAAAACACAGATAGAAGCACACAAATAGAAGACAACACATCATGAACTCAAGGTAATGCTATTTTATTGAAAAATTTGTCGTATTTTAGTTCATTTAACGTCCGATTTACTTGGCAGTTTGAAATCTTATATTTCAAATATATTTCCGTTAAAATGCCCACACGGTACCCTCCACAACTTGAGCTTGGGCTGCCTGTGTGCCCACGAATTAGACTATATACTTCCCCACAGTGCATAGCAAGTGCGAATGTTCCAAATCCCGACCCCCGGGTTATGTGCTTCTAGCGATAGCCCTACCTCTGGGATTAGCAAAAATGGTGACTGCCCGGGGGGGTGGGCACACCTGGAATTGACTGATACATAAAACGTAAGTAACTATAATGTAGTGGACAGATAAAAAAATAGTGTTCGGTTGAAACAATTGGCTTTCCGGTATAATTACCCTGCGAGCAGCACTGCAAATCTCAAAAAAACTTGTTTTAAGATACTTATTTTAAGATTTTCTTGTCCCGCCTGCAAGATAATAATCTTACTGAGTTTTCTTGTCAAGAAATGTTGTCTTAAAACAAGATTAAATTTCTTAAAACAAGAAATCTGAAAATCTCAAAACAAGAAAAATTATACACTTCAAATAAACGACAAATTTTTTAAAAGTAAACATGTACTAAGCAGTAATGGATTAAAATATTTACAAGCAGTATTTATATAACTTAACCTGATTTGTATTACAGTGGTGATACTATATCTAAATATAAAATTCTAACACGATTGTGACGGTGTTATATAAATACTGCTTGTAAATATTTTAATCCATTACTGCTTAGTACTGAAGATGGCATAAGTGTTGCCAAAACATGTTTATTTTTAAAAAAATTGTCGTTTATTTAAAGTGTATTTTAAGTCTTGTGCTTTTGAGATCATAAAGAAAAATTATCATGACAAGAATTGGAAGTTTTTTTAATGCTAACATTAAAAAATTTGTCGTTCCTAAATGCAAAACATCAACATACCAGAAATCTTTCTTTGTAAGATCAATTAGAATATGGAATACTTTAGCAAATGAACTTAACCTCACTATGGACAACCTTCCTTTGTTTAAATCCGTTATGCTTAATTATTATTTCTCATCTTTGGAAACTACTTATGACTGTGAAAACCCTCGTACATTTAAAACAATCTGCTTAAAATGTAACTGTTCCCGTAGCCTTAGGTAACCTATTTCTTGTTGTTATTAACATATTTAGTTTAGTTAGTATTTTGCTGTTATTAATTGTAGCTAAGATTTGACTTTGCAGTTAGTATATCTATTTACTAGTTTATTTAGTTTAGTTTATTTTATTTTTGGGCCCGCAGTAATTGGCTTACTGCTGTCGCGGTGACCATGCCGTTATATTTTGAATATTTTTGTAATGCATGTATATACTATAACACTATAATGGCGAATCTAATAAAAAAAAAAAGTTTGCAGTGCGGATGTCGTTCAACAATGTGTGTTTTGTGAACAGGCGTCCAACCAGTTGCTATTGATTACAAAAATCAGACGGCGTGAATTGGTCTTTCTAATTATATTGAGCTGACAATATACGCCACATGATGAAAACAATATCTCTGCATGTCTCCTATATCTTCAGTTGATGTTATACCAGGAAGGAAGCTGTCGCCTGCATGCACCAAACCTATTCCGGTCTCTTTGAAAAACTTCACGTTCAAACAGTATACCGTGCCGATTTTTTAATTATTTATATATCAACATTAGCTGAATAAAGAAATTAACTATATATAGGCCCTATATTCCGCAGGAAGTAAACGTGTAGGCTACGTCGTATATTTTGTGACGTATAGGCTGCCTAGAGAACGTAGTTGCCAGCTGTTGTAGCGCTCACCTCGAAATGTCAGTTTAAAACCTGTTTTCACTTTGTTCTACCTAAAACACAACACTTTGTTTTCACCACATTTTCACTTTGCTCTGTCTAAAACCGACTTCCCATACACAGAACTTCTATACTTCTCATAATGACAATCGTTTCAAGAATGCATGGCCTAATAAAATCGATTATTAATAAATATTGAGAAAGTTCAGAGGTTAGATTTTGAAGAATACTACAACACTGATTGCAAAACAAAAAAGAGTCTGGAAAGTCTCTGTAAAATAAATAACTCGTTTTCTAAATTTAGCTATCAAGACCTTTTCATGTATGTCATTGCTATGCAAGACAAAACAATTATGACTTTGGTAGCTAAATACTGTTTTAATGTTTTAACAAGTTTTGAAAGTTTATAGTTGAGCACGTAGTTTAGTTTATATGTTATATGTATGTATCTTATATACCAAATCTGGTATTTATGTTGTTTGAATAAATATAAAATAAAATTAAATGTTTTTGTGTGGGAGTTGGTAGATATAACTGCATGAGTCTCAAGATAATGCAATTGGTTTCGTTCTTGACAAAGAGAATTTAATTTTCCAAAAAACATTTTCGTTTTGACATTTTCCAAATAAATTGAAACACGCCGCGTCTGTTTGCCAAAACCGTTTATTGAAATTCCAAATGAGAGCATACAGAATACAATCTCGGGAAGCCCGCTATCTGGGAGATAAAGCGAGGCATGCGCCAAACGTCGCACAATAAACGAATTTTATTAAGACGAATTTTATTCAACGAAACTGCGACGTATAACTCGATTGTAAATAAAGCCGTGTTTACACGGCCAAAATTTAAGCACGCTTAAGTTAAGCGTGCTTAAAATGCGCCACCTTGGTGCGTTTACACGGTCATTAAATAATCCCTTACTAAAACATGTACACCATTATTCAACATGGCGGACGAGCTATATTTTTGGTTTTGGAAGCTTCGTATGGGTATAGCGTGCGTCAAAGAACAACGGAAGACATTGGTACACGAGAAAGAGTAATAGCTAAAATAAAGAAAGAAACAAAAGAACAATGAATAGCGAGATGAAAGCTTCTACAGCATGGCAAAAAAAATGCATTTTATCGTATTAATGATACCATATTAATAGCAAGCGTTTTTCAATCCCGTTGCGTTTACACGGCCAAGTTAAGCGCGATTAACTGATCGTGCTCAGTTTAATCCACCTCCTTGAGGTGGTGCGAACTAATCACGATTAATTTACGCCGGTCTGTTTACACCGACATTTTAAGCCCGCTTAAAGTCAGATGTGGCTCAGATCCCGCTTAAATTTGACCGTGTAAACAGGGCTTTAGACACACGAATTAAATTCGTCTCAGCAATTAATTTAAATTCGTCTGAGTCAGACGGATTGTGCGACGACAATGCGTGTTCGAGTTACACGACGAATTATCGCCACATTGAATTAAATGTCTCTCTTGTGTCTGTGACACTGATTCGGTGCCATGTTTTCAAGAAGTGGTTTTCAGGCTCCAACAAGTCCGAGTAAAAACAATTAAATTCGATTTACGTCGCATAACCGACGAAGTTAATTCGAATTAAATTCGTCTGAATTAAATTCGTCTATTGTGCGACGTTTGGCGCAGGCCTGAGAGTTCGAGATCTAGATAACGGCTAAATTCTACAGTAAAACAATGATAAAATATATTGAAGGGAAATCAACTCTTGTTTGAGACACTATACTGTACACTGAAAGACCGTGAAATGCGTTGACCATTTTCAAGGAAATTCAAATTCAATTATTTCCAGTAGAGACACTAGTACAAGGACGAAGCTCTTCAAAAGCAGTGAACGAAATAATTTATGGAAAGTCTTTCCCTGGTTCTATAGTGAAGACGGAAACCGACATGAAAAATAGGTTCAGGGGCGTTACCTTCCGTATACGTTTGATTACCTAAATCTCGTCTGTATTTCACTCGAGTTTGTCAAAGAGGCTTGGTTAATTATCAGTGTGACTTAAATATTTAATTAGTTTATATAAACACCATCCTTTTTGTTTCTGTTTCGCTTTCAATCAATTATATTTCAGGTAATTATATGTTTTCAATTTCATTTCATTTTGTAATTGAATTTTCATATATACTTATTGATTTAGGTATAGTAGTGCCGTCACTCTGTTTCTCTTTCAGTGGCCGTTGGAAACGCAAGCTGATTCGAACCAAACTTCCCTACCGAACGTAGCTCACTAGCTGTCACTCTTTCACTGAATATCGCATAAAGATGGCTGTAGAAGAATTTAAAAGTTTGATGTTGTGGCTATACTCTGAACTGGTTGCTTTTGTGTACAGTGTCGGCAACGTCCTTGCTTCTATTCCTCAATATCTTGGTTTCAAAACCAAAAATAACGACGATAGGGAAAAAGATGAGAACGTGAACGAAGTCGAATATATGGACGATGGTGATAATTGGCCTCTAAAGAAAGGAATGTCTGCAGCCAGAAGAAGGTTTCCGAAGAGGCCCAGAAAATTTAAACAGGTTAACAATGACAGTCTTCAAGAGAACGTGCGAAATGTAAATGGCAATCCTGGTGAGTATATATATTAAGTGTTTACATCAACAAATCCAGTCTTTGAAATAAACTTAAGAATTATACTTATTTCCATGTATTGACGCCGGACGTACGTTTGGGGGCGATGGGCCAACCTAATGTTTTGGTCTAGCAAGGGCGGACACAAATAGTGTTTTCATTTTTTATCCACTTTTTAACTTCCATTTTTTAACTTCCGCTTACATTTTTATACCCCTTCCTTGTTTTGCTCGTCGGCGGTGGAAATAGCAAGTATTCTTTGCATCTCATTGATTTCTTATTGTCATTTTGATATGATTGGCCATTTTTTTGTCACATGGTTATCTTTCCTATATAAGTTTGCTGTTTTGTTTAAACGTTCTCTCTGACGAAGGGCCTTCGCTCGAAACGTTAGACTCCTACATTCTCCGTTTCGACAGTATATCCTGCAACCTTTACTATATTTCGATAATAACTAACTATAACTAACTATAACTTAAACTATAACTAACTTAACTATATTTCGATAATTTTTTGGTAGTCGAGTTCACATTTGTGGCCTAGTTATTAAAAGCTTCATTTTCATTCTTAGTACTCTTTTACGAATTATGGTTACTTTTGGGGACCGCCGTAAGTGGTCAATAGTAATTATTAATGAAAAATATCTATCTATCTATATCTGTAAAGCGATTTATTTTTACAAGACTACTTTCAATAAACTGAAGAATTTATTTGGAACTAAATTTTCCATTCCATATTTATTTTAAATACGTTTTGGATATTATTTATTTCATTTGCTACATTTATTGTATCATTTTTGTTGTTTTTAACAGTTTCTGTGAAAGATTCTGAAGATTTCTACACGTTAAAGGTCAGTAGTTAGTGGTTTTTAAAATAATAGTATCTTTTGTGTACAGTAGAATGTTTAGGAGTGCAGCTTATATATGGAAATTTAGTTTTCCCGTGGTGCTGCAATCCCTGCATCCACTTATTTTCGTTTTGTTATGCATGTAAATGTTTCTATTTTGTTAATATAACGTTTATATATTATGTAATTAAGTAATATTTATGAATATGGCTTAAGAAAGTGATATTACAGTTAATTCTTTCATGTATATTAATCAACAGTCACGGTGTTTAAAGTGGATTTCTGATGAATGTTTTTGCACAACACTAAAGATGTTACGGTATAGTTAGTAATCGTCAAAGCTTCATTTAAAAATTCGTTCATTAAAGAAAAGGTGATCAGTTTATGATCAGTTTACGTGTGAAGTGCTACCATTAAAAGTGGCCGAGCTTGAGAAGAATGAGTCGAGGAAGCTTATGACGTCAGACCCCATAACAACAATGACCCTTTTGTTGACAACAACGATCTTTTGTTGAGTCTATGACGTCATAACATCTCCTCAACTCATTCTTCTCATATAAACACGGCCAATTTAATGGCGGCGCTCCAAAATACAAACATAAAATACAACTTTGTTTTTGAGAATTTCGAAATGAAACTTTGAACAATTGACCGTACCGAAACATATGGCGACTTGTACATTTAACCACAATCGTTTGCGAACAGTAAACATTGTTTCTTGCAGAATTATTGGAAGATATGGTTTTAAACCGATCAACTTTAGTAGGAATGAACTTCTTGTTTACTTAATCCACCTTAGCATGATAAACAATGTTTTGTTGTTATTTGAGATGATTTGACGTCGCAAAGCATTGTGGTTAAATGTACCACCGCCATCTTTTTCAGTACTGTCAATTACCAACTATCACAATATCTTTAAAGTGTCTACGAAGTGAAAAATTCGTTGGCATTTTTGTTGTTTTGATTGTACAGAGGAGCATGACAGGAGCACTTACGGAAAATTTCAAGAGAATCTGATGCGTAGTTTTCGCGCTATCAACTCTCAAAATTTTCCGTGGATAGTTTGTTTTGGGGAAATTTGGGCTTCTTGGTAACAATGCCTTATGACGTATGCAGATGGATCATTAATAGTGAAATCTATTGTTCTTATGCATAGTTGCCATTTGTGTACGTCATAAGCTACCGAAAGCCCAAGTTTTCTCCAAGAACGAACTAGCCATGGCAAACTTTGAGAGTTGATAGCGCGAAAACTACGCATCAGATTCTCTTGAAATTTTCAGTGACTGCTCCTGCCATGTTCCTCTGTACAAGAAAACAACAAAAATGCCAACGATTTTTTCATTTCATAGACACTTTAAGATTATGCAGAAACATTACCAACAGTATTTGGCATAAGAGAACCACTTTAGACCTTTCATTCATGGCTTCCGAGGCGTCTCCCTTTGACGGATAAAATCGTCTGGCGTTAGACAGAGTAAACAAATAAAATAACAATGCACATGGAAGGGTGTAAGCAGTAACAAGCTTTTACTTTCTCTGTTTAATTATTTTATAAAATAGAGTGGTTTATTGATTTTTCTTCCACTAATAAAATCGATAATCTCACATGTGTGATTATTCATGATAATCTCACGTGTCGATTATCATGAAACGCATTAGAGTTTACCGCTCTATTTTTTAAGCCGGTTTTCCACTAGGCGACTTTTTTCGCGCGAAGCGACTTTTTCTTTTGTCTCATGAGCTCTGAGCTGGAACTAATCAGAAATCTATTGAATTCGAACAAAAGAAAGTCGCTTCGCGAGAAAAAAATCGCCTAGTGGAAAACCGACTTTAGGGCAATGGCGCTATATTTTATATCAAATAAACAGAACAATACATACAGGGAAATAAAAGTAGTGTGCTGTGTAGGCAGTTTTGAAACACAGATGGAAATAATGTAAGGTGTGAGTACTGCCGAAATTATTGAACGTTGAGTTTTTTAACGTTTCGAGCGAAGGTCACGTTTCAATCTTCGCTCAAAACGTTAGAAAACTACGTCCAATAATTTCGGCAGCACTCAAACGGCCTTACATTATTTCTATCTGTAGAACAATACATGGATGTTTGGACTGAATATGAAATTATTTCTCGTGTTGAACAGGATATCTCAGGCACTCATTGCTTTGCTAGCGCTCACTCGTGATATCCTGGTTAACACTCAACACTCGACAGTGACGTAGCCAGGGGGAGAGCTGTGGGAGCCGCGGCTGCCCCCCTTTAGATATAAAACAACAGACATGTAACTACAAAACTGATGCAATATGAATTATGTCAGGAAATAAACTGTAAACATGCATTTTGAGTATCTATGTGACGTTTGCATGTTTTGAGTATTTTATATGACGTTTTTTAACCTTTAGGGTCTGTAAAATCTTCCTCCAAAAGCCAGGAAATGGCATTTCAGCGACTCTCGATTTCAAAATTTCCCGGGGGAGCATGCCCGCGGACCCCCCTAAAAATTTATTCTGATTTCGGCTCCGGCTCCCTCCCTTTCAAAATCCTGGCCACGTCCCTGACACTCGAAATAAATTTCATATTTTCACACATCCATGTATTATTCTCTATATAATTTCCACGAATTTAGATTAACACTTCTATACTACTGTTATTTTTAGAATCCTTATTGTGTGGTTATTGTCAACGTAAATTTCCAAGGCATTTTCCCGCCGAGGAATGGTGGCGAAGCAGACGTTAAGAATATCGAACATTTACTGACGAAAAAGGCTCGTTTTAAAGCGGTGCATGTTTATAAAGACTGCAGACGGCGAGAAATGCTGGATATTATCGATAAAGTTGCAGTATCTGATGAAATGAGTAAGTTTTCTAAGAATAAACAAATGTGGACTATCTTTTTTATACAATAAAATTATTTATTTGTATATTTACTTATTTATTTATTTATTTATTTATTTATTTATTTATTTATTTTGACCAGTATTGTCCTGTCTGGGGCTTTACTATTGAAATTAAAGTGTAATTTATTCACAAAATATTACAATTTATTCACAAAATATTATAATTTATTCAAATATAATTTATTCATAAAATAATATAATTTTCTCATAAAATATTATCATTTATTCACAAAATATTATTTATTTACAAAGTATTATAATTTATTCACAAAATATTATAATTTATTCTCCAAACATAATTTGTTTTGTTCACAAGATCAGAGAAGACACGATTCGAATCTTTTATTAGCGACTAACTACTGATTATATTTTTGCCTGCTTTTTTATAACTTACAATATTAGTTATTCACAAAGTATATTATTATTTATTTACAAAATATTATAGCCGTATTATTAAATTAATATATTTTTAAAAAAATTGGGTTTTTTTGTAGAACATCATGATGGGTTTATCTGCTTTATTTCAAGTCACGGTACTCGCAAAGGAATACGAGCAGTTGATAAGAATGGTGTTACTGTTGATGAGCTCACATCAAGATTAAATGGACAGCAATGTCCAGCTTTAAGGGGAAAACCAAAGCTGTTCTTTATCTCCGCATGCAGAGGAAGTAAATCCGATCGTGGTGTCCCGGCTGGAGGTATTGTGCCAGACGCTGATGATGATGAAATGCCTATTCCAAAACTACCCACTGCTGCTGATTTTCTCGTCGCTTATTCCACAACTAAGGAGCATATTTCCCACCGGAGGTATACCATATCAATCAGTGCGGAAGATCCTGGTTCTTGGTTTATATATGCTCTTAGAAATGTATGTGATGAATACATGGATAAGGAGGATTTAATGCAAATCATGGCAAGGGTGAACAACGTAGTGGCGATGATGGCAACTGGAGGAGATGATCATGTCGACGGCTTAAAACAAATGCCTGTTGAGATGTTCATGCTAAGGAAGAGGGTGTTGTTGGGAAACGACTGGAGTACGCTACTCTAGAGGGTTTTAATCTAACAATACACAATGAATGACATTTTTTTGTAAAGCAAGCTGTATTACTGTCTTTTATATGAAGTAAAAAATTCCAAAAATTTTCAACAAACGTCAGTAAAGTTTGTTTTCTAAATAACCGTTATTTCCCCAAAAAAGATGTAATATGTATTTTTTAGGTTGTTGAGTACCAATGGTTTCTATTAGCATTACAAAATGTACAAAAACTGATATTGTAAAATATCTAGGGCTTAGTTACACGTATAATTGCTATAGGCGTGTGAATTTTCGTTACAACTATAACCGAAAAATGTTAATAAAGTCTAAAAAATCTGAAGAAAGGATTTGTGTTGTGGTATATTGTTATAGAATAGAATAGAACAGAATAGTTTAATTCTGCTCACGTTTTACAATAATGAAAACTTATAATAATTTATTTACAGAATGGCACATATTGAGTTACTTAAATAAATCAAATTTTTTTTAGCCTGAGGGCTAAGTTAACTGTTTGGTTTTCTGGTTAGTCCCCAGCCTAGTTATGTCCGATGTTTTACGACAGGTAGAGGAAAACGTTTTGAACTTTGAAGTTGGCTATATCACTTAAAGAATTAGAGTAAATACTAATATTGTATGTGTAATACTTTAGCAGTAATAATTATAAGTATTGTTCTGACAGCAAATAACGTTTCAGATATTTTGAGAAAGCGAATACGTTTAAATCTTTCATTTTTGATGGAAGATTTTTCCAAAATTCGATTGATATAGAAGAGATAATTTGTTTTCCTGTATTTGTTCTTACTCCTTATCAATAAATGAAACTCTTGTGTTTTATAATTTCCTGTCATCAGAATAAAAACTATATAAAGAGTTCCAAGAACCCTATTGTGTGTCATTTTTGTTTTTTTATTTATTTACTTTTCCTACTCGAAATATTTGTCCCTTACAGAAGAGCAGAAATTGATTATACATCCATAAGTTACTAAACGAAATTGGGAACAGAGCGAAATTGGAAACATAATCTCACTCTTTTCTTAAACCCTTGGCAACCCTTGACGCCTAAAATCGTCTGGCGTTAGACAGAGTAAAACCGTCTGGCGTTAGACAGAGTGAAATACTAAACTGCATGAGGCTGCATCGTTCCAGAAGAAACGATACGGGCACCAAAGGGTTAAATAATCATTATATTTACTTTCATAACCTATATTTTCATATTTTTTATAAATCAGAAAATCGAATTTGCATAATCTGTAATGCAATTACATTTAATAATTCATGAGGAAAACACAAAGAACATCCATGTTTAATGAGGGTCTATATATGTGATATAGATTTCTCTTGATTTACATAAACTTTAGCTTTGATTTTCTCGACTTAGACAACGTTTTTTTTAGAAAAATTACTACGCCAATGAACTTACCAAATAGATCGTTTTAGAAGTAATTTACAGAATTCGTGTCCGTTCTGTATCGGGATACACTGAGATATACTCGGCTTCGCCTCGTGTCTGTAAATAGTATTTATAGAATGAAGCTAAGTGAAAAGGCAAAGGGACTTTAGTTATCGAGGGTATTGCATGTAACGTGGTAAACTGCTGAAATTTTTAGCAACGGAATATACTGACGTTTAGAGCGGAGCCCTTTAATCAGAGGAAAATGTGAACTAAAATGAAGCTTGGAACTGCACTCCAAAACGTTTTAGAAAAAAGGATAATTTCTCATTACCGTACTGAACCACCTTATTTCTATTTCGAATGATTATTGTGTTTTGTGTTTGTGTTTGTGTTTGTGTTTGTGTTTGTGTTTGTGTTTGTGTTTGTGTTTGTGTTTGTGTTTGTGTTTGTGTTTGTGTTTGTGTTTGTGTTTGTGTTTGTGTTTGTGTTTGTGTTTGTGTTTGTGTTTGTGTTTGTGTTTGTGTTTGTGTTTGTGTTTGTGTTTGTGTTTGTGTTTGTGTTTGTGTTTGTGTTTGTGTTTCTTATTTCTGTTTCGAATGATTATATTCGAAATCGTCATGTATGCATGTATGCATGAAGACTTGTCTAGATATTGAAGAAACTTATACTATAATATCATTCGACCTTCAGCTCCCAACTTGACCTGTAGCTCAGTTGGCAGTTGACAGAGCGTCGGACTAGTATAGTAAACCGATGGGCGCGGGTTCGATTCCCAGCCGGTCCAAGTATGGTTCGTCACTCGGAGTAACACCTTAATATTATCACCTTATTTCTGTTTGTTTATTTTTTGCCCATACACACATTTCACGACACCCAAATACATTTTCTAGAAAATTAGTTCTTAAGGGCTACAGGCTTTTGTCACAATTTACATTTTATATATACATATGTCACTTAATATGTTATTTTACATATGAAGGTGTCTTTCAAATTCAAAACGAGCAAATTTCGTTTTTATATTTGAAATTAATTCAGACGATCAAAATTTTGAGCTCACCAATATATACCATATCGAAAGTGAAAATGAGAAATGAAAGCATATGATCTATTTATATCAAAGATTATTTCATTACCGATTAAAACAATTTTCAGTTTCTCTTTTGAAATACATCCCGGCCCGCTTGTTAATTACTGCATGGAACGAGCGGATATAATTGAATATAAGCTAGAAACGAATTGAAAGCGGTAATAGACAGATGTTATTACTGTACTTGCTACAGCCATTGACTGAGAAGAATTTTATATAAGACTAAAATCAAGGTGAGTTGAGGAAACACTACTTGGACGTATTTATACGTATAGTGTAATAAAAGTAGCGTGCTGCGTAGGCATTGTAGAAACAACAATCGACATATAGTAAGTAAGAGATAAAGCCCGAGAACGAGGGCTGTATGCTATATACAGCCCCGAGGACGCGAAGCGTCCGAGGGCTGTATATCGCATGCAGCCCGACGTTCGAGGGTTTTATCTGACTTATTTCACGATTGAGGAGGTTTTCCAACAAACTTATGTCTTTTTTTCTACCTTGGACCAAGATTTTCCTAGTTTTTTTCTTCATTTCTTTTCTAATTAGTATTCAAGGGCTGTATGCTATATACAGCCCGCGGTACATCAAAGAAAACCGACTCAATCGTGAAATAAGGTTAGATATATTGCCGAAACAGAGAACGTAGGAGTCTAACGTTTCGAGCGAAGGCCCTTCGCCAGAGAGAAACGTGGCGTTTCTGCGAAGGGCCTTCGGACGAAGGGCCTTCGCTCGAAACGTTAGACTCCTACGTTCTCTGTTTCGGCAGTATATCTGTATAAAACCTTACTATATATTTCGATTGTTGTTTATACGTATAGGTTATTTTGAGGCCACGAGGGGATATAGGGGAATATTAATCTACTGCTTTGCCAGGGCTATTGAATATATTCCCCTAAAAGAACAAAGGAAACCGCAACCTCGTACCCAGGGCCCTTATCTCCGCTCCCCCGCCCCCGCCCCGCTGCGAAAAGGTTGAGGAAACCGAGGCATGTGAAAAATAAAGATCGATGAAGTTCACCGAAATTGATTCAGATTGTTTATTTAAGACCCCCGTTTACACTAGAACAAAAGTATCCGGATTCACATTGCTTTTTTATCCTCAAGAGGATGAAAAACAATGTGAATCCGGATACTTTTGCTCTAGTGTAAACGGGACTTAACATGTTCGAGAAAGTTATTCGTCCAGGTTATTAAAGTATAGTCTTGAGAAAGACTGTTTGTGGTTGGTGGTAGTGACTGACGTTGTCGTTTCGACCTCCTCATGCAGCAGTGGTCACGGGCTTCAGAGCCCTCTACAATCTTTCCCAAGACTACTCTAACCAGACGAGCAACTTTCTCAAACATGTTATAATAGTCCTGGGTTCAAACCATTTACTTTATTGTTCATTTAATTATTTCTGAATGGAGTTATTTTAAACGTTATGCATGTATAATTGATTACAACGCATATAAAAAAGCAACCTATTTTATAAAAATATTCTAAGAATTTTTGGTGAAGTATAATAAAGAGTTTAAGCTTTAACTGAGAGTTCTGGCAAATGGCGGAATTGATTTTGTAGTATAGTTTCTACGTCATGCATGATGGTGATTTTACGTTATAATTTAACGTGAGAAGTCTTTTTTCTGTGAGTGATTGTTTTAAATAAGAATTTTGCTTTCACCTGCTGTTTGGCGTACGAACTCCAGATTTGCACTCAAGATTTTTCTTTATATTACTCAGAGTATTTTGTAAATATATTTATGTCTTTGTGTTCAAGGCTCTCTCTATAGCTGAAATCCACAATGGCCATGTCAGATTCTTCAGAAGACGAGGCACGTATCAATGCCATTCTGTCGGATGACATCATTCATGGAACATCTCAATCGAAGATTGCTAAAACTCAGAGGAAAAGAAACTGTAAGTCAAGTTATACACTTACAAATAATAATTCATGAATAATTTCTTGAATGGTTTTTATGATGATATTTGTATAATTCAAATAGTATATTAAAAGTGGCAGTGTATTACACCAGGTTTATTTATTTTTTGAGTTTTTTATTTTTATATCATAAAGTCATGAATCAACAGGTCAAAAGCTCAGCAAATAAATACGCGGTGTATCCAGAAACCTATCTTGAATTATATTACTCATGATATCCCACTGACCTCTAATATATAACTGGACTGCGGGTCCACGATACTTTGGTATTACATGAAGTGTCCCCAATTGAACGGCGCCATCTTTGATTTTCTGGTTTGCTGATTGGTTAATTTTAGACCTAACAAGATGGCGTCCTGTCGGTCATCTGTGATTGGTCAATTTCGCGGCTAAAGCCCGTTCTCCACTGGGCGAATTTGTTCGCGCGAAGCGAATTCTCCGGCAATATGATTGGCAAGTAAGAAAATTGGCGCGAAAACTAGCAGCACCAACCAATTACATTGCATGAACGGGTATTTCGATTCGATTCGCGCGAACAAATTCGCCTAGTGCCATCTTGTTAAATCTTAAGCCCGTTCTCCGCCTGATGGCGTGTATTTGGGCCATTTTTCCGTGGGGCACCCGCAGTCCAGTTATATAGACTAGAGGTCAGTGTGATATCCCAACTAACTGCCGTCTTCTGCATGCATGTAGCCCTCAGTGGACTCCAGGACACTGATGAGGCTGTTCACATTAAGCTCACCGATTGAGTGATTGAGACCTACACAAAAATATTTTTTTGAATTAAATAATCAATACTTTCAATTCTTCTGCAGACGATCGTGGATCAACACTAGTAGCATTTTCATTGAAGGTAAAGTCAATGCCCACTTTCTCAGGATAACATCTCGTAAAATCAAAACTACAAAAAATACTCATATATTCTTTGTTTTTAGAATGCTTATTGTGTTATTGTCCATAATATTAACTTCAAAACAGAGGATTCGGAGAAATTGTACGATAGAAAAATCCGGGAATTAAAGCGATTCCTGGAACAACATGCGCGTTTTTCTACAGTTGAGGTTTACAAGAATTGCACAGGAGTGAGCTTTCTGAAAATATTTCAAGACATTGCTCACAATCCACATCTGGGTAAGAAATAATTAGAATAAACTTGCTCGCCATAGGTATTTTTTTATACAAAGTTCAGAAACTCGTTATAATTCACGAGGAAAACACAAAGGATCTGATAAAAAAATCCTCCTGATTTACATAAACTTTAGCTTTAATTTTCTCGGCTTACAAAAAAACACTGTCTTCGGTGAGATATCCTGTAGAAATATCATTAAACAATAAGCTTAGAGAAGGTCAGTCTTTTTCAACATTCCTACGCCAGTGAACTTACCAAATTGGGTCGATCTGATAAAACATAGTCAATCGAGATATGGTCTGGAAACTCGGCAAACTTCAAAGCGCCTATAATGAGCTGTGATTTTATGTTGAACCGTACCTTACACCGTGCACATCCTTTGTATTAGGTTTATTACTATTTAAATAGCACGGTTGAGTGATTGAAGTTCACGTTGCTATTGGACAATTCGTTCATTATACTAAAATACAATGTGTTCAGTGACCGTGCACCGTGCACAAAAATGCATAAAGGCGAACAAAAAGATAGACCAAAGACTTTAGCTGAGTTTCCAGACCATATCTCGATTGACTATGGATAAAAACACTCCTCAGTGCTCATGTTTTAAATATTACATGAAACTGAAAGACTAGAGCATCTTATACATCGTGTAATTTAAGAATCTTCCAGACTGGTTTTGTTAACTGTTAACTGTTAACTGTCAATTAACCAAATATAAAGCTCTTTTCAACCGATATATTGACTTTTCTTTTCTCTCGTTATCTAGACGATTATGATGGCTTTTTCTGTTTTATACTGTGTGATAACGACGCAAAAACACCTGGAAATGTTGATATAGATGGAGCCATATCAACAATAACTAAAAGTCCACAGTTGAACGAAAAACCTAAAATGTTCTTCGTTGAAGAAGCTACCGAAGACAACACACCAAATTCTGGAATTCACAACCCAACGATGGAATTCGGCAACGAGTTTCTATACGCGCATGAAAAAAGTTTATTGGACAATAGTTTTATTGCTAGATTACTGGCTTCATTCGTGACATTTTCTGACCGTGAAAATATCCTGGCTATGATAGCAAGATGCAGTTATTTGTCAATGCACACGCAAGTATATAACTTTAGCAAGCCCGTCGTGTTCGCCAACTGCTTCCGTAAACTAAAGCACGACGATGATGCCTGATCACCTGACATTACTAGCTCACGTCAGCGGCTCTGACGTCACCAGCTCTGACTTCACCTGCTCTGACGTCACCAGCGACGTCACCAGCGTTGACGTAAGATGACGTTCATAAGTTTTTTCATCTTTCTTTTGTCATAATCTTAAACTAGTCTAGGTTTGTATTCGAATATTGTAATTAATTATATTTTTTTAAATTATCTATGGAAGATATCGTAGTCGTTTCATATGACTGAGTATTTCTTGTAATGTTTTTTAATCACTGAACTTATAAACCAAACTGTATTAAAATACAAATAGGGAATTCCATGCTCAGTTTCTTACACTGTGGAAGTCAATGGAGAAATTTCTTGGCTCAGGCAGAATTTAATCTCTTCTCTTCTTCCTTATTACCCCCACCTCCTTCTGTACGAAGAATCTCGTATACACACAATGCAGCCAAAAGTCTTGTGAAAAATAGCAATTTTAAATATCAGTGTACCATCATTCCACCACCTGCTCCCAACCTGACCTGTAGCTCAGTTGGCAGAGCGCGGACTAGTAAACCGAAGGTCGCTGGTTTGAATCCACTTAAAGGCCTGGCCAAACGCTTTCAACATCGCATTCAACATCATTCAACATTGTTGAACGATGTTGAATAATGTTGAAAGCACGAGTGGGCCAAATGAATTCAACGTCATCGTTCAACACTCATGAATGACAATTAATTGCACGAGGGCTACCACAAAAGCTGGAATCGACAATATCCCGCATGGCGCATGTCTCTGTTCAACAAAGTTGAATGAAATGTGGCCAAATGCGTTCAACACCTTTCAACATTTTGAGAACAGTAGAAATATTGAACGCGTGTTGAACGAAAATTTGGGCATGTTCAAAATTTCGTTCAACACCATTCAACAACGTTCAACATCATTCAACAGGGGTGGCCAAACGCTTTCAAGGCTTTCAACATGTTGAATCACGGTTGAATTCAACAATGTTGAACGATGTTGAATGAAATGTTAGAAGCGTTTGGCCAGACCTTAATATTAATATTAAACAATTCAATGTTGTAATGTTTCAAAGTTGTTTATTTATAACTTAATTGTACATGTTCTATTTGTGGCTGAATATCCTAGTTTCGTCATTAACTGGTTGACCAAACATTGCCTGGCCAAGATCTTCGCTTAACTCGGCTATTTTTGCTGGGTTGTTGTAATATGTAACTGACTGAGCCATGGCATGAGCTCGCTTGCTAGGATTAGCGCTCTTGAAGATACCAGAGCCTACAAACACACCATCGACACCAAGTTGCATCAGGAGAGAAACATCGGCTGGGGTAGCTGGGTAGAAAAAAGAAAAAACATTGAAATTAAGTCCATATAGTCAGTTTGGCTCAACGAATGAGGTGCTGAATGGAAAAAGTAAGAGCTTAGCCATATATCATGAAGAACATACAACAAAGTAAAGTCAAAATAAACTATAATTCTTCTGAGAATTTTTCTTTGGATTTATTACTGAACTTATTTTAATTTTTTGAACTAGTCAAAAACCTAAATTGTAGTAGCAGAAAGCGTACAGCATCAACAAACAAACAAACAAACAAACAAACAAACAAACAAACAAACAAACAAACAAACAAACAAACAAACAAACAAACAAACAATGAAACAAACAAACAAACAAACAAACAAACAAACAAACAAACAAACAAACAAACAAACAAACAAACAAACAAACAAACAAACAAACAAACAAACAAACAAACAAACAAACAAACAAACAAACAAACAAACAAACAAACAAACAAACAAACAAACAAACAAACAAACAAACAAACAAACAAACAAACAAACAAACAAACAATGTAAACAGCAACGAACAACAGAAGGACATGAATAATTGTAGTCGCAAAAATTTGTATTTAGCACCAGACTATAAAATAAAAACATACAATGTTTACCCAACAACTGCCTTACCTAATCCACCTGCAGCAAAATTAACGACAGGTAGTCTTCCCACTTCCACTGTCTTCTGCAACAACTGATAGGAAACCTTTAGTTCTTTAGCATAATTAAAAAGTTCAGAGTTATCCATTGTTCGTGCTCGGCCAATTTCACTTCGAATTTTTCGAGCGTGAAGCACCGCCTCGGCAACGTCTCCTAAAAAATTGAAAGCATAGTCAATCGAGATATGGTCTGGAAACTTAGCTAAAGTCTTTGGTCTATCTTTTTGTTCGCCTTTATGCATTTTTGTGCACGGTGCACGGTCACTGAACACATTGTATTTTAGTATAATGAACGAACTGTCCAATAGCAACGTTTCAGTTCAATCACTCAACCGTGCTATTTAAATATTAATAAACCTAAAACAAAGGATGTGCACGGTGTAAGGTACGGTTCAACATAAAATCCCAGCTCATTATAGGCGTTTTGAAGTTTGCCAAGTTTCCAGACCATATCTCGATTGACTATGTTGAAAGTCATGTCAAACTCCACTTTTTTAGAAATTTATTGTTAAAGTTTCAGATGTCTTACAAGCTGTCGTTATATAGTGAGTCAAACGAGAAAACTCTGAGTTCCAGATGGGAGACTTCTGAGTTCGACTGCTAACGACAGCTTATAAAGAAAAAAATCCCCAAAACTCAAGTTTCTTAGAAATTTATTGTTACTATTTTAAATTGTAGTGCTACGTACATACTACGTCACGAATTATAATCGAAAAGTATTCTAGAAAATGTAAAAAATAATTTTTACATCAATATACGACCAAGGCACACCGAGACTGCCTTGTTATTTTTGTGCCTTTAATAATTTTTGTCCTCTTTATTTTTTGTTGTTATCTGTGAGCGTTTTAGCCAATAAAAATCAAGGTGTTGTCTGTCAGCCAATGAATGAAAATCAAGGTGATATCTGTCAGCCAATAGAAATCGACAAGGTGTTGTATGTCAGCCAATGAAAATCAAGGTGTTTTATGTCAGCCAATGAAAATCAAGGTGTTTTATGTCAGCCAATGAAAATCAAGGTGTCTGTCAGCCAATGAAAATCAAGGTGTTGTCTGTCAGCCAATGAAAATTAAGGTGTTTTATGTCAGCCAATGAAAATCAAGGTGTATGTCAGCCAATGAAAATCAAGGTGTCTGTCAGCCAATGAAAATCAAGGTGTTTTATGTCAGCCAATGAAAATCAAGGTGTCTGTCAGCCAATGAAAATCAAGGTGTTGTCTGTCAGCCAATGAAAATTAAGGTGTCTGTCAGCCAATGAAAATCAAGGCGTTTTATGTCAGCCAATGAAAATCAAGGTGTTTTATGTCAGCCAATGAAAATCAAGCTGTTGTCTGTCAGCCAATGAAAATCAAGGTGTTTGTCAGCCAATGAAAATCAAGGTGTTGTCTGTCAGCCAATGAAAATCAAGGTGTTGTCTGTCAGCCAATGAAAATCAAGGTGTTGTCTGTCAGCCAATGAAAATCAAGGTGTTGTATGTCAGCCAATGAAAATCAAGGTGTTGTCTGTCAGCCAATGAAAATCAAGGTGTTGTATGTCTGCCAATGAAAATCAAGGTGTTTTATGTCAGCCAATGAAAAACAAGGTGTTGTCTGTCAGCCAATGAAAATCAAGGTGTTGTCTGTCAGCCAATGAAAATCAAGGTGTTGTCTGTCAGCCAATGAAAATCAAGGTGTTTGTCAGCCAATGAAAATCAAGGTGTTGTCTGTCAGCCAATGAAAATCAAGGTGTTGTCTGTCAGCCAATGAAAATCAAGGTGTTGTATGTCAGCCAATGAAAATCAAGGTGTTGTCTGTCAGCCAATGAAAATCAAGGTGTTGTCTGTCAGCCAATGAAAATCAAGGTGTTGTATGTCTGCCAATGAAAATCAAGGTGTTTTATGTCAGCCAATGAAAAACAAGGTGTTGTCTGTCAGCCAATGAAAATCAAGGTGTTGTCTGTCAGCCAATGAAAATCAAGGTGTTGTCTGTCAGCCAATGAAAATCAAGGTGTTGTCTGTCAGCCAATGAAAATCAAGGTGTTGTCTGTCAGCCAATGAAAATTAAGGTGTCTGTCAGCCAATAAAAATCAAGGTGTTTTATGTCAGCCAATGAAAATCAAGGTTTCTGAAAACCTTTTTTCTCCAACTCTTTTTCAAAACATTTTATCTCCGTAATATTTGAAGTTCCGAACGTAAATTTTATTCTTAATTTGTTTGAAAGTATACCAATCTTTCAAATACTTTTTCTTTGTATAGAATTGTTAATCTAAAGGAGCAAAGATGGAAACCACTAATGCTTATTTTACCCAACCTGTGCCAGCCTCTCCTTTCGTCCTTATCATGGCAGCTCCTTCGTCAATTCTTCTCAAAGCTTCTCCCAAACTACGAGCTCCACACACAAATGGAATCTTGAATGGATGCTTGTCAATATGATGATGATGGTCAGCTGGTGTAAGTACTAAAACGTATTTTAAAAAATAACATTTTAAAACCATTTCTAGTGATTATTATTCATTGACAATTTTTTCCCGCTAAGTTTCGCTGGTCAATTTTTCTAAAAGGGTCCATAAACTTAAGCTTATGTGCTGGAAACAAAAAAAAAACGTTTGAATGACGGCACCAAACGTCCAATAATTAAAAAAATTATTGGAAAACAAAATTTCCATATAAACTAGCTGTTTCATTTCAAACTTCAAAGAATAAGACTTCTACTAATTTATAGACGTTCTAGGGGGAAAAGTTTCTCAAGCAGATTCTTAGAATTTTCTCCAGGATTTTTTTTATTTTTCTTTCTCTTCAAATGTCAGAGAATAAAACCTTCAATAATTGACAGATGTTTTGTGAAAAAATATTCCATTATTTCTAAGCCTAATTCTAAACAGATTCTCAGAATGTTTTTCCAGAATTTTTGATCTTTTCTTTCTCTTCAAACGTCGGAGAATAAACCTTTAATAATTCATAGATGTTTTGTGAAAAAATATTCCATTATTTCTAAGCCTTTCTAAACAGATTCTCCGATTTTTTTCCAGGATTTTTGATATTTTCTTTCAATTAGACTTCAGAGAAAACTTTTAATTCATAGAAAATCAAAAAAAATAATTTCCTATTATAAAGCAGGTTTTCAGTATTTTTGCCTTTCCCTAATCTAGGATTAAGGTAGTCATGTTTTGAACAAGCAGCTGTAAGAAGCTTTTACCCTCAGATTCATCAATCATGTCCACTCCAATCTCCTGAAGTATCTGTGCTTCAGCAAAATGACCAATACGAACTTTTGCCATAACTGGGATTGTCACAGCATTCATAATTTCTTTAATCATCTGTCAACATAGAGAGAAACTGTTTTTAAAAAATTCTTCCAAAATCCAGCAAAAAAATTGTGTAATTAATTTCACCTTAGGGTCAGACATTCTGGCTACTCCACCTTGCTTGCGGATGTCAGCAGGAACTCTTTCCAAAGCCATTACAGCACATGCCTAAGCACAAAACATTTATTTATCTAGCATGCAATCTTGGGGTCTACCTTTTCTTTAATCTTATCACTTTTCACATCTATTATTTTCATATTTATCATCTATAGAATATTCCACCTGTCACGTGAATAGCTTATATTGGTAAATTACAAGTAGCTATGCACTATGACTATGGTATGCAATTATTTCAAATTATCTTACTCCTGCAGCTTCTGCAATTTTTGCTTGTTCAGCATTTACAACATCCATTACAATGCCACCTTTTGCCATCTGAGCAAATCCTGCTTTCACTTTAAATGTTCCTGAAATAATGCACAATTAAATATTACACCCATTCTCTAATGCACATGGATGGGGTTTTTTTAGGCATGTCAGATAGAACACCATGCACAAAAGGTGTTAAAAACCTGTATAGGTTTCTAGTAGAATAAAACCTGTATAGCAAGCCATACAATGATTTTCAAATTAATATTAAATTAATCTATATATATTTCTAGGCAAAATCAAAAAGGTGTAGTTGAAATGGAAATTAGAAGCTCGATAAATGTGATTGAATTTTGAACAAATTTAAAATAATAATTAAGGTTTATTGTCCACAATACATGTACATATTGTAATAAATAAATATTTGTACCTGTCTGGTGAAGCAAATCAGTTTTCAATTCATTAGTTTTAACACCATTTTGGTTTACAGAAAGGTTGGTAACATCTGGTGCAATATCTTAAAAAATATAAAACAAAAATTGGCAAATATACTGTGCTTCACTACTGTACATCAGTATTTAAGAAATAGCATTTGATGAAATAAAACAGCGTAATAATTAGATCTTAAAATAACATAAAATAAAATTGACATTATATAGTGACATAAAAATTAAAACTATGCTCAGGGCATGTTTGCATAAAGTGAGTTACTTCAGGGGTGGGGTATACTCTCTAACCCCCCCCCCTCCCCCCCCCCCCACCTCCAAGATATCTTAATGCGAGTTCATTTCCATGTTTCTTCATTTGAGACAAATATAATTTTGGGGTTAGGGGTATGTAACTTGATCTGAGCAATAGAGGCCCACCTTGTTATCTTAGGGAGGGAGGTGTAAATGGTAACATACACCAGCATACACCTGAATAAAATGCTTGAATGCAAAAAAAAAATTTTGGGCACAGTAAATGGCCTTCACACTGTTGTGGTAAGTCCCTGCCATGAGGTGTAAGCTTGTGTTTGTATGAGTAGTTGCCACTTTAGTTTATTTTGTAATGCTCTTATGTATTTAGTTAATCTATGGAGAAGTTAGTAAAATAAAAAAATATAATAAAGTGCACTCATGGAAAAATACTGATATTACTCTGAAAATATCCTGACAAACAAACAAACAAACACAGAGAAAGACAAACAAACAAATATAAAGATAAACAAACAAATAAATAAATAAACAGAGGTGAAAACACAACCTTGGTGATAACAAAATACAAAAAAATGCGGGGTTTTTAAGATAATCTAATACCATACGTCGGACATAGTACGTGCCTCCATCGGCCTCTGTTGGTTTATAATTATAAAATTAAATGATCCATACAACAACTAATAAATGTTTATATACTAATACCAACTAAACCTATAGTAAACACTTACGATTTGACATGATTAGATTACAGTACTTTTCCGTCCTAGAAAATCCACAATCAATGAATAGTATTTCTCTGAATAACATATTATAAACTCCATGAATAATTACCAGAAATTGAAATGGCTCTATCTACAGAGGGAGGGAGGGTACAGACTCTTTCAAAAAAAATATCGTTGGCGAGAGAATAAGGACGTTACCTTCCTTTTAAACTAAGCGGCGTTATTATCAAGAGTTTTATTATCCAGAGTTTGAACTTTCAAATGCAATTCGGACTCTTTCATTACGTTTTATCTTATGTTATATTTGAAATATTTCCTTTGCTCCCCTCCCTTTATATCTTTTCAGAACACCTCACATTAATTTATTGCATCAGCGATTTTATTTAATGCGTGAGGTCAGTGGTGGTGAAGCTTGATATAAATTTATTATGAGCGAAGCAAAGAAGTTGTTCATTGGAGTACTAGCGATCCAAGGAGCTTTCAAAGAACACGAGATTGCTCTTTTAAAATGTGTAAACCATAATAATTTCCTTGCAAATGTCGAGCTCAAAGTCACTAAAGTTAATAGTGAAGCTTATCATCTCGCCGGACTAGATGGTTTGGTTATACCTGGTGGAGAAAGTACGGCTATAGGTCGCATTATTGATGAAAACATGATCGGAAGATTAAGTGATTGGTCAAAAGATGATAAACATGTTTTGTTTGGTACCTGTGCTGGTCTTATTTTTCTCTCAAAGAACTTGGAAAATCAGGCAACTCGTGGACCATTAAAAAAGGTCAGATTACTACTTTAAATAGAGCTAATAATTCTGATATATAATTATATTTATTATATAGATGGGAGTGTTTTACTAAGAAATATGCAGTGACATATTTTCCGATTAAACATTTTCCCACCTTTTGCATTGAATCTATATAATAAAAAGAAAATTACACACTGGCTTGAAGATATGAATTTTATCTTCTCGTGGTAAAAACGATATTTTACTCATTCGCTACGCTCATTCGTAAAATATTGTTTTCACCACTCGAAGATAAAATTCATATCTTCGCACCACCGTGTAATATCTCCTCTATATATAATATAATATAATATTTATTATATATATATATACAGTATATATATATATATCCCGTTACATTACACAATTTAGCTTGCAAGCATACCACATGCACTAAATGTATATGTATAGCAATTATCAGGAATAATATAGTTTGAAGAAATATTAATAAAATTTACTTTAATGTTTGTAGTTGGGCATAATGGATGTGACCACAAGCAGGAACTTTTTTGGACGACAACTCAACAGCTTTGAAGGTTGTGTTACTGTAAAAGAGAAAGCCGTTATGAAGAACACTGGTCAAGATAGCATTCGTAATGCTAAACCAGATGTGTGTAATGGTGTATTCATTCGAGCACCAGTGGTAGTATCTGTAGATGGTCCAACGGTTAAAACATTAGCAACTTTGAAGTTTCAAGACCAGGAAGTGATTGTTGGTGTACAAGATCAGAATTGTATTGCTTTAGCTTTTCACCCTGAGTTGACTGAAGATACAAGATGGCATGCTTACTTTTTAAAGCTTATTATGGAAAAGAAATTCAAAACATGATGAACATATAGATAGATATTTTAATATACATGTATTTACCCTGATGTGCACAGCTTCTCTCAATCCCTGTGCACAGGCACATTTTATTCGACAGAGCAGCCGAGGTACACAGTATTTTTATTGGATAACATGTTGAGACATGCATATACATTAACCCTTTTGCTCCCAAATACGGAATTTTCCGTACTTTATTATTTTACTCTGTCTAACACCTAGACTTTCTCAAAGTCCTTTTCAAACATTTTTGACCTTTTGGTTCCTCGTTGAAAAGAACTTTTCCCACCTGCAATGCACCAAAATTCACCAGTGAATTTTTTGACCGGTGATGTAACTCGGGAAGTAATTTTAATATTCAAGCTATGCAATTGCTATCTTTGGAAGTTGGAGTTAAACAGACTCTTGAAAATGTATGTATGACAACCCGAAACATGTCAAAACAGGGCAATGTACATTTCAGCGATTTCCCACCAGAATATTTAATTACATGTAGATTCAAAAACCTGCAAGCAAAACAAGTCCGCCTCTTTCCTCCCACTTTTCCACTCTCCTGCCTATCCACCCACCTGGCTTTCCACCCACCTGGCTTTCCACCCACCTGGCTTTCCACCCACCTGCCTTTCGACCCACCCACAAAAACTAGCGCTAGATAATTTTACTTGTCAATGGGAGAGCTCCTGGAGAGTTGGGAGTGAAAGGGTCAATCCCTTGCCTACCAAGGGTCCTCCCTTGATGAGTAAAATCATCTGGGTGTTAGCCAGAGTAAAATATTACAGGTGCATGTACATGCGTGCTTAGGATTAATTTGCTTAGTAATCATAATACAGTATATCATTCCACAAGTTTACATACAATTGAGTTGTACAGCGTATTGCAATAATATCAAACAATTGATAGATCACTCATGAATCATATTTGCATGTTAGATCTGTAAACTTCTGTATTATCATTACACTTCAAAAACTCATTAATAATTCATGAGGAAAACACAAATAAAATCAGTACATGTACCATGTCCATGGTTTTATACCTGATAAAACTTCTTGATTCAGAAAGAATACTAATGAACATACAATTTTATATAAAGAGTATTAATGAACATACAATTTTATATAAAGAATACTAATGAACATAACATCCAATAATGAATCATTTTTGAAGCCATTCAAAACACTTGCATCACATGTTTTATCAGATCTAAAACACTTGGGCTCTGTCCTCGTGGTTTTAAAATCTGATAAAACACTCTTGCTCGTGTTTTAAATATTACTTACTATTACATAATCTATGTTATCTTTAGTTAGCTAGCTTTCAACTATCATGTGCATGTATAACACTATATGTATGTATATTTATATGTAATACTGTACGGTACTATTTTATAAAACTACATGTAGCTGATGAAATAAAGTTGACATACAACAACTTAAAGTTTGTTATAAAATTATATACTAATTTCTATACATTTTGGGAGGATATATACGTCAAGGGGAAGTTGTAAAAAAATGGTTGTTAACTTTATAGTCAAACCAGATGTTTTCTTGCATACAACTTTGCAATATTGATATGCAACATTGCAATATTGATTGGTGGATTCAATCACCAACTTGCAAACACTTTATCATGATTCCTCGATGGGTTGCTTAAAATATTGGTTTTAAACATGGAACAACACATAAATGTGATGTGTACTTGAAGGTAATGGATCTAACTTTATGTAGAATTTTGCATTATCCAAAGTTTGGCATTTAAAACGATTTTTAGGGCAACTTGTTGAGGAATCGTGATAGAGCGTTTGCAGGTTGCTGATTGAATCCATCAATCAAAATTGCAATGTTGTGTATCAATATTGCAAAGTCACAGGCAAGAGAACATCTGGTTTGACTATAACTGTAGAATAATGGGCTATTCCAATTTTTACCCACACCCCCCTGTTGAAACCTTTTTTTTTTACCACCCCCTTCGGAATTTCCGCTATTTTTTGATATAAATTTACCCCTCCCCCTGGATATTCCAAGTTGACTCAACCCCCTCCCTTGGAAATTCCAAGTCGACTTAACTCCCTTCCCTGGAAATTCCAAGTAGATTCAACCCCCTCCCCTGGAAATTCCAACTGGATTCCTCAAAAACACCCCTCCCCTTTGGAATTTCCAAATTTCCAATGTTCCTCAACAGGAGGGGTGTGGATAAAAATTGGAATAGCCCAATAGTAATATTCCCCGCTGCAGTGGGGAATATGCTTCGTGTACACGAACTAGCATTTGAACTGTCCCCAGTTGTACTTTGTAGCCAGCTAGGGGGCTTAGCCTGGCTCCAGATTGTAAAGTTTGTCGTTCGCAGGGAAGATCTTCCCCGAAAATCTACATCTGCACAAGATGGGTTAAATATATCCACATCTGTGCAAAATGGGTTAAATATATCTGTATCCGCGCAAAATGAGTTAAATATATGGTTGTGCCACATCTGCGCAGTTTTTACAAGCCACCCACGCAGTTTTTACCAGCCATCCGCGCAGTTTTTACCTGCCCATCTACACCTTTCCGATCCTTTGATCTGTTTTACCCGCACACTTAGCAAACTTTACAATCTGGGCCTGGCTCACTATGCATCAACATGTGCTTCCTCAACTAATAATAAATGGTTCATATTTGTATGTACAACTGGTTCATATTTTCTTAAACTATCAGTCAGAAGCCTTCCCCAGACAATACTATAAGGATGACAATATTGTGTTTCTTGCTTGTTACAATCAACCATTGTTCTTCCTTCATTTGCCCATTTAAATATTGATCCTTCGAGATTGTAGACTTCTGTAACGATATTAAAATCTTCAGTTGCTTTCATTCTTCTTAGTTCATAGTCAATTTTCTGCACCATACTTGAAGAACGGTATCCTAATGAGCAATATGCAACTATTTTGACACATCCATTAATTTGCATTTCTAGTAAGAGAAAAAAATAACACGGTTGTTTTCACTGATAGATAGGTAATTGGACCCACACTGGTGTTAAACATTGTGTGTAATACGCATTATCAAACAATACAAGCTAGGAGCTTAAGCAGAACCATCGCATTGGAGGATAACTGCATGAAATGAACTAATTAAGGAGATATGTATATACCATATATATAAAATGAAGTTGTGCGAACTTTAAATAGTAAGGGCATAAGGAAGAGTATAGAGTATGAAAAAGAGTGAAAGAAAGGGATTTTTAGGGGAAAAAGGAGTTCTATGGTTTGTATCATGAAAATATGGGAAACGTGGAAGAGTGTAAAAGGGGTTGAAATAAGAAGGAGTGGAAGAGTGTAATATATATATATAATATATATAGTTACTATATATATACCAACACATTGTGCTTGGGCTACCAATGAGGTAACTACAGTAGCCATGTATCGGTCCTGTCCATTCTTGATTGAGTGGATGTCAATATGGGAAGATATGTGATTCATGTGAGCAGTAGTGGTCCCGTGTTTTAGATTCTAAGCAACTCAGCTTTGCCTGGTTGACTATTTGCTCATAGAAAACTCAGGCTTGCTGTCTAACACTTGCATTAATCTGCTTAATCACCCTGAACTTACCATTCAGTCTATTTTTGATCACCATAATTACTTGATCAATTGGTTCATTAGGTTTGATCCATACAGCTCCAAGTAGATGACTTACTTTATATTCCTCAATCTCTCGAACATCCTATCACGCATCAAAAGAATAGTAATGATATCCAAATTCAGATAGTAAATTATCCAATAATAAAGACGCATCTGGCCACGGGGTTTAGTAATGATATCCAAATTCAGTTAGTATGCATCTTACCAGTAAAATTAGATTATCAATCTTGTCTCCTTTCAACCAGTTATCCAGTACTTCAGTTTCCAGTTGTTTAACTTTTGGAAATCTATTTCGTATTGTAAAAAGAGTAACACGCATTGTTTTCGAATCTTGGTTTGTTTTGGCGGTCGCCATCTTGGATTTTATACGACCGCGGAAGGAATGAGAGCGAGCAGACGAATTGTTGCAATTAATTAATTAATTAGTGTGCGTGTTGTTGCAATTTCTTTCTTTCTTTCTTTCTTTCTTTCTTTCTTTCTTTCTTTCTTTCTTTCTTTCTTTCTTTCTTTCTTTCTTTCTTTCTTTCTTTCTTTCTTTCTTTCTTTCTTTCTTTCTTTCTTTCTTTCTTTCTTTCTTTCTTTCTTTCTTTCTTTCCTTCCTTCCTTCCTTCCTTCCTTCCTTCCTTCCTTCCTTCCTTCCTTCCTTCCTTCCTTCCTTCCTTCCTTGTTTGTTTGTTTGTTTGTTTGTTTGTTTGTTTGTTTGTTTGTTTGTTTGTTTGTTTGTTTGTTTGTTTGTTTGTTTGTTTGTTTGTTTGTTTGTTTGTTTGTTTCCTTCTTTCTTGCTTGCATAGTAATAATATATAACAAACTCGTGACAGTCAAAGTGTTTGTATTTGTATTAATTCTTCCATGCACAGAATTCGTCTCTCAAGAGACAGATGTGCAATAATTCCAATAATATTAAGACTAGGGTTTATATTTTCTTGTATGTGGAGGAATAAGAGTGCCCCACACATAACTAAAAGGATGACAATATTGTGTTTGTTGTCCTTGAGTATCCACCAATTGTTTTCCTTCGTTAGTCCACTTGAATATCGCACCTTCAAGATTGTAAACCTTCAGCGAGACCTTTCCTTCGCCATCTTCACTTTCTTTCATTTTTTCAAGTTCGTCTGCGATTGTTTGGGCCATTTTTGAGGCACGCATGCCCACAGCACAATATGTAACCACATTCACATTCTCTCGAAGCCCTAAAAAACAGATTCTCAAATCATTAATAATTCATGAGTAAATTATCCAATAATAAAGACGCATCTGGCGACGGGGTTTCGTTTGGTGACAAACGTACTACAGTAGGTGAAAAAACTACAATTGTCTGAATACATTTCATCGACATAGGTAATTAGGATATTTGAGGAAGATCACTAGTTATCTTCCTCAAATCATAGTCAATCGAGATATGGTCTGGAAACTCGGCAAACTTCAGAGCGCCTATAATGAGCTGTGATTTTATGTTGAACCGTACCTTACACCGTGCACATCCTTTGTTTTAGGTTTATTAATATTTTAAATAGCACGGTTGAGTGATTGAACTGAAACGTTGCTATTGGACAATTCGTTCATTATACTAAAATACAATGTGTTCAGTGACCGTGCACCATGCACAAAAATGCATAAAGGCGAACAAAAAGATGGACCAAAGACTTTAGCTGAGTTTCCAGACCATATCTCGATTGACTATGCTCAAATATCCTAATTACCTGATGCAAACTATACTCGTATTCATTTGAAAAGCTATTAAACAACTCGAGTTCGTGTCCCTCTGGGATATTCAAACACTCGAAAACAATTAACAAAAGCACTCGGTTTTCGGCCTCGTGTTTTCATACATTGTTTTCTCGTGTTTGGATGGCCAGTAAAACACTCACTCTCGTTGTTCAAATATTACATGAAACACGCGAATAATGAGCTAACAAATTTATTAGTAATGCAAGCGAGAATTTGTGGAAATGCTACGTCTATTAATTGTTTTGGAGCTTTCGACCTGTTGACCCACACGTGTCGTGCAAAGTAGTAGTGAGGATTTTAAGATCTATGACGCGGCCTTAAAAACGTTAAAAAGCAATGCATTTAAAAGAAGACACGGTAAATGAACTGCCGTATTTCATGTTTAAGTTTCAAGAAGCTCAAGTTCTTGCTAAAACGGCTAACGGAAACTAATCAAGATCTTCAAAATGCAGTGTCTGAGCATAAGTCAGCTCTCACTTGTCAACGGTTCGCGTCGTTCTCATGACTTCTGATCAGTTTCTGAAGACGTAAAAATGTTGAGAGTGGTGTTGTTCACAGAACGAGGACGGTATTGATATATACTCTTAGGATTACAAATTATTCATTCACTTTGTTTTTATTAAGAATTATTTTGTTTTTAAGGCGCGTGGTCGAGCTTGCCGCGTCATGGATCTTAAAGTCCCTAGTATGACTGGCGCAAATAGGACTGGCACAAGATGGTATTTATTTTATTTATTTATTTATTTAAAAATCTGACACGGTAACCTATTCAATGGGTATAAAAATAGTTGTTTTTCAAAGGGCCGTGTTTACAGAAATAAGTATTAAATTAATCTAAACTATATACTAAACTAGCCTATGTTACACATTAAAAATTTATTACATCTACTTAAAATTACCGATTCTATTAATCATATTATAAACCTATAAAAGTATTTAAAAACAATCAAATTCTTGTACATTTACTTGTAAAGATATTGTACTTTAATAAGAGTACTTATAAGTTACAACTTCACTTACAACATCATTCTTCTTTTGGCTGTGCATCCCAGAGCGTGGCACCTCTGTAACCGAAGCTCCTTTTCATTGCATTAGTATTAGGTTTTGGTAGCGACAGAACACAATTATTATACTTCTTAGGTGGTGACTGTCTCGATTCGATATTGAGAAAAGGTGGGATAAATTGTATAAATTTGATCTACCACCAACTATTTTATTGACAAGAGATGACATTTGTTTTTCCCGTCGAGACTGTAGATCATCCCACCCAAGTTTTATTCGAGTATTTGTAGCTGACATGCCGTAGCGGTCGCGTGTAATTATGCGACCTGCTTTATTTTGGAACTTTTGCAATCGATATTATATATAGCCTACGTGTTTTAAGGTGTAATAAAAGTAGCGTGCTGCGTAGGCAGTGTAGAAACAACAATCGAAATATAGTAAGGTTAGATATACTGCCGAAACAGAGAACGTGGGAGTCTAACGTTTCGAGCGAAGGCCCTTCGAGCGAACGTTTCTGACAAGGGCCTTCGCTCGAAACGTTAGACTCCTACGTTCTCTGTTTCGGCAGTATATCTAACCTTACTATATTTCGATTGGTGTTTTAATATAGGCGTGTTCACTTTGTGTTGATCTACAGATTTCTAATTCCGCTACCTAATTCTTGCTTTCAACTTAAGAGGGGGAAAAAAGTCTTTTAGTTAACCAAAAGGGCTATGTTCGCTAATAATTCACAGATTGAGCACTTTGGATTGAGTCATTGATTTTGAGATTCATTGACCATCGTTGGTTCAAGTTTACAGTCTACTATAGAAAGTCTTTCCACGGAGTTTCCATTCACCACACAGCTGGTCTCCGTTGAGTGACTTCAGGGCCAGTTGGCTCGTAATTAACGAGGCTCTCCCACTGCTCTATTCTTGTCTGCGTCTGCTTCTTGGTAATGTTCCTCTATACTTATTCTAGCTCGTATCTAGTGCATATGCTAATATTATTTTACTTTACCATGCACAAAGGCTCACGGGGGGTACTCAGCAATACCGCAAAAAAAATCGTGAAATACCGCAGTACGTACCGCGTCGAAAACTTAATGAATAATGAACACCGAAACTGCTAGAATGAATAAAACCGAATACTAATACTAATAATAATAAAATCTTTATTTAAACTGTTTAAGATCCTATCAGCATAAATGCATGCTGGTAATAACTAATCATTAATACAAAGTGAACAAAATTAATAAAAATAACAGTTACAGGAAATTTATAAACTACAAATGTGAGTATTGTTGTCAGTTTCTAATAGGTGCATGAAAATACTACGTTTAAAATTAGAGATACATGTAAGTTCTTTGAATTCCGAAGGCAAAGAGTTCCAATCCTTTGCAGCTGCATACTTGAACATGGATTGCCCTATTGCACTTTTTACCTTTGGGAGATCTAATAAGGTTTTGTCTCGCAAGTCCCAGTCGTGCGTGTTTAGCTTAGTTTAAAAATACCGTGTCGAAGCAGCAAAATTACCGAAATACCGCACGAAAAATACCACAATACCGCAACACTAAAAATCCCAATGTCCCCCTCCATATATCGGCATCATATAGCTAAATCTCGTCAGCTCGTTGAACGTACCTTTGGTTTGCTCCTTTACTTTAGCCATCACTTCATGGCCTGGTGCTTCTGGGTTGATGAATAAAGCTGATGGAAGATGGCTCACTTTCTGTTCATCGTTCTCACGAACATCCTATACACATAAGAACAACTCATACAATCAATAGCTTTCACACAAGTACGACCAGTTAACGTTTGTTGTCTGCATTAATATGAAATCGTAGAAATTATACTGAGTGTGCTTGAGTGCATGTACAAATTGTACAATCAGTCAATGTTATTATTATTATTACTAGTATAACAAAATTGTTGGTATCTTCATCTTTTATCCAACTGTCCAATGCATCAGTGTCTAGCTGATTAACTTTTGGGAAAATACTGCGAATACTCTTCATTATAACTCGTAACATGAAAGGACTCTTCGATGTCGTTGCCGCCATGATGAAAACTTATATATATATCGCATATTTAACCACGGTTAATATCTCATTAATAGTTACAGTGATATGATTTGTTGGTAAACAGTGACGTAATACGAGTCCCGTATGATTCGGAATTAAATTCAACTAATACGGAATTAAATTCAACTAATATAAAGCCACTGTTAGTTAGTTTCAGAAATTGCAGTTTAATGTTAGTAATAATTGTCAGTTGTTTGCTGTACAAGCTGTGTTAGTTAATAATACTCAGAAAAACTCTGAGCTCTAAGCGGGACTCGAACCCACAACCTTCTGAATGCTAGCCAGACGCTCTAACCATTGAGCCACTAGAACTCAGATAGCGGAGCAAGGTTTAACTGGAAACTTACAGTGTTTAACTGGAAACTTACTGTTACAAGGCGACTTGTAGACCAACAAGTACTTGTAACCGAGCGGTTAAGACTAGTTCCTGGAGGACTGGGCACAGTCTAAGGTATAAGTACCTTAATTAACCTTACTCCGCTATCTGAGTTCTAGTGGCTCAATGGTTAGAGCGTCTGGCTAGTTTTTCTGAGTATTACTAACTAACACAGCTTGTACAGCAAACAACTGACAATTAATATAAAGCCTTTAATTAAATACTGAAACGATGTCCTTTGCTTTTTGGGAGAAATGTTTCATTCCTTCAACGTTCGAGGATAAAAAAATATCTAAAAAAAAACTTTCGCAATTCGTGATCCCGGAAAATCCAAATTAATCTTCATCCCAAATTCACCTGTAGAGCACGCGGACGTCCCAGGCAGACCTTCACGCGGAAAACAGACAAACAAACAATTATTTACTCCATTCCTGTGGTGTTTGCACGGGAAAAGCAGTAAAATATAACGACGCCAGCCAAAATCAATAAAAAATGAAGACATGAATCATGTCTTCATTTTTGGACTTTTTTCTCCTTCATTTTTGAATTGTTTTTGCCGTCTAAAGTCACAGACAACGTTTTCAAAAAGTTCAGTTCTCCTGGCTGTTTTATTCTAACACCAGACTATTTTACTCTGTCTAAAACCAGACTATTTTACTCTGTCTAACACCAGACTATTTTACTCTGTCTAACACCAGACTATTTTACTCTGTCTAACACCAGACTATTTTACTCTGTCTAACACCAGACTATTTTACTCTGTCTAACACCAGACTATTTTACTCTGTCTAACACCAGACTAATAAATTTTACTCTGTCTAACACCTGACTATTTTACTCTGTCTAACACCAGACTATTTTACTCTGTCTAACACCAGACTATTTTACTCTGTCTAACACCAGAGTATTTTACTCTGTCTAACACCAGACTAATAAATTTTACTCTGTCTAACACCAGACTATTTTACTCTGTCTAACACCAGACTATTTTACTCTGCCTAACACCAGACTATTTCACTCTGTCTAACACCAGACTATTTTACTCTGTCTAACACCAGACTATTTTACTCTGTCTAACACCAGACTATTTTACTCTGTCTAACACCAGACTATTTTACTCTGTCTAACACCAGACTATTTTACTCTATCTAACACCAGACTATTTTACTGTGTCTAACACCAGACTATTTTACTTTGTCTAACACCAGACTATTTTACTCTGTCTAACACCAGACTATTTTACTGTGTCTAACACCAGACTATTTTACTCTGTCTAACACCAGACTATTTTACTCTGTCTAACACCAGAATATTTTACTTTGTCTAACACCAGACTATTTTACTCTGTTTAACACCAGACTATTTTACTTTGTCTAACACCAGACTATTTTACTCTGTCTAACACCAGACTATTTTACTGTGTCTAACACCAGACTATTTTACTCTAACACCAGACTATTTTACTCTGTCTAACACCAGACTATTTTACTCTGTTTAACACCAGACTATTTTACTTTGTCTAACACCAGACTATTTTACTCTGTCTAACACCAGACTATTTTACTGTGTCTAACACCAGACTATTTTACTCTGGCTAACACCAGACTATTTTACTCTGTCTAACACCAGACTATTTTACTGTGTCTAACACCAGACTATTTTACTTTGTCTAACACCAGACTATTTTACTCTGTCTAACACCAGACTATTTTACTGTGTCTAACACCAGACTATTTTACTCTGTCTAACACCAGACTATTTTACTCTGTCTAACACCAGAATATTTTACTTTGTCTAACACCAGACTATTTTACTCTGTTTAACACCAGACTATTTTACTTTGTCTAACACCAGACTATTTAACTCTGTCTAACACCAGACTATTTTACTGTGTCTAACACCAGACTATTTTACTCTAACACCAGACTATTTTACTCTGTCTAACACCAGACTATTTTACTCTGTTTAACACCAGACTATTTTACTTTGTCTAACACCAGACTATTTTACTCTGTCTAACGCCAGACTATTTTACTGTGTTTAACACCAGACTATTTTACTCTGGCTAACACCAGACTATTTTACTCTGTCTAACACCAGACTATTTTACTGTGTCTAACACCAGACTATTTTACTTTGTCTAACACCAGACTATTTTACTCTGTCTAACACCAGACTATTTTACTCTGTCTAACACCAGACTATTTTACTCTGTCTAACACCAGACTATTTTACTCTGTCTAACACCAAACTATTTTACTGTGTCTAACACCAGACTATTTTACTCTGTCTAACACCAGACTATTTTACTCTGTCTAACACCAGACTATTTTACTGTGTCTAACACCAGACTATTTTACTGTGTCTAACACCAGACTATTTTACACTGTCTAACACCAGACTATTTTACTCTGTCTAACACCAGACTATTTTACTCTGTCTAACACCAGACTATTTTACACTGTCTAACACCAGACTATTTTACTTTGTCTAACACCAGACTATTTTACTCTGTCTAACACCAGACTATTTTACTGTGTCTAACACCAGACTATTTTACTTTGTCTAACACCAGACTATTTTACTCTGTCTAACACCAGACTATTTTACTGTGTCTAACACCAGACTATTTTACTCTGTCTAACACCAGACTATTTTACTCTGTCTAACACCAGAATATTTTACTTTGTCTAACACCAGACTATTTTACTCTGTTTAACACCAGACTATTTTACTTTGTCTAACACCAGACTATTTTACTCTGTCTAACACCAGACTATTTTACTGTGTCTAACACCAGACTATTTTACTCTAACACCAGACTATTTTACTCTGTCTAACACCAGACTATTTTACTCTGTTTAACACCAGACTATTTTACTTTGTCTAACACCAGACTATTTTACTCTGTCTAACACCAGACTATTTTACTGTGTCTAACACCAGACTATTTTACTCTGGCTAACACCAGACTATTTTACTCTGTCTAACACCAGACTATTTTACTGTGTCTAACACCAGACTATTTTACTTTGTCTAACACCAGACTATTTTACTCTGTCTAACACCAGACTATTTTACTGTGTCTAACACCAGACTATTTTACTCTGTCTAACACCAGACTATTTTACTCTGTCTAACACCAGACTATTTTACTCTGTTTAACACCAGACTATTTTACTTTGTCTAACACCAGACTATTTTACTCTGTCTAACACCAGACTATTTTACTGTGTCTAACACCAGACTATTTTACTCTGGCTAACACCAGACTATTTTACTCTGTCTAACACCAGACTATTTTACTGTGTCTAACACCAGACTATTTTACTTTGTCTAACACCAGACTATTTTACTCTGTCTAACACCAGACTATTTTACTGTGTCTAACACCAGACTATTTTACTCTGTCTAACACCAGACTATTTTACTCTGTCTAACACCAGAATATTTTACTTTGTCTAACACCAGACTATTTTACTCTGTTTAACACCAGACTATTTTACTTTGTCTAACACCAGACTATTTTACTCTGTCTAACACCAGACTATTTTACTGTGTCTAACACCAGACTATTTTACTCTAACACCAGACTATTTTACTCTGTCTAACACCAGACTATTTTACTCTGTTTAACACCAGACTATTTTACTTTGTCTAACACCAGACTATTTTACTCTGTCTAACACCAGACTATTTTACTGTGTCTAACACCAGACTATTTTACTCTGGCTAACACCAGACTATTTTACTCTGTCTAACACCAGACTATTTTACTGTGTCTAACACCAGACTATTTTACTTTGTCTAACACCAGACTATTTTACTCTGTCTAACACCAGACTATTTTACTGTGTCTAACACCAGACTATTTTACTCTGTCTAACACCAGACTATTTTACTCTGTCTAACACCAAACTATTTTACTGTGTCTAACACCAGACTATTTTACTCTGTCTAACACCAGACTATTTTACTCTGTCTAACACCAGACTATTTTACTGTGTCTAACACCAGACTATTTTACTGTGTCTAACACCAGACTATTTTACACTGTCTAACACCAGACTATTTTACTCTGTCTAACACCAGACTATTTTACTCTGTCTAACACCAGACTATTTTACACTGTCTAACACCAGACTATTTTACTTTGTCTAACACCAGACTATTTTACTCTGTCTAACACCAGACTATTTTACTGTGTCTAACACCAGACTATTTTACTTTGTCTAACACCAGACTATTTTACTCTGTCTAACACCAGACTATTTTACTGTGTCTAACACCAGACTATTTTACTCTGTCTAACACCAGACTATTTTACTCTGTCTAACACCAGAATATTTTACTTTGTCTAACACCAGACTATTTTACTCTGTTTAACACCAGACTATTTTACTTTGTCTAACACCAGACTATTTTACTCTGTCTAACACCAGACTATTTTACTGTGTCTAACACCAGACTATTTTACTCTAACACCAGACTATTTTACTCTGTCTAACACCAGACTATTTTACTCTGTTTAACACCAGACTATTTTACTTTGTCTAACACCAGACTATTTTACTCTGTCTAACACCAGACTATTTTACTGTGTCTAACACCAGACTATTTTACTCTGGCTAACACCAGACTATTTTACTCTGTCTAACACCAGACTATTTTACTGTGTCTAACACCAGACTATTTTACTTTGTCTAACACCAGACTATTTTACTCTGTCTAACACCAGACTATTTTACTGTGTCTAACACCAGACTATTTTACTCTGTCTAACACCAGACTATTTTACTCTGTCTAACACCAGACTATTTTACTGTGTCTAACACCAGACTATTTTACACTGTCTAACACCAGACTATTTTACTCTGTCTAACACCAGACTATTTTACTCTGTCTAACACCAGACTATTTTACACTGTCTAACACCAGACTATTTTACTATGTCTAACACCAGACTATTTTACTCTGTCTAACACCAGACTATTTTACTCTGTCTAACACCAGACTATTTTACTTTGTCTAACACCAGACTATTTTACACTGTCTAACACCAGACTATTTTACTCTGTCTAACACCAGACTATTTTACTCTGTCTAACACCAGACTATTTTACTCTGTCTAACACCAGACTATTTTACTCTGTCTAACACCAGACTATTTTACTCTGGCTAACACCAGACTATTTTACTCTGTCTAACACCAGACTATTTTACTCTGTCTAACACCAGACTATTTTACTCTGTCTAACACCAGACTATTTTACACTGTCTAACACCAGACTATTTTACTTTGTCTAACACCAGACTATTTTACTCTGTCTAACACCAGACTATTTTACTGTGTCTAACACCAGACTATTTTACTTTGTCTAACACCAGACTATTTTACTCTGTCTAACACCAGACTATTTTACTGTGTCTAACACCAGACTATTTTACTCTGTCTAACACCAGACTATTTTACTCTGTCTAACACCAGAATATTTTACTTTGTCTAACACCAGACTATTTTACTCTGTTTAACACCAGACTATTTTACTTTGTCTAACACCAGACTATTTTACTCTGTCTAACACCAGACTATTTTACTGTGTCTAACACCAGACTATTTTACTCTAACACCAGACTATTTTACTCTGTCTAACACCAGACTATTTTACTCTGTTTAACACCAGACTATTTTACTTTGTCTAACACCAGACTATTTTACTCTGTCTAACACCAGACTATTTTACTGTGTCTAACACCAGACTATTTTACTCTGGCTAACACCAGACTATTTTACTCTGTCTAACACCAGACTATTTTACTGTGTCTAACACCAGACTATTTTACTTTGTCTAACACCAGACTATTTTACTCTGTCTAACACCAGACTATTTTACTGTGTCTAACACCAGACTATTTTACTCTGTCTAACACCAGACTATTTTACTCTGTCTAACACCAGACTATTTTACTGTGTCTAACACCAGACTATTTTACACTGTCTAACACCAGACTATTTTACTCTGTCTAACACCAGACTATTTTACTCTGTCTAACACCAGACTATTTTACACTGTCTAACACCAGACTATTTTACTCTGTCTAACACCAGACTATTTTACTCTGTCTAACACCAGACTATTTTACTCTGTCTAACACCAGACTATTTTACTTTGTCTAACACCAGACTATTTTACACTGTCTAACACCAGACTATTTTACTCTGTCTAACACCAGACTATTTTACTCTGTCTAACACCAGACTATTTTACTCTGTCTAACACCAGACTATTTTACTCTGTCTAACACCAGACTATTTTACTCTGGCTAACACCAGACTATTTTACTCTGTCTAACACCAGACTATTTTACTCTGTCTAACACCAGACTATTTTACACTGTCTAACACCAGACTATTTTACTCTGTCTAACACCAGACTATTTTACTCTGTCTAACACCAGACTATTTTACACTGTCTAACACCAGACTATTTTACTTTGTCTAACACCAGACTATTTTACTCTGTCTAACACCAGACTATTTTACTGTGTCTAACACCAGACTATTTTACTTTGTCTAACACCAGACTATTTTACTGTGTCTAACACCAGACTATTTTACTGTGTCTAACACCAGACTATTTTACTCTGTCTAACACCAGACTATTTTACTCTGTCTAACACCAGAATATTTTACTTTGTCTAACACCAGACTATTTTACTCTGTTTAACACCAGACTATTTTACTTTGTCTAACACCAGACTATTTTACTCTGTCTAACACCAGACTATTTTACTGTGTCTAACACCAGACTATTTTACTCTAACACCAGACTATTTTACTCTGTCTAACACCAGACTATTTTACTCTGTTTAACACCAGACTATTTTACTTTGTCTAACACCAGACTATTTTACTCTGTCTAACACCAGACTATTTTACTGTGTCTAACACCAGACTATTTTACTCTGGCTAACACCAGACTATTTTACTCTGTCTAACACCAGACTATTTTACTGTGTCTAACACCAGACTATTTTACTTTGTCTAACACCAGACTATTTTACTCTGTCTAACACCAGACTATTTTACTGTGTCTAACACCAGACTATTTTACTCTGTCTAACACCAGACTATTTTACTCTGTCTAACACCAGACTATTTTACTGTGTCTAACACCAGACTATTTTACACTGTCTAACACCAGACTATTTTACTCTGTCTAACACCAGACTATTTTACTCTGTCTAACACCAGACTATTTTACACTGTCTAACACCAGACTATTTTACTCTGTCTAACACCAGACTATTTTACTCTGTCTAACACCAGACTATTTTACTCTGTCTAACACCAGACTATTTTACTTTGTCTAACACCAGACTATTTTACACTGTCTAACACCAGACTATTTTACTCTGTCTAACACCAGACTATTTTACTCTGTCTAACACCAGACTATTTTACTCTGTCTAACACCAGACTATTTTACTCTGTCTAACACCAGACTATTTTACTGTGTCTAACACCAGACTATTTTACTCTGTCTAACACCAGACTATTTTACTGTGTCTAACACCAGACTATTTTACTGTGTCTAACACCAGACTATTTTACTCTGTCTAACACCAGACTATTTTACTGTGTCTAACACCAGACTATTTTACTCTGTCTAACACCAGACTATTTTACTCTGTCTAACACCAGACTATTTTACAATGTCTAACACCAGACTATTTTACACTGTCTAACACCAGACTATTTTACACTGTCTAACATCAGACTAATTTACTCTGTCTAACACCAACATTCTAGGCACCAATGGGCTAATGAACTAAATTATGAATGAAAGATACTAGCTATTTGACACAAATGCTATTCAGTCCGTTTTGGTTTGACCAAGTTAGAGACAATTTACTCCTTCACATCAAGTTGTTAAACTAATGTTATTTTACATGTTTCAATTGACAGTAACAAAATACTTTACGCTTTTAAAATTAAGCTTTCAGTCATTAGGTCTATGACAACATAATATTCGAGGTGAAGAAGCTATAAGCTGGTGAAATAATCCATCATGTCTTTTGTCCTTTGTTGACAAGTGGAACATAACGTACACCCATCAAACGTTGACGAGATATTGTTCCATCTGTCTGTTTGTCAATTTGTTCCAAATACTGCTCTCCGTACTCAGGACCAACTGGAATGAACAATCGTCCTCCAGGTTTTAGTTGATCGACAAGTGCTTGAGGTACTTTGGCTGCTGCGGCTCCAACATGGATGGCGTCAAATGGACCTTCTAAAATTTCACAAGAGCAAAATATGAAGTAGTTTAGCAAAGTGTAAAATAAGTGGTTTGCCCAGATTTTAATGAAATACTAACATTTCTCAAACTAATTAATGATCCATGAGTAATTAATTAGCCAATCAGATAAAAAAATTTTTTGGTCATGTGCACGAGTTTTGAAACCAGTGAAGGTCACACAAACTGAATTCATAATTAAGAAATCAGATAATTAACGGCACAAACAAAGGACTGTTTATTACCACATTTCTTACTTATAAATTCAACACAAGACCATTAATGGGTACTAATATACATCATTGCCTAATATAATATGAACCAAGTCCCCAAATTCAACTATAATAGAGGATTGGGAAGCTATTTCATAAACTCCATAAATAACAGTGTATTGTGTTTCACCAGGGCTTACAAACACTCGAGAACAACAAAAATCACTCAGCCTATTACTGTACCTCATAATTTTCAATGTTCTCTCGTGTTTGTAAAACATTTGAAAACAATAAAAATCACTTCATGGCTTGCAGCCTCGAGATTTTTATTATTCTCTCATGTTTTACAAACACTCAAGAACAATGAAAATTACTCAGTTAACAGCTTTGTGATTTTCATTGTCCTCTTGTCCCTGGTAAAACACTCCCACTCATTTATGAAATATTACTTGAAACATCGATATTTCATTGCTATTAAAAAAACACACTGTCACTGTCATAAATATAACTAAGACTCAAAATGGTGTTTGTCCCATTTACAACAAACATACTCTGAAACCATAATCTTACCAGAAGGACAACCATCCCAGCCATCTCTAAATAGTAGATGAACTCTTCCTTCATCCAGCAAATACTTCTCCTTTTTTATAATATTTTCTTTTGATAAAGCAACCAAGCCTTCAATATGATCAATTCCAATCACTTTACCAGTTTTGCCGACCATTTGAGCCATACATGCACAAAGATAACCACTTCCTAGAAAGGCAAGAGAAAAAGATTTTTTCTTCTTCTAAATGTTTTTTTGGGGGGGGCATGTCTTGCCTGAAAGCATGCTAATGATACAGTGCAATTACTACAGCCTCGATTTTTGTCTGTCAACGATACTTCCCAAGTATATACTTACAACTGAGTTCTCCAAAACTGTTTGTTACTAAATTGTTTACATTTAAGAAATGGCCAGTACATGTAGTGTTTATATCAGGGGTGTCAGAAACAGTGGGCCCCCACATTTTTTGGTGTGTGTGTGTGTGTGTGCAGAATATGTTTGCCCTCCCCCACCCACTTTTTAACAAGGCCAGTAATAAAGTTATGATTAATAAAATCACTAACCCTAGCTAACCCACAGCTTTGAATAAAGATATAATAAAGAAATTTGAATGCAGATATTCAATGTCCAGAAAAAGTGTTGTCTTTTAAGTATTTTATGATGTTTTTGGACCTTTAGAATTCTGTAAATCCTTGTCCTAAAATGCAGGAAATGGCATTTCAGAGACTCTAGATTTCAAAATTTCCTGGGGAAGCAATGCCCCTGGATCCCCCTAAAAATTTTGGGCCCCCTCACTTTTAGTGTTGCCCTGATGCCCCTGGTTTATATAGCCTGATGCAAACACAAGACAGAGTTGGGAGAATTGGAACATTTATGTGAACCTGAGCCATAGGTGACAGTTGAATTCTCCCAAACTCATTTGAGTATTGGCATCAGGTTATATAAACACAGGGCATCCATTTTCTATTTCTTTTATGAAATAAGACTAAGAAATGTGCTGTGACATCACAATGCATAGCCTGATATAAACACAGTAATTGACCAATCATAGTGTGCATAAGATGCAACCTATTTAACTGTCAAGAATACCAGAATATTAACCAATCATAATAAATGTTTAATAACTGAATAATTTTTGTGCATAATTAATAACCAATTAATACCATAATTTTAAAACCGACTTTAGTTTCATTATTGAACATAAAATCTCCCAAAACACATACCAGAGCCAACATCAAGTACAACGCTTCCTTCTTTCATGTTGTTTTTAAGAATTTCTAAAGCATGGGCGTGCATGTGAGGAGCACTGATAGTAACACCAAATCCAATGGGTTGAGGTGAATCCATATACGGCGATCTGGAGCAGTAATTACCACGATCCACTTTCCTCATTGCCTCCTCGACTTCGGGGCTTTTTATTATGCCGTAGTTTTTTAACTGATTGACTAAATCTTCGTTATCTTTGCCGTGAGATCGCCACTCCATTCCAACTTCTTGTGGTTGCTGTTTTTCCGCTCCACTTATAACAGGTTCAGGGTTTGCACTGTCTTTGCAATTCTGCTCCTTGGAATAACAATGATCACTGGCTTTAGATAGTTGAACAAGAAAGGGAAACAGTCTAACAGTTGACAATATTAATGACAAACTGCACGATAAACTTTTCATGCTGTGTTTTACAATGCAAACAGCCAGCCCTTCGATCGTAACTTATCGTACTTATTTCGGGTACTCATCGGGACTACAAAAAAACAGGGGGGTTGTGTCAGGTGTTCTAGTCGCATTAAAAACCCACATTTTCGGCTGCCAGAGGAGAACTTTTGTATGTGGCGAAACTTACGCTTATAACTGACGTCTAGTGATCATATCTACATCAATTCATAATTATGGAAACTACGCATCGTTCGATATATTTCGAGTTGCGAACCCCCTGGCGTAGTACAGGCCAAACATTCTGTTGATATTTAGTTCAGTATGACTAGTAGATTGTGGTCATGTTGTAATGTACGTAAGTGTTTTATTAGTAAAAGAACAACACAGGCTTTTATTAACGGAAGAAGACAGTTCAGTAGCAAGGCAAAAGATTCCAATGAGACAGGATTTCAGCATGCTAAATCTGGTTCATTTTACCAAGAACCTCCATCTTTGGGCAATCAATATTTGGAGGATGTCTTTCTTCGGTCTTATCTAAAGAGAGTTTTGCCACAGCAGGTAAATTGAACATTGCATTCTGGGATCCAATGGGGTACAGTTAAGTCTGCCTGATTCTATGCTGTTCGTTCTCTGCTGTGTTTTGAGGGGGAGGGGTGGTGGGGTGGGGGGCTTTCTAGTACCACCACCACTACTACCAGTATTATCACCACTAGTGCCATCATCACTACCATTATCTGTATCATGACCCCCACTATCACAACCACTATTACCATTACTACTACTATCATTACCACTACTATCATCAGCACCACTGTCATTTACACCACTATCACCACCATTACTACCACCACTATCATCATCACTATCACCACCACCTCTATCAACATTACCATCATCATTACTACTATTATGATTACCATCATCATTACTACTATTATGATTACCATCATCACCACCACCATTTTCACTGCAATCACCATTGCTACCACCATTAGCAGCACTACTATCAATACCATCATCACTACCACTATTATTATCACCACTATCATAATACCACCACTATTATTACCATCACCACCATCATCACTACCATCATCACCACCACTAATCACCACCACCACCATTATTACCACCATCATCACTACCATTAATACCACTGCACCTCCAATATTATCATGAGCACCATCACCACTACCATTATTACCACCATCAGTACATAACAATCATTACTACCACTATTATTACCACTATCACCACCACTACCACAATTATCACCATGACATGATAACCACCTACACCATTATGACTATTACAGTGTAAATCCTTTGCTTTTATTTTTCCTAATTTCTAAATATTTTTTAAATTTTATCTATTAAGGTATTTAACAATATTGTTGAGGATCTAGAGAGGTTTGGTCAGAGAGTTGTGGGTGAAATTTTTGAACTTGGTTTCAATGCTGAGTTTAACCAGCCTGTGGTGAAACAATATGATTCTTGGGGTAGACGTATTGATGACATTATTACATCGTCAGAGTGGAAAAGATTAAAAGAGGTCTCATCTGAAGAGGGACTGATTGCGATAGGATATGAAAACAAACAAAATGAATGGAGGTGTGTATGTGAACACGGTTTATAATTTTGTGTTGGCAAAACAAATGTGTGTTATGCCTTTTAGCTATATATTTGACAACCATTTATCTGGCATTTAAACAACGGTGAATTTGATCACAGATCATTGTTGCTTTAGTTAAAACAAATAGCTGTATCTAGAATTTTTGGGGTTTTTTAATTTTAGTCGAATTTATCAGATGGCAAAGATGTACTTATTTTGTCCTTCATCAGGTCTCTACTCTTGCCCACTGGCAATGACAGATGGTGCAGCCAAAGTTTTAAAGGTGCCTTAAAGTGCTTATAAAATGAAAGTTTTGCTTTTTATTTTATTTTATTTCATAAAATAAAAATATCATACATATGTTCATTTAATATTTATGTCTTTGTTGTTGTTGTTGTTGTTGTTGTTGTTGTTGTTGTTGTTGTTGTTGTTGTTGTTGTTGTTGTTGTTGTTGTTGTTGTTGTTGTTGTTGTTGTTGTTGTTGTTGTTGTTGTTGTTGTTGTTGTTGTTATTGTTGTTGTTGTTGACATCACATGGTGGATCATAAATTTGTTTAGTGTTGATCCACCTTGTGACATCACAGGTATTGTTACTTGTCTCAGTCCTTGCTGACATTCCGACTTAAGAAATGCTACGGTTTGGCAAGTTTAAATTTAAAAATAAAGCACTTTCTAAAGCGCCAATTTATATTAACTAGATAAATTGGGATTAATGACAAGCTACATCTTAATACTCTCACGCAATAGTGCAGTTATGACATTTTCTGCATTATGTCACTTTTCTTGCTCTAACTTAGCAATTTGGCAAAAACAAGGTAAAAAGAAGCGCATGCACAAGTTACCTAATACTATTTAATCAAACCGGACATCCCAAGCTTATAAGCACTAAAAGTCTGTCAAAAAACAAGATGTGACACTATTAGTGTTTCACTGATATATCTAAGGACAAGAACAATGGCTTCACAAATGAGTTTCAATACTGGTAGATTCTTAGTACAATATCATGCTGAGTATACTTTATTAACATGACTGTATAGTGTTATATAATAATAGGTTGGTGGGTATGATGCTGAATTTTTAAAAGATGCTTATCAACATTTGACATCAAGGAATCCAAAAACATTCTGGACATCAGGACAGTGGATGACTGAAAAAAAAGGAGGATCTGATGTTGGTACTTGATCATAGCTTGACTTAATTAGTCTTTTAAAATGCAAATAAATTAACCCTTTCCCAACGAAAAGTTCTTCCCTTGATGAGTAAAATTGTCTGGCATTAGCCAGAGTAAAATACTAAAAGGCGACCACAGTAGCTAGGGAAAGGGTTAAAAAATCTTACCTAATTTTAGGTCTTCTTTCAACAAGACTTGAAATTAGGTTGTTTGACAACAGTTAAGGGGTGTTGGTGGCACAGTGGTTAGTGCACATGCCTTTCACCACTGCAACCCGCGTTCAATTCCTGCTCTCAGCAGGTATCTGATTAAAATTCCACCTTGGCCGCACGTGAGAAGAGTGCTTCCAGTTTGACTCTACCAAACATCGCAGGTTTCCTCCGGGTACTCCGGTTTTCTCCTGTAGAAACACTGGACCAATGAGGGATGGCCCTTACTGGACCTCTAGGGAGAACAGTTAGCTTTTAACTAATAGAGATATCCACTATCCAGTATAAATAAGATTAGTTTAGTTTTTCTGTGTTGGTTAAATGAACAAAATACTTTTAATTTACACTAGGATATGGTACAGAAACTGTTGCCAAACTTCAAGCAGATGGAAGTTATAAACTTTATGGTTTCAAATGGTTCTCATCAGCTACAGATGCTGATATGACGCTAACACTGGCTAGAGTTTTGGACAGAAATAATACAACTGTTGATGTAAGTCAATTACTATCACCACTGCTACATGTACCATCACAGTGCCACCATCATACCATCACCACCATCACTGCTACAATTACCACTACTACCACCATCATTGCCACCCCATCACCATCATTGCTACCACCATCATCACCACCATTAATTAACTACCACCACCAACTACCATCATCAACTACCACTATCACTGCCACAATTACCACCATCACGATCACAACCATCATCACCATCACTATTACCACTACTATCAACCACCATTACTGCCACAATTACCACCACCATCATTATCACCATTATTACCACCACTATTAACCACCATTGCTGCCACAATTACCACCACCACCATTATTACCACCACTATTAACCACCATTACTGCCACAATTACCACCACCACCATTATCACCATTATTACCACCACTATCAACCACCATCACTGCCACAATTACCACCATCACGATCACAACCATCATCACCATCACTATTACCACTACTATCAACCACCATTACTGCCACAATTACCACCACCATCATTATCACCATTATTACCACCACTATTAACCACCATTGCTGCCACAATTACCACCACCACCATTATTACCACCACTATTAACCACCATTACTGCCACAATTACCACCATCACCATTATCACCATTATTACCACCACTATCAACCACCATCACTGCCACAATTACCATGGTCCATAGGTTTATTGCAACATTATTTTTCAAAAGCTCTGTGCTTTTTTTCATTCTACAAGGGCTCCAAAGGTCTGTCATTATTTTATCTTAAAACGAGAAAAAGTGATGGTAAATTAAACGGCATCCAGATCCAGGTATATTATTAGTGCTGCTTAATAAATTCTATGTTATTTAACATTTTAAATTATGAAGAAATTATTAATTATTAAGATACTCAAACGTGATGAAGCATTGTTTGTTGTAGAATTTAAAAAACAAGTTAGGAACAAGACAGTTACCAACGGCAGAATTGTTGCTTGATGGTGCCGTTGCTTACAAGGTACAGTAAGTATTAAGAGTCCAATCAGTGAACTTCTACAAAACTGGAAAGAAAAGCTTTTAAATGCTAATAAAGTTACTGTTTATGGCCTATATTTATACTTTAAAGTGCCGTACGTGAAGAAAAGTATAGAATTACATGTACAAAGACTTTTGTTGAGTTATCTTAGACTTAAATACTTTGCTCTTAGATATCAGATGAAGGCAGAGGTGTAGCAGGGATTTCACAAATGCTTACAATTTCAAGAATCCACAACAGTGTAGCGTCTGTTGGTGCCATGAGAAGGTTATACGATCTGTGTTTATTATTTTTACAAACATTTTCTTTCCTTTCGTCTTTTCCATACTTTTCTTTTGTTCTTCTTCCAGCTGCCTGCCTCGATCTGTTCTCCTCTCTGCTTTCACACCTCGCTTCATTTTTTCTCTTTCGCTCTCGCTTGTTCTCTTCTCTTTCTCTGTTTTTTTCTTTCCTTCCCCAAGTTTTCATCTCCCAGTTTTCCAATGAAACAACTTGTGTGATTATTACGTACGTTTGACATGAACATTTATAGTACGTTTTATACTTTAAAGTACACATGAAACGAAAATTAAGTTTGTCTTATTTGAAAGAACACTTAAAATGATAGAGTAACATCTTTTGAAGTTTTTCGTTTCCTTGCTTCGTTCTTGAGATATTTTAGTTTGTTTGAAATGTAAAGTAAACAACTTGACGTCACATGTGCATAATGAGTTATCAGAGAAGGTTATATATCTTTGCTATTATCAAACCAAACTTAATTGGAAGGAAGTATGTGCGTGTGTTTCTCTCACAACGCCAAACATATAGAATTTTCAAGTGATTATGTTTGATAATAGCAAAGATGTATAACCTTCTCTGATAACTCATTATGCACATGTGACGTCAAGTTGTTTAATTTACATTTCAAACAAACTGAAATATCTCAACAACGAAGCAAGGAAACGAAAAACTTCAAAAGATGTTACTCTATCATTTTAAGTGTTCTTTCAAATAAGACAAACTTAATTTTCGTTTCATGTGCACTTTAACTTTATTTACTTTGACGGGGTCAGGGACGTAGCCAGGATTTTGAAGGGGGAGCCGAAATCAGAATAAATTTTTAGGGGGGTCCGGGAGCATGCTAACCCGGAAATTTTGAAATCGAGAGTCGCTGAAATGCCATTTCCTGGCTTTTGGAGGAAGATCTTACAGACTCTAAAGGTTAAAAAACGTCATATAAAATACTCAAAACACGCAAACGTCACATAGATACTCAAAATGCATACACTCAGTAGATTTAATACACTCTTTACAGTTTATTTCCTGACACAATTCATATTGCATCAGTTTGGTAGTTACATGTCTGTTGTTTTATATCTAAAGAGGGGTGGGGAGCCGCGGCTCCCACAGCTCCCCGGGGTCGTGAGATCTAAGTATTGATTTTGCTGAGGGAGGAAAACCAGAGAATCCGGTGAAAAACCCTGGAGGCACAGGAGAGAACCAACATCTCTACTCACATGAGGCTAAGGTGGTCACCCATCCAAGTACTAACCTCATTTGACCTGGCTTAACTTCAGCAGCGAGAGACAGTGCTAACAGCTGTGCTACCCGTGATTTTCACCCATAGTCTTTATTGATTATCTAACGTATTCATCTGATCATCAACAACTCTTCTTTCTCTTTGTGTTTAGAATGGTGGCCTTTGCAAGAGACTATTCAACCAGGCGCTATGCATTTCAGAAATTCCTGTGTGATCATCCTCTACATATGCAAACTCTTGCAAGAATGGAGGTTGAATATACTTTTTTATTTTTAATATTTTTAAGAATCTTTAAAAGTTTTGCGGAGCTTGCAAAATCAATTTAAAAACTCTACACCCTTTGGGCTCGTATTTCCAAAACGCTATTTTTGTAATTTAATCCAAGCACGGAAAATGTTACGTTATAAGTAGTACTGGCATCATGCTGGCATTTACTCTAGATGTTCTGTGACATTATTATGACAATTAATATAACGCCGCCTCTGATTGGTTGTCGTGTGCGCGCTATTTCTTGATAAGAACACGCGGCAATTTGAAGCGCGGGAAAACATTTTGCTGACGTAAGGAGAAAGTTATTTTTAATCAGCGAAATAAAGCTTGTTTTATACTATAAGTAATATTGGGCATTTCACTCGATTACATAGCATGTTCTAAGGATTTTTGGTGAAGGAAAATTCGAGTGTAGAATATATAAATTTTAAGACCAAACCGGGACCAGTTGCGAAAAATGCAACCACACAGGCCTTCCGGCAGGAATTGAACCCACGACCTTGCGATTCTAGTTCAATGCTCTGACCACTGAGCCACGGAGGGCGTTGCCGAGAGCTTGATCGCGAGTTCTGTATATATAATAAGGTGGTAATGCCAGGAGAGAATTGTTTTATACGTTGTTTTGTGTCTGGTTCTAGACAATCAGAAATGAAAGAATCCAAGAGAAATGTTTCATGATTTGGCGTATTCTATCGAGTTATCGATGCACTTGGGAAGTTGGGAGAGCACTCAAAAATGTAGATTTTTTCACCGCGAGTCGACTCTTACGCTTTCTTCGTATTCTCACAACTTACCGCGAGCATCCATTTTACTTAAGTAAAGTAACAGAGTAACCTCCTTACCTACTAAACTAGTAACCAGTATGTATCTAACAAACTGGCATGCATTAGGCTACGTTCAAAAAACTTTTAAAGTGCCTATCTCACGTTTGGGGATTTTACATATTTGTAATATTTGGGTTTTCCTGAGCTGTTTCCCCAGCTGTTCGCTGTCAAAGTTACCGGATGTGATGTCACAAGAGGCATTCCAAACCAGTTTTCTTTTGTTACTTGCCACAAAAATGCCTCTTGTGACATCACATCCGGTAAATTTGATAGCAAAAAAGTCCATGAAGATGAAATTTTCGGCTGACAAGATATATTATGATTTTGCTCAGGAAGACCCAAATATTACGAATATGTAAAATCCCCCAAACGTGAGACAGGCACTTTAAGCCAGATTAGCGTTAAACTATGTCTGCTTCTTCACCTGGCTACATTGGGAGTTTATTTGTTTGCATGCATTATTTAAATAAAACTTTCTTTATGTAGGTTGAAACTCGTGCTGCATTGGCTTTTGTATTGGAACTGAGTCAACTGCTGGGATTACAAGAAGCTGGCAAAGCTTCGGAAACGGATCAACTTGTCTTAAGACTTCTTACGCCAATTGTTAAGTTATACACAGCGAAACAGGTTGGTTCTTGCTCTGTGATCAATCTTTCCACTAACGTTTATGAAAACTTGTGCAGTACTTTGTGAGATATATATCCTGGCGACAGACAGACAGACAGACAGACAGACAGACAGACAGACAGACAGACAGACAGACAGACAGACAGACAGACAGACAGACAGACAGACAGACAGACAGACAGACAGTATATCTAACCAGACAGACAGACAGACAGACAACAATCGAAATATAGCAAGGTTAGATATACTGCCGAAAGAGAGAACGTAGGAGTCTAACGTTTCGAGCGAAGGGCCTTCGCTCGAAACGTTAGACTTATACGTTCTCTGTTTCGTCAGTATATCTAACCCTGCTATATTTCGATTGTTGTTTCTACACTGCCTACGCAGCACGCTACTTTTATTAAGACAGACAGACAGGCAGGCAGGCTGGCAGACTGGCTGGCTGGCTGGCTGGCTGGCTGGCTGGCTGGCTGGCTGGCTGGCTGGCTGGCTGGCTGGCTGGCTGGCTGGCTGGCTGGCTGGCTGGCTGGCTGGCTGGCTGGCTGGCTGGCTGGCTGGCTGGCTGGCTGGCTGGCTGGCTGGCTGGCTGGCTGGCTGGCTGGCTGGCTGGCTGGCTGACTGACTGACTGACTGACTGACTGACTGACTGACTGACTGACTGACTGACTGACTGACTGACTGACTGACTGACTCGTTTAAAAAATAACTGTATGATAGCTTCTACATTTGTCCAAGCTATTGTTCGCAAAGCCTTCTGTTCAGAAAATGCCGTTCCTTCATTCAGTAAGTTTTATTCATTTTTAGGCCGTCAGTTTGACTTCTGAGGGGCTAGAATGCTTTGGTGGTCAGGGTTACATTGAAGATACTGGATATCCAGGGATATTTAGGGATGCACAGGTAATATATTTGCTTTTGCTAGAGCTTTCCAAGTAATGTTTCAACACGTACTGCAAATTTTATAAACGACTTCAAAAAAAATTTATTTTGAAAATGAACGTTGTTTAAGCTGGAAAAAATCTTGGAAAATTTGAGTTCCTTATCAATTATTGATGAGTTCTCCACCCTCATTAATAATTCATAAGATAAAAACAAAGTAATTCAGTACCGAGGCGGAGTTTGGATACCGTAGAATCCCGAAAGTAGCGGCCCCCCCCCCCCTTACTTTCGGTTTTATCCGCTGTTGGGGGCCACTACTTTCGAGGGGCCGCTACTTTCGGGGGGCCGCTACTTTCGGGGGGCCGCTACTTTCGGGGGGCCGCTACTTTCGGGGGGCCGCTACTTTCGAGGGGCCGCTACTTTCGAGGGGCCGCTACTTTCGAGGGGCCGCTACTTTCGAGGGGCCGCTACTTTCGAGGGGCCGCTACTTTCGAGGGGCCGCTACTTTCGAGGGGCCGCTACTTACGAGGGGCCGCTACTTTCGAGGGGCCGCTACTTTCGAGGGGCCGCTACTTACGAGGGGCCGCTACTTACGAGGGGTCGTTACTTACGAGGGGCCGCTACTTACGAGGGGCCGCTACTTACGAGGGGCCACTACTTTCGGGGGCCCGCTACTTACGAGGGGCCGCTACTTACGAGGGGCCGCTACTTTCGAGGGGCCGCTACTTACGAGGGGCCGCTACTTACGGGGGGCCGCTACTTACGAGGGGCCGCTACTTACGGGGGGCCGCTACTTACGAGGGGCCGCTACTTACGAGGGGCCGCTACTTACGAGGGCCCGCTACTTACGGGGGGCCGCTACTTACGGGGGGCCGCTACTTACGGGGGGCCGCTACTTTCGAGGGGCCGCTACTTACGAGGGGCCGCTACTTACGAGGGGCCGCTACTTACGGGGGGCCGCTACTTACGAGGGCCCGCTACTTACGGGGGGCCGCTACTTACGGGGGGCCGCTACTTACGAGGGGCCGCTACTTACGAGGGGCCGCTACTTACGGGGGGCCGCTACTTACGAGGGGCCGCTACTTACGAGGGGCCGCTACTTACGGGGGGCCGCTACTTACGAGGGGCCGCTACTTTCCGGTGGTAAAATACGTTAACATACTGTGGGAATATTCTTCTTTGTTCCTTCCTATCTACCACATTTAATATGCTTTAGTTTTTCCTTATGCCATTTCAACTCTGACTGTTATACACTTTGGTACGTTGATAGTTGAAACTTAACACTTTCGAGTTAATCAAGCGATGACTTGGGGGCCGCTACGTACGGGGGGCCGCTACTTTCGGAAATTTTGTAGACATCTCAAATTTGTCGCTACTTTTGGGGGGCTGCTACTTTCGGGGGGGGGGCGGCGGGCGCTACTTTCGGGGGGGGGGCGGGCGCTACTTTCGGGATTCTACGGTATGTGATCAAATACTTGCATAAATTAAGCCAACTTTCACCTCAAATTTCTCTTAAAATACTGATTCATTTGAGAAGCGATATCATGCACTCGAAAGTTGTGTTTGATCTGATATTAAAACACCTCGAAGTTGGTTAAAAAACCTTGGCTTAGCCTTGGTCAGTTTTCAACACACCTCTCGGTGTCTGATATCAGATCAAACACTCCTTCTCATGTATGATATATCACTTTTTATACAATACCCTGGTTGCTATGCGTGTTTTCATTGGTTGTTGCCCATGATCTATTAGAGGACAGACACATGGATCACGTCAGATCACGTCAGCTGACTTGCTTTTTTCTTTCTTCATGCCCCAAAATCCGGCAAGAAGTATTGTGTAATTTTTATATTGTATAAAACAAATAGATTCCATTTTTTTGTTGTCTGTTCAATTATAGATGCACAGAAGACGTCACAACGTGGTAAGAACATCAGTGACCCACTCGACTGCGTCTCGTGGGCCACTTTTTTGTTCTTACCACATTGTGACGTCATCTTTGCATCTATAACTGAACAGGCAACTGCAAAATGGAATCTATTTGTTAAAAACTCAAAATTTACATCCGTATATGCATGAAGAGATAACCATTTTTGAAGATAAAGTAAACTGATTCACAATTCTCAAACTCATTAATAATTCATGAACCAAAAACAAAAGAAATTAATGTTCCATCAGTGCTTTGAAATCGGAGGAAAAGTACTACACCTTTTTCAGGTCAAATTCAGAAACTTCCAAACGAACTTCAGATAATTCAGATCAATTTCAGAACTTTCCAAGTGAATTTCAGATAATTCAAGTGAATTTCAGAAATTTCCAAATGATATTCAGATTTTCCAAATGATATTCAGACATTTCCAAATGATATTCAGACATTTTCAAAATGAAGCGAGAGGCTTGCACAGTAAATAGTTCGGATCAGCTGAGGGAACACATATACCTTTTTTGCCCTGCATTACTCAATAAAAAACATTCAAGTGCACTTATTGAAATAAAAATAGCACTTTATGTAATCAATGCTATTGATATGTTACAGAAGCGGTATTGAATGTCGTTTCGCGCTAATAATAAAGTGATGTTGTTATTTCAACGAGTGCAATTGAATGTTTTTTTATTGAGTAATGCAGGGCAAAAGGTGTATGTGTTCCCTCAGCTGATCCGAACTATTTACTGTTCAAGCGAACTTTAGCCTCTCGCTTCATTTTGGAAATGTCTGAATATCATTTGGAAATGTCTGAAATTCATTTGAAAATGTCTGAATATCATTTGGGCAATCTGAATATCATTTGGAAATGTCTGAAATTCATTTGGACAATCTGAATATCATTTGGAAGTGTCTGAAATTCGTTTGGAAGTTTCTGAATTTGACCTGAAAAAGGTGTAGTACTTTGAAATAATGCAAAATAGGTTTTCAAAGTCCCAAGACTTTGAAATAAGGCAAATTATATTATGTTTCAGGGGTATCTTCGGAGTTTTGTGTTTGAGAAGTCAGTTCAAATACTCGACGTCGGACTTTACCGGGATTACAAAGCCCTCGTGCATTAAAAAGGTTCGCCTTCGTCTCGCCTTTTCAAAAAGCACTCAGACTTTTTGTTTAAAGTGTTTATGAAATGAAAAATTCGTTGGCATTTTTGTTGTTTTATTGTACAGAGGAGCATGACAGGAGCAGTCACTGAAAATTTCAAGAGAATCTGATGCGTCGTTTTCGCGCTATCAACTCTCAAAATTTGCCATGGATAGTTTGTTTTGGGCTTCTTGGTAACAATGCCTTATGACGTACGCAGATGGATCATTAATAGTGAAATCTATTGTTCTTATGCGTAGTTGTCCATCTGCGTACGTCATAAGCATTGTTTCCGAAAGCCCAGTTTTTCTCCAAGAACGAACTAGCCATGGCAAACTTTGAGAGTTTATAGCGCGAAAACTACGCATCAGATTCTCTTGAAATTTTCAGTGAGTGCTGCTGCCATGCTCCTCTGTACAATAAAACAACAAAAATGCCAACGAATATTTAATTTCATAGAGACCTTAAATTGATTCGGTCTGATTGGTATGTTACGTTAAAATCAACTTCAAGTTAAAAATACAATGGTTTTAATATTCAACTAACTTTTATTCAGGTCCTTCCTATTTGGGAAGGGACGACCAATATTTTGTCCTTGGATGTCTTGCGAGCAATTCAGAAATCTGAAGGAAAAGTACTTATTGCATTTCGTGAAACCATTATGAAGAAGATATCCGTCGCACGCAATCAGGAAAAATTTGGAGAAATTTGTAATATTCTTGAGCAAGGATTGGACAATACGTTGACATTCGTGAAGCAAGCTGCAGGAGAAAAACCAGAATTTCTTGAAACTGCTGCTAGAGATTTGGCTTACAGTTTGGCTCGCTTATACACAGGTTGGTGATACAAGAACCACAGACGGGAATTTAGCACTCTTTAACAATTTTGCGTTATTTGTGAAAAAAATTTAAAAATGTTATTGACGATGTAATTCTCAGATAATGTTTCATTCTTATATTGTTATTTTTTTGGTGGAAACTTCTCTTAAAATGCATTCGCAGCCTATTCAGCACGTCTGATCTTTTCTACGTATACCGCTGTTGTG